>OY728145.1:1356313204-1357563204 GCA_963277665.1 Viscum album | reverse complement strand
TCTCTAGATTGTCTAGGGCACAAATCTTATTCTCTCCAAGCGCATCCAATTCATCCAGATGGATTTCAACTACTTTTTTTGGTGCCTTCAGATTTTAGAAGGTTATACGTAATGAGGATAACTGAATTTCTATGGGAATTATTGCCTCTATTACATAAACCATGAAATATGATGTCACCTAAGTGGAATTATGAGTAATTTTTCGGTAATCCTAGAGAGCGTTGGGGAGTATGTTCGACCAACTCTTCTTGTTCTACCCAACCATCTTCTAAAAAATGTTAGAGAAAGTTTTTTTAATGACTCGATCTGTCCATTTACTTTTACATTATAGTGAGAGGAATGTTTAGAATAGATATTGTACTTGGTATATAATTTCTTCAATTCAACTTCTCGGAAGTTGGTTCCATTATTAGTGAGGATGGCATGAGGGACCACGAATTGGTAGATGATATTGGATCTCATTAACTCAATGATAGAACGGGACTTGACTTCATTGAGTGGAACTACCTCTTCCCACATGGAAAATAAATCCATAGTAGTCACGATGAACATTCACAGGTGAGCTGTTTCTAGTAGATATGGTCCCACAACATCGATTTACTAGACCAAAAAGGGCCAAGAGTACATGGTATTATAGAGAGGTTCTGGTGTCCAATTCAAATTGTTAGCATGGATCTGGAATACATGGCACCTCTTGGAAAACTTGATATAGAAACGGATCATAGTGGGCCAAAAATACCCCAATCATTGGATTTGATGAGAGCGTTTAAGCCCTGTCTAATGAGTCCTATAGAAAACGGCATGAACTTCCTACATGACCATAGAAATCTCACCTACTTGAATGAATGGGAGGATAATACCATCAAATACACATCTATAGAGGATATTATAATCACTCGGTCCACTCTAGAAGGTAAACTACACTTTGTGCCATCATATCCACTCACACTCAGCTCGGTCTGCCTAGAGATTGTTGTGATGGAGATACTCGATGAAAGGGGTCCCTCAGATATCTTCCAACACAATGGTAGTGGTATGTTGAGGTCCTGATGAGGCGGAATTGGTGGTAAGTTGGATTACCTATGGGCTATCATCATCGTTTGAAGTGACATGAGGGATGAATCATAGATTTTCTACATGGATAATAAAATCATCCTTGTCAAGATCTGCAAAAGATGTAGGAAGTCCATCCAGGGCATCATCTTGACTATTTTATGGTCAGGGGACATGAGTAAATTTTGTCTACGAAGGGAAATTGGCCATCAACTAGAGATTATTCTCTAATAGTGGTATGATCTAAATATTAATGATAATGTAGTCACCGTTGATCTTCTTGATGACTTGTTCAGAGTCCCGTTTTACATGAAATTGGGGAACATCAATATCGAGGTCCATCTCGAGACTAGTGATAAGAGCCTGGTACACTACCATGTTGTCGGTATAGCCTTATGACAACGAAAATGAATATTGCAGGACATCTTGTGTAGTTGTGATGAAGAGGATACCCAGTCCCACTTTATTAAGTCTGGGATCATTGACCCTTCTGCTGGTGGGGCATCAGGAAGCACCATTGAAGTTCATTTTCCAAAACTAAATGGCTTGATCTACTGAGAGGATTTCCTCATCTAGAAAGTCAAGATCTTGATCCTTCTCTGTGCGGGATAGATGGGTGATAAGCAATTCTTCCAATGCCTATCCCATGATAGATTTTTGGGGGAAAAATGATATCAAACTGTTGAAGGATTACTGCCAACCAAAATTGATGTCCTATAAACCTGGGGCAGTTCAGAATGTACTTAAGTGGATCCACTAGGGACACTAGTTGTATATCATAGTGATAAAAGTAATGTTTCAATTTATGCCTTGTGAATACCAGCATGAGGAAAATCTTTTCAATAAAGAATATCTTGTCTCGGTATCGAGGAACATGTGGTTGAGATAATAAAAAATGTTCCATGTCCCATCATTGTTCTTCTGGGTGAGAAGGGTGTCGAGTTACCATCCCAGGCTTGTCACATAAAGGACCAGTTGCTTTCTGAAGATAGGTGGAATTAGAACTGAAGGTTATAGTAGGTACTTCTTGAATTCCTCAAAAGATGCTTGACGCTCCTCATCCCACTAATAATAAGATCCTTTCTTCATGAACTATGAAAAGGGCTTATAATTTCCAGCCATATTTGTAATGAGTCGGCATATGTAGGCTAGGTGGCCTTGAATGCATTGGAGCTCTTGAATATTTCTAAGAGGAGACATCTAGTCGATGGAATTGATCTACTCTAGATCGACATCAATGCCTCTGTATCTAAAAATGATGTTGAGAATGTTTTTGCAGGTGACCCCGAAGGCACATTTTAATGGGTTCATCTTCATGTGATTGGAATAGAGGAAGTCAAATAGTTTTTCAAGAACTCTAAGATGGTCCGGATGTTGGTGATATTTAATCACCAAGTTATCCACGTATCCTTCCACCAATTTCCCTATAATTGGATAAAATATGTAGTGTATGACACGCTAATAGTTGGCACCTACATTCTTTAGACCATAAGGCATTACCTGGTTGAAAAAAGTTCATTGTGGTTCCCTAAAGACAGTAGAATATTCATCCTTTGGGGAAATTCATATTTGATTATATCTGGAATACCCATATATGAATGAGATAGAATGGAACCTAGCAATGATATTGATTAATATTTTTTTATAGGAATGGGAAAATCATCCTTCAAACACTGATAGTTGAGATCCCAAAAGTTTATGTAGACTCTAATTTATCCATTATTTCTCTTGACGAGCACAATGTTGGAAAACCATCTGGGGTACTGAACCTCCTTGATGAAGTTGGATTTGAGAATATTATAAACCTTAGCCTCGACCATGGAATTTTGAAAATGGTGCATATTTATGGGAGGTTGTTTGTACCCCCGATGATATTCTGGGAGACCAACGCGATGGACGATGACCTGAGGATCTAGCCCTCTCGTCACTTAATTACTCTAGGTGAATGCAAATGATTCTAATTTAGGAAATCCACATATCATTTTTGTTCTTCTACATGCATAGAATCACTAATTAATGTTGGTTTCAAATATATATCATTAAAATGGTTAACCTATACAAATTCATTGACTGTATTGGATTCATCCTTTTCGAATGGGGGAGGGGAATCTTCCAAATATTCTTCATCCATGGTGAGAGGATCATCAGAAATAGATGGATATTATGAGGTGATAGATCTTTATGGGACACTGGTTCCAACTTGTGTGGTATTGGACACATCATCGATAGACTTCTTCCATTCTGGAACCATTGTGATGAAAGTTGTCGACCTGATCTCATCTGGCCTTTGAACCAAGGGGACACGTCTGATGATATCAAAGAAATATTGGCACGTCGACTTGATCCAAGTTATCCCAACTTGGCGAAACAAGAAATTATGATGTATTTCTGTGACCATGAGGCGAACCTCTCGATAAATTATTGGAGTAGGGGGATCTGGGATCACCCGACCTTGATTTTTGTAGGAATACAAGGTGATATTTCGATGTTCCTTAGACTTGGGAATTAATTTCCCCCTTGTTATAGAGACAAAAAATCATTTCCCCATGTCTGTTATCCTAGCCTCTGATTAGTGAATTGTGAAAACGTAGGTGTCATCCAGGTCTATCCATGGGCTAGTTGCAGCCATAGCATGCTCAACCTCATTATCCTAAATCTTCTTGTCCTTTCTCTTTAATAGTTGGAAAACATGTAGCAGGATTCACAAGAGGAAAATGGAGACCCATCACCTTTGAGTATGCCTACCAGACCATAAGTCGGAATTGGTGATATGATGAAGGGACTATCGCATGCAGGTGGAGCCATGGTCTACCCATAAAAGAGTTGTAAGAGGTGTCTTATGAGCCAACCATGAACTTTGGGGTAGAAACTAGGCCACCGAACTAGGTTTTTAGAAGAATATTTCCAACTAGTTTCTGCTCCATCATGTCATGTTCTTGAATTTTTATGTCATAGGGACTTAGATCTACCTCGGACAATCCCATATTTTGGAGTTTCTGGGTCTGAATAAGGTTGATCCTAGAGCTCATTTCAAAAAGAAACCATCCAACCTCCACACCATTGAAATGGATAGTGATTTATTGGGGTTGTTTGTTCCCCTATATAAGAAAACCATTATCTTCTCTAGAGAAAGAGATTATGGCTTGACATTCTGGTTGCCCAACTGTCTTAGCATGAAAGGATTTTTCAGCATCTACCTCCATCTCAAATCGGAGGGGGATTCTTAAATCCTACGCAAGGGCCTTGAAAATATTCGCTGATAGGTAGAGATCCTAAAAAATTGAGAGCTTCATAGGAATTATAGAAAGATTCTTGAGGATATCATACTTCTATTTCAGGTGTACAATTCTTGTTGACAAGAGGTAACTCTGTGGTAGGAGGTATGATGGGAACTACTAGTTGAACCCATGGGTTCTATCCAGTCCTGGGAATGTCCCATTTCTCACTATCCAAATCTTGTAGAGTGAAAATAGGCTGAGGGCTAGATGAATGAGTTCTATCCATGTTTGAACATGTCTGACCATAGCATGGTCGTGCTGGCTCTTCTTGATCAAGTAGCACAAACAACAGTGGATGTGGATTTGATGAAATAAGATGATAAGGCTATGTCTGCTGAGTTCTGTGATGGGACTAATTTCTTCTATCAGTGACTTGCACAACATCGCTGGAAGAACTGACTAATGCATTCTGGAAATTCACACGCCCACAACTTTGTTGATGTTGGCATCATTTGGGGATGTTGGGAGGGTCCGCTCAGTGTTGTTCATCATTAGGAACCATGTAGGGTTTACAATCTCCACAGTATTGAAATAAACATACCATTTACCATCACTTGAGAAATCTTCCATCACCAGGTGGATTCTGGGGTAATCTCCATCTCCGTGGGCATGAAATCATTGAGAGTACGGGATGACGATGGCATCGGTGGGGGACTTTTCATTCTATTAAGTCATCAATGCTTTCCCTTTTGGGAAGAGGAATGATGAGATGTTGATGAATTAGTAGTGTATAAGGTAACACAATGAATTCTGAAGGATCGGGTCAATTCAGATGGGCATCAATAATACCATGGGCACGGGCGACTACCATGCGACCTATCCAATCATCGTATTCTTGAGACCCGCAGTGAGAAACCTGCTGCCATTCTCCCTCACAGTCATTATTAGGATTTATAAAAACACATTCTACATGTCTCAAGGCTGGAACAAACCAGACTATGTTGTTATCGACATGGTCCTGGAGCCATTAGTTTAACACATAGCACTGTTTGAGGGTGTTCCCCAGAAACCAGTGATAGGGGAAATAATTGGGATGATCGATGATTTACACCTATTCGGGCATCTTGCATTCTAGGAACCTCTTGTTTTCTTGATCCAAGGTACTTTGGAAATAGACAGGGACTAGAGCCACATTAAATGACCAGTTTCAGTTCCTTCTATTTAGGGTAGGAGCTCTAGGAGCCTGGGCCTGATAAGGGGATGGTGAAGCCTGTTGAGGAGGTGGAATGCAATTATCCCACCTACGTGGTGGTGTTTCATTATGAAGGACCAGCTACCAATTATGAGGTGGGCGCTGATGGGATGGAGGTTTTGCTTATGGTGGTGGCCCTTAGTGAGGTTGTGGAGGTGTTTCCACTTGTAATTACTCCAGCTACTTAGGGGCCTCTATTTGTGCTACCTCTGTGGTCTCAGCCTTAGTAGCTCTTCTTGCAAGAAATATATGAGGCAATTGGTGTGCCTGATCAGCTTTCTACAAGGCTTCCTCTAGATACTGGGATTTTTTAAAGAAATCCTGAAATTCTCCCCACCCCTCGAGTATTTCCGAGTGATAGGATAAGGGACCAATTTCATCATCACATTTCCCACACACATTTTCGGCAACTGCTCTTGGGTTAATGGCATATCAATGGATTATGTGAGGCCCATCCACCTAGAGAAAATGTTAGTGATGCACTCGTCGGGCCTCCTCTTGCATTTGAAGAGGTCATCAATACTTTTGTTTTAGGCGGTGGAAGTTAACTGGTAGAGAAACTACAAATGAAGGTCATCCCAACCAGCTACTAACCCAATGGGTAGCTGGATGTAAAATAAAAATACAGGCCCTTCTAATGTTTGAACAAAACACTGGATTTTGGTGGCCTCCTATTATGTTGGAGATCCCAACATGGGTCCAGATTTTGAAATGAAGTGGGATTGTTGTTGCATTGGCTCGCATGTCCAATTAAATGGAGATAAATTATGATTTCCAAATTTTGGGGGTGCTAGAATGTCATCCACCCATGCCAGATATGGCTTGCCATCGGGTGGGATTTCCACTTTTGGGTTTCCAAATCCATGGGGCGGGCAATGAGAGCAGCCATCGGATCATCTTGGCAGTGATTCCTGTCATTACATGGATCACTGACCACTAGTGCGGTGGGAGGTTCTTCAACATAGTAAGCAAACTGAGAGGCTCGTAGAACGGCTAGTGGGATGAATTAATAGACTTCCAAGGGAACAACATATGGAAAAACTAGGGGAAAATGAGGTGAATACCAAGTATGGTTATCACGCAAGTTGGGTGGATTTGGTGATGCATATTGTTCCTGATTTACATAGAATATTTCCTCAACCCTATCCCCATGGGTAATATTATCAAGGCCACTAGGAGGCAACTCTCCAGGGGGGGTGTACCTGCCCATATAGCCTCAGTCAAGGATTAACATAATCATGCCACCATTCCACATAATGTTTGGTGAGAATTTCATTGACCATCTTCTTATGTTCTGTGTGTTTTTGACACAATGAAGTCTTTTCAGGTTCATATTCCATCTTTTGTACTGAGCTAGATGGGATAGAGGGTTTGACGGTTCCAGCATTTGCTTTACCCTTATTGGGGTCCCGACCCAGGGACAATGACTCAGAATGTACATGATGACCCAGTAGGTTTCTTTGCTAGTGGGTAACCCTTCCAAATGGATCCAACAAGTGTGACACCACCCTAGGGGGTAAGATCTCTTCAATGAGTCCTCACTCGATTTCCTCCACTGATAAGTTGTCCATGATAACTACAACGGTCCCGAGAGGCATATCCTCAATATCATCTAGAAAGTAGGGATGGTTCTAGATAAGACTAAAATAAAGGGAAACATACTACCCCAACCACAGATCTAAAAATGGGGGGAATCCTTCTTAATAATTTTACAGATCAATGTAAAGCTATGGAAGCATAATTACTAGAGGATCTGATGATGAATAGGTGACTCAGGGAATGAAGCCATGGGGAGTGTAGCCGAGTCGACCATGTGGCATTGCTGGCTGATGTCGTTGAAGTGTTTCGGGATCTTAGGGTAAGACACCCATTTGACGATGGATACAGAAGTGAATTACCCATAGAGTTGGTAAGAATCACACAACCTCCTCTGGGGTGAGAGATTCCAAAATACAAAGACATGAAGATTCAATGGGCCAGGACATCTCATAGAGGTGATCTGTGGTGAGAATGTCACAAAACATTCTATGCTCAGACTCAGGATCCGGTCCTTGATATCCCCACTCTTTGAACGAAGGTGGTTTTGGGACCGGTAATAACACAACAGCTGACTGTGGTGATGGTGGACTGGCCAGTGGGGAGTACAACACATGGGCTGAGAAGTTACCGCATCTCAGGTTGTCTTCCAAAGAATGCACTGATTGTGCCACCAAATCCCAATAATATGGACTAACAACCACTTCTCCCCACATAGGGACTACAGTCATTGGTGGTGGATCTTGCTATTGCTTGTCCTCTATTGGTCCCCATAAAATATAGAGACCCTAAGCATAACGTACATGGACATTACATTACATTTTCGGAATACATAGTACATAATAGAAACACACACACAAGGACCGTAATAGTTTAGTGTCTTTGGAAACTCGGAATATAATATTCTAATCGTGGTGAAAGATCTTCAACATCTCCAATAAAGATCTTTTTTTTCCTAAAACCTTTCTTTATATCCTAGGGAAAAGAAAACATAAAAGGGTGAGCTCAAATTCTCAGTAAGGGTAAACAAAAGAAATATCAATCACATCATATACATAAGAACATAACTTTTGAAAATCTTAACCTGCAAATGAAATCATAATTTCATAACATGGGATAAATCATAGTAGTGAAATGTAATTCCAATAATCATAACTTAAAACATGAAACTTTGTGGCATACACACATAATCATATAGTATCATTTCTTGTTAGTCAATACTCAATGCTAAGACTATCTTAGTGGACAAAGTCCATTTCTGAACCGAGTTCACTCCTCGTTTCAGTCCTGTTTCACTGAACCGGTTTAACCTGCCGTTCCAGCCAGGTCTATCTCATGAGATATAAAATCTTTACCCAATTCATTTGTGGGAGATATAGGTCCCACCCATCTCATAATGATACCATTCTTATGTGTGCCACAAAATCATAAACCATACATCATAGCATAACCCATGTAATAAAAATGGGAATCTTAAACATCATGACATCATAAAACAATTCATATAAGATAAAAGAATTCATAAAAATATTTCCATCACAACATAATCAAATCCATTTAATAATAGGGATAGAAACAGAACCCTTTATTATCTTAGATGGAAAATAATTTTGATAAAACACTTGAACTCCATTCTTGAGGAAAATATCCTTTTTACTTCAAAAACACTTTTCCTTTCTTAACATGTCATACAATTCTAAACTAAAAGAAGTTGATTAAAAATAAACATGAAAACTTGTAAAGGAATATTCATGGAAATAATGTTTTAAAAATACATTCATTCCGTATAAGTTAAAAAAACATTCTTCTCGTACTTTTGTCGGAAAAGTCAAAAAGTACCTCATATGAAAAACGACAAAAGATTCTTTTCATATATTTTACTAAAAACTCACCGAAGGGTAAAAGTGTATTTAAAAAATTGTAGTTGGATGGAAATAATATTACATATTAAGGAAACCTCGATGTGGATGATAAAATACAACCCAGTAAATACAAAAGTATAAACAATCTCAAATAAAAATGAGATTGTGATGTTTTCCCTTACCTAAGGTCCGATTTGATTCGTAAGTGTCCGAACCTCCTGTATAATGATTTAAATAATTTCATTGACTTATTCCAGAATCATACTCATTGTTATGATATCATATATTGTTCACTTATGACTTTATTTTACCCGTCCTTTTGTAAATTCCATGTTAAAGAGCGTTTTGGGTAAAATCGTTTCATTTGTCATCTGTGTTTTGACTTGTAATTATTCATATGATTACGTAGATCATTATTACTTAATTCAATAATATAAAACATGATTTATATAATATATATTCAGAATATGAATATATATAATAGATCAGTAAATGGAATGAAATACACCGTTCATGGAGACGGTAGGCCATACGTACGCATGAACGCTGTTTTCGTTTCCTTATAGAGTTGGATGGAATTAAGTAGATGACATACATATATATACACATAAATCCAGTATCATTATTATGTCATATATTTCATGATTACATAGTATATATATACTTTATAATCATTCATGAATGGTTAACGTGGAGAATGAATCTCATCAGGTCGTGGAGATGGTAGTCCGTACGTATGCACGAGCAATGATATCGTTCTCATGATCGTGGAATTGTATTGGAGTGTATGAATACTATTTCAGAATTAATACCACTTTAAAATAATCATATATAGTTATTTATTTTCACCATTATACCCATCCATGTAAGGTGGTGGTGGAAAATAGATTACACTACGGCGTGGAGACGGTATTCCGTACGTACGCACGCGCGGTGATTTCATTTTCCGTACGATGGATAGATGGTGAAATAGGGTTGTTTCATAATTATAATAACATATCAGTATATTAGTGATACTGATGTTATTACTTAAAAATGAAACAACCTAAGAAGAGGAAGTGGAAGAAGAAATAAAGTTGAAAGAATCGGTAACGGACATTACCTCTACTTTGAAGCGCCTCTTTGAGATCTCCTTTTAGGGCACTAAAATTGGTCTTTGAGGAAGAGAAGAACCTCTAGGATGTTTCTATAGAATTGTAGAAGATAATTTGGCAGGGTTTGGTTGAGCTTCAAGGTTCAAAGTGGTGTGAGGAAGAGAGGGAGGAGGTGCCCTTTTATAAGGGAGGAGAGGGGCACCTTTGGAATAACTAAAAATATTATTTTATTATAAAGTCAAATTCGGTTTTTTAATAGTTCAAAATTGATATATTTCAAATATAAGGTGGGTATGGGTCCAAATCCTCTCATACAATAGAATTTAGACAAGTTTAGGTTCCTATTTTAACCTTATCATTTAAATTTAACATTAAGTTAAATAATTTTACTTTTACCGTGTCTTCTTGTGTTCTTATACTATAAGGTTAATAAACTTACTATAATCAGCCAAACGAACCCAAAGTGGTTTATTATTAATATATATAACCGTATCTAAGTCATTTGGCTGAACCTTAGATTGTTAGGAATAAAATAACAATTAATAATATAGTATCTGTTTTAAAAACTATTTTATGTCAATTTTGACACTATTTAGTAATTGATTTTTGTGAAAATAATAACAGAATGATTAGTTCAAAAAAAGTTAATTAAATCAATAGTAAAATGTCATATTAACCTATAAAATTAGTTAAACTTATAAAAAGTCTCAAATTACATTTATTTGGGTATTTATAACATCAATTATGTAAATATTTCATTAATAGGATAATTACTGCATCATCTTTGAGTCATAAATAAATTAACTTATTTAAAGTCTAAAATTTAAAAATAAAATATCATTATTTAGGAAATCTTTTTATCTTTCTAAGGAATATTTATAGTCTAATTTATCTTATGTATAACCCTATATTAAACATGCTTTTCTTATAAATATTCCATTTTAACTATTTTAACCCTTCTTTAAATAAATTAATAATAAATGTCCTAATCCAATCCAAGTGGGCCTAAATGGTCATATGTTATTACTAAGGTTTTTTTTGGTCGAATTAAACTTATCCAATAGAATTATTACATGTGTTAGGGTAATAATAATATCATTTTTACCATTAATTACCCTATTTACTTTTAACCGTGGTAAAAAAAGTAAAAAGTTACTATTCACCAAAAATTATTTTCATCTCATTGAACCACATTTTACTTATTGACATAAATCGTGTTTCTAGGATTTTTTAAATTCCACTCACAAAAGGGGTAAAATTAAATTTTATGAAAAATTCATTTTTCATAACTAGTACTTAGTGGTTTCACTATTCATCAAAAAATGAAAGTTTCCAGAAAAAAACCAAAAATTAGGCCTAAGAAATATTTGATATTATGAACTCAAAAATGATGTCTATTTTACCAAATTCAAGACATATCATTTTCATTAATTAATTTAAAAATTAATTTTCATCGTCAAAACATATAGCGTGTTCTTAAGAGATAATAACTATCAAAAGATTGACACTTGTTTATGTCTGGTTTAAATGTGAAATTACATCCAATGACCAACATTGTATTAAATTGTAAAAATAAATTCTAAATATAATTTAAAACCACTCAAACTAATAATTTATCACTATTAATTATTTCGTTTAAAAAGGTTGTTTTTAATTAAAATTTAGTAATTTTCACTATTCATCAGAAAATGAAAGTTATCCGAAAAGTACCAAAATTTCACCCTAAGCTAATTTCTATATTCCGAATCCAAAAATGAATCCATTTTGAAAAATAAAATTTACAAAATTTCAAAAATTGGTTATTACTATTCATAACGGCTAGTTTTAATAATATTTTAATAGCATATTGTTGTTTAGTGAAACTCATTATTGCGTACTACACACGCTATCGAGGAAGGTCGCGATTGCGTGTAATGCAAGGCAAGTCAAGGATGCATGTTGTGCAAGCTCCTTTTGGTGTATCATACAACACAAGACATTAATGAAATTAAAAAAAAGAATATTTTTCATAAAATCTCGGGGTGTTACATTCTACCACCCTTAAATTGAATTTCGCCCTCGAAATTCGTCGGGGTTAGAAATGGTTTACTACTCGAAATTTTATTTAATAGAAATCCACATCGTAAAAAGGAATACCAAAAACAATCTTTAAAAACAAAATATTAAACGTAACGGTTACCCAAATAAACTAATCACTGGGTTTCCACATAGGTGAAAATATGGATATGGAAGAGAAATCTAACCATCATGTTCTGATGGAGAGTGGTAGAGAACATGGCTATGGAAAAGCCACCAATCACAAAGCCATAAATTTGTGACGATCTAAGGTACCATCTGATTAATCAGATATAAGAGCAATAGGATAACATTTTTTGTTTTCAAGATCATTTCCCTAAAGTTGAAGATTTTGAATTAGAATAAATACATACTTTATTTTGGTACAATCTCACTTAGTCCTTATATCAATCATGAGCTCATGAATACAATCAAACATCTCATTATCTTCCTATCCCTTTATTATGTGCATATCATCTGCTTACCAAAAATATCTCAATCACTTTCCATGGTTACCGGTACCATAAAATTATTGAAAACCACAATAGACCAATTCATAAATATTCCAATATTCCACGATACTATATACAACATTATTTTGGAATCCCATTACATAAACACTTAATCATTCCACCACATCATTATCAAATTCAACATCACCAATAGTGATCGCATGTGACTTCCCTTTGTCCTTTTCCTTAAGTGGTTTTTCATGTCGATCATCACTAACCCTTGGATTAGGGCATTGATTAGTATAATGCCCCATTTCCTTAAACTTGAAGCATTGAAGTGTTGATGGCGCGTTCTCTGCAGTCTTTTTTTATTCACATCATTAGAAACCCTTTTTCCATTACTTCGACACTCAGTTGCTCGATGACCTTCTTTTCCACACTTAAAACATTTTCTAGTCCCTTTAAGACAATCTCCACCATGCTTCTTTCCACACTTTGATCATAAGGAAACATTCATCTTCTTTTCACCATAATTCTGAGATTTCTCCTTGAACTCCATCTTTCGTTTCTTGTCAAAACCATGAGATGAATATGTAACACCAAATTCCATTTCTACCTTAATAGTGCAGCGCAAAATTTCTTCATAGCTACTGAAGTCTCTTATAGCTAATGCCCTTCAAAGATTTGGTTTTAAGCCACTGAAGAATCGATCAACTTTACTTTCAGGTTGGATGATAAAGCCAGATGCATACCTTGCAAGCCTTGTAAAATTCACTTTGTATGCACCAATAGTTTCATCATCCTTTTACTTTAGTTCAAGAAACTCCTTCTCCATCATTGTTCGAAGAATATAAGGGAAGTACTTATTGAAAAATAAGTTCTTGAACTCATCCCATTCCATGGACTCAATTTCATCTCTTGGCCTCTTATTCTTGATAAGATTCCACCATTGATCATCTTCACCTTCCAAACGATATACCGCTAAGATGACTTTATCATGTTCATAACATTGAAGAACTGAAAATATCATTCCAGTGGTACTGATCCATTGTTCAGCAACAAGTGGATCAGAAGACCCACTGAAAGAAGGTGGATGTTGCCTCATGAATGACTCAATAGAATATTGTTCCCTTCTCTGCTCATTTGGAAGTCTAGAATGATTCATAGCTTGTGTAAGTATAGCAATAAGATTTTGCACTCCATCTCCCATAACATTTGTTTATTTAGGAGGAAAATCATTGCATTGTCCATTGCATTGATCAACACGGTTCCTTCGGGTTCCAGCCATTGTCTAAAATCCAAAAAGAATAGTGTTAGGGGAAAAATCACGCTAGGGAAAACAACATAATAAAGGGGGAGTACCTTCAATATCTAACATCTTAGGTTACCGCAATTATAGTACTATAACCAATACTTATACTTAACCTTAGGTACATCCCTATACATACCTTAGAAATACCTTTTGGGATCTCACTAAAGTTCTCGCATCCTAGTTTCCAAAGATTGACTAAACCATTCCTCTGATACCAACTGTAGATACCCTAAGCTTAACGTACATGGACATTACATTACTTATGTGGAATACTTAGTACATAACAGAAACACACACACAAGGACCGTAATAGTTTAGTGTCTTTGGAAACTCGGAATATAATCTTCTAATCGTGGTGAAAGATCTTCAATATCTCCCATAAAGATCTTCTTTTTTTACTAAAACCTTTCTTTATATTCTGGGGAAAATAAAACATAAAAGGGTGAGCTCAAATGCTCATTAAGGTTAAACAAAAGAAATATCAATCACATCATATACATAAAAACATAAATTTTGGAAATCTTAACCTGCAAAAGAAATCATAATTTCATAACATGGGATAAATCATAGTAGTGAAATGTAATCCCAATAATAATAACATAAAACATGAAACTTTGTGGAATACACACATAATCATAGAGAAGCATTTCTTGTTAGTCAAAACTCAATTCCAAGACTATCTCAGTGGAAAAAGTCCATTTCTAAACCGAGTTCACTCCTCGTTTCAGTCCTATTTCACTGAACTGGTTTAACCTGTCGTTCCAGCCATGTCTATCTCATGATATATAAAATATTTACCCAATGCATTGGAGGGAGATATAGGTCCCACCAATCTCATAATGATACCATTCTTATGTGTGCCACAAAATCATAAACCATAGATCATAGCATAACCCATGTAATAAAAATGGGAATCTTAAACATCGTGACATCATAAAACAATTCATATATGATAAAAGAATTCATAAAAATATTTCCATCACAACATAATCAAATCCATTTAATAATAGGGATAGAAACAGAACCCTTTATTATCTTAGATGGAAAATAATCTTCAAAAAACACTTGAACTCCATTGTTGAGGAAAATATCCTTTCTACTTCGAAAACACTTTTCCTTTCTTAACATGTCATTAAATTCTAAACTAAAAGAAGTTGATTAAAAATAAAATTGAAAACTTGTAAATGAAGCTTCTTGGTAATAATGTTTTAAAAATCCATTCATTCCGTATAAGTTAAAAAAACATTCTTCTCGTACTTTTGTCGGAAAAGTCGAAAAGTACCTCGTATGAAAAACGACAAACGATTCCTTTCATATCTTTTACTAAAAACTCACCGAAGGGTAAAATTGTATTTAAAAAACTGTAGGTGGATGGAAATAATATTACATATTGAGGAAACATGGATGTGGATGATAAAATACACCCCAGTAAATACCAAAGTATAAACAATCTCGGATAAAAATGAGATTGTGATATTTTCCCTTACCTTACGTCCAATTTGCTTCGTAAGTGTCCTAACCTCCTGTATAATGATTTAAATAATGTCATAGACTTATTCCAGAATCATATTCATTGTTATGATATCATATATGGTTCACTTATGACTTTATTTTACCCATTCTTTTGTAAATTCCATGTTAAAGAGCATTTTGGGTAAAATCGTTTCATTTGTCGTCCGTGTTTTGACTTGTAATTATTCATATGATTAATTAAATCATCATTAATTGATTACATAATATAAATCATGATTTATATAATATATATTCATAATATAAATATATATAATAGATCAGTAAATGGAATGAAATACACCGTTCATGGAGACGGTAGGCCGTACGTATGCATGAACACTGTTTTCGTTTCCTTATTAAGTTGAATGGAATTAAGTATATTAAATACATATATATAAACATAAATAAAGTATCATTATTATTTCATATATTTCATGATTACTTATTATATATATACTTTATAATCATTCATGAATGGTTAACGTGGAGAAAGAATCTCATCACGTCGTGGAGACGGTAGTCCGTACGTACGCACGAGCGATGATATCATTCTCATTATCATGGAATTGTATTGGAGTGTATGAATACTATTTAAGAATTAATACCACTTTAAAATAATCATATATAGTTTTTTATTTTCACCATTATACCCATCCATGTAAGGTGGTGGTGGAAAATAGATTACACCACGGTGTGGAGACGGTATTCCATACGTACGCATGCGCGGTGCTTTCATTTTCCGTAGGATGGATAGATGGTGAAATAGGGTTGTTTCATACGTACAATAACATATCAGTATATGATTGATACTGATGTTATTACTTCAAAATGAAACAACCTAAGAAGAAGAAGTGGAAGAAGAAATAAAGTTGAAAGAATCAGTAACAGACATTACCTCTTCTTTGAAGTGCCTCTTTGAGATCACCTTTTAGGGCACTAAAATTGGTCTTTGAGGAAGACCAGAACCTCTAGGAGGTTTCTATAGAAGTGTAGAAGAGAATTTTGCAGGGTTTGGCCGAGCTTGAAGGCTCAAAGTGGTGTGAGGAAGAGAGGGAGGAGGTGCCCTTTTATAAGGGAGGAGAGGGGCACCTTTGGAATAACTAAAAATATTATTTTATTATAAAATCAAATTTGGGTTTTTAATAGTCAAAAATTGATATATTTCGAAGCTAAGGTGGGTATAGGTCACAATACTCGCATATAATAGAATTTAGACAAGTTTAAGTTCCTATTTTAACCTTATCATTTAGATTTGACATTAAGTTAAATAATTTTACTTTTACCGTGTCTTCTTGTGTTCTTATATTATAAGGTTAATAAACATACTATAATCAGCCAAACGAACCCCAAGTTGTTTATTATTCATATATATAACCTTATCTAAGTCATTTGGCCAAACCTTAGATTTTTAGGAATAAAATAACAATTAATAATATAATATTTGTTTTAAAAACTATTTTATGTTAATTTTGACACTATTTAGTAATTGATTTTTGTGAAAATCCTAACAGAATGATTAGTTCGAAAAAAGTTAATTAAATCAATATTAACATGTCATATTAACCTATAAAATTAGTGGAATTCATAAAAATTCTAAAATTACATTTATTTGGGTATTTATAACATCAATTATGTCAATATTTTATTAATAAGATAATTACTGCATCATATTTGCGTCATAAATAAATTAACTTATTTAAAGTCTAAAAACTACAAATAAAATATCATTATATAGGAAATCTTTTTATATTTATAATAAATTTTTATAGTCGAATTTATATTATGTATAACCCTATATTAAAAATTATTTTCTTATTAATATTTCATTTTAACTATTTTAACCCTTCTTTAAATAAATTAATAATAAATGTCCTAATCTAATCCATGTGGGCCAAAATGGTCATATTTTATTCCTAAGGTTGTTTTTGTTCTAATTTCACTTATCCAATAGAATTAGGACATGTGTTAGGGTAATAATAATATCATTTTTACCCTTAATTACCATACTTACTTTTAACCGTGGTAAAAAAGTAAAAAGTTACTATTCACCAAAAATTATTTTCATCTCATTGAACCAAATTTTACTTAATGACATCAACCGTGTCTCTTGGAATTTTAAAATTCCACTCATAGAAGTGGTAAAATTAAGGTTTATGAAAAATTTATTTTTCTTAACTACCACTTAGTGGTTTCACTATTCATCAAAAAATGAAAGTTTCCAGAAAAATACCAAAAATTAGGCCTAAGCTATATTTGATATTATGAACTCATAAATGATTTCTATTTTACCAAATTAAAAACATGTCAATTGCATTAATTAATTTAAAAATTAATTCCCGTTGTCAAAACATATAGCGTGTTCTTAATAGATAATAAATATCAAATGATTGACTCTCGTTTATGTCTGGTTTAAATGTGAAATTACAACCAATGACCAGCATTTTATTAAATTGTAAAAATATATATTATAAATATACTTTAAAACCACTCAAATTAATAATTTATCGCTATTATTTATTTCGATTAAAAAGGTTGTTTTTAATTAAAATTTAGTAATTTTAACTATTCATCAGAAAATTAAAGTTATCCGAAAAGTACCAAAATTTTACCCTAAGCTAATTTTGATATTACGAATCCAAAAATGAATCCATTTTGAAAAATAAAATTTACAAAATTTCAAAAAGTGGTTATTACTATTCATAACGGCTAGTTTTAATAATATTTTAATAGCATATTGTTGTTTAGTGAAACTCGTTATTGCATACTACACACACTATCGAGGAAGGTCGCGATTGCGTGTAATGCAAGGCAAGTCAAGGATGCGTGTTGTGAAAGCTCCTTTTGGTGTAGCATACAACACAAGACATTAATGAAATTAAAAAAAGAATATTTTTCATAAAATCTCGGGGTGTTACATAACACCTCTCCATGATCTCTTTTTGAGGTTGAGAATGATTCTATTTACGATAAAGAGGATTGTGCATCCAAGCCCTGGAAAGGGGCCAAATATTCCTCCTCCTGTATGTATCTTTGGAGAAATTTAGGGATCTGGTGGACCTCACTTTCTAGAAGGAATATTCTTATATGCCTTGTTCTAGCCCTAGCCCCTGACATAGAAGATCAGTGTGAGGGTTTCATTACTGAATCACACTATTCCTTAAAATTTAAAAATCAGACAGGTTTTATTGTGGCCTGAGGCTTCTTAGGACTCCTTGTTAGGCGGTGGAGACCCACCCTCCTACCCCAAGATGGTTCTTTGGGATAGGGTACATTTTTGACATGGGGAGGTCCTCCATGCATATTGGTGCTATGATGGGGAGGACCTCCACCCGCACTGGATGGGATATGAGGTGGGCCTTTATATCGGATGTTGTTGATGCGTGGAGGAACTCAACTCTGATAAGCTGGGGTATGAGGGACACCTAAACAATTTTTTAATTGAAAATGGGGAGGAACTCCATGATTGATAGTGTTGGATCGGGGAAGGCCTCCACTGGAGCCGCTAAACACATGGGGTGTACCTCCACGATGTTTGTCTGTAGAGCAGGGGGACCTTTATGTTGGTCGGACCTGGTAGTAGTGGTATGAATAGGACCTTTATACTGATTATATAAGACCTAATAATGAACTCTGTCTTCACTATTGATGTAGTGTGGAGGACCTCCACTTTGGTGATTTTTGGCATGGGTCAGACCTCTGTTGGAATCGATGAGCACTTAGGGGGGGCCTTCATATTGTTGGGTGACTAGGCATGAAAGAACCTCATGTTGAGATTCAGGTATGTGAAGAATATTTCCATACCTAAGATTGAATGAACAGGGAAGAACATCATGTCAGTTGTCATCCAGATAGGGAGGACCTTCTCTTGGGAAAATGATAGTGGCATGGGGAGGACCTTCATATGGAACTTCACTATCATGGGTTTTCCTGTGCCAACTGCTACTTTCCCCAGTAACTGGGAGAGCTACTACAACCAATTCACAGGTTCACTAGTGATTCAACTTTCTCTGGGACTGTAAGTTTCCCTACTCAGTAACTACGAGGTGCCCCTTCCCAATGGCGATAGGGGACGATAGCTCATGCCTGTGGTGGCTCGTTCCACTGAAGTTTCATATGATGATTCCACCTTGTAGGGCTACTTCTGATCTTGCACCTGATATTGACATCATTTCATCTGAACTAGAACCAACTGTGCATATGGGTTGACTAACTGCTCTTTGAACTATAGGACCAGATGGAGATGCTGACGCAGTCGGGTTGGTGCCCTCCTTGGTGGCTACCTAACTGAAGTACTGAACAGGTGGACTCAGACATCTATTACTTCATTATCATAAGGTACTATGTCATAGGAGAGATCCAGTGATAGGCTCCTGAAGCTATTGGGGATTAGAGTGGGGAGAAGTGGCTCCCCGTGTAGCCCTTAGGATGGTGGTGTTGACGGGGCACCAAGGAATCCATGTCATGGAGGGCCATTTCCCTTGTAAGGATGACCCCTTCTTGTTCATATCATCGAACAAGACTATAAATCACCCAACTCTGAATAAATTTAGAGGGTGGGAGGGGGCGTGGGTTCCCAGTAGCTATAGGTGTGGGATCCATTACAGAAGAGATGAATCCATGGGTAATTATGGCATTCGTACTACCCATACCCCTACATCCACTGGAGGGAGAAGATCAATTTCTTGTAGAATGAGGTTGGGTCCTACAAAGATGGAAAATTTACCCATTAGTACAGACAATCGGAAAACAATGCACAATTACCCATCACTATTCATTCTTATATGGATGGATATAAGGATCCATTATAACAAAATTGTAGACTGAAATGACCAATGATTAACTACCCCAAACATTGGTGAGTTTCATGCCCAAACCACTATTTTCATAGCTGGACCTAGAGCCAGATAGCTAGATCCTATGACATGCTTATCTATTTATTTCATGAATGATACTAATCTCTATATTGAGGAGACCATTCACGTCAGGTTCAACATTTCTTTTTCCGACTCTTTCATCAGGGGAGTGCATCACCGTGCTGGGATGTGATAGATTTTTCCCCACATTACCTCTTTCTAATGGTGGGTGGAATCCATCACTTATTTAGGGATGTTTTCTCATTCATCTAAATGAGAGGATGGGGTGTTGGTTCCTCTATCCATGGATTCCTCCTCGAAGAACATTGTTTAGTATGGGACTCCCTAATATATTTATGTCACTATTTTTGAAAATATTCTTGGTTCCATATCTTTGTGGATGCTGGTTTATTACACTACATATGTCAGGAAATTCCATGGGGTCAAGTCAGGTAAATAACCAACTGTCAGGGGAGTAGTCACGTTGGACATTGCTGGTGTGTCTGGGCACTGAAACACTGGTACACTAAGATAGATTACCCTTATGATATGGCTTCTTGAGGGCACAGAATCCCGAGGCATACCACGTTGATTCCATGGAATTATATTCCATAGACATTTTTGGGCACTGAAAAACTGTTACACCTTGATATATTCCCCTTGTGATAGGGCTTCTTGAAGGTGTGTAGTCCCGATGCATCCCACGTCAAGTGTGTGGAATTATATTCCATAGTCTTGTCTCTAAGGTGTTCTTTAGCTTCCCATGTTTAACATGGTGTATTCCATGAGTTTAAAGTCTAGCAGAGATATATCAGACTAATTGGAACACTAATGGTAGTGGATGAGATGGGTACATCCCAAGGAGGGTGCATATTAGAGGCTTACTAGATGAGTATATCAAGAAACACAATAAGGACATATATGAGGATGATTGGGTCCCAACATAGGGGACACTAAGGCTTACCATTGGATGGGATATAACCTCGGGGAGGTTTTCTACATACCCTATGTAGATGATAGGGATCAGAACCCATTTAGTTCAGAGGGTGAGATATTGATACGGGTTGTACACAAAGGGCAACGACCCAGAGACATGATGGGTCTTATGCATGGATAGTGGCCTATCTCAAGAGGGATACTCTTGGATGGATGTTTATGGATTTTTTGGGGTTTATGAATGGTTTTTTTCAAAAGAAAATGGCATGGTCTCACTGGGATGTTGTGTCCTGGGTAGGAATCAGGATGGATGATGGACAGTTGAACTAAGTGGATGGGGGGAGTGGGATAGAACCAATGTTAATACGGTGGTGATGTTGGGTATTAACCTCAAAAAAGATTTATACATATCTAGGTGGTAGGGAATGTAAGACCACATAGTCTTATAGGGTTATGTGACACCTAAGGAGGTGGCCCATGAGAATGCACACACAGGTAGAACACAAAGGAAGTATAACCTCTGGGTTAGGGCATTGCCTTCATGAAACAAAAAGTCTTGAGGGAGAGACCAATATGGGACATGGGTGATGGGAGTGATCCTCGGGGAGGCTTCCTACATATCCTCATGTTAGGGAATCAAATTCCACAAAGTTCATAATGAGGGTATTGTAACACCCCAAGCTTCCACTGTATGTTTCCCTTCGAATAATGCAATAGCGTGTGTTGTACGCAACCTCGAGCTCTAACACACACCACAACTAATTAAACTAGCCGTTGTGAATAGTAATACCTACTTTTTGAAATTTTATAAATTTTATTTATCAAAATGGACTTCATTTTTGGATTCGGAATATTGAAATTAGCCTATGTTGAATTTTTGGTATTTTTCTAAGAACTTCTAAATTTTTATGAATAGTGAAAAATACTTAAAAACAACTTTTTTAAGCAAAATAATTTATAGTGATAAATTATAATATTTAGTGGTTTTAAAGTATAATTAGAATATATTTTTACCATTTTATCCAATGGTGGTCATTAGAATTAATTTAACATTGAAATTGGACATAAACAATTGCCAATCTTTTGATATAAATTGTTTCTTAAAAACACGCTATTTGTTGTAACAGCGGGAATTAATTATAAAACTAATTAATACAACTTATATTTTTGGAATTTTTTAAAATAGACATAATTTTTGAATTCGGAATATCAATTATAGCTTAGGGTGAAATTTTGGCCTTATTCTGAAAAACATCAATTTTTGATGAATAGTGAAACCACTAAGTGGTTGTTAAAAACTGATTTTTTCGTTAAAATGAAATATTACCACTTCTGTGATTTGATTTTCAAAAATCCGACATACATGGTTGTCATTAAGAAGTAAAATTTGGTTCAATGAGATTAAAATAATTTTTTGGTGAATAGTAACTTTTAAGTTCTTAATCGCGATTAGAGAGAATTAGTGTAGTTTAAGGTAAAAATAATGTTTTAATAATATGAGATGAGCTTGACACTTGTCCTACTCCTATTGGATGAGTCATGGCCGACCAAGACAACCCATGGGTCAACTTGGGGACCCCATGGAGCCACTTTAGTTGGAAAATGACATTAATATATATTTATTTAATGTTAAAATTAAATTGACACAAACATGAGTTGTTTTACTAAAACAGTTTTTAGGTGGGGTTACACAGATCCAAATTTTGACTATAAATATTCATTAGAAAGCTAAAAATATTTCCTACATCATAGTATTTTTTTATAATTTTTAGACATTAAATAAATTAAATTATTTATGACATCATTATGATGCAGCGATGACCTCATTATTTAACGATTTAAATAAAATGAGAAGATAATGAAAAATCCAAGGATTACACTTGTCCAAAGCCTATTGGATGAGAATATTTCGAACACTTATCACCTTAGCCACGAATTATATAAGTGTGGGACTTTTAGAATCCGAAACAAATTGTATAATAATGTAACATTTCAATCTTTCGAAAAGATCCCCTCCTCTCCTCTTATAAAAGGCCCCCACCTCTACCACCTTATTCACACTTCCAAGCCTTTTGGTTCGGCTAAACTCTGCCCAAATACTCTACAAACTTCTCTCCCTTCATTCTAGAAGCTTTACTTTAGTCAGAAAGCCATCCTAAGGAGTCCTTTTGATCAAATCAAAAGGAAGAACCCGAAGAAGAGGTAACATTTTCATCACCCTCTTTCAAGTTTCTTTCTTCTTCCACTCCCTCTTTGTTTATTATTTCAATTCTAAAATTATAACTCCAGTATCTTCTATATACTGTGATGTTATTATAAATATGGAACAACCATATTCAGTATTCTACCCATCATTTGAATGACATGTCACCATACGTGCGTACGTACGGCTTACCGTCTCCACGTCGTGGTGTAATTGTTATTCAATATATTATTATTTAGATGGGTATAATAATGATATGTAATTCATGTAAATAATAAATATAACATGATAATTATTCTGTATATATGATATACTATCCAATTATATATTATTTTAATATCAAAATAATGATATTGTCGCTCGTGCGTACGTACGGACTACCGTCTCCACGAACGCGATGAGATTCATTCTCCGTCGTATCCATTCAAGTATAATTATCATTTAATGATTTAAAAATAATGTTTAAGGACATGATATCATTCTGGATATGAATAAGATACAACCTATCCATGAAAAACACGACTTACGTAACAAAACATATAAAATAAAACGAGTAAGTTAACACCCGAAACAACGATAAATCTAAGATATTGTTAACAAAGAAATGTTAAAAGATCATATATGATATCATATGAATTTATATGATTCTTGTATAATTTAATAACAATTATTTCACCATTATACAGGAGGTTAACCTACCCCAACCAAGGAAAAGTACGAGGTAAGGGTTTACTTCACAACCTCTTCATTATCCAAGGTTGTTTATACATAATTATCTACTGGGACCTCGTTATCATCCACATCCATGTTTCTTAAAAATGTCTTTCAAAACATTTTTACTATTAAATGGAAAATGGGTTAAAGTCATTTATACCCTTATACGTTTTTGAAAGGAATCTTACCATCGTTTTCCAAACAATGTACTTTTTGACCTTTTTGGCAAATTTAAGGTAAGAATGTTTTTTTACTTATACGGCGGGTGCGGCTATTTTCCGCCATTATAACTTCATCGAAGCTTCCCTAACAAGCTTATAAAAATATTTTCAAAGTAAATGTATTATTTTATAATTATGGGACTTTTAAATAATTTCAAAAAGGAGATATATTTCTCTCAAATAGTTTTGATTTCATCCATGTCAACATCCTTTGATGGGTTTTAAGTTTAATTGAAATTGATTTATGATACAAAACTTCCATTGAACATTTTGTGAAATATTTCACTTTGGATGTGTTATTTTATACCATCTATAGTTTATGGAGAAATTGTTGACATTTCGTATGCTAGTTTTAATATGAATATTTATGTTATGTTTAAACCTATTCATATGAGGAATGTATTGGACTTAATATGTGACGGGTGGAGCCCGCTATAGCTCCTCGATGCATCGGTAGGTTTCATGAGACAAATAGACGTGGAATTGGCTGAGGCCCTTTCCCAATTTGATTTATGGTTTTGGCCGAGGCCTTAATCATTTTAGACGTCTTGGCCGAGGCCTTGACAAAATGTTTCAGAATGTCTGGCATTATACATTCCCTCATTATGAAAGTGGTTATTGATATTTAATGTGATTATTCGTCTAGTAGAATATCCATGTGAGTAAGTAATGGCATTATTTTATTTTACTTTTTCCATATTATGCTGAAGTTCATGTTCAATAAGGCTTTTGTTTTAGTTATACAATGCCTTAAATGATTATGTTTTCTTATAAAAGCTTCCGCAATATTTTTATCCTTACTGAGCATCTGAGCTCACCCCTTTCAATGTTTTAATATTTTCCAGGATGTGAAGAAGTGTATTATGACTGACTTGCAGGAATAGTCAGTGAGGATATGAGTGTGGACTATGAAGACCATGTTATTGTAGTTTTTTTACTTTTTGATGTAATGAAAGACTTATGAATGTATCTAGTGTTTCCAAGGCTACTAAACTAATCGGTCTTTCGAGACTTGATCTTTTGTGATCATGTCAATGTTACGAATTAATGCACCGACTCTGGTTAGCTGGGGTCGGGGCGTTATAGTTGGTATCAGGGGCAGTTTAGTACTAACCTTGGAAGCTAGATTTAGATAAACTCTGATTAAAGCACATATCCCGAAGATGGACTTTGAGGATTAGTATAGAAGAACTTCCTAGAATTTTGGTATTGTAGAGATGTTGTGAGTTCTCCGAGCAATACATCCCTGTCTGGATATGAGCAGGTAGAGGCGGCTCTGGCACAGATGTACCTAGGGGTAAAACCTGAAAACACCGCTTTGAGCTAGACTCGAACGGGAACTGGTGCACGACAACGGGCCTTGCTGCACTCTTGGTTACGACACTCCCGAGGGATATGCTTTGGATAATTCCCGTTTTCTTTACAAACCACTATGAAGGGTTACGATTATATACTTCCTCAAAGAAAACATTTTTATAATTATGGATTATATCCATAATTAGTTCAATTTATGTTAAGTGTTTTACAAGTATGGAATTATGTATTTTGATTCATGAACTAATCTAGTTTATGCCATTATTTAGAAATGGCGCCTAGTGGAATGAATGGAAACCGTATCAATGCACGCACTCCGTGTAGGGATTGCCCTCCTGCTCAGGATAATTATGGTGGAGCTAGTGATACAACTGGTGCTGATCAGCTTCTCACCGTACTGGGACAACTCACGCTGGTTATGAATAACAACCTTACTCGTATGGAGCACCCTGATCCGCAACGTGGAGGATCAATGCTAGACTGTTTCATGAGGCAACAACCGCCAACCTTCAATGGGAGTACAAATCCTATAGTAGCTGAGAAATGGATAAATTCCTTAGAGAAAATATTCCATGCCTTGGGGAGTAGTGATAGGGAGAATGTTGTCATGGCAGTTTACCGCCTCACTGGAGATGCCGATCAATGATGGTCACTAATTCAAAACACAAAGGAAGATGATGAATTAACAAACATGGAATGGCAGGAGTTCAAAGAGCTGTTCTTAGAAAAATACTTTCCTCGAGACCATCGAGCGGATATGGAAAGGCAATTTCTGAGTCTGAGGCAGAAGGAGGATGAGAATGTCGCAAAGTATGAGGCTAACTTTACAAGGTTAGCAAGGTATACTGCAGATTACATACATAACCCAAGAAGTAAGACTGATCGTTTCTTTGATGGGTTGAAACCATTTCTTCGTCGAGCTTTAGTATCACAAACCTTCTCTTCATACGAAGGTATTGTCTCGTGCACTATCAAGACGGAAAAGGAATTCTCTAAGTCTTATGACTTTAAATCAAAGAAAGATAAGAAGAGATCCGCTGAAAACTCTGGGAAAGGAAATAAGGAAACAGGGAAGAAGGGTAGAAATGAATTTCCACCCTGTGATAATTGTGGTAGGAAGCACCCTGGTGCCTGTCTAAAAGGAAAATGAGTATGTTACAAGTGTGGTGAAAAAGGCCACCAAGCTCATGAATGCAAGGGAAAGAAAGCAGCTGTCAATGTGGAATGTTATAATTGTAGAGAGAAGGGACATTATGCAAATGAATGTCCTAAGCGTCAGGGAAACTTACCTCAGAAGAGTCCAAGGGATCAAGGCCAGGCTTATGCTATCACTACTGCTGAGGTGGAAGCTCCGAAAGACATGGTGGCATGTAATTTAATGGTTTCCTCAAGTTTAGCAAATGCATTATTTGATTCTGGATCATCGCATTGTTTCATATCTTCCCAGTTTTCTAAGAAAATTAGATATTTCCAATTTGATTTAACAAGGGAGTTGTCGGTCAAAACCCCTAAGGGAAGTATTGTTGCAACAATGTTTTGTCGATTAGTTCCCATTAGAGCACCTAAATGTTCTTTACCTGCTGATCTCATCGTCATACCCATGATTGAATTTGATATAATCCTCGGTATGGATTGGCTTTCAGACCATGATGCAAAAATTTATTGTAAGAGGAAAGAGGTTACGATTTTTTATGATGATGATAAGGAACACCTTATCTTTAGAGCAGAATCGTCGCCACATAATTTTTATCTAGATCCACCCCCAGTAGCTCAACTAAATTCAATTATTGGGGAGGAAGAGAAGGAAATTACTGAGGATGAGGAAAGGAATATTCAAATAGAGGATGTACCTATTGTGAGAGAATATGTTGATGTGTTTCCGGAAGATTTACCCGGACATCCTCCAGAACGAGAAGTTGAGTTTTCCATTGATTTAATTCCTGGATCAAGGCCCATATCGAAGACCCCTTATAGAATGGCCACTGTGGAATTAGTTGAACTAAAGAAACAACTAGAGGAATTGATTAATAAGGGATATATTCGCCCTAGTGTTTCTCCTTGGGGAGCCCCTGTTCTTTTTGTTAAGAAGAAAGATGGATCTATGAGGTTGTGCATTGATTATAGGGAGATCAATGCTATAACAATAAAGAATAAGTATCCCCTACCTCGCATTGATGATTTGTTTGACCAACTGCATGGAGATCAATACTTTTCAAAGATTGAACTTCGGTCTGGATACCATCAGTTGTGTGTGAAGAAGGAAGACGTTCCAAAGACAACATTTCGAACAAGGTACGGGCATTACGAGTTTATAGTAATGCCTTTTGGATTGACTAATGCACCCTATGTTTTCATGGATCTAATGAATAGAGTTTTCAAGGAATATCTTGATGACTTTGTAGTGGTATTTATTGATGATATCTTGGTATACTCCAAAATCCACGAAGATCATGAAAATCACTTACGCATTATCCTGAAGACTCTTAGAAGACATGAATTATATGGGAAATTTAGCAAGTGTGAATTCTGGCTTCATGAGATTTCTTTTCTTGTCCATATTGTCTCTAAGTATGGAATTTCCGTTGATCCTTCTAAAACCAAGGCAATCCAAGAATGGCCAGCACCGACAAGTATAACTGAGGTACGCAGTTTTATTGGTTTAGCAGGTTATTATCGACATTTCGTCCAGGATTTTGCCAGATTGGCTAACCCATTGACAAAGCTCACACGTAAAGGATTAAATTTGTCTGGACAAAAGAGTGTGAAGAATGTTTTGAAGAACTAAAGAGAAGATTAGTCAATGCCCCTGTATTGACTATACCATTAGGGAATGATGGGTTTGTTATTTATAGTGATGCATCGAAGAAAGGACTTGGTTGTGTCCTTATGCAGAATGATAAGGTCATTGCCTATGCATCACGACAGCTAAAAATTCATGAGCAAAACTATCTTACTCATGATCTTGAGTTAGCAGCTGTGATCTTTGCTTAAAAGATATGGAGACATTACCTCTATGGTGAAAAATGTGAGATTTATACTGATCACAAGAGTTTGAAGTATATTTTCACACAAAAAGAACTCAACATGAGGCAAAAGCGATGGCTTGAACTACTCAATGATTATGATTGCACGATACATTACCACTAGGGGAAGGCAAACAAGGTGGCAGATGCTTTGAGTAGAAAAGACCAAGGAGTTTTGAATGTGATGAGAATTGAAAGGGATCCAATTTTCTTGGATCTAGTGAAGATGGACATGGGAATAACTAGGGAAGGTGAAACATCAATGCTTTTTCAAATGGTTTCCAAACCATCATTACTAGAAAGGATTAAGAGTTCTCAGACCAATGATGAAGAATTTCAGAAGAAGATTAAAGGTGTGAATGATGGAAGATTGAGGGACTTTGTGTATAAGGATGGAATTTTGAAATTCGGGAAGAGACATTGTGTTCCCGATATACCTGATCTAAAAAGGGAATTGCTGGATGATTCTCATAGTTCCAACTTCTCTATACACCCTGGGAGCACCAAAATGTATAGAGATTTGAAGGAACATTTTTGGTGGGACAATATGATGAGGGAGATTGCTGATTTTGTGTCGAGGTGTATGGTTTGTCAACAAGTGAAAGCTGGAAGGCAACATCCTGGTGGAGTATTGCGACCTCTTCCCATACCTGAGTGGAAATGGGATAATATTACGATGGACTTTGTCATGGGACTACCAAAGACTCCTAGAAGGAATGATGCAATATGGGTCATTGTTTGATCGACTTACTAAGTCAGCACATTTTCTGGCTATACGGGAGGATCTACCACTTGAACGTTTAGCAAGACTATATATTAATGAAGTTGTAAGACTTCATGGAGTACCCCTATCGATTGTTTCTGATCGTGATCCTCATTTTACTTCAAGATTCTGGAAAAGTCTTCAAAAGGCCTTGGATACTGAACTTCATTTGAGCACTGCCTATCACCCTCAAACAGATGGACAATCAGAACGGACTATTCAAACCTTAGAAGAAATGTTGAGATCATGCTCTCTTGACTTTCAGGGTATGTGGGATCAATATTTACCACTGGTAGAATTTTCCTATAACAATAGCTTCCATTCGAGTATTCAGATGGCACAATATGAAGCGTTATACGGAAAGAGATGTCGTACACCAACCTGTTGGGATGACGTTGGTGAAAGAAAACTTGTAGGCCCAGAACTGGTGGAGGAAACGGTGGAAAAGGTGAAAGTAATCCAAAATCACATCAAAGTAGCTCGAAGTAGGCAGAAGAGATATGCCGATAATCGAAGGAAGGATTTGGAATTTCAAGTCGGTGATCATGTTTTCCTGAAGGTATCTCCATGGAAGGGAGTAATACGTTTTGGTAAGAAAGGTAAATTGAGTCCCAGGTACATCGAACCTTTCGAAATTCTAGAACGAATTGGGGCTGTAGCTTACCGATTGGCAATGCCGCCAAGTCTCTCCAAAGTTCACGATGTGTTCCACGTATCTCTGTTGAGGAAATACATGCCTGACCCAACGCATGTACTCACCTATGAGGAATTAGAACTGGAACCCGATCTTTCCTATCGTGAAGTGCCCGTCAGGATTCTTGATGTGAGGGAGCAGGTGCTGAGAAACCGGACGACTCGTCTGGTGAAGGTTTTGTGGAGAAATCATAAAATGGAAGAGGCAACGTGGGAACCTGAGGAATTTATGATGAAAAACCACCCGAGTCTTTTTATGCAGTAGTACCCTAGAAATTGCAAGGACGCAATTATTTGAAGGAGGGTAGAATGTAACACCCCAAGCTTCCACTGTACGTTTCCCTTCAAATAATGCAATAGCGTGTGTTGTACGCAACCTTGAGCTCTAACACACACCACAACTAATTAAACTAGCCGTTGTGAATAGTAATACCTACTTTTTGAAATTTTTTAAATTTTATTTATCAAAATGGACTTCATTTTTTGATTCGGAATATTGAAATTAGCCTATGTTGAATTTTTGGTATTTTTCTAAGAACTTCTAAATTTTTATGAATAGTGAAAAATACTTAAAAACAACTTTTTTAATTAAAATAATTTATAGTGATAAATTATAATATTTAGTGCTTTTAAAGTATAATTAGAATATATTTTTACCATTTTATCCAATGGTGGTCATTAGAATTAATTTAACATTGAAATTGGACATAAACAATTGCCAATCTTTTGATATAAATTGTTTCTTAAAAACATGCTATTTGTTGTAACAGCGGGAATTAATTATAAAACTAATTAATACAACTTATATGTTTGGAATTTTGTAAAATAGACATCATTTTTGAATTCGGAATATCAATTATAGCTTAGGGTGAAATTTTGGCCTTATTCTGAAAAACTTCAATTTTTGATGAATAGTGAAACCACTAAGTGGTTGTTAAAAACTGATTTTTTCGTTAAAATGAAATATTACCACTTCTGTGATTTGATTTTCAAAAATCCGACATACATGGTTGTCATTAAGAAGTAAAATGTGGTTCAATGAGATTAAAATAATTTTTTGGTGAATAGTAACTTTTAAGTTCTTAATCGCGATTAGAGGTAATTAGTGTAGTTTAAGGTAAAAATAATGTTTTAATAATATGAGATGAGCTTGACACTTGTCCTACTCCAATTGGATGAGTCATGGCCGACCAAGAAAACCCATGGGTCAACTTGGGGACCCTATGAAGCCACTTTAGTTGGAAAATGACATTAATATATATTTATTTAATGTTAAAATTAAATTGACACAAACATGAGTTGTTTTACTAAAACAGTTTTTAGGTGGTGTTACACAGATCCAAATTTTGACTATAAATATTCATTAGAAATCTAAAAATAGTTCCTACATCATAGTATTTGTTTTATAATTTTTAGACATTAAATAAATTAAATTATTTATGACATCATTATGATGCAGCGATGACCTCATTATTTAACGATTTAAATAAAATGAGAAGATAATGCAAAATACAAGGATTACACTTGTCCAAAGCCTATTGTATGAGGATATTTCGAACCCTTGTCACCTTATACACGAATTATATAAGTGTGGGACCTTTAGAATCCGAAAATCATTGTATAATAATGTAACATTTCAATCTTTCCAAAAGAGCCCCTCCTCTCCTCTTATAAAAGGCCCCCACCTCTACCACCTTATTCACACTTCCAAGCCTTTTGGTTCGGCCAAACTCTGCCCAAATACTCTCCCAACTTCTCTCCCTTCATCCTAGAAGCTTTACTTTAGTCAGAAAGCCATCCTAAGGAGTCCTTTTGATCAAATCAAAAGGAAGAACCCGAAGAAGAGGTAACATTTTCATCACCCTCTTTCAAGTTTCTTTCTTCTTCCACTCCCTCTTTGTTTATTATTTCAATTCTAAAATTATAACTCCAGTATCTTCTATATACTATTATTTTATTATAAATATGGAACAACCATATTCAGTATTCTACCCATCATTTGAATGACATGTCACCATACGTGCGTACGTACGGCTTACCGTCTCCACGTCGTGGTGTAATTGTTATTCAATATATTATTATTTAGATGGGTATAATAATGATATGTAATTCATGTAAATAATAAATATAACATGATAATTATTCTTTATATATGATATACTATCCAATTATATATTATTTTAATATCAAAATAATGATATTGTCGCTCGTGCGTACGTACGGACTACCGTCTCCACGAACGCGATGAGATTCATTCTCTGTCTTATCCATTCAAGTATAATTATCATTTAATGATTTAAAAATAATGTTTAAGGACATGATATCATTCTGGATATGAATAAGATACAACCTATCCATGAAAAACAAGACTTACGTAACAAAACATATAAAAGAAAACGAGTAAGTTAACACCCGAAACAACGATAAATCTAAGATATTGTTAACAAAGTAATGTTAAAAGATCATATATGATATCATATGAATGTATATGATTCTTGTATAATTTAATAACAACTATTTCACCATTATACAGGAGGTTAACCTACCCCAACCAAGGAAAAGTACGAGTTAAGGGTTTACTTCACAACCTCTTCATTATCCAAGGTTGTTTATACATAATTATCTACTGGGACCTCATTATCATCCACATCCATGTTTCTTAAAAATGTCTTTCAAAACATTTTTACTATTAAATGGAAAATGGGTTAAAGTCATTTATACCCTTATACGTTTTTGAAAGGAATCTTACCATCGTTTTCCAAACAATGTACTTTTTGACCTTTTTGACAAATTTACAGTAAGAATGTTTTTTACTTATACGGCGGGTGCGGCTATTTTCCGCCATTATAACTTCATCGAAGCTTCCCTAACAAGCTTATAAGAATATTTTCAAAGTAAATGTATTATTATATAATTATGGGACTTTTAAATGATTTCAAAAAGGAGAGATATTTCTCTCAAATAGCTTTGATTTCATCCATGTCAACATCCTTTGATGGGTTTTAAGTTTAATTGAAATTGATTTATGATACAACACTTCCATTGAACATTTTGTGAAATATTTGACTGTGGATGTTTTATTTTATACCATCTATTGTTTATGGAGAAATTGTTGACATTTCTTATGCTAGTTTTAATACGAATATTTATGTTATGTTTAAACCTATTCATATGAGGAATGTATTGGACTTAATATGTGACGGGTGGAGCCCATTATAGCTCCTCGATGCATCGGTAGGTCTCATGAGACAACTAGACGTGGAATTGGCCGAGGCCCTTTCCCAATTTGATTTATGGTTTTGGCCGAGGCCTTAATCATTTTAGACGTCTTGGCCGAGGCCTTGACAAAATGTTTCAGAATGTCTGGCATTATACATTCCCTCATTATGAAAGTGGTTATTGATATTTCATGTGATTATTCATCTAGTAGAATATCCATGTGAGTAAGTAATGGCATTATTTTATTTTACTTTTGCCATATTATGCTGAAGTTCAAGTTCAATAAGGCTTTTGTTTTAGTTATACAATGCCTTAAATGATTATGTTTTCTTATAAAAGCTTCCTCAATATTGTTATCCTTACTGAGCATCTGAGCTCACCCCTTTCAATGTTTTAATATTTTCCAGGATGTGAAGAAGTGTATTATGACTGACTTGCAAGAATAGTCAGTGAGGATATGAGTGTGGACTATGAAGACCATGTTATTGTAGTTTTTTTACTTTTTGATGTAATGAAAGACTTATGAATGTATCTAGTGTTTCCAAGGCTACTAAACTAATCGGTCTTTCGAGACTTGATCTTTTGTGATCATGCCAATGTTACGAAGTAATGCACCGACTCTGGGTAGCTGGGGTCGGGGCGTTACAGGCATAGAATCGTGGAGTACTCAAAAGACAACAACCTGAATACATGCATGGGATTACATGTGGTTAGTATCCCATCACAAGAGAGACACTCTTGGTTGGAGGATTGTGAATTTAGTGTGGGGATTAAGTATGGTTAGCTACCTTGGAGATGGTCTAACACCACTAAGGGGTGGACCAAAGATGTGGGTCCCAAAAAAGGGGATGTCATGGATCACCAGTGTTTGTGGTTGAACCTCAGGGAGGCTTCCTACATACCCTATCCTAGGAGATAGGTATCAAACCCATGTAGTTATAAAGTATACAATTTAATGTCATGTGAGATGAGGGTAAACTGATGTGAAGTGGTTAAGATAGATGAGTGATGGGTTTGAACCTTCGAGAGGCTTCTTACATACCTTACCTAGAATAGGCAACGATGAAAGTCCACATAGTTCAGTTGTGAGGGATGGGGCTTATAAACTACAATGACCCAAATAGGGGGTCATGGTTGATGTTTACTCTAATAACAATTGATTCATGCTTAGTGTGAGAATCAAGAGGCAATAAAAACCTAATGATCACATGGAGAAAGTTGTGTCCTTAGGGAATATAGAAGGGAATATGTGTGGTTAGCATTCCAAAGAGGAAACATGGGCTTACTCCAGGAGGGAAGATCGTGTAGCGGTCTAGATGTACGAGGAGGATATGGCCATCATAGTTGAATAATCCCACCAAAAGGTGTCGAGGCATACGTGGAGACTACCTGAGGTGTGCATGATGAAAAATATCAGAGGGAAAGAGAGAGCAGGAGGGAACCCAGGATGATCCCCTCTCTGATCCACTTGGACCAATCACTAATGTGATGATCGTTGTTTAACATCTTATGTCATAGACGTGGGTGCTTGGAAGTTTAATGTCCTACAGCTCAGACATTGAGGATTCACTCCCCACCCCTATGACTTACAAAACTGGCGTGCTTTAACCCTTGGTGAAGGGAAGGCACTGAAAAAGCAGTGTGGAGACGGGGTTGTGGATTGATTCATTAAAGGGATCACATTATCATGGACATTTGAAGAATCAATAGTTGTTATCATGCCTATATGAAGAAGAATTAGGAAAAGTAAGACAACATGAAGTTCCACCGAAGGGACCTTGAAATCACTTCTCACAAACTTGGAGGGCCACACAAAAGGAATATATGAGAAACATGGGTTTTGTGTGCTAGATTTTTTGTTTAAACATGGTTACATAAAGGAAGAGAAATATATTGAAGGCATATTAAAGGTCACATGGAAGAAGGACCAAAATGCATGCAAATATCAAGGCCTGCGTGAAAAAAATATCGATTGTGCGCAAATTTGTAAGGTTACGTGTAAAAGAACTAGATTATGCACAATAGGGTAAAGTTGCATAAAATGGGGATTTCTATTATAAAAAAGGAACCTTCACAGAAAAAGGAGGAAATTGCCCTGCAAAGAACATGGTTTAGACACAATGTATTGTCTTTTCATGTAATTTCCTTAGACTCAAATGGAAATGGGTGAGGATCAAACCCTAGTTCCCCCTTGAAGGAAGATGACTGGGAGACCTGACAGGTGAAATCCAGTACCTTGATGCAATTTTTTTCATGTGAAGGGGTTTTATTTCCTGTATGGGACACAAGTCCCATTTTCCATCCATCCTGAAGTGGGGGTGGGGGTGAACTTCTATTTATAGATGGTTTTTGGCATCGACAATGTGAAAATGGGGTAGGTGCATAATATTCGCCCTCAGAATGCAATATTGTGCACCAAAACACATGTTTTATGTGAAAATCATTAATTTTATGTACACAATCCCTGGGGGTCTCGGGGTCATCTGCTGAGTCAAAATATGCCTTTAGGTTGTTCCATAATTCTCATTTTATGCCCCAATCAGATTTCAGTACCAACAGAAGTGCTGATTCCTAACTGAGCGCCAAAGGAATTCTATAATCCCCTCCAGAATATCAACATAAAATGAGTATCTTGATTTTAGACAATGGATCTTATAACTATATGCTGCTACACCACTTCTGCCACATACCTCTATGCTAAGGAATCCACTGTGATAGACTCCTTGATTTCTAAGAAGTGAGCCTATTTCATTAACTGGTCCACTAATAACCAAATGGATCACATCCTCCCTAAATACTGAATATTCCTATGAATAAACCCACCAAGATTTCATTCCACTTCCACTCAGGAACTTCTAAGGGTTGAAATAGACCGCTAAGAACATTGTTCTCAACCTTCACCTACTGACACACTAGGAACCTTGCCAAAAACATTTCCACTTCTCTCATCACCCCGAGCCACCAAAACTATTCCCTAAAGCCTTGATACATTATAAAAACACCTATATGCACCACTAAGGGTGATCTATAGAACTCACAAAGAACTCCCTCGTGCATTTCCATTGGGATAAATAGCTTCCTAGGGAACTATATCCAATTATGACTAATCTTCGATCATCCCTCTAGAGTATCACCCTGGGCAGTGCGATCATGATTCACGCCAGTCCTTGGGTCTTCCCACTAAGACTCATCCATCTTCTGCACCAAGGAAGACTTCACTATCATCTAAAATAGACATCCTCTGCCTCCATCCACTCTCACATCCAGATGAAAAGAGGCCAACTCCTCCATTGCCTTCCATGCATTCATGGATTCCAGAACTACCTCCTTCTGTGAATTCTAACTAAGGAATCTCCCATCTTTTCCCCCTTTCCTTAGGTGTAAGAGATCTATATTTCTTAGTATTTTAGAAACTCCATCCACCATCACTATCGCATGTTCAAGTATTTCTTAGAGAAGATATAACTCATGCTTTTGTGATCCTTTAAGATCACAAATCCCTCCAAAATGAGGTAATGGCGACACAACTTCACTAAAAATACGACAACATCAATCTCTAGATCATGGGTGGAATAGTTATGTTCACGTGGACGTAACTGCCTAGAATCATAAGAGATCACTCTGTACTACAGCATTAGCAGGCATCCAAAGCCAAGACAGAAAGCATCAAAGAACCCCACAAACTTCACCAAATGCTCTAGAAACCTATCCACTAGAGAACTAACATGCTTCTTTTTTATGTAGATGAAATCTTCCTGACATTGCTCACTCCACATAAAGGAATGGTCTTTTCTTTTCAAAGCATTAAACAGAGTGGAAACTCAAGGGAAGTTATATATGAACCTCCATTAATATCCCTCAAGAACCAAGAAGCTGTGAACCACTGCCACGTTCTTGGGTGGTTCCCAAGAAACAACTTATTTAACCTTTAATGGGTCAATTTATATTCCTTTCTGAGACAACACATGTCCAAATAAGTGTACCTCTCACATATAGAACCAGCACCTGGACAACTTATCATAGAGTTGGTGGTGTCGGATGACCTCCAAGACTATCCTAAGGTTCTTAGCGTGATCCTCATTTGACTTTGAGTAAATCAAAATATCATCGATGTACATGATGATGAACTAGTCCTGTAACTTGCAGAATACAAAGTTCATGAGCCCCATGAACACTACTAGTTCATTCGTAACACCACTCTGCATGACCATGAACTAGAAGTTCCCATACCTAAACCTAAAAGAAGGCTTTGGGATGTCACACTCTTTCACCCACAACTAGTGATATCCATACCACAAATCGATCTTAGAGAACCAACTTGACCCAATTAACTGGTAAAAAAGATCTTTTATCCTTGGGAGAGGGTAAAGGTTCTTGACCATTACCAAATTCAATCTCTGGTTGTCTACCCACATCCTCAGACCACTGTTTGCCTTCTTCATGAAAAATATTAGAGAACCCCCACTGTGAAACACTCAACTGGATGAAAACCTTTTTCATCTAGTCATAAACCTGAATCTACAACCCCTGCAACTCAGAAGGCACCATCCAATAGGAATCCATCAAAATTGGACAAGAACTGGGTTGTAAATCTCTTCCAAAGAAAACGTCACATTGAGGGGGCAGAGTCACAACCTCTTTGGGTAAAACATATAGGAACACCCAAAAAACTCTCAAAAGCTCCACTATCTTAGAACATATTGACCCCTCTGACAGCTTGGCTAACATAGAAATATAAAGCTCCACACACTAGTTTCCCCACTAACGACTATGATAACCAAAAAATGTTACACGTTGGCCCCATATCCAAAAACCTATCCTTCAGAATTAGTTGATAACTTCATAAATATAGAAAAACTAATTCACATAAAGGATGACATCATATGGCTACATCTATAGTAGAATAAGATCCCCAGTGGAATGATGGGACCCCAACATCAGTCTGCATCCCCAGAAAACATCAAACATACAGGTCTGAACTCCAACTGGTGTTCTCTACACCAGGGGCACATAAAGTCTCTCTATATATAGTCACAAGGAATATACTAGACTGGGTGAAAAAAATGAGTAATAATCTCATGAATCAAAAAAAATTACACGCATGAGTACTAAACAGACTGATTGTACCTCAAACAACCTCCAGCCCTACAGGAACTCCTACCTTGGCAGCATGAAAAAACTTAATCTCTAATCCTCTACCCCTCTACTATCGATCACCTCCTTGACCATTACCTGGTCGAGGCCACTGATAAGCACCCTGAGGTCAACCTCCTGCATCATCGTCTACCCTTTGGTGGAATAAGAGCCCATTGCCCCTGCAGCTAGAAAGGTTTGACTGGAAACTACTACTGTGCAGTTGGTCACTAAACCTCCCCACCCCCACCGTACTAAGCTCTAACTGGGCACTGGATCTGAAGATGTCCATGGAATCCATATACAAAGCTCCTTGGTCTCAGGTGCATGTCAAAAGGGTGAGATTTAGGATATCAAAACTGAAACTATTGATGCCTACATCACATTGGTTGAAACATTGAAGGCTCTGAATCCAAAGTCTTGCTACTGACTGCATTCTCCTTCAACGAACATAGATGACTCCCCTATTGTGGTACACCTCCCTAAGAGTGAACCCTCTCCATTACTTCGGCCTTATTTTGAACTTATAAGAATTTTGGAAGGGTATAGGGATTGACAAAATACTGAAGAAAAGGTCAGAGTGCCTCCTCCAAGTGTCTCACCCAAAACTCCTCATCTTGAAAGAGACCTGAAGAAATGTATAGAGATCCTTGAACTTGATCCCCATTTCCCTCACTGACTTGTTACCCTACTGGAGGGATAGTAGCTCATACCTCTTCTCGAACTTCATCATCAAGGAAGGAAATTATCCTCGTAACTACTTCCCAACATAATCCTGTGATACATCAGTCTCCTTCCTCTCCCTGAGGAAAATCATAAACCACTGACATGCCACTCTTCACATGGGGCTCACTACCATAGGAACCCAGTACTCTGTTGGAGCACAGATCAAGGTACATATGATTTTCATCTCTTTAATCCATCCATCTTCCACTAAGTATGAAAAACAACCTTCATACTCCCATAGGTTCTTCCACTAGAATGCATGAAGGATATTTTTCCACAAGTAATCTTCATTTTCTCGATCGACCAACTACTGATCAACCATATCATCCTGCTAGGCCTCAACTACTTGTATGACACATGAGTGACGCCTATGTTCCATAGCTAAAAAGGATAACGAGTAACTCTTAATCACATGTAGTATGAAATTTACTTTTATGATTTATTTTAACTCTTTATTTAAATAAAATTATAAAACACCAACACACATAGAAACACAATTCATTATGATTCATGTACCCTTCCTAGTGTCTCTACCCGGAAATTAGTGTAGCCAAACTTGGTCGTTTTGTAGGCCCAAAGTCCTTTCATCAGATCACAGGGCCCCTCAAATACCTTTTCTTAGCTGGTCATCCATAGACTATTTCATGCACCAAGATTGCTAAATGTTGTTTCTACACCATCCCCAGAAATTATCACTGTTCCTAACTCCAAACTCCATTATATCTCTCAATGATCACCTCTAATATGATTTTTTAATGACCCTCTTTCTTTCAAGATGATGAAAGGGACAACAAAGTTCCACACCCTTCTTTATTAAAGATGAAGGAGAGATAATGACCGTTGAGTCCCTCCTCCAATAGGCCTCAGATTGGAGACTAGAAGCAATGATATAGAATTTCACAAAAAATGGAACGCATTACCCTTTTAATGGAAATAGGATTGAGAGATAATATGGTAAAAATCCTAAACAACACCAAACATTTATATAATGGAAACCAAAATCCAACCCATGCATGATTTAAAAATAAACAATGACAAAACTACAACCAAAACTCTAAAGAATGTGCCAATAGAAGGGGACTAAGTAGAAGAAAAACAACTATCATGACGTCCAAGCAAGTAAGGTCCAACACGGTTCTCAAAGTCATCATTGAAACATGAATATAGTTTTAAAAATTTAGGGTGATTATACAAGTATAGCCAGTAGGAAAACTAAACCCACCCATGAACAAGTGGGGGGACATACTAATGCCCCTGTGAGGGAATATTAGAACCTCAAAGCACATACCAAGGAGTACTAACCTACCCAGAATCACCAAGGAACACTCTCCAAATAACCAATGTTAAGTAAAGTAGTATTACAATCACATCCAAATTTGGATACCCCACCCCACTTTCCCGCTCGTTAGGTTCCCATTATTAATTACTGACGTCTTGATGCTACCACTCTTCCAAAATGCAGTCACACTGGCACATCCTTCCCACACACACACACACACACCTGGGCCTCATACCACACACAAAATCCCACCATTATACACCTGATCCACAACCACACCACACATCCCGCCTGTAGAAACCTAGGCCACAACAACCACACCTATCACCCAAAGACACATGGGAATTATCCCAAAGACACTTCGAAAAACAACCTAGACAGCAAAAACCTAGGCCTCTCACCCACACCACAACCTACCCAAATGATCTTGGGCTATTTTAAAGCTCAAGACATTATACCCGTCAAGGAAACACTTGAGTTCTAAGAACAGGAAGAGGGTGCGAGGAAGAAGGTTAGTAACTAGCCATCCGTCCTCTAACTAGGATGTTGGGAAAGACACCATCCCCCATGAAATGAGGGTTTTCGTCACATGGATATCAACAAGGGTGGGATGCGTATAGAATATCACATGGAACTTCACTTTATACATATAGGTAAGAAAACAATTCGGCCCAAACTAATGTTTCAAAAAACAACAAACCCACATAAAACCACATTTTATTCTACCACTATATGCACAACCACAAGAAAAACCACATTAAAACACAATCCAAACCCCTTTTCATTTAACCCCTTCCCATTCATTAATTAAGGGGTTAAATTTAATTTATTCCAATACCACCCAGGGAAACTACCAAATACAACATCCAAAACCATTTTTTGAAGGCTAAAGGCCACTAAACACTTCCAGGAAAACAAGGAAGTATGGACCAAGGTAAGGAAATCCATTTTAAGACACATCCATATAAAAATAGAGTACGACCAACCTGAACTCCCACTACACACCCTTTTTTTCCTAGACATCCTTTCAACCCTTGAAAACTGTCATTATTCAAATTTATCCTACTCAATCATCCTCTCAAAACTAGAACTAGTAGCCCTGATGCACACCATGTCCATCCAGTCCACAATCAATCAAAACCTTTACATGAGTTGCTAGCCACGCCTCATGTACCACCCATTACAAAAATCCCATAACAAAACACCAATAAACAGCAGACCTACTACACAAACATGCCATCCCCTAAACACAAATTCATTCCATCAATCCACCCCAATACCTATATGTGATTAAGCATATTTCATGTTACAGCCATTTATCAAAGCATCACAAAAAAATACAGAACACCACCAGTGTGAAAACAAACACCACTAATGGATTTGATTTTTAGAAGTCCCTACAACATATACAATTTAAAACAACATTTAAGGATAACAAATAAAATAGTATATGTAACATCATCACTTCCCTACCATTATTTCAATGACCCATGTTATCTTTTGATCCTTATATTCCCTTAAAATCATTTGTTACTTGTTAAGGGAAATGATTCAGCCATTATTCATGAAGAATCATTACTACACCCACCTCGCATGATACAAAAATAAATAGATGCATAAAAATCCCTAATTGAAACACCAGGTGACTAAAACTCATCTTTGCGCCAAAATAGAGGGTCACATGAGCAGAAGGAAAACCCCATGGAAAGACTATAAGGAAAGATCAATCGATGCCAATGGAACAACACACGACTCCATGGGAAGGGAAGGATCTAGGAACAACAATAGGGAGGATAAATACACTAGGAAGGAAAGATCCAGGATTTGAAGATCCAGATACTATATTAAAGGAATAACTGTTTCAAAATCCATTAATGTGGTATCGTTGTCAAGATCACACAGTTTGAATATATCGAAGTCCCTAGAGCATTAGGATATTATATATGTTCTCAAAATCCATTGAAATTACCTTGAAGTGCCTAAAAAGGATTTAAACTTGATTTATGTCAGATAAAACATAAGAGGGGACAAACTGAAAAAACTGAGAGAAATTGGGAAAAATTGGAAATTGGTAAAATGTTGAGCCACCGTTTGGTGTTCCATTATTTCGATGTTCCACCATTTTAGTGTGCCTCCATCACAGTGCCATCATTACGGTGCCACTATTTCGGTGTCCCTCTATTATGGTGCCACCATCTCGGTGTGCCACCATCATGGTGCCACCATTTTGTTGAAACTATATTTTTTGGAAAACTCCCGAAACAATCCACTACTAACCCTAAGAACACCACAAGCACTGGATTCTCACAAAGGAATGGCTTGGGGAAATCTGGGTCATTAGTCACACCATTCTCCACTATAGGGTAGTGTGAGTACAAGTACAGTGACCAAACCTTTCTTAAGACACTTTAGAATTTGTTCACATTCATTAATCTATATAAACATAACTACGTTTTGATTTTTCTTGGTTATTGGATTTGAGAGTCATGATGAATTTATCCCAAATCATTACCTATATCAAATAAATCCAAGAATACAATGCATCTCTATTATAGTGGTTGTTATAGAACATTATTAAATCACCACTCTCTTTAAAGGATTCACATATATACTCTCTACTATGATTCCATGACCTTAGAATGATACTTTCTTTAGCCTGAATTAATACTTTTAGTATTTGGAATATATTTTATCCATTATCAATATCTTTTTAAAAATCCCCAAATTATTTTCATTCTATTCCTTGATTTTGGAATATATAAGAATATAATATTTTAATACTACCATAAATTCAACAAGTTAATCTCTAAAGACTCCATTAATTAGATCAATGTAGATATCAATGAAATTTATCATTTATAATGGGATAAATTTTAATTAATAGTGTCTATATATTATATGAATATATGTAGTTCTTTTATCCTCTATTTTCACATTTAATTAATGATATAAATATTGAAATTCATTCTTTGAGATTCCATGGTCCCCTTATAATTGACCAAGCAAGTCATCAAGATAGGGTAGATGATGCACGTTCTTGATTTTGATCTGGTCAAGTTCACAATAATCAATGAAAATATGCATTGATCCATCTCTATTCTTAATGAAAATGAATGGGGTAACCCATGGGTAAATATTTGAGCTTATAAAACCCTTATCTATATTCTATTGGAGTTTCTTATTTAATTCCACCAATTCAATATGGTTCATTCTATAAAAAGTCCTTTATATAGTCATAACATAAGGTATGAGTTCTTCAGAACACTAAATGTCATAACCTAGAGGAATAGTAAGAAATTACCCTAGGAAAACATCAATGATGTCAAATAAAATTATCATGTCCTAAAAATTGAGTTTTTATTTAACAATTTTTCTAAATATCAATCATGGTTGGGTATTAATATCCATATAAAGGAAGTAATTTCCATTGGGAGTACATACTTTTCCTAGAATTGGTAGACAATAATAGGTTGATTTAAGGATATGAAGTGTGACTTTCATATCCTATAAATTAATATGGTATCTCTGTAGAGAGGGCCATTATATACCAAAAATCATATCCACTTTGACAAAACAATGAATAATAATATTTGTAGGAAGCTATTTCTCTCAAATTTCTATCAGAGGGGAGTTATTTACTATGGATGAAATAATCATACCGCTTTAATTTTACACTAATAATTCAAGATTTAATAATTGGGGATAAGACTTAATAATTTTTTTTGACTTTCCAAGATACAAATGAATTCATAGTAATAGGATAAAATAGGATTTTATCAATAATAATCATACCGCACACCACCATGATATTATGCCTCTTTATCTAGTCCTTTAATAAAACCAAAATAGTTATTGTGAGTATTAAGTAACAAATACCATAGAAAATAATATATGATAAGGAAAATATATCATAATATTTCTTAAATTATGGATGCTTTATTTCAAACTATGACATTTTAGGATAATATTATATCTCTTTTAGTTCAAAATAGGTTTTATTATGTCCAATAATCTAATTATTCATAATATAATCCATAAAAATAACTGGACATTTTCTAATACCAACCGACATGACCCAATAATAACATAAATAAATACTAAATAATTTTACATGAATTTTGATTAAATATCATATTAAATTACCTTGTGGAACCAATAGGTTTAGTGTCATGAGATGTTAATTACATGAATTTATTATTTAATAGTAGTTTATCGACATATACAATAAAAATTTCTACACGTGATATCTTTTGATACATATTATAGATAAAACTCTATTTATAACATAGGGAATGGAAACATAAGATACTTGTGATCTTAGAAACATAGTAATGGGTGATCATAATAGGTAAAAAATGGAGATCATATGTGATAATAAGTTGAAATTGTAGGTAAAAGAACATAATTGAGGTTAGTGAACATAACAATAGAAAATATTAAATAGTTATGATTCATGATATAATTCATTTAGAATAACATAAAACATTAGTAATAGGTGTTCAGAAGCATGAATCAGTAATCATAATTCATAAAAATAGAACCTCAGAATGTTTCATAATAAAGATATGTGACATATTAATTTGGAACAGACATAATCATATAAAATCATTTCTTTTGTCAAGGATCACTTCCAATACCATCAACAAAAAGTAGATAGAGTCACATTGTAGATTGGGTTCACTCCCTAGTCCTTTACATTTCATGAGATATAAATCTTCACATAACGTATTATGGGGATATATAATTTTGATCCCTTACATAAAATAGACATTGTAGATTGGGTTTACTCCCCATTCCATTACATTTCATCTCATGATATATAATTCTTTTCCCAATTTATTAGAGAAATATATAATTCCAATCCCACACATCATATCGAAATTGTGTATTGGGTTCACTCATAATTCCCCTACACATCATATCAAGATATATAAAGATTTACCAAATGAATTTGAGTGATATATATATATATATATAAATATATATATATATTCCATACCTATCACAAAAACATATTGGATTGGTTTCACTTATAATTCCCCTAAATGTTTTACTAGGATATGTAGAGGTTTATATAATGAATTGAGGTGATATATAAATTTTGGGACCATGAATCACATAAAAAACCATAAATATGTGTTCCAAATGATTATAAAAACATTTACAATTCTTTTATTTCTTAATTAACCCATTATAACAAATATTTACATATATGAAAAAATAGGAGAATTAGAAAATTCATGAAATGTAATTTAAATTTTTTAAATTTTTTAAAGGAAATAGTTTATAAATGACTTTTTTTAGAGAAATTAAATAAAAATTAATTTTATGAATCAGTAATACTCAAAAAGTAAAGTTTATAAAGAAAAAAAGAAAACAATAGGAGAAATATACCACACAAAAATATTAAAAAGATTCATTCCATGCTTTTGTAAATAAAGTCAAAGTCAATTGAAAATGAAATTAAGGAATAATATAAGTAGGTATATAGAAATTCATGAATTAATATGAAAGTCATGAACATGTAGGAGAAATAGTTTTAAAAAAAAGAAATGAGATATGTTATTCTCAACTTATAAGCATCTTTTCTATTGATTTGAAAACCAAGGGGGTGAAATGTTAAGTAGACAAGTAAACACTAGAATTAATCAGAGGAGAAGAAAATAGATAGGGTTTTAGATATAATGAACCTAAAAATTCTATAAATATTAATTTACACTTATTAAATCATTATTTTAAGGTAATATTGGAAAAGAAACCCGTAACTCTAATTTTTTTGGTGGGGTCCTCTTATAGGCATAGTTGAGTAGTATTTTCATAAGTACTCATTTCATAATTCGAAATGAATGTATTTTTACCTAGAAAGTGGATCCAAATTTAAAAAATAATGAATAAAATATAAGGGGAGGTCAATAATTCCCTTATCCACTCATTTAGAGATAATATAATATATTATTATATGTATTTATCCCTTAGCTAAACCCTTTTACATATTTTCACCTTTATCATGGTACCTAAATTTTTACCCTGATAACCCATTTTTATAACTAAAAATTAAATTAACATTACTATATAATTTAATCACTCGGATTATAAATATGAAATATGTTTTGTGGTCTTTAATTTTGAATAGTGATAAATATTAATATTAATATTAGAAATCATAACCTATAGAAACAATTTTTACAAAAAATGTACTGTTATGCATAAAAAGGAATATATTCTTATTCCATAACAAGAAATGATCATTTTTTGTGGTAATTTTTTTTAATATATATATAAATAATTAAATTTATTAAAATCTCTTTATAGTCATGATCAGTTTGATTTATTAATATAAAATTATACAATATACCAAATAAAACTTCATTGAAAAATAGATCTTTTAAACATTAAATAATTTTATTCACATCCCATTAATTATTGACCATATAACCATTTAATTTTTTTGATTCGTTAGTATTATAATATTTATTTTTATTTTATAATAACATCAAACTATAATAATTTTATGTAATGGATAAATATACATATTTGTTTTTAAAAAATAATTAATTAATATCTTTATATTTCATTCCCAAATTTTTTACTATGCAGGACGTATATTATTTTAAAATTATTACTATCAATTGAAAAAAAGCAATATACTAATTTGATACAAGAATATCCAATGCTTATACATTCAATGACCATATACCCAACAACCGCATTCCCAAAAACAATATTGTAAGAAATGAGATTCAACTATATTAAGTAAAAAATTAATCCAAAAAAACTTTTCCCAGTGAATTTTATATTTTTTAATTATAATAGGTGTGAAACATATTAATATAAGTAAAAATTATAAAATTATAATCATAATAACAACTAAAAATAGTACCATAGAACACATAACACAATGAGGTAATTTTATAATCTTGTACTCTAAGGGACCATACTCTATAAATAATGACAAGTATATGAGAAACATTTATATTATAAAGGAAAAAAATTAGAATTGGGAAAAAAAACTTATTATATTAACTAAGATAAGGACATAAATAATAATAAATGTTATAAAGTAAATATATAAGAGGTAATATGACTATTATAATTTGATCATTCGAAATCTAATCGTTGGGAATCTTACCATATTAATATAATGTAATTTTTATAAATACAAGTGTCTAATAGAATTCATAAAACCAATGTATTATAATATAATTAATAATTATTAAAAACATTAGTTGTTCGACGAATATAAATATAATTATTCACTTAGGTATTAGAATAAAAATAAAAATAAAGAGTTTTTAATTTTTTGGTTCAAAACACATCATTTTGAAATACAACATGAGTTGTAGTTAAAAATTAAAATTTTCATATATAAAACTTTATTTCCATAAATGGTATTTAAATTTTTAATCATCGTGTCAAAATTATCCAATTGTTAATTTTTTATAATATTATGTGATATTCAATTTTCATGTAAATATAAATATACATAATTAATATACATTCGATTATATTATTCCATTATAATGTAAAAATTATTTAATAAATAACATAATTGAATAGTTCAACAAAAATATATATTTTATTAAAATAACGAATTTTGATTAATTTATGTGAATTAGAAAACCTATAACATATTTTACTATTTTTAAAATGTAAATAAAGGTTTTATTAAAAAGGTTTATTCATTTAAACAGTAATAAAAAACTATGGATTTCATTTCAGAAATAATAAAATGGGAATAACCATATAATAAATTTCAAAAACCATGAGCTAAAACAATGGATAAAAACGGTTCTAAATTTTGCGTGGCATATATTTCAAAGGCCCATATTTATAAATTAATAAACAATTCTCTTTTATTTTCTATATATTACCATGAATACACCCATTAAGCATCACTCAAAACTTATTTTTCATGGTTGACCTCTCATTTCCACTCTCTAGAGTCTCCATATTGAGGTTTTAAGGTTCTAAAGAGTTCCTTCCTAGGATTTAAGAAGCTAATTTTATGGGTATGGGTTCTTAAATCACTTCTATTTGTTAGCTTGTGTAATCCATTTCAATTACTTTTCATTTTAATGAGATATGTTTTATGTTTAATTAATATAATTATATTCTTATATTTTCAAACATATATCTCTACTTCCACTCATTATACTTTCTTTATAATATCTTATAATGCTTAGATATTTCTGTAGTCACAAACTCCATTACCCAAATCCCATTGTATGCCATTTATTTGTGATATTATTGATGTATAATTGATAATTAGATTATTTTTTCTAATTATTGATGATAATGATGTTGCTGGTGGATCCACTATTTGGTCCTAGGTGGATTGAACTCAATTTTGGAAGAAGTTCACATTTTCCACCCAATCATTACAACCCAGAATCCCTTCCTTAAAAAAAATCCTATCTTTAATATATATATAATATATGTGAGACATACCATTAAATTTTTGAGGGTATTTGTTTACCATTTATTTAGTTTCCAACCATCACACACTATTGTATTAAATTAGTATTTCCTATTTATATCCGTGTACCATAGAAATTCCCTACACTTATAATTCATTATCAATACATTTATAAGGTTATTTTCTATTGAATTGTGAATATATTACAATTTCTAAATTTATTATAGTTTATTCACCAAGATATCCACATTATTTTACTTATTTTTTAAATATTGATATTATATATATTAATTATTTCTATAAATAAGAACAATTTATAAATTATCCATGACTATGTATGGGGTTACCTTGGGAACATGTGATATATTTATTTAAATTATATTCATATTATGGATGATTTAGAATTATTATGTTATGGGTGGGTCTTGAAATTATATAACCCCTTGATACATATATAGGTCTCATGAGACATACTAGTTTAAGTATTTGGTGTAGGATTTATCAATTTATTAATGATTCATTGGTGAGGCCTCAAAAATATTTTTATGATGTCCAACATTTCTATCCCATCACTATGAGATAAATTATTATAATTAGACATGTTATTTTTTATTAAAATTATTGTTTATCCATGGATATATTAGGATTTTGTTAGTAGTTATATTTATTATTTATTTATTCATTCCAAATTATTTATCACATGTTTATGTAATGTTAGTTTCTACTATACTCTACCCCCTAGTGATCATATAAGCTCACCCCTTTATATTATTTCCCATTTCTTTCAGAAACCAGTAAGATTACTACATTTCATATATGGATTTATATGGATAAATAATATTGATTTGATTTTTTAAGAAGATGTTTCTTCGATATTAAAGGTAATATAATTTTTATTTATGTATCTAGTTTCTATAGACTACTAAACTGTAGGATTGAATAATCTATGTTTTCATAACCAATGTAATAAAATAACCACTGTATTTGGGTTTCTAGTCTCAATGTGTTTTATTTGGTTTCAAAGAAAGTTTAGTATAATTTTAAAGAACAATATTTATAATAACATAACAAAAGGACATAAAATGTGAAAACACTTTGTTTATTATAGCAAAATTTTCAAGATTACAAGAAATTCATTTTTTATAAATGGGTTTGTATTATATATAATGATTTATAAAAATTTATCATATTAATAAACATATTATGTATATGAAATGTTTTAGGAGTGTATCCTAATATAAAGAATAAAATCTACATAAACACTCCTAATCTATGTGGATACTTCAATCCAATTCAAATTAATGAATATAGTATTATAGAAAAAAATATTATGAATATATTAGTGTAGTTAAATCTAGATTTGATCACTTAATATTGTAAAAACCCCCATATTTTAATGGAACAACTAATCCATTAGTTGAAAAAACAATGGATTAAGTATTTAGAGAATATATTGTATTATTATAGTGTAGAAAAATAGATATGGTTATTTGAGATGTGTATCTTATAAGTGGAGATAATGATCAATAGTTGTATTTGATTCAATATACGTAATAGAAGTAAGATATATAAATCATTGAGTGGAATGGTTTTGAAGTGATGTTACTAGAGAAATATTTTTCCCCATGATAAAAGTTAGTTCATTGAAAATAAATTCTTGAATTGTAAACAAAAATTAGCTGATTTTTTTAATATAAGGCTAAATTAATAATTTTATAATTAAATGTTGAGTAATTTATGAAAAACAATAACATCCCTACCTCGATAACATGTCTATCAATTCTCCAAACTGAAATGAGGTGAGACCGAAATGGCGTTCCCAATCCCCATGGGTTGGAGACTAGCACTCGATCATTAAACACTAAATAGAGGGAGTGATTTTTCCAAGCCTAAAATAAGACACAAGGAACATATGCATAATGGAAAGAATCTATGAAATAAAAATAAATCATATATATTTCATAACCATATTGAAATAACAGTAATGTTATAACTCTAAAATAGCGAATAAAACTCAAGGTACCTCTCCAAAAAACATAATGGGGAGCTAAAACAAGTAACTTCTACTCCATGTGATAAGGGGGTAAGGTCCTATCATCTTGCCACTAGCTAAACACACCCAATTAACATGATCCTCACTGCCTCAATATAGTTCCTTCAATTTTTCTACATCAAAATACATAATAAGGATTACATACAACCAAAGAGGTGTGTGTGGTGTGTGTTAAATAAGATTAAGGGATTCCAACAAAGTATTACATATGAAGTGTCTATAAAACAATCAAAATATGATCAATTTAAAATAAACTACCACGATAAGATGTTAAAAAATTATCTTAAAATCATTGTAAATAAATCCCAATTTTCCATAATTCTAAAACCAGTTAGGAAAAATAGATCAAAGAATATCATGTTTATCCAATTAAGTAATTTAATTAAAAATATTATAAAAAAATAATAGGTAAACCATAATAAGGATCACTATAGGTCATGCTAGTTATAACGACCCATACTTTACATAAATTGTTAATACTTCAAAATTAAAGCACACTTATTACAACATATGACAAAACCACAAAGGACCGTATAGGTATAGTGTCTTTAGAAACTGGGAAACATAAACAACTGGTTCATAAATCTTCAACAGTGTCTCCCATTTATTTCATCATATCTAGGGTCCCTTTTAGCATATTCTACTTAATATCCATCTTCCTGACCTGGGGAAAAGAAAACATAAAAGGGTGAGCTCAAATGCTCAGCAAGGGCAAATAAAGGAAATAAAAATCATATCATATCTTTTTGAAAATCAAAACCTGCAAAAGAGATCATAATATCTTACCATGGAATAAATCATAGAAGTGAAAATGAGATCCCCATAATCATAACATAAGAACTGAAACTTTGTGTCATGCACACATAATCATGGAAAATCATTTCTTGTTAGTCATGACTCATTGCCAAGACTATCTTAGTGGACAAAGTCCCTTTCTGAACCGAGTTCACTCCTCATTTCAGTCTTGTATCACTGAACCGAAATAACCTTCCGTTCCAGCCATGTCTATCTCATGAGATATAAAATCTTTACCCAATGCATTGGAGGGAGATATAGGTCCCACCCATCTTATAATGAATCCTTTCTTATGTGTGCCACGTAATCATAAAACATACATCATCGCATAACACATGTAACAAAAATGGGATTCTTGAAACATCATGACATCATAAATCAATTCATATAAGATAAAGGAATTCATAAAAAATAATTCCATCACAATATGATCAAATCAATGTAATAATAGGGATGAAAACAGAACCCTTTATTATCTTAGATGGAAAATAATTTTGATAAAACACTTGAACTCCATTCTTGAGGAAAATATCCTTTCTTCTTCAAAAACATTTTTCCTTTCATAACACGTCATACAACTTTAAAATAAAAGAAGTTGATTAAAAATAAACTTGAAAACTTGTAAAGGAAGCTTCTTGGAAATAATCTTTTTAAGAATCCATTCATGCCGTATAAGTTAAAAAAACATTCTTCGTACTTTTGTCGGAAAAGTCAAAAAGTACCTCGAACGAAAAACGACAAAAGATTCCTTTCATACATATTAATAAAAACTCACCAAAGGGTAAAAATGTATTTAAACAATTGTAGGTGGATGGAAATAATATTACATATTGATGAAACATGGATGTGGATGATAAAATACACCCCAGTAAATTCTTACGAATAAACAATCTCGGATAAAGATGAGAGTGTGATATTTCCCTTACCTTAGGTCTGATTTGCTTTGTTCATGTCCGAAGCTCCTGTATAATGGTTTAAATAATGTTATTGACTTGTTCCAGAATCATACATATTGATATGATATCATATATGGTCATATTATTAGCTTCTTGTTAGTAATATTTCATTGTTACTTGTTACTCGGGTCTTTATAACTTTTTGTTCTTATGCGTGTTTTGTCGAATAAATTCTTATTCTTATCTTTAGGTTATAGATAATTCATTTCCAGAATGTTATTAGTGTATTATATACCATATTCATTCATTAAATTCATTTATATAATCATTATGAAATGAAGATCATGTAGAACGAGTCGCATCACATCGTGGAGACGGTATTCCGTACGTACGCACGAGTGATGATATCGTTCCTATGATCGTGGAATTGTATTGGAGTATATATATATTATTTCAGTATCAATATTACTTCATAATAATCATATATAGTTACTCATTACACCATTATACCCATCCTTGTAAGGTGATGGTGGAAAATAGATTACACCACGGCGTGGAGACGGTATTCCGTACGTACGCACGCGCGGTGATTTCATTTTTCCGTAGGATGGATAGAAGGTGAATTAGGGTTGTTTCATATTTATAATAACATATCAGTATGTAAGTAATACTGATGTTATTACTTTGTCATGAAACAACTAAAGAAGAAGAAGTTGAAGACGAAAGAAATTGAAAAGATCGGTAATGGATATTACCTCTTCTTTGGAACGCCTCTTTGAGTCCTCCATTTAGGGAACTAAGGTTGGTCTTTGAAGAATACCATGACCTCTAGGATTATTCTAGGGAAGTGGATAGGAGAAAATGGCAGGGGTTGGCCGAGCTTGAGTGCTTAATTTGGTGTGAGGAGGAGGGGGAGGAGGTGCCCTTTTATAAGGGAGGAGAGGGGCACCTTAGGAATATCTCAAAATATTATTTTATATTATAGTCAAAATCGGTTTATAATGGTTCCAAAGGGTCTTATTTCGAAGATAAGGTGGGGATGGGTCGAAATACTATCAACTAATAGGATTTAGACAAGTTTAAGGAATTATTTTAACCTTATCAATTAGATTTAACTCTAAGTTAAATATTTTAACTTTTACCGTGTCTTTTTGTTTTCTTTCACTATATGGTTAATACACTTACTATAACATGACAAACGAACCCAAAATTATTTATTATTAATATATATATCCTTATCTAAGTCATTTGGCCGAACCTTAGATTTTTAGGAATAAAATAACAATTAATAATATAATATTTGATTTAAAAACTATTTTGTGTCAATTTTGACACTATTTGATATATGATTTTTGTGAAAGTCATAACAGAATTATATGTTCGAACCAAGTTGATTCAATCAACATTAATATATCATAGTAACCTAAAAAAATTATTGGAATTCATAAAAAGTCTCAAATTACATTTATTTTGGTGTTTATAACATCAATTATGTCAATATTTCATTAATAAGATAATTACTGCATCATCATTGTGTCATAAATAAATTAAATTATTTAATGTCTAAAAATTACAAATAAAATACCATTATGTAGGAAATCGTTTTAGCTTTCTAATGAATATTTATAATCGAATTTATCTTATGTATAACACCATATTAAAAATGATTTACTTATTAAACTTTGATTTTAACTATTTTAACCCTTCTTTAAATAAATTAATAATAAATGTCCTAATCTAATCCAAGTGGGTCTAAATGGTCATATTTTATTCATAAGGTTGTTTTTGATCGAATTACACTTATCCAATAGAATTAGGACATGTGTTAGGGTAATAGTAATATCATATTTACCCTTAGTTACCCTATTTACTATTAACCGCGGTAAAAAAAGTAAAAAGTTACTATTCACCAAAAAATTATTTTCATCTCATTGAACCACATTTTAGTCCTTGATATTAACTGTGTCTCTCGGATTTTCGAAATTCCATTCACAGAAGCGGTAAAATTAAGTTTTATGCAAAATTCAGTTTTTTAACCTACCACTTAGTGGTTTCACTATTCATCAAAAATTGAAAGTTTTCAGAAAAATACCAAAATTTCACCCTAGGCTAATTTCGATATTCTGAGTCCAAAAATGAAGTCCATTTTGAAAAATAAAATTTATAAAATTTCAAAAAGTGGTTATTACTATTCATAACGGCTAGTTTTAATAGCATATTGTTGTTTAGTGAAACTCGGTATTGCGTACGACGCAAGCTATCGAGGAAGGTCGCGATTGCGTGTAAAGCAAGCCAAGCAAGTGTTGTGTAGAAAAAGATTCCTTTGATGATTTATATAACATAAAAGTCTCGGGTGTTACATTCTACCCCCCTTAAAAAGAATTTCGCCCTCGAAATTCATCACTTTGTAACAAACATATGAGGATACTTCTCCCTCATCATATCCTCAAGCTCCCATGTAGCTTCTTCAAGTTGGTGGTTCCTCCATAAAACTTTCACCAAGCGAGTGGTCTTGTTTCGTTGGACTTTTTCGCTACGATCCAGAATCTCTATCGGCTGTTCTTCATAAGAAAGATCTTGCTCCAGCGGTACAACTTCTGAGCTGAGTACATGTGAAAGATCTGGTATGTACTTTCTCAGGAGAGATACATGGAACACATCGTGAACTTGAGAGAGATTCGGTGGAAGCGCCAATCGGTAAGCTACCCTCCCAACACGATCCGGTATTTCAAAAGGACCGATATATCTAGGGCTCAACTTCCCCTTCTTTCCAAATCTCATAACCCTCTTCCAGGGAGATATTCGTAAGAACACTTTATCACCCACTTCAAACTCTAGGTCTTTTCTTCGGTTGTCGGCATAACTTTTCTGTCGACTCTGAGCTGCTCTTATATGTTGTTGAATAGATCTGACCTTCTCTGCCATTTCATCAACGAGATCAGGTCCTAATAGATTTCTTTCCCCAACTTCATCCCAGCAAGTTGGAGTCCTGCATTTCTTTCCATAGAGAGCTTCATAAGGAGCCATCTGAATACTGGAGTGAAAGCTATTATTATAAGAAAATTCCACCAAAGGTAGGTGTTGATCCCAACCTCCTTTGAAATCCATAGAGCAAGCTCTCAACATATCTTCTAGGGTTTGAATTGTTCTCTCAGACTGACCGTCTGTCTGGGGATGATAAGCAGTGCTGAAACTCAACTCTGTATCCAGAGTATGCTGAAGACTTCGCCAGAACTTTGAGATAAATCTCGGATCCCGATCAGATATAATAGAAAGTGGTACTCCATGCAATCTTACCACTTCCTTTACATATATCCTGGCAAGCTGATCTAGAGAGAAATCCTCTCTAATAGCAATGAAGTGTGCAGACTTTGTAAGACGATCAACTATGACCCAAATAGCATTATTGCCTTTGGATGTTTTAGGAAGTCCTGTGACAAAGTCCATAGTGATGTTTTCCCATTTCCATTCGGGTATGGGTAATGGTTGTAACATCCCCTTAGACTTCTGTCTCTCAGCTTTAACTTGTTGACAAACCAAGCATCGAGAGACATTTTCAGCAACATCTCTTTTCATGCCATCCCACCAGAAGTACTCTTTCAGGTCCCTATACATCTTCGTGCTTCCAGGATGAATAGAGAATGAAGAACTATGAGCCTCATCCAGCATCTCCTTCTTTAATTCGGGGATGGGAGGAACACAAACCCGATTCCTGAACATTATTATCCCATCACAATCAAGGTTGAATTAAGGAACATTTCTCACCTTCTTTTGTAACTCGACATCTTCTTTCTGTGCCTCTTTAATCTTCACATGTATAGATGGTTGAACATTCATTTGAGAAAGATATGATTTTTCCCCTTCCATTATAATTCCAAGATCCATCATTTGTAAATCCATAAATATTGGATCTTTTGTGATCCTCATCATGGATAAACTAGCATGGTCTTGTCGACTTAATGCATCTGCCACCTTGTTTGCTTTCCCAGGGTGGTAATGGATTGAGCAGTCATAATCCTTAATCAGCTCCAACCATCTTCTTTGACGCATATTCAGCTCCTTTTGTGTGAAAATATACTTTAAACTTTTATGATCAGTATAAATATCACACCTTTCACCATAAAGGTAATGCCTCCAAATCTTTAATGCAAAGATTACCGCCACCAACTCCAAATCATGTGTTGGGTAATTTTGCTCATGGATTTTCAACTGTCATGAGGCATAAGCTATCACCATATCATTTTGCATAAGAACACACCCCAATCCCTTCTTGGATGCATCACTGTAGATCACAAACCTTTCTCCACTACAAGGTAGTGTGAGCACAGGTGCACTGGATAGCCTTCTTTTCAACTCCTTGAAATTCTCTTCACATTCCTCTGTCCAGACAAACTTAACTCCTTTCCGAGTCAACTTGGTGAGTGGATTAGATAATCATGAAAAATCTTTTACAAAACGTCGGTAATATCCAGCCAAACCAAGAAAACTTCGGATCTCATTTACTGTTGTTGGTCTTGACCATCTTTCGATAACCTCTGTTTTTGCTGGATCCACAGATATCCCCTCTTTTGAGATTATGTGACCCAAAAATGCAACTTTTTGAAGCCAAAATTCACACTTGGTAAATTTGGCATAAAGCTTCTCCTTTCTCAGGGTCTTCAATATAATTCTCAAGTGATCTTCATGCTCTTCCTTTCTCTTTGAATAGACAAGAATATCGTCAATAAAGACTACCACAAATTGATCAAGATAGTCTCTAAAGACTCAATTCATTAGATCCATGAAGATAGCAGGGGCATTTGTAAGACCAAATGGCATCACTATAAATTCATAGTGTCCATACCTTGTACGGAAAGCCGTCTTTGGTATATCCTCCATTTTGACCCTTAATTGATGATACCCTGAACGAAGATCAATCTTGGAAAAGTATTGAGCTCCGCGTAGTTGGTCAAATAAGTCATCAATGCGTGGGAGAGGATATTTGTTCTTGATAGTGATCTTGTTAAGTTCTCGATAATCAATGCAGAGTCTCATTGATCCATCTTTCTTCTTAACAAATAGAACAGGTGCTCCCCAAGGTGACGCACTAGGGCGTATGAATCCCTTATCAAGATTCTCTTGGAGTTGCTTCTTCAATTCCTGCAGCTCAATTGGGGCCATTCTATAAGGTGTCTTTGAAATAGGCAAAGCACCCGGTACGAGTTCTATTGAAAACTCAACTTCACGATTTGGTGGATGACCCGGTAATTCCTCCGAAAGACATCATCAAACTCCCGTACAATGGGCATATTCTTAATCGTGAGTTTCTCACCAACCATTTGAGATAAATAACCTTCATTTAGTGGAATCAATACCCATAAGATGGAAGAAATTTACACTGGAATATTATGTTCATCCTTGCATTGATATACGATCGTAGATTGATCTGGAATATGAAATGTGACTTCCCTTCTTTGGCAATTGATATGAGCTCCATGTAGAGAAAGCCAATCCATGCCAAGAATCACATCAAATTCCACTAAAGGAAGGATCACATGATTTGCAGGAAGCACTTTCCCACAAACTTCGATCGGAGAAGAATTATAAACTTTTGATGCGATTGATGTGCCATTAGGTGTTGTCACAGCTAACTCAACATCTAATTGTTGAGGTAATACGGTGATACCCTTAGAAAAGTCTTCAGAAATAAAAGAGTGGGTGGATCCAGAATCAAATAAAACATTTGCTACTTTAGAGTGGATGGTAAGTGTACCTTTCACCACATCGTTATCGTACTCCACATCGCTGATAGAAATTGCATGTGACTTTCCTTTGTCTTTAGCCTTAAGAGTTTGTTGACGTCGACCATCATCATCAACCCTTGGATTTGGGCATTGATTGGCATAATTCCCCATCTCCTTGCACTTGAAACATTGAAGTGTAATAGGATCATTCTGCGTATCCCTTCCTTTGTTTGAATCATTGGACATCTTCTTCCCATTATCACGGCATTCAAATGCCCGATGACCTTCTTTTCCACATTTAAAACATTTACTTGTCCCTTTAAGACAACTCCCTCCATGTTTCTTTCCACACTTTGAGCATAAGGAAAAGCTCATCTTCTTTTCCGTGTGCTCTTTAGATTTTTCTTTGAATTCCATCTTCCTCTTCTTATCAAACCCATGTGACTGATGGGTTACTCCAATCTCCATCTCGACTTTGAGAGCACATCGAACGATTTCCTCGTAGCTATTGAAGTCCCTTATGGCTAACGCCCTTCGAAGACTTGGTTTTAAGCCACTAAAGAATCGATCGATCTTACTCTCAGGTTGGATAATAATACCAGAAGCGTACCTTGCAAGTCTTGTAAAATTTGCTTCATAGGTACCAACAGATTCATCATCCCTTTGCTTCAATTCAAGGAACTCTTTCTCCATCTTTGTTCGGAGAATACGAGGGAAGTACTTATTGAAAAATAAGTTCTTGAACTCGTCCCATTCCATAGACTCAATTTCATCCCTTTGCCTCGTATTCTTAACAAGATTCCACCATTGATCAGCATCTCCTTCCAAACGATACACTGCTAGGATGACTTTATCATGTTCAGAACATTGAAGAACTGAAAATATCTTTTCAATAGTACTAATCCATTGTTCAGCAACTAATGGATCAGTAGACCCGCTGAAAGAAGGTGGACGCTGCCTCATGAAGGATTCAACAGAATGTTGCTCCTTCCTTTGCTCGTTTGGAAGTCCTGCATGATTCATAGCTTGAGAAAGTTGTGTGAGCATGGCTACAAGATTTTGCATTCCCGCTCCCATATCGTTTGGTTGCTCAGGGGGACAATCATTGCATTGCCCATCGCATTCCGCATTAACACGGTTCCTTCGGGTTCCAGCCATTGACTAAAACCAAGAAGAATAGTGTGAGCAACACTAATTATAATAGGAAACCACATAATTCAAGAATAAAATTTTCATGCTTAAGGTCTTATCCTAGGTTATTCATGGCCATTTCTAAGATTGTGTTCTATGCTTAGACTTATCCTTAGGGTTCTTACTAAGGCTTTCACATCCTAGTTTCCAAAGGTTGACTATACCTTTCCTCTGATACCAACTATAACGACCCATACTTTACATACATTGTTAATACTTCAAAATTGAAGCACACTTATTACAACATATTACAAAACCACAAAGGACCGTATAGGTATAGTGTCTTTAGAAACTGGGAAACATAAACAACTGGTTCATAAATCTTCAACAGTGTCTCCCATTTATTTCATCATATCTAGGGTCCATTTTAGCATATTCTACTTAATATCCTTCTTCCTGACCTGGGGAAAAGAAAACATAAAAGGGTGAGCTCAAATGCTCAGCAAGGGCAAATAAAGGAAATAAAAATCATATCATATCTTTTTGAAAATCAAAACCTGCAAAAGAGATCATAATATCTTACCATGGAATAAATCATAGAAGTGAAAATGAGATCCCCATAATCATAACATAAGAACTGAAACTTTGTGGCATGCACACATAATCATGGAAAATCATTTCTTGTTAGTCATGACTCATTGCCAAGACTATCTTAGTGGACAAAGTCCCTTTCTGAACCGAGTTCACTCCTCGTTTCAGTCCTGTATCACTGAACCGAAATAACCTTCCGTTCCAGCCATGTCTATCTCATGAGATATAAAATCTTTACCCAATGCATTGGAGGGAGATATAGGTCCCACCCATCTTATAATGAATCCTTTCTTATGTGTGCCACGTAATCATAAAACATACATCATCGCATAACACATGTAACAAAAATGGGATTCTTGAAACATCATGACATCATAAATCAATTCATATAAGATAAAGGAATTCATAAAAAATAATTCCATCACAATATGATCAAATCAATGTAATAATAGGGATGAAAACAGAACCCTTTATTATCTTAGATGGAAAATAATTTTGATAAAACACTTGAACTCCATTCTTGAGGAAAATATCCTTTCTTCTTCAAAAACATTTTTCCTTTCATAACACGTCATACAACTTTAAAATAAAAGAAGTTGATTAAAAATAAACTTGAAAACTTGTAAAGGAATCTTCTTGGAAATAATGTTTTTAAGAATCCATTCATGCCGTATAAGTTAAAAAAACATTCTTCGTACTTTTGTCGGAAAAGTCAAAAAGTACCTCGTACGAAAAACGACAAAAGATTCCTTTCATACATATTACTAAAAACTCACCGAAGGGTAAAAATGTATTTAAACAATTGTAGGTGGATGGAAATAATATTACATATTGATGAAACATGGATGTGGATGATAAAATACACCCCAGTAAATTCTTACGAATAAACAATCTCGGATAAAGATGAGATTGTGATATTTCCCTTACCTTAGGTCCGATTTGCTTTGTTCGTGTCCGAAGCTCCTGTATAATGGTTTAAATAATGTTATTGACTTATTCCAGAATCATACATATTGATATGATATCATATATGGTCATATTATTAGCTTCTTGTTAGTAATATTTCATTGTTACTTGTTACTCGGGTCTTTATAACTTTTTGTTCTTATGCGTGTTCTGTCGAATAAATTCTTATTCTTATCTTTAGGTTATAGATACTTCATTTCCAGAATGGTATTAGTGTATTATATACCATATTCATTCATTCAATTCATTTATATAATCATTATGAAATGAAGATCATGTAGAACGAGTCGCATCACATCGTGGAGACGGTATTCCGTACGTACGCACGAGTGATGATATCGTTCCTATGATCATGGAATTGTATTGGAGTATATATATATTATTTCAGTATCAATATTACTTCATAATAATCATATATAGTTACTCATTACACCATTATACCCATCCTTGTAAGGTGATGGTGGAAAATAGATTACACCGCGACGTGGAGACGGTATTCCGTACGTACGCACGCGCGGTGATTTCATTTTTCCGTAGGATGGATAGAAGGTGAATTAGGGTTGTTTCATATTTATAATAACATATCAGTATGTAAGTAATACTGATGTTATTAATTTGTCATGAAACAACTAAAGAAGAAGAAGTTGAAGACGAAAGAAATTGAAAAGATCGGTAATGGATATTACCTCTTCTTTGGAACGCCTCTTTGAGTCCTCCACTTAGGGAACTAAGGTTGGTCTTTGAAGAAGACCAGGACCTCTAGGATTATTCTAGGGAAGTGGATAGGAGAAAATGGCAGGGGTTGGACGAGCTTGACTGCTTAATTTGGTGTGAGGAGGAGGGGGAGGAGGTGCCCTTTTATAAGGGAGGAGAGGGGCACCTTAGGAATATCTCAAAATATTATTTTATATTAAAGTCAAAATCGGTTTATAATGGTTCCAAAGGGTCTTATTTAGAAGATAAGGTGGGGATGGGTCGAAATCCTATCAATCAATAGGATTTAGACAAGTTTAGGGAATTATTTTAACCTTATCAATTAGATTTAACTCTAAGTTAAATATTTTAACTTTTACCGTGTCTTTTTGTTTTCTTTCACTATATGGTTAATACACTTACCATAACATGACAAACGAACCCCAAATTGTTTATTATTAATATATATATCCTTATCTAAGTCATTTGGCCGAACCTTGGATTTTTAGGAATAAAATAACAATTAATAATATAATATTTGAATTAAAAACTATTTTGTGTCAATTTTGACACTATTTGATATATGATTTTTGTGAAAGTCATAACAGAATTATATGTTCGAACCAAGTTGATTAAATCAACATTAATATATCATAGTAACCTAGAAAATTATTGGAATACATAAAAAGTCTCAAATTACATTTATTTTGGTGTTTATAACATCAATTATGTCAATATTTCATTAATAAGATAATTACTGCATCATCATTGTGTCATAAATAAATTAAATTATTTAATGTCTAAAAATTACAAATAAAATACCATTATGTAGGAAATCTTTTTATATTTCTAATGAATATTTATAATCGAATTTATCTTATGTATAACCCCATATTAAAAATTATTTACTTATTAAACTTTGATTTTAACTATTTTTACCCTTCTTTAAATAAATTAATAATAAATGTCCTAATCTAATCCAAGTGGGTCTAAATGGTCATATTTTATTCATAAGGTTGTTTTTGGTCGAATTACACTTATCCAATTGAATTAGGACATGTGTTAGGGTAATAGTAATATCATATTTACCCTTAGTTACCATATTTACTATTAACCGCGGTAAAAAAAGTAAAAAGTTACTATTCACCAAAAAATTATTTTCATCTCATTGAACCACATTTTAGTCCTTGATATTAACCGTGTCTCTCGGATTTTCGAAATTCCATTCACAGAAGCGGTAAAATTAAGTTTTATGCAAAATTCAGTTTTTTAACCTACCACTTAGTGGTTTCACTATTCATCAAAAATTGAAAGTTTTCAGAAAAATACCAAAATTTCACCCTAGGCTAATTTCGATATTTTGAGTCCAAAAATGAAGTCCATTTTGAAAAATAAAATTTATAAAATTTCAAAAAGTGGTTATTACTATTCATAACGGCTAGTTTTAATAGCATATTGTTGTTTAGTGAAACTCGGTATTGCGTACGACGCAAGCTATCGAGGAAGGTCGCGATTGCGTGTAAAGCAAGCCAAGCAAGTGTTGTGTAGAAAAATATTCCTTTGATGATTTATATAACATAAAAGTCTCGGGTGTTACACTAGTTGACTACTGATAAAAAAATCAATGACTAGTTTGAAATCAAGTCTTTAAAACATGGGTTAATTGTTTATAAGAACACATGATGAGTGAAATTCTCAGAAAATTCAATATGATGTCCCTCGAATAATAGTCCAAGGGAGTAGTGGAACACCCCATAATTGAACCCCCAAACAATTTCAAAAACAATTTCGTAGAAAAATGGGACTATGGATCACATAAACACCCTATGAGTGAACCCCAAAATAATAAAATGGATGATAAACCTAATCTATACCTTCCAACTAAGCACCTATGGCATCCCATGCACTGCATTTTCCAAATAATTTTATCAAAACCATGATTTGAAAACAATTTCTTAAATCCCTTTCCCAATGATTTGGAAAAAAATTTATAAAAACAAGGGGAAAAAATATTTTCTAAAAACAATTTTCACACAAACAAAATTCAATACATCATGCCAATTCATTTATAAAACAATTTACTAAAATAAGATCAATCAATTATTCACATAAAATTTTCTAGATAAGAAACTACCAACCTCAAACACAGGTCTCATACCAAAAGAGATGGGATATAAAACCACTAGAGTGAACACATAATGATAAATTGAGTCCCTATCAATGATTTCAACATCTTAGAACCATATTCTAGAACAAAAAGGGTCCGCATAGAGGTTAGGTCACACATACCTCGAGAAGCATGCACACTACACCACAACCAATGATATTAATGTCCCTCGAAAGAATATCACATGATGGATCTAAAATGATCAAAAAATAATCACCATCACATAATCAACTGATCCGTGATCATAGCCCAATGTTGCAACTGTGACCAATGGAAATTGATTGTAGAAATGTTGTTTATAAAGAGAGTCATGACACAGCCACCATAGGGATTGAGCGCCGATCACAGTGATCTAAAATTAGGGAGGCACTAAATTTTTTTGGAAGAGACTAGTGTTTTAGGATGAGAATCAAAAGTTGAATGGATTAGGATCCATCCTTAAAGCTCATAAGACTAACTGGTCACAAAGGTTTTTGGACATAAATCAGGGATTTATGGTGTAAAACACTCATGAAATATGTATGATGAAAAAAATAATAATTAGTTTAAAAAATTGGATGACATATTTATGGTGTAAAAATATGTTTTACAGTGTAAATGATCTTACCCTGTAATAAATTTCACAACCCATTCCATACAACCCATTTACTCCATAAATTAATCATTTATTCCATAAATGTGTCGTACAGGAAGTTCACTAACTAGTGTAACATGCTATAATTTTAATTTATATTTGTCTTATATAAATTTTATAAATTTTATATCTTTATGTATATGAAATTCTAAAACATTAAAAAAATTCTATTTCATAGTGTGTACGACACACAACATCGAGCCTAAACAAACTATGAGATACATTTTAAATATGTTCTTTATAACCTAACTATTTAATTGGAGGGTATGAATAAGATTATCTGAATTATGAAACTTATATAGATAATTCATAAAAAATACAAATTTATTGATAAATTTGTAATTTCCCAGTCTTCTGAAGCCATTCCTTTTTTAAAATCTTGTGTTGGTAGTGTTATTAGGGGTCACGTGGCCTCTTGCCCGGGGGGGGGGGGGAGTTTTCCAAAAACACAGTTCCACCAAATGGTTCCAATGAAATGGTGGTACTGTGAAGGTGTCACTATGATGGTGGCACCATCACATTTGTGCAGTCACGGTCACACATCAAAATAATGACAACGCTTACGGTGTCTCACAGAATGGTGTCCCACCCCTTTGCCAATTTTTCTTCCCAGTTTCCCGAGTTTTTTCAGTTCCACCCCAGTAATTCATTTTTAGACGTAAAACTATTTTAATACCCTTTTCAAAACCATTTAAATCTTATAAAAGATATTTTAAACCCCCAAGAGTCGGGCGACTCTTCAGTTACCAAAATTTGTGGCCTTTTTCCTTAATGTCACACCTTTCCCCATGCCTTCCACATTCTCCCATGTTATGTGGTTTTAGTTTGTTTAGAAGATATATATTAACTCACAGTTTTTATCTCCACCACCTTAGAGGATAATTATTAAATAATAATTATTCCCGACATGTGAAACTACCCAACCACATGGTCAAGCCATGATCCGACTTCAAGTACTTCGAAATCATCTCCCTAATATTAGGATCTGGCCTCTTCTTTAACCAAGATACTCTCTTCATAATTCCTTTCCAATCTATAAGTAGGCCAATGCTAGAGCTGTTACCACTCAGCCTTGAAGACCTAATGTTTTTTTACTACAAGTCATGCATCCTATGTTCTTGATGTGAGGATATAAATTAGATCCTTGACCATCCAGGTAGTGTTTTTCCTTCATCTCTCTTTACTATGCATCATGCGGAGTGGATTTCAAAATGTGTTGGGACATGGATGAATTCAAACCATAAAAAAGATAATAAACTAAATTTTAAAGAATTAAATTGTGTGAATGATGATGATGTTGTTGTTTTATTTATCATATTTTATTTATGTTGTGAATTATATGGGCTAATTCCCACTAAAAAACATGGTCGTTGGTGGTCCTTTCTTGCACACTAATGAACCTATGGTTTTCTGGATAATCTTGAGATTAAATGTATGTAACATGAAAATGTGTTAATCATGACAAATCGATTGATAAAATTGATTCTCAATGAATAATAATCCTTGTGTGATCACCCAGTTAACAAAATGTAAAGACGAAACTTAATGAATGGTGTGTTTAAATATGAAAACTCTTTTTCTTTATTCGGGTGATGTGTATTGTTGTCCAGTTTTATGCCTTATGTGGTGATGTGAATGGGAATTACTTCTTTGGTTGAGAAGTGGTTGGTTGTGGATTTGATTCCATGTGGGGATAGTATGTTTGGTATTGGTTTGGTCCATGTACTTTGATGGATCTCATAGATCCCTTTTGTTGTTGTGACTTTACAAGAGAACCGGGTGTGAATGCTCAAATTGCTGCTTGTCCTTTTCCTTCTTTGTTCTAGTGTTGTTTCATCTTGTTGTTGTGCTTGTTAGAATCCCGGTAGTGGAGTCATGTTTTAAATGGAAATCAATTGAACATGTTAAATAGAACTAGTACAATAGGGACATTGTTTTGACAGAATTGGGTTGTGCTCTGGTTGTGGTTGTTTTATATTTATACATGTAGGGATATTAGTGAGAGTGTTTGTGTACATGCTGGTTGTTTGTTTTGGAACCCTTAGGTTGGGATGAGTTCTTTATAACCTATATGTATAAAATTTAGTTCATAATTTCTTATATGCACACCACCCATGTTGAGAACATCATGTCGAACACCCCCATTTCATGGGGGCGGGTGTTTTTTCAAACATTCTTATGAGTGGATGGTTATTAGCTCCTTTATTCCCCCTCTCCCAGGTATCCCATGATCCTTCAGGAAAGATGTGATGGTCTGAGGTTCATTATAGCGCCATAAACTTCAGGGAGGGTGTGTAGTGGTGGTTGGCCCAGGTGTGTGCGGGCAGGTTTGTTACCCAAGTGTCTTTAGGATAAGGCCAAGGTGTTTTCAGGTGTGGTAGTGGTTGTTGAGGCCCATGTGTCTTCTGAAATGGTAGTGGATGTTGTAGACCAGGTGTCTGCAGGTGTGGTTATGTGTGTTTGTGGTGGACCAGGTGTTTGTGGGTGAGATATATGCATTGTTGGGGTGGCCCATAAGGATGTTTTTGGGGGCGTTAGTGGGACTGAAGTTGAACTTAATGGGGAGGTCTGACACTTAGGATGTCATAAATGACCACTGGGAAAGCTGTATGGGGTACCCAAACATCGATATGCTATTACTACTTCTTTATCAAACTTTCTTTTTTTGGGGAGAGTACCTTGGTGAGGATGGGTGGATAGTTTCCTTGCTTGGTGTTTTGGTTATCTCAATTTATCACAGGGAATTAGAATGCCACCACACTTTTTCATGAGAGTTGTTGGTGTTCCCCTCATGATTATACCTGTATAGTCACACTATGTATATAAAACGGCTTTCAGGTTTCCAGGAGGACATTGAGGACCATGCTAGATTTTACTAGCTTGGGAATTTGGAGTTGTTACTACTTCTTTTCCTTTCCCTTGGTACTTGAAATTGGAGTTTCTTGTACTTTGTATCACTTTATTTTAGACTTTCATGTGGGAATGGATTATTGGGTTTTACCTTTACTTTCAGCTTTTGGAGTTGTTTGAGACTTACCATCTTATCTCTCATTCTTTCTCTAGAAACATGGTAATGCCTTCCATATTATGTGTGGTTCTATACCCATGGTTCTATTATCCACTTTGGGGCCTATTGAAGGTGGGACTCAGGGGTCATTATCTCTCTTTCAACATGATGAAGGAAGGGTCTGGCAGTTTTTGGTCTCTTCTCTCATCCTAGTGAAGGCGAGTCATGATAGAATGATATCAGAGGTGATGGTTTAGAGATATGATAGAGTTCACAGCTAGGAATAGTGAGTATTTCTTGGAATCGTTGGGAAAATATGTTAATAAATCTTGGTGCATGAAATAGGCCAAGGAAGACGGGCTAGGAAACCCGATTTTAGCCCCCCCTGTGATCTTATGTATGGAATTTTGTCATACCAAATGACTAGGTGAGGCTACACTGATTGTAAGGTAGAGACCTCAAGAAAGGTATGTTCATCATGATGAATTCTGTTATTGGGTGTTTTTGGGAGGTTAAAATAAATAAAATGTTAAAGATAAATTTAAATGGAATATTCTACACTACTCTGTCTTATAAATTCCTTATTTACCATGAACCCAGGGAACCCGAATGACATCCACGAGTAGTGCAGGCGATCGAGGACCAGAGAAGCTAATCTAGTCGATTTGTGGAGGACTTACTGTGAGGAAGAAGATGAAAAGTGACAGAGGAATCTATGTTCATTCTAGAAGAAGACCCTAGAGAAGTACGAGGGAAATGTTCCCGACTTGGAGAAAGATGGATTTCTTTAGGGGAGAAATGTGTCAGTGGTGGACACTCTACCATGGAGAGAGGATGGAGGTTGAGGTTTTGGGGGCTGACATCAGGAAAGAGTTCTGAGCAGAATTTCTTTCTTCTACAATGAAGGCCTAGAAGAAGCAGAGGTTACTCTCCCTCTAGCAGGGGATCATGATATTGAGGGAGTTGGGGATAAAATTAAAAGATCTTCTTCATTTTTCTCCATACCTCTTTCTAGATGAGGAGTCTTGGGTGAGACGTTTAGAGGAGGCACTCCGACATTCTCATCAGTATGTTGTTACTCCCTTCACTATACCAAAATACTAGGATGTTCATAAGAAGGCTTAAGTGGTGTAGAGGATACAAATGCTGGGAGGTATGCCACAAGAGGGGAGCGATTCAGGTTTCTCAAAAGGGAAGACCGTCAGCAATAGGCCTCCAGCTTCAGGGGATTCCTGGTTTCTTCTAATGGGGAACATACCATAGAAGTTCTAGTTTCGATCTTATAGTCCTTGCCAATTCCCTACGAACCTTGGACCAAGGTTTTTTTTTCTATAGAAACCGTGAAAACCTTCAGAATCAGTGCCCAGACTGAGTGCTATAATGTGGTGATGGGTAGGTTCTGTTCCCACCTTAGCATCAACGGTTTTTAGCCCAGATTTTTTAGTAGCAGCAGCTGGGCTAGCAAGCTCCCGCTCCTCTGAGAGGAAACATTGTAGGAAGAGTTAGTCCTTAAGGAGCCCCTCAGTGACCTAGACTGGGGTGTGGTCAGGTTGGTATCTGATAGCTGAGGGGTTGGGGATCTGGGCGTGGACAATTTCACACCGCAGAGAAATCATTTTCAGTAGGGTCGATGGTCCTTCAGGGAACGATTAATTTGTTCAGCACTAGTGCATGTTCCTTGTTTTAGTCAATAATTTCACACTCCTTTTTCGCACCTAGTCTAGAAAATGTCTTGGGTTTAAATGTAGAAAGACTCTCTATGGCCCTGGTGTTGAGTATGCTAGTTGGAGGTTGGACCATCCTGTTTGAAGTTTTTTGAGGATGAAGACTAATTTTTTGGTCAGATGAGTCTAGTTGGGATCTCCTTCTACTACAAATCCAGCCATACGATGTCATCCTTGGCATCAACTGGTAGTTTTCCATACACGTTGTTATCAAAAAATTCTATAGAAGGATCTTGTTTTCAAATATGGGTGGCCAGTGTGTAGATTTCATTGGCGAGTGCGGTTGCCAAGAAAACTACCGGCGTGTGGATCCCCTTATTTTCTTATTAGCCGAGTTTTCAGTAGAGTCAGCAGACTCAAATATGGTGGATCTTCTGATAGATGTTGGAGAGTTCCTGAATGTTTTTCCTGAGGAGGTTGTGACTATACCCCCTCGACGTGATGTTGAGTTCAAGATAGACTTACAACCCGGTGCCCATATAATTTCAATGGCTCCTTATCAGATGGTTCCTTATGAGTTTTAGGAGTTGCAGATTCAGATTGACGATATGATGCATGTGGCATCACATCTTTTTAATAAATAACTTTTCATTACATTTTACATAGAGAGGATCTATAAAATCTAGTGTCTTGGAAATCAGGAACAATAAAACTTGAATACAACAAAAAAGATTCTTTTAATCCACTTGTAAGGCTTTATCATATGATCATCCTAAGTACAATTATTGCCTTTCATATCCTGGAGACATACATCAAAGTAAAGGGCGAGAAGAAGGCCCATTAAGGGTAAACAAGGGAATCCGTGTACTTTTGATATCAATAACAACTTGAATAACAACATAATGATATGAGAAATGGAACTATAGGAATATCATAATGAAAAGAACATGAAACCTAACTTGAATATGTGGCTACAACATTTCATTTATACATTCATTAACATATCACCAAGGTTCATCCCCAAGGATTCATAAAATTTACCAAGGTTATTCACCAAGGTATCATAAAACTTGTCATCTCTAGAGATTAAATCTTTACCCAAACCATTGGAGTGCTATCAGGGTGCACCCTTAATATGTCTTTACCTACATGTGATCCACATATATCGTAATCAAACATTTCATAAATAAAGCATAGAGAATAAAAGTAATGGGTTTCATTTCAAAATCAACGTTTTAAAAGGTCCTAAAAATAAGATCATTATATCATTTATAAACCATGGAAAAAGAGTGAGGGTTATATGTATGTCAATTCTAGAATAAAATATCTCATCATTATATATTTATGAACACCAATATAAATGAAATAGTTCTAGGTATTCAAATAAATAAACAAGGGGATTTCTTGAGAGGAAGAGATAGAAATTTTGTGACAGAATCTCTGTAGCCAGACATCTATATAAAATTGTTTTAGAAAACATTGAAAAGAGAGGGGAAAAGGGTCACCCACTCATAAATAATTCATAATACAGTATGGGTACTGAATAATATCATGGTATGGATATTTTAATGACATACCATATGAAAGGGAAACATGAAAGAAAAGAGAAGATGCGATTTCTTTTACGAGAAATTCGGCAGCCTAACGACGTCACATAAAATTTGAGAAAACAAATTGATGAGAGAAGAAAGGGTCTCTCAACAATTAGACATAAAATTTTCAGTATGCATAACATATATGAACATACCCTAAACAAAAATAGATGGAAACTAGAAGACAGAATATAAAGGAAGTCATGTCTTAAAAGAAGAGGGTGAAAGAATCCCTTACCTTGAAGAGTAACTTTGAAAGCATGAAGGCCGGGACCTTGGGAGGCTTGAGGTCACCTTTGGAGGACTCCTTGGAAGGTAAGGAGACTAGAAATTCGTTGAGGAGGATTTTGAAATGAAAATAATGAGGGAAAGGCTTGGTATTTAAAGGATAAGTGAGGGGACAAGTCATTAATGGCCCAGGGACACCTCATTGGTGGTATTGGAAAAACAATGGGCTTGACCATGGTATTTTCCCATCGTATTGGCCACTTGGGTAACCTCATAACTTATCTTACTATTCATAAGTCTACCAGAATTCTTACATAATTATTACATCCTTAATGATGTCATTAAACATCCGAAACTAAAAACTGTATTTTCACTATTCACAGAAAATTTATTTTTTTCAAAAAAATCCCAAAAAATCACCTTAACCTAATAGCGATGATTTGAATACAAAAATGAACTCCATTTTGTAAAAATAAATTTGTAAATATTTTTAATTTAATTTTTAATTAAAAAACACTATTCACCTGAAAAAACTAGTACTTGACTAATAATTTCTGAAACTATTATTTACCTATTTTATTGAATCACATTACTTAATCAAGGTGCATAAATTATATTAATACTTTCTTTAATTTATATTACTAATCCATTTGGTCACATTACTAATCCTAAGCATAAAAATCACTATTCATAATTTACTATTCACAAAAAAATTAAGTTGATCTTATTAGATTCTGAATTTCTTACTGAACACATTTCAAAAAGACCTTTTTTTTGAAAATAATTACACATCATTAATTATTTAAGATTTACATAAATATTTTAAAATATCCCTTTTTCCAAAATTCATTAATATACATCCTATATTTATTCAAACATCTGAAAAAAAACACAAACTTCACCATAGGAAGAAATCACAATTTTATTTATCTAAAAGGATTTTAAAAAGTAGCTACTATCTCGTTACATATCCCCTTATAACCCTAGCAAAAGACATAAGTATAAGGTGTGCTAAGCTGAAAGAATCCAAGGGTGGCTCAGCCAACATTTCCCCGAAGTAGTGATTTTTATAAGATTGAACTTCTCTTGAAGTCAATTATACTCCAACTTCACATGATGAAGTTCGGATTGGGTTTGGTCCAGAGAAAAGCCTAGTGGTGCTACCTCCTTCCCAAGTTTTATCAAATGGGCTTCGATGGGCCCAGGACCGCTGGATGAGGCCATTAAATCTTCTTTCTGTAATAATTAACCAAGATCACTTGTATTTAGAGACAACAATCACAACATTTAGTTTCTAAAGGTCATATTGACCAATGATCATATAATAGTCAAAAACCGATGGTCTCATATTAAATATACTCACATCATTAATTAATGAATATAGTTTTGTTGAGTATAAACTAAAATAACACACAAAATTAGGAAACAAAAATTCGTTCAAAATTTCAGGTCGTTACATTCTTCCCCCCTTAAGAAATTTCATCCCCGAAATTCTATCACGTACCCTCATAAAAGAAAAGGTGTGGGTGCTTCTGCCTCATAGATTCCTCTGGTTCCCATGCGGCTTCTTCATATTTGTGGTTTATCCACAACATCTTAACAAGGTGGGTAGTCTTGTTGCGTAGAACATTGTCCTACGATCCAAGATCTCCACTGGCTGCTCCTCATAATAGAGGTCATGTTCCAGTTGTACCACCTTTGGGTTTATTACATGTGAAGGGTCAGGTATGTACTTCCTCAAGAGGGATACATGGAAGACATTATGAACCTGTGCTAGATTTGGAGGAAGTGCAAGCCGATAGGCCACTGCTCCCACACGATCAAGGATTTTATAGGGACTAATGTACCTAGGGCTGAGCTTCCCTTTCTTCCCAAACCTCATGAATCTCTTATAAGGTGAAATTAGAAGAAATACCTTATCAGCGACATCAAAATACAAGTCCCTTGGACGATTGTCGACATAGATATTTTGCCGACTCTGAACATCCTTAATGTGTTGTTGGATGGCATGAACTTTTTCTATCATCTCTTTCACAAGATTAGTCCCAAAAAGCTTTCTCTCACTAGAATTATCCCAAAAAGTATAAGTTCTACATCGCTTCCCATATAGAGCTTCCTAGGATGCCATTTGAATTCTCAAGTGGAAGCTTTTGTCGTAAGAGAACTCAACTAAAGGGATATGTTGATCCCATCTACCCTTAAATTACATTGAGCAAGTTCTCATCATTTCTTTGCGTGTTTGAATATTCCTTTCAGATTGTCCATCAGTTTGGGGGTGATAGGCCGTACTGAAATTCAATTCAGCGCTCAGATCTTGTTGAAGACTTCTCCAGAATTTTGATGTGAACCTTGGATCACAATCAGATATGATAGAAAGTGGAACTCTATGTAGCCATACCACATCCTTCATGTAAATCATGGCAAGTTTATCAAGATATATGTCTTCCTGGATATTGATAAAATGGGAAATCTTGGTGAGACAGTCCATAATAACCCATATCGCATTGTTTCCTTTGGGAGTTCTCGGAAGTCGAGTGACGAAGTCCATAGTGATGTTGTCCCACTTCCATGCTGGTATGGGTAGTGGTTGCAATACCCTTTTAAGAAGTTGCCACTCTGCCTTCACGTGCTGACATACTAGGCACCTTGAAGTGTAGTCAGCAATCTCCCTTTTCATATTATCCCATCAATAATGATCATTAAAGTCCCAATACATTTTTGTTTTTCTAGGATGTATAGAGAATGTAGAGCAATGACCTTCATCCATCAGCTCCTTCTCTATTTCTAGATTAGATGGAACAAATTGTCTTGTACGAAATCTTAGTACACCTTCTTGATCAATATTGAACTTAGGAAACATTCCATCCTTTACAACCTCAAATTTCTCTTGTAACAAAGGATCTTCTTCTCTGAGCCTTCTTGATCTTTTATAGTAATTATGGTTGAGAAATCATTTGGGTTGGGGTTGATGATGTCCATTTACTCATAATTCCCATGTCTAGCTTTACTAGGTCATTGATCAAAGGATTTTTTTGAATCCTCATCATGGAAATGACAACTGGGTCATTCCTACATAATGCATCAACAAATTTGTTTTCTCTTCCAGGGTGATAATGAATTGAACTATCGTAGTATTTAATAAGTTCCAACCATCTCCTTTGTCTCATGTTCAATTCCTTTTGTGTGAAAATGTACTTCAAACTTTGATGGTCCACGTATATATCACATTTCTCCCCATAAAGATAGTGCCTCTATATATTTAGAGCAAAAACGACTGCAGCCTGCTCTAGATCATGCGTAGGATAATTTGGCTCTTGAATCTTCAACTATCGAGATGAATTAGCAATGACCTTATCATTTTTCATGAGGATGCACCCAAGCCCTTTTATACATTTCATCACTAAAAATAACGACTCCTTGTCCACTTGAGGGAAGAGTTAACACAGGTGTTGTAACCAATCTCTTCTTTAGATCTTCGAATCTTTCCTAACATTCCATTGTCCAGATTAACTTGAACCCCATTTCTCGTTAACTTGGATAATGGATTAGAAAGTCGTGAATTTTTTTTCACAAACCTATTATAATATCTTGCTAAAGAAAGAAAACTACGAATCTTAGTTATCGTTGTATATTGAGGCCACTACTCTACAACTTTTTTCTTTGCAGGGTCACCTGTGATTCCCTCATTGGTTATAATGTTCCCTAAGAAAGTGACTTGTTGTAACCAGAAATCACATTTACTGAACTTTCCAAAAAGAATCTCCTTCAGCAGAGTTTTGAAAATAACCCTCAGATGATCTTCATTGTCCTCAAGACTTTTGGAATATATCATAATATCATCAATAAAAACTACCACAAAGTTATCAAGTTAGTCCTTAAATACTCTATTCATCAAATCCATAAAAATAGAAGGTGCATTAGTCAGTCCAAAGGGCATTAAAACAAACTCATAATACCCATATCTTGATCGGAAGGAAGTTTTGGAATATCTTCTTTCTTCAACCTCAATTGATGATAACCATATCAAAGATAAATCTTAGAGAATAATTGATCCCCATGAAGTTTCTCAAATAAGTCATCAATTCTTGGAAGAGGGTATTTGTTCTTCACTGTGATCCCATTCAATTCTCTATAATCAATGCATAGCCACATCGATTCATCCTACTTCTTCAAAAAGAGAACATGTGCTCCCCAAGGAGACACACTTGGTCAGATAAACCCCTTATCCAAAATATCTTGGAGTTGTTTCTTTAATTCCTCCAGCTCCCCATTTTCCATCCTATAAGGGCTCTTTGATATCATATGAGATCCAGGTACGAGTTCGATGGAGAACTCTACCTCTTTCTCTGGGGGAGGTCCTGGAAACTCCTCCGGAAATACATCAACGTATTCCTGGATGATGGAGACATTTTCTATCATCAAAATCTCATCTCCTTCTTCTTCTTAATTGATCAACTCCATAAAGAAGGATATAGGGTGTTATTTTAGACAAATATGAGGTTGAGATATCCCTCATTGGAAGAAAACTATAGGTTTTCCATTCAAGGCTACCGATATTTACTTGCTTCTACAATTGATCTTAGCATTATACTTTGAGAGCCAATCCATCCCTAGTATAATGTTGAATTCTATCATGGGAATGACTACTATATTTGCGATAAGATTGTGCCCACTAAAGTAAATACTATAGATTTTAAACACTGACAATGATTGGATAGTCCCACCAAGAGTCTTGACTGAAAACTCTACTTTTAGAAATTTTGGGGTTGATTCTATATTCCTTGAAAACATGGAGGAAATAAAGAAATGCGTAGAACTACAATCAAAAAAAGTACTTGCTAGCTTTGAGAGGACAACAAGACTACCTGCTACCACATCATTCAGAGCATCGACTTCAGTTGTCGCGATAGAAAAATCACGACCTTGATCTCTTATCCTTTGCTGAGGTTGATGGTGGTTTCCCTCCACTACCCTCAGATTTATACAATGATTGGAAAAGTTCCCACGTTGTCCACAATTGAAACATTGGACATCAGGTAGGGCTCTCACCATCTTCCCCCTATCGTTTGTGTTTGGAACTTGAGGTTTCACGTCACCCTAAAAATTACTAACAATGTGGCCATCTCTACCACACTTTTAGCACTTCCCAATCTCGAGGAAGTAGTTCCTCAAATTCCTCTTCCCCCATTTATTACACGTGGGATGTTGCAGTTTATTTCCTCCTCTTCCCTGATCAAAAGTCCTCCATAAGCTGGGATCTATTGATAACTTATTGTCGTTGGATTTATGAGACCACAACATCTCACCAAACTCAATATCAACTTTCATAGCACTCCACATGATCTATTCTTAGCTATCGTAATCTCAGTTGGCTAGATTCTTCTGCAGATGAGGTCTCAGTCCAATGAAGAATCTACCAACCTTACCGTTTGGATCCATGACAAAGCTAGAGGTATATCGTGAAAGCCATGTGAAGTTCATCTCGTAGCTTTCCATAGATTTATTCTTCTTCTGCATCATCTTGAGAAACTCCTTCTCCATTCTTGTTCTCATGGAACAAGGGAAATACTTACTGAAAAAGATCCATATGAACTCTTCCCACTCCATACCTTAAACTTACACTCTTTGCCTCAAGTTTTTGATCAGTTCCCACCACTGTTCAGCTTCTCCCTCAAAGCGATAGACAGCCAGGGTGACATTCTCTTGCTCTGAACAACATAGCATGGAAAAGATCTTCTCTACAGAGCCAATCCATTGCTCGAAAATCAATGGGCCAGTCGATTCAATGAAGGTTGGTGGTCGTTGGTGCATAAAAAACACAACAAAATGTTGTTCCCTTTGTGGTGAGATCGGCCCCTCATCTTTATTCAAATTATTTCTCATAACTTGAGTCAGTTGGTTCATCATTTTCATGAATGTTTCCGTTATGGCTTCCATCGGAGGGCCGTCAGCGCATGGTCCATTACAGTCACCATTTGGACGGTTAATCCTATTGCCCACCATTTTTCAAAAGAATAAAATCTTAGTGAGAAACATGTTTCATTAACGAATATTTTAACTATAAAGGATTCTACACCTTAAAACATCATTCTTAAACAATTATATTTCTCTATAATTCCTTCATAATTATTTATAAAAATCCCATGATTAACCAAACATATCTCTCGGGAATGTCGTAACCAAGAGTGCAGAAATGCCCATTTTTGTGCACCAATTCCCGTTCGAGTCTAGCTCAAAGCGGAGTTTTCAGGTTTTATCCCTATGTACATCTATTCCAGAGCAACCTCTACCTGCTCGTATCCTGACATGGATGTATTTTTTTTTTGATAAACCACTTAATAAATACTAACCAAAATTCTAGGACGTTTTCCCCATATTTAAACTTTTCTATAGGGTTCTTCCTAAATTTTTTATAGCCTAATTTCCATAAATAACTAAACTATCCTTTGATACCAACTGTGGAATCCTTCCTTTTTAATACATAACTTTTCATTACATTTTACATACAGAGGATCTTTAAAGTCTAGTGTCTTGTAAATAAAGAACAATAAAACTTGAATACAACATAAAAATTTATTCTAATAAAAATGTAAGGATTCATCATAAGATCATCCTAAGTACATTTACTACCTTTCATATCCCGGAGATATACATCAAAGGAATGGATGAGCATAAAGAACAGTAATGGTAAACAAGGGAATCAATGTACTTGTGATATGAATAAGAACTTGAATAACCACATAAAGATATGATAAATTGAAGTATAGGCATATCATAATGAAAAGAACTTGAAACATAACTTGAATATGTTGCTAAAACATTTCATTTAGACATTCATGAACATATCACCATGGTCCATCCCCATGGTGTCATAAAAATTACCATGGTTATTCACCAAGGTATCGTGAAACTTGTCATCTCTAGAGATTAAATCCTTACCCAATGCATTGGAGAGCTATCAGGGTGCACCATTAATATGTATTTAATTACATTTGATCCACATAGATCATAATCAAACATTTCATAAATAACCCATAGAGAATAAAAGGAATGGGTTTCATATCAAAATCGACGTTTTGAAAGCTCTAAAACATAAGATCATTATATCATTTATAACCCATTGAAAGAGAGTGAAGGTTATATGGATGTAAATTCCAGAATAAAATATCTCATATTTATATATTTATGAACACCCATAGAAATGAAATAGGTCTGGGTATTCACATAAATAAACAAGGGTCTTTCTTGAGTGAAAGAGATAAAAATTTTGAGACGAGATTTTTTGCAGGCTAACGACTATATAACATGGTTTTAGAAAACATTTAAAAGAGAGGGGAAAAGGGTCACCCACTCATAAATATTTCATAATAAATTATGTGTACTTAATAAGATCATGGTATGGATATTTGAATGATATACCACATGGAAAGGAAACATGAAAGAAAAGAGAAGATGCGATTTCTTTTACGAGAAATTCAGCAGCCTTACGACATAACTTAGAATTTCAGAAAAAAAAATTGATGAGAGAAGAAATGGTCTCTCAAAAATTAGACATGAAATGGAATGTAAGGAGAACATATAAGAACATACCCTCAACAAAAAGAGATGGAAACTATAAGACACAATAGAAAGGAAGTCATGGCTTAAAATAAGAGGGTGAAAGAATCCCTTACCTTGAAGAGTAACTTTGAAAGCTTGAAGTTCGGGACATTGGGAGGCTTGAGGGAACCTTGGGAGGACTACTTGGAAGGTAAGGAGACCAGAACTTCGTTGAGGAGGATTTGGAAATTAAAATATTGAGATAAAGGCTTGGTATTTATAGGTGAAGTGAGGGGACAAGTTATTAATGTCCAAAGGACACCTCATTTGTGGTATTCGAAAAACCATGGGATTTCCCATGGTACATGCCCATGGTATTGGACACTTGGGACACATCATACCTTATACTACTATTCATAAGTCTATCAGAATTATTACATAATTATTACATCCTAAATGTTGTTATTAAACACCCAAAACTAATAACTGTATTTTCACTATTCACCGAAAATTCATTTTTTCAGAAAAATCCCCAAAAAACACCTTTACCTAATATCGATGCTTTGAATACAAAAATGAACTCCATTTTAGAAAAATAATTTTCTAAAAAAATTTAATTTAATTTTTAATTAAAAAACATTATTCACTCAAAAAAAACTATTACTTGACTAATAATTTTTGAAACAGTTTTTACCTATTTTATTTAATCACATTACTTAATCAATGTGCCTAAATTATATTAATACTTTCTTTAAGTGATATTACTAATCCATTTGTTCACATTACTAATCCTAAGCGTAAAATCACTATTCATAATTTACTATTCACAAAAAATAAAGGTGATCTTATTAGATTCTAAATTTCTTACTGAACACATTTCTAGAAGAACGTTTTTTGAAAATAATTACACATAATTAATTATTTAAGGTTTAAAACAATATTTTAAAATATCCCCTTTTTCAAAAATTCATCAATATACATCCTATATTTATTCGAACATCTCAAAAAACAAAACAAACTTCACCATATGAAGAAATCAAAATTTTATTTTTCCCAAAGGATTACACAAAGTAGCTACGGTCTCATTACAGTGCCCCTTATAACACAAGCGTTGGACCTAATTGGAAGGTGTGCTATGGTGAGAGAATCTTAGTGTGGCTTGGCCAACATTGCCCGAGTAGTGATTTCTATAAGCTTGAACTTCTCCCGAAGGCGATTCCACTCCAGCTTCACACGATGAAGTTCATCTTGGCCGTGGTCCAGAGCAAAGCCCAGTGGTGCTACCTATTTCCCAAGATTCTTCAGATGGGCTTCAATCGGCCCGAGACTGCTGAATGAGGCCATCAAATATTCTTTCTGTATTAATTAACCATGATCACTTGTATTTAGAGACAATAATCACAACATTTAGTTTCCAATGGTCATATTGACTAATGGTCATATAACAGTCGAAATCCAACGTTATCATAATAATTATACTTACATCATTAATTAAAGAATATAGTATTTTTGATTATAAACTGAAATAACACACAAAATTAGGAAACAAAAATTCATTCAAAATTTCGGGTTGTTACAATGCAGAAGGGTTTTTTTCTGACCCATCATGTCGCCATGGGGTGCTCCATTCTTGTTCGTGAAAAAGGAAGATGTTAGTCTTAGGCTATTAATAGGCTACCGGAGACTGAACTAGGTGATAACCAAGAACTGTTACCCCCACTTAAGGATCAACGATCTTTTTGACCAATAGAAGGGGGAAGGATGGTTCCTTAATATCGACCTACATTCGGGGTATCACCAGTTGAGGGTGAAGGATGGTGATATCCTGAAGACTAATTCCAGGTGTAGGTATGAAAACTTTGAGTTCGTGGTCAGGAAGTTCGGTGTTATGAAAGCACCAGCTGTGTTCATGGGGCTCATGAACTTTGTGTTCTGTGAGTATCTGGACCAGTTCGTAGTCGTGTTCATTAATGACATCCTGATCTCCTCAAGATCGGAGGAAGATCACGCTGAGCATCTGAGGATAGTTTTACAAGTCCTCTAACACCACCAGCTCTATGGTAATTTGTCCATGTGAAAGTTCTAGACATGAGAGGTGAACTTCCTTGGCCACGTGGTGTCCAAGTAGGTAATAGTAGTGGACCAATCGAAGGTCTAAGTTGTTATTTCTTTGGTAGCACCCAAGATCATGGAAGTGGTTTGTCGTTTTTTTGTATTGGCATGTTACTACTGGAGGTTCGGGCCCAAATTTTATCAAGTGGTAGCACCATTGACAACCATGACCAAGAATGACTAGGCTTTTCTATTGAGTGAGCATTGTGAGGAATCTTTTGGTTATCTGAAGAGGAAGCTGTTTAGTTCCCCAGTGTTGAGGTAGCTAGAGGAAGGGGTAGGGTTTAATGTGTTCTATGATTCTTTCATTATAGTCTTGGGTTGTGTGATGGTGCACCGGTAGGGAGTGATATCTTATGGGTCTAGGAAGTTATGTCCTCATGAACGTAACTATCCCACCCATGTCCTAGATCTTATAGTGATTCTGTTCACGCTAAAGTTATGGTGGCATTACCTCGTTGGGGAACACATTGTGGTCTTCACATATCATAATAGATAGAGGAATGTCTTCTCCCAGTGAGACCTGTCCTTGTGATAATGGAGGTGGATAGTGTTCCATCATGATTACATATTTAAAATCTCCTACACCTTATGAAAGGGGAATTTGGTGGCCGATGCCTTGATCAGAAATTTGTAGAGGGATGTGGTTTTGGAGTTGATAGATGCATGAAAAGCAAGAGAGGAGGTGTTTGACTTTCACTTGGATGAAAGGGGGGAGGATGATAGAGGCTGTCTGTTTCAGATGATAGTGTAGTCTTCCATGGTATGACATGTGGAGGAGTTTCACTGGGGAGATGTATAGGCCAAAGTGATGAATGATCGTGATACCTAGGGTGATGCTCTAGAAGGATGGTCGGAGTATGGTAAAAATCAAATGATTTCCCCAGGAAGTGGTTTGTTCCTGAGACGATGCACGAGGAAGTTCTCGGTAACTTCCATAACTCACCCTTGTAGGTACACCCAGAAGTTTCCAAATGTACCAGGGCTTGAGGGGTCAGTTTTGGTGTCCGAGGGTGAAGCGGGAAATGGCGAAGTTTGTTGAAAAGTTCCTCATGTGTCAGTAGTTAAAGGCTAAGCACCATGTTACGGGTGGTCTATTGAAACCCTTAGATGTTCCCGAGTGGAAGTGGCATGAAGTATCAATGGATTTATTCACGGGACTACCCAGGTTTTAAGGAGGGTGCGATGCTATTTTTGTACCAGTAGACCAACTGATAAAATTGGCTCACTTCTTACCAGTTAAAGAGTCTAGTGTCTCGAATGCCTTAGTCTTGCCTTCCACCCCCAAATGGATATGTATATAGAGAGTACCATCAATAGATTGTATTATATGTTGAAAGCGTGTGTTCTGGACTTTAGGGGATCAAGGATATGACACATTCCTCTGGTAGAGTTTTCCAACAACAATAGCCATCACTCTACCGTTGGCATGACTTTGTTTGAAGCCTTGTACGGAAGACCATGTAGTTCACCCGTGTGCTAGATAGTGGTTGGAGATGAAGGTGTTATTAGATCAGAGGTGGTGCAGAGCATGAAATATAAGGTTCATCTTGTGCGTGAGAGGATGAAGGTGAGTCAAGACTGACATAAGTCGTTTGCCGATCATAGGAGGAGGCCCTTGGAGTTCAAGGTTGGGGACCATTTGTTCTTAAAGGCCACCCCTCAGAATGGGAAATGGTGGTTTGGAAGGGAGAGTAAGCTTTCTCCTAGTTTTTTTGACCCTTAGAGGTGTTGTGATGGATCAGCGAAGAGTCTTATTAGCTGGTGCTACCACCACCACTACATAGGGTCCCCGATGTTTTCCATGTGTTTCAGATCAATCATTATATACATGATGATTCACACGTCCTCGACTGGGGAGAGATAGATATTGAGGATGGTGCAAAATTCATAGAAAAACCAATGATTATCAATGATCATGAGGATAAGGTGCTACGTGGATGAACCATTCCCTTGTTTCATGTATCATGGAGGAATTATAGCCTCAAAGAGAGTACTTGGGAACATGAGGCACAAACACATTCCCAGTAACCGGAGTTGTTCTAATTTCTGATCTTCTATTTTCCTTATCCTTTTCTGTGATGTGATTATTGAACTTGTTTTCTATAAAATGGAATTTTACCTTTGTTCTCTAAATGTGTATGAAAAGTCTTTATTATGGGGATGGTAGGACCTCATACCAAATCAAGACACTTTAAGGTAGATGTGATTAAACCTGTGTGGGTGAGTCAGTACCACCCAAAGAATATAGTATCTTGACATGGTGGAAGGAACTCCCTAATCCATATATCTGGATGGTATGACTTTGGTATTTTTTATGGTTTCTTAGTGTTTTTACATTTGTTCTAGAGATGGGTTAGAGAGGTATTCCTAGATGTCAAGGAGGTGTCCTTGTGAATCCTCAGTGTTTCCCCAGTTGTTCAAGAGATATATGTCAAGGAGGTTTACTCCTGAGAGGTATCTTACGAATGGCTATTTGGACCACTTTTCTTTCAGTTGATTTAAAATTATCGAGAACAAGAATGGTTTGAGGCATATCTGATGTAATAACTTGGTTTTCCCGAGCCCTTACTTTGTGAAAATCCAGTATTGGTAGTGTTCTTTTGGGTCATGTGGCTTCTTGCTTGGGGGGGGGGGGGGATTTCAAAAAACTCAGTTCCACCAAAAAGTTTCAATGAAATGGTTCCAATATGATGGTGGCACTGGAACGGTGGCACGATAATGGTCACACACTGATATGGTGGCACCGCTTACGGTGACTCACTGAAACGGTGGCACTATTATGGTGGAACCGTTACGGTGTCTCAGCGAACAACGTATCAAAGAACTATGTCCCGCCCCTTTGAAATTTTTTTTCTTAGTTTCCTAAGGTTTTCAAGTTCTTCCCCAGTTGCATGTATTTCAATGTAAATGATTTTTTATACCCTTTTTAAAGCCATTTAAGGCCTGTAAAATATGTTTTAAACACCCAAGAATCGGTCAAACCTTCAATTACCAAAATGTGTGGCCTTTTTCTTAGGTGTCAAACATTTCCCCATGGAATCCACCTTTTCCCCTATTATGTTGTTTTTTATGTTTAGAAGACATCTATTAACTCACAGCTCTAATATCCACTATCTATATAGATAATTATTAAATAAAATTAATCCCTATGTTTGAAAATACCCAACCACGTGGTCAAGACACGATCTGACTTCAAGTACATTTAAATCGTCTCCCATATTTTAGGACATGGCCTATTCTTAACATGAGATCCTCTCTTTATAATTCCTTTTCATTCTTTAATTACACCTATACGTGAGCTTATCCTACTCTGCCTTGAGGCACTAGAGTTTACTTTTCCTTCTAGTCATGCATCCTCAGTTCCTGATGTGAGGATAAAACTTTGATCCTTGATCATCTAGGTAGGGTTTTCCTTCATCTCTATTTATTGTGCATCATGAAAGGTGGGCGTGATGATGTTTTGGGACATGGATGAAACCAAACCTTAATGAAGATAATAAATGGTCTTGTAAATTGTGAAGGGGTGTGAATGATGATTAGGTTTCTATTTTCTTTATCATCTTTTATTTATGTTGTGAATTCTATGGGATTATGTCCACTAAAAATCATGGTCATTGGTGGTCCTTTCTTGTGCACTAATGAACTTCTATTATTTTGGATAATCTTGTGATTGAATGGTTGTAACATGGAAACATGTTAATCATGTAAACTCAGTTGATTAAATGGATTCCCAATGAATAATAATCAACATGTGATCACCCCGGTTATGTAAACAAAAAGAAGGAACTTAATAAATGGTGTGTTTAAATATGAGAACTCCCTTGCCCTATTCTGGTGGTGTGTATGATTATCCTGTTTGATGCCTTGTAGAGTGATGTGGATGGTAATGAATTCTCTGGTTGAGAATTGGTCAGTTTTGGATTGGAGCCCATGTGGGACTGGTATATTGGGGATTTTTTTTCCCGTAATTTAAGGGATCTCACAGATCTGTTTTGTTTTTGTGATTTTATAGGAGAATAGGGTGTGAATGCTTAAATTGTTACTTAGCCTTTTCCTTCATCAGTCTAATGTTTTTTTGGCTTGGGGTTGTGCTTGTTATAAGACTGGTAGTGGATTATTGTTTTAAATGTAATCAATTGAACATGTTAATGAGAATTGGTATAATGGGGGAATTGTTTTGATAGAAATGGGTTGTGCTCTAGTTGGTGTTGTTGTATATTTGTGCATGTAGGGATAGCAATGATAGTGGTTGTGTATAGGATGGTTGTCTATTTTTGAACCCTTAGGTTGGGATGAGTTATTTTTTTCCTATATTTTTAAAATTTAGTTCATGTGTTTCCTATACGCAGCCCACCCATGTTGATCACTTCGTGTCGAACACACCCATTTCATGGGGGAGGGTGTTTTTCTCAAAATTCTTATGAGTGGTTGGTTATTAGCATCTTTATACTCCCTCTCATAGGTATACCAAGATTGTTGGGGTATGTTGTGATGTCCTAAGGTACATTATATCCCTAGAGTCTTCATGCTGGGTGTGTTGTGGTGGTTGGCCCAGGTGTGTGCAGGAATGTTTATTTTCCATGAGTCTTCAGGATGAGGCCCAGGTGTTTTAAGGCATGGCAGTGGTTGTTGAGGCCCAGGTGACTTTAGGCGTGGTAGTGTTTTTTGTGAAACAAGTGTTTTCAGGTGAGAATATGTGTGGTATTGGTGGCCCAGGTGTTTGTGGGTAGGATAGATACATGGTTGTGGTGGTCGATATGGTATTTATTGGGGTGGTAGTGGGATTGTAGTGGAACTTATGGGGGGGGGGTCTGACGTGTAGGATGTCCTAAATAACCAGTGGGAAAGCGGCGCAGGGTACCCAAACATCAATATGCTATTACTATTACTTTACCTGACTTGCATTGTTTGGGGAGTGTACCTTCGTGAGGCTGGGTGGATAATTTCCTTGCTAGGTGTTTTGGTAATCTTTATTTCTCAGAGAGCATTAGAATGCCTACCCACTTGTGCATGAGAGATTTTGGTTTTTACCTACTGAGTATACCTGTGTACTCACCCTACATATATAAAACTTTTTTCTGGTTTCTAAGAGGACCATGGGGACTGTGCCGGACCATATTAGCTTTGGCGTTGGGAGTTATTGTTGGTGATTTTCCTTTCCCTTGGTATTTCCTTTGGAGTTTCATGTACTTTGTATCACATTATTTTGGACATGCAAGTGGGAATAGATTTTTGGGTTTTACCTTTACTTTCTACTTTTGGAGTTTTTTGGGACTTACCATCTTATCTCCCAATCTTATTCTACAAAAAGGTTAATGACTTCCATATTATGTGTGGTTATATAGCCTTGGTGCTAGTTGCCACTCTGAGGCCTATTAAAAGTGGGACTCAGGGGTAATTATCACTCCTTGAACTTGAAGAAGGAAGGTTCTGGTAGTTTCAATCTCTTATCTCATTTTGTTTAAGGCGGGTTATGAAAAAATTCTTAGTAAATAATTACTCAAATTTTTAGTAACTTAATTTTTTGCATCAAAATATATATTCTTCAAAAAATATTTGTACTTTTCATTTTATATTTTTTAATTATTACCAATTTATACCCCTTATAGAAATTATATGATATATAAATAATATCAACTCATAAATCATCATGTCAAAATATATTAAGGTGAAAGTTTCAGTTTTTTTAAAGGTTGATTTTTTAGTGAATAAGATCAAATACCGAATTTTTCAAGTAATGTTATGTCTCTTAATTAAATTAAGTAATATTAAAGCACCTTTATGATTTTAATTTATATTAAATGTAATACATTTATTATTTAATTAAATTTAATATAATTAATTGCATTTGAATCATATGTATTCCCAATTTTGATATAAGATTATTTTTAGGTTAAAATCATAATTTTCTAAAAACTATTTTTAAAAGCATAGTGTTCATCAATTTAATTTAATTAAAAAAATATTTAATGATTAATTATTTAAGTTACACACAAAGAGATATATTTATATATCTAAATAGATTAATTTGAATCTATATCATGGTGATTACTAGTCATATAGTTAATATAGTATCATCCTAGGCTTAAAAAGGCATTTATGGAAAACCGTTTTTTCAACATGCCTATGTGTTTTATTTTAAATGAAGTTCTACCAATTATTTGAGTTTAATTTGGAAAAATGGATTATATATTTTTAAAAATCACAATTTATATTATATAACATATTAAACTTAATTTTTTTTTCATAATGAATAAATATAATAGTGAAAATATTTTTCCACAGTTAAGGTGAAGACGGGTTTATCAAGGGGATAAACTTAGAAGATAAAGTTTAAGAGGCATGAAAACTTGTGTAAATCGAATTTTATGGACATATTGAGACCTTATAAAATTTAAGGTTCTATAATGATCCATTTGAATAAAAAATTACATGTGAAAATCGTGGGTATTATTTTTCATTTCAAAAACTTCTCATGTGTCCTCCTCCTCAATTATAAAAGGGAACTCCCTCCATTAACTTATCCACACATTTCAATCCATTTAGATAAACAAAATATTTAAAACATATTTCCCAAATATCATTAGACACATTATATAGGTTCTTTTATTTACTAAATTCCAACCCCAGTGACCCTATTAAGAGAACCAAGGGTGGTTCTTCGATGAAAAGATAATTACCTTCACTATGCTCCTTCTTTTTTAATTCTCCTTTATCAACCTCCAAATATGTATTAACACATAAAGTATAATAAAATAAGTATATACAATATAATAAACTATTATTATGTTAATAGAATAATATTTATCCATATCATCCTCAATCAAATTGGAATCAAATCCTTCACTCATGTGTACAGTGAACTACCGCAAGGCGAAGAAATTTAATTTGATTTCCATCACTGAATCTTATGGATAGTCATAATGATGGAAATAATAAATATATAAATTACCTATTACATGAACATAATTCTTATAAATTAATATATCAGTCAATTCATTACCCTTTCACCCATTAATGGAATGATTTTTTGACACATAGATACATACATCCTACTATCTCTACGAAATGATGAGATTGATTTTCCATGTCCAAATTTCAAGAATAGTTTCAAATTATCATAAAATAATTGAATATTATATTTAAAAAATTTATATATAATTTTGTAGATGTTTTAAATATATTCTATACATAAGATCCGTAACATTCATGAGAAAACAAACATGAGAAAACTAGGAAATTAACACACGAAATAATAATAATGATAAAATATTATTAACAAAATAGTGTGAAGTTATTATAAAAAGATAATATATGATATTATAAACATTAATATGGTTATATTATGAATTAATAACATTATTATAACCATTATATTTAATGATAAATCATGGTCAACCAAAAGAAAGAATGAGGTGAGGTATTTTGTCACAGTTTCTTTTCATTGAGGTATATTGTAATGATATGAACCTAATTTCTTTATATGGTGTATATTTTTCCCCATTTACATTTAATATCTTGACTAAATCATAATTTATGGTAATTTTTGTTTTAATTTAAATTATTTAATCCTAGATGTTTTGACATGAAAATTACCAAGTGGTGAAGAATTTCATAACTCAATTTTTTTCATTAGGTTATATGACAGATTTGTTATATATTATATTCTACGATTATATGTGTAATAAATTTTAATTATATTATGTTTTATCTTTAAATATTTTATGGGGATTTATATTTGATACACATAATTGATTCATTTTTTCATTCTCACCTCAATATTGTGATCATTGTAAATGTCTGTCATCTAAAATAGTCTTTTTGGGACATATGTCATGTTATAAACCTATCTTCTTTTCTAAGGTGTATATACTTCCTCTTTGATACATTACATCATGAATATATTTATATGAATGGTATTTAATGTTACAAATTATGTTATTCCTTTCATGGGGATTACAATTCCAATATAAACAATGTAGGAAGAGATTTATGTTTCAGTATCATTCAAATTGGAATAGCTTAAGCTTGAATTTCCATTCACTATTGAAGTTTTATGCTTTTTCTATGTGAAATTAGAGATTTATTCCAAATAAAAATTACCTTTTATGATGGTAATCTATCAATAATTTCCATTGGTACTAAACTATGTCACAATTATGATTTTTTTGAACAGACCGTTGTAAATATAAATTAGTTTAAATAGGATTTGAGTAGGTCAAAAATATGATCATTTAAAAAAATGGATATAGTATCTATCATAAGTCATGATATATTGAAAAATTATATAAAATTATATATGGTAAAAACAAGAATAAAATTATTACATCATTTCGCAGATAATATTTCTATCAACCCAAAATATATAACAATCATAAAAACAATTGAGCATTAACTAGTATCTAGTGGACGAGAATCATTTAAAGGGTTATGGTAGGAAAATACATACTAATACTAAAGTCATGTCATAGAATAAACTCCTACATCAACTCATATCTTAGAAATTTCTTCTCACACTCCTCCTCCCTATCTATGTGCATCTGTTGTATCATCTCATCATGATCTCTCTACATCAACTAATATTGAGTAGCAGATGATGATGATGAATATGCAAGAGCTTCCATCAAGAAAACAGAGGACATTATAGATGTACCATAATAACTAGTGGCTTTTAGTCATTAACCAATACCAATCACCTGACCTTTCATGAAACCAGACAAAATCATCCATATCCAATCCACATCATCAACACCACACTCTCTAGTGGAATATCCTTTGATCTCATCTTGAATCAATCATAAATGAGATATCAAAATATCTTACAAATCCTTAAAATTTAATTATAAATTATAATAAAAATGTAATTAATATTAGTAATGTTTTAAAAAAATACTAACCATATTTTATCGATGTATGTTGTTGACAATATATCCTATATAGGTACCTATTTACATATTCTTATAAATGTCAAACTCCATAATATAGGGATTAGTAGAATCCTTTATAATAAAACTTAATTTTTAAATTTAAATTATATATACATTAATAAATAATATTTATTATCATATCTCATCTATGTATACATAATTTATGACTCCTAGTCCTATGTGTGGCCTCTTTCATACCTCGGTTCTCATGCCCAGATGATGACTTCCTCCTAGAGTTCTCTCATACATAGGTGGAGCATAGTACATTCTATAAATGAGGTGATATATAGTTTGGTTTATTAGATAAGCAAGACTGGTTGAAAATAATAAGATAATATCTATCCATGACTTGTTATATTATGTTGTCTAAAAACTAATGAATATTTTTATGTATACAAACCTATCACGATTCCTAGATAAGATCTCTCAAGATATCATCCATCAGAGACCATAAATTATCTATGATAATTAAAATCAACATGTAATGAAATAATTAAATATAAATTAAATATATTATTTAATTTCATGAAATCCAATGGTTGAACATCTGCTGATGAACATTAATGAGAACCTGATCCCATGAAACTGATTATAAAGAACATTACATTAATTGAATTTAACCAGCCTTCCAAAAAGTTAAATTAAAAAAATATACAAATAAAACAATAATCAAAATATTATTAAAAAAATTAATATAAAAACATAATAGAAAATAAATTCCTAAATCAATTGAACATGCCTTTTTAAATGATGATCAAAATTAACAGATGGATTTCTCTACAGAATAGGGTCTGGAATCATCAATTGAGCATAGCTTTACCAATCCTAATAGGCGATACATCTTGTAGATCAAATTAATTGGGATAATCACTAGGATTTTCGGTCTAAATGATAGAATGTAAGAGATAGTTAGAAGCATCTCCAAAAATATGAAAATATTTTACCTAAAAAATTATTAATACAGATACCAAAAATAAATAACTAATAAATACCAGAATATATTAATCCTCCCAATAAATAATAGTTATTACATATTTTAAATATAAAAATTAATAATTACTAGAATAAATAAATTACCCATAATTAAATACTAGAATACAATAATCTAACCAATAAATATTTTTTGATATAGATATAAAATAAAAAAATAAAAATACAATGTAGATTATAATATTCTTATATATAAATAATTATTAATACAAATATGAAATATTAAAAACTAATAATTATTGTCATCATCAAAGGAAAAAAGATATACCATCAGGTCAAGCCATATAAAATAATATTTTAACTTGTAAATAATTGTTAAAAAAAATATAAATTTATAAAATATAATAAAAATATGAATATAATAAATCATTCATTATCTATTTCCTCATCTTCATCGAGGATAATGACTTCATTTTTTTTCTTCAGCATCATCATCTTCTTTAAAATATTTTGATTCATCATCCCTTATTACATCATTAATATTATCAATATCATCATCCATTATCTAGGTACTTTTATCATCAGTACTTTTATCTCATTGGGTAAAAAATATATTTGGTTATGTTTCTTAAATAATTAAAATATGTTACACTTCCATAGAACCATTTTTATTTTCATGAAACTGATTGTCACAAGATTTGATTTTTATTACACTCAATAAGTCATTAAAATATCTTGAAAGATCACAACAATTTTCATAATCAAATTGATATGCTTGATTTTCCAACATAAATGGTTAATTTGATTCAAGAATACTATTATATTTAGTTTCAATGAATCCATGTCATGGATAAACTCGCAAACCTCAATCAATATCAAGAAAATAATTTATAAGTTATTACATAATTGTATCCTAGATAAAATAACTCAAATATTTTATCCTCCATTCAAAAAAAGTCAACTTCACTATCTTTATGATGATAACTTTTCAAAAAAACAAAACTATACATTTATTTATTTGATTTACCATATATGTTTGTAAGGAATCAACATCCATTAGGTATATACCCATTATTAGATTTTACAAATTTTGATGGATGTTTTTTGAGAACACATAATATACTATCAATTTTATATTCATGATTTTTACATGAAAACTATAAAAATTATTATTAATTAATTTTATTAAAAATTTATTTAATGTTCTATAAAAAATAACTTTCGAGTCTTTGAAACCAATATGAAAAAAAATTAATGCAGTTCTGCAAGAGAAGTATGGGTAATTTGTGTAAATTGTTTTTTCTATGGTCATTATATAGTCTATAAAAAAGGTAAATAAGGCTATATGTTATAAATATTTAAAATAATGACAAAAAACTAGTACATACTACCAAAATCATTTCATTTATTTACAATTCAGTAAAACATATGTATGGGATCTATGCATTTCTTCATCTAAAAAACATTATTCTTTATAACAACTAAAAATAATCTTGGGATGACTAATATATTAAAAATGATGAAATATGGCATTGTCATTAGTTCACTCAATGTGACCCATGTGATTATTTTTTGAAGGATATTTTGATTTAAAATAATAATAGTATAAATATGAAATTTTATCCTACAAGTACACATCATCAATTGACCCTTCGATTGATTATTTGTTATGTATATTCATCCTTAATTTTTTTTATACATATCTCAAATGGATACATATATCAAAATTGTACCAACCCTCCACATTTAGCTTCATATAAATAATGAATTATTAAACATTCCAAAGTGTCAAACAAGGCTTAGGTGAATATTTTCACCAATTTACATAAAATTTAAAAAATATCTGCTTGTAACATACTCATTAGATCATAATATGATGTTTTTGTAAAACATTATATCATAATAAGTTTTATATTTTGGTTAACACATCCTATATAGAATAATTTAACATCCCTTTAATAACAAAAAGAATAAATCATTCTACTATAATATGGCAGTCATGACCTTTTCACCCTGTAATATTACCATTTCCGTCAAAAAAATACACATTAAAAGCATAACCACATAATAATCACAAATTTCTAATTCATTTACAAAATAATAAATAAATTTCTATAGAATGACTATAAGCTTCTTTTCGTATCATTAAATTGTTTGGTATTTTATATTCAAATAATTCATGTTCAAGAAGTCTTCAAATCTAGAAAATATCTAACCATGAGTTGACATTATATTTGGCCTTATTGGGTGGATCTAACAAGTTATAAAATATATTATAAAAAAATCTTCTCAATATGAATTACATCTAACATGTGATGAATAAAAAAATCAAAACAATATAGCACATCCCCAAAAATACTCTATTTTTTCAATTATGATCTCTCCCAAAATCATTTATTTTTTTAATTAATAGTTTCTATAAAATTATCTGTAGATAATGTTGAGATGATATATTTTACCTGAATACAAGAGATCACTGTTGGTGATTTGTGTCTTTCAATTCAAACTTTTGTAAAATTATTTATGTTCCTTTAAAAATGATGATCTGGAGGAAGAAATGTTCAATCATAGAAAACATAACTTATCATTATCCCATTACCAAGAATTAACTCTTTGTTCTCAAACATGCATTACAAGGAGGATTTTATACCATGTATACTACATCTACATAACAAACCATACACCGAAAAGTCACTTATCATCAACAATAGTAAAACCATTAGTGTAGAATTATGATATGAAACTATATCAAATGTATTTACCTCATTCTTCAGTCATAAAATGGACTCATAAATTAGTGGATTCAAATAAACATAAATATTCTCATTGAGATTTCCTATAATTAATAGTACTATATATATATATTAACATCATAGACATAAATTCCACTAAACGGTGCCCCGTTCCCGGTTGGATACATGGCCTTAAGTGTATCTCCCAAAATGAAAGAGGCTTCTGACTAGCAGTGAGGGCCTCTGTGACTCATTAGAGAGATTATTCCCTCATTACCAGATTATATCATAGAGGATGTCTATCACATACAATAGTGTAAGAATATGTAATAAAAAGACAAAAGATAAAATAAATAAGCCAAATAAGAATATATAACAAGAAAAATGTATCTCATATACAATGATTCAAATGGTATATGTATCTAGAATACATCCAAAATAGGTTCATGGGAGAAAAATATAGTACAAGTATCAGAAATTCAAAAAAATGAAAAGTATCCCAGTATCCTGACAAGCCTTATCATTGTCCCATGCTCCCCTAATCCAAAACAAAAGTCAAATACTGATGTTAGGGGACATTAACCTATTATCACTTTCAACCAAATAATCTATTTGGGCATCTATGGAGGCCCAAACAAAGAGTTAGATAACAACCCAGTAAGTAACCACCAAAATATTTATACAGTTGTATAAAACATAATGCAATGTGCTAAACAGTGGTAATTGAAGTGGTAACGTAAGTGTGAATGCCCATGGAATATTTATACTACAACAAGAAATACCAAATAGAATTTTAAGGCTCCCTTCAGCAAGTTTCATCTCCTAACAAGGCAGCTATAAGAATTACAAAACAGAAAACATGGACTCATTGTACAACCATCCATATCCTATCCAACTGGCCTTTCCCTATAAAGTGGACCTATCAAAAACCCATAACTTTTCTATACAACCAATTTCATATATCCCAGGTTCATGTTTTATAATTTATTTTATACTAAAAAGTTATAGATCCCTGTTTTATAAGAACAAGGCATCCTCATTGAGTCCCACGAGCATCATGATGGAAACTCAGTATAGGCATTGGCTGGTGTCCTAGGAGCTTTTGTACCATCATTTACTATAAGATTCCAAGAAATATAGATCCAAGGGGTACAAAATCGTGATTCATCCCATACAATCGAGACCCAATGTGCCCACTTAGTCAAGGTGTTCACAACTGCATCCCAGATCCAGGGAGATCCATCAATGTCATGTTTTCAATCATCAACCATTCCACAAACAGTTCAAACAATATGAGTCAACCCATTCATATAAACAATTACATTCAATTCCAATCAATGAGTATACCCACTAATTTAAATAATTAAATTCCATGAGTATTCCCTCTCATATACTCCACTTAAATTTAATTAAGTCACATGGGTATACCCAACCATTTATCACAACTATCCTTTTAACATATTAAATGTATATACCCACCAATTTATTAAAAATAGCCTTGTAATACATCTAAAAATAACCCAGCATACAAAATAATTTTAAAAAATAAATTTAATCATTTAATAAAGTTAGGAATGGAATATTTATGATAACACAAGGCAATAAGGAATAAAATCTCCCAAAAATGTATATCAACCTCAATTAATTACAACTGAGCTTCCTTAAACTAAGAAAACTCAACAACACACCCCTTGGGTAGTTCATCAAATGATAAAACCAACACAATGGAATGGAATACCCCATGAGTGGCCTTTAGTTAGAAAAAAACCATAAATGCATCTCAAGGAACCTGAGGGAATATCTAGCAGGACCTACTTCATCTATTTTAGATTAACACTTCAAAACCAGACCCATGTTAAATGTCCTGAAGGTGAAAAAAAGGTTGATAGCTATATAAAGCATCAAAAACTAAATGAATAGTAATGACCACAAACCTTAGCTTGATAATAGAGTTCTCATCTAGTACTAAGTCTTGATTTTTCTGAGTTTAGGAAAAATCTAAAGAATGGATGAAGAATAAGAACCTAGGGCATATGAATCTAAATAAAAATAAGACAGTCATTGTTTTGAAGAATCATGAACGACTAAAAAGGAATAAAGATCTTACCAATGCGGTTCCAATGAGACTAACAGTGAATGAAATGGATTTCAAATGGGTGGTAGATGTGAAAATCTATAAAAGAAGGATTTATGCTTCAAAAGATGGAAATAAATGTTTTTTCTAGAAAATAGAGTCCCCTGCCTCTATTTTTAAAAATGGGGGTTCGGAAATTACATGACATGGTATTTCCGTACAATGCATGTAATGTCAAGTTTTACCTTCCCAAAGGAAAAAACCCTTACACATCATGAATTGTCTAGGATAGACCATTACTTATCGTGTAATGGAATTTCCCATGGTGTAATACAATTACACGTTCTGTAGTTGTCCTGTAGCCAGTGCATAACCTTCAGACATCATCTTTCCAAAAACAACCCAAAAATCCCATAGATCAGCTTAATGTGTAAGAAAGAAAGTAATGTAGACAAATTCTTAACTAGAAAAGTAAAAGATCTTAACCTCAATAAAAACCTATGATATTAAAATCTCACCCCCCCCCCACTAAATAAAATTTTCACTGAATTTCCCCATCAAGGGTGGTCAAGATACATCTCAAATCAACCCCATCCACTGAGCACGTGTGTCAGCCTCCCACTCCAAAATCTTGTCCTCTAAACAACCATACTTCCATAGCTCCCATACTAAAGAAATTGAACAGCCTCAATGAATCATTGTTATCCTATCAAAGATATGAATTAGATTCTTCTCAATGGATGCATCAACCTATATCTCAACCTCATGTTGAAAAGCATGAGGTGGGTCTAAATGATAATGGTGAAGATAAGATACATGGAAAAAATCGTGCATGGATCTGTACCTTTGAGGTAACCGCAACTCATAGGATTCTAACATGACTCTTTCTAAAATCATTAATGTAATGACATATTGTGGTAAGAGCATACCCTCTCTCATGATTCATCTATGTCCCAACCTTGGTGAAACATGTAAAAAGACTCGATCCTTGACCTCAAACTATAGAGGTTGTCTACAACAATCAGTGTAATATTTTTGTTTAGATTGTACATTATCTATCTAGTTCTGAATCACCTAAACCAACTCAAAAGTATACTATAAGAGACACAATCCAAGTAAAGCCGCCTCACCTACCTCTAACCAGCATAGGGTTGAACAACATGGCCTACCATATAAATCCTTACAGGTTTCCATCGGAATCATCTCCTAATAATTTTTATTATAGGTGAACTCATCCAGGGTAATGTTTCTCTCCTAAGAGCCCCCAAAATCCAAGACGTATGCTCACAACATTTCCTCTAACACCTATATCGTACGCTCTGACTGACCATCAACCTGAGGGTGGTATGATGTGATCAAAAGAACTTGTATACCTAGCACCCTCTAAATATTTTCCATAAATAAAACGTGAAGTGGGAATACTTATCCAAAATGATAGTTCATGTGACCTTGTGACGATGTACTATCTCACATATATACACCCTCCCATTCTCATCAACACTGAAGGTCTCCTTGATTGGAAAAATTGAGAAACCTTCATAAGCCCATAAGCAACAACCCAAAAAACATCATTACCTTGAGGTGACCTCAGTAAACTAGTCAACAAATCCATCGTGACATTATCCAATTTCCACTCCGAAATATTTAAATTTTTTAAAAGACCATCTAGTTGTGGATGTTAATCCTTTACCTACATATAGGTTGAACAACTTGTAACAAAACCGGGTACATCTCGCTTCATTCTCAACCACCAATACTAATGATCCATGTCACAATACTTCTTGGTGACTCCAGGATTCTTTGTCGAAGTTATATAATGAAACTCCTACATTAACGCTTAGTATATATCCACTTGAACCCAAATGTGTCCATAGACACATTGGATCTCATCCTTTCCTACCATCTAATAGGGAGGAGGGTCCTCACTTTCCACACTCTCCAATAGAACTAGGCTTTCTGAATCCAATATCTGCCTCATCCTCACTCAATCCAATAGGTTAGAGGTCATTACTAAGGATGATATGTATATCGATCCCTGACTATTGTGCACCTCAAAATTATTCTCAGAGAACAATGCCATAATTTTCCACTCACTACTGGACTAATTCACTACCTATATCTAAGTACTCATGCTAAGTGAATTGGATGATACATTACCTTTAAAAAGCTTATATGAAAGCTAGAATTCAAAATATTGAAGGTACTCTACCGACCTTCTCTACCTCAGATTCAGATCACACAATGTAAATATGCACTTGAGGATTTTTTGGTCCATGTAAACCAAAAATTATCTCCAAATAAGTAATTTTTCCAATAGCATAAATCATGAATGATTGCATCTAACTCAAGATTGTGTGTTGGGTATTCCTTTAATGTGGCCTCAACTGCTGAGATCTGAATTCCATGAATCTATCCCCCTATATTAGAATGGATCCCAGTCTGGTAAAAACTTTCCCACAACACATAGTCTAACTACTGCCTGGAAAAGAAAACAAACCCGACCAAGTCTAACACTCCTAAGAGATCATCTTGAAATAACTGTTCTTGGAACAAGAGAAAATAGGGATCCATCCTCAAAAACATGTTTTAATGATTTTTTTGGAATTTTCAGTTTATAAAAAAACCCTAAAACCTTTAATGTCTTAAAAAGAATTATCAATACTAATAATCCTATTGTTTTTGGAATTGATGATCCAAAAAATCAGTTTTACATCTCGATCTTTGCATCTATTCCAGTTTGGTTATATTTTTATAGAATCTTGTAAAAAATCTCCATTGTTGAGACCCTTTGGATATTTTCTCACTCTTCTTTATAGAATGTTTACATTTTTAATATTTTGGATTAATCCTTTACCTTTGATTTTATCATTTATCACATGTATATATACTATTAATTTATATACCCTAAGAATAGATACCAATATAAGAGACCCCTTTGGTCTGATTTCTACCTCCAAAGAAATAATATTCATAACCCTTGGTTTGTAGTTAGTGACTTTAATTCCATTATTTACCCATGTGAGAAAATGGTACCATATCACTCCACTATTTCTTCAAGGGAATTTAAAACCTCTATTAAGGATAATAATCTTATTCAAAATAATTTCATCAGTCCTAAGTATAGGTGGTATAGACAACATTAAAATCAAGTGGTTGCAAAAAAAATTAGATATATCTTTCACAAATAATATATCCCTAGATATATAGGAAAACAACTCTAGAATCACAATTTCTAAGCTTATTTAGGACCACCATCCTATTATGGTCAACTTCTCTTTCAATAACAGAAAACCTGTTTTACCTTTTAGATTTAACATATCTTGGTCTTTGAACCCTGATTTTCCTAACATTATAAAGAATTTGTGGTCCCCCATATGCAATTCTAATGATAATTTTTCCTATATGATTAAATTTCATAAATTTAAAACATGTCCTTAAAGAATGGTGTAGATCAAAATCTAAAAAAAGGGACAACATAATCCTTCATTTGGAGAAGAAACTTTCTCAAATTCAAAACACCATTGCATGTACTAATTTTTTTTCTGATCCAAAACATGAAATCAATATTACTATGAAGCTTTTTTCCTTTCACCCCTTCAAGGATAAAATTTGACAACAAATATTTATAACTAAATGGCTCACTGATGGTGAGAGAAATAATAAATTCTACAATCCCCTTTAAAGGACTAGGAAAGTGTGTAGTCCTCTAGCCTTCTTTTGAAACAAGGACAACCTCATTGATACAGAAGAAGTTATTTCAAACCTTGTCGTATCTTAATTTGAAAAATATTAATAGTGGGGATGACATTAATAAAGTATTTTTACATGATTTCATTCTAGTCATGGTGAATGAAGAGGAAAACTCTTTTCTCAATAGCATTCAACTTGATCACAAGATTATAGACACTATCTTTAGCTTAAATCTTGACAGTTCTCTGGGTCCTGATGGGTTCAATAATGTATTCTATCATCAATTTTGGGATGTAATTCAGCATGACGTTTGTAAACTAGTAAGGAATTTATTTTATAAATCTATTCTCCCCCATGGGATGAACTACCAATTCCTCTCCTTAATCCCTAAAGTGGATAACGCTTTAAAGATTCATCACTTGATACCTATTTCCATTATTAATACTCTTTTTAAAACCATTACCAAGATTTTTTTCTAATAGACTATATTTTAACATCCATAAAAGTTTCTCTTGGAATCAAATTGGTTTTTTATAGGAAGTTCCATCCAAGATTTTATTTTACTTGCCTTAAAATGCACTAACTTGTTAAATAAATCTAATAGAGGTGGAAATATTTCCATCAAAATTGATATTTTTAAATATATTGATACCGTTGATTGGAGTTTTATTTTCAATGTTCTCTATGGTTTTGGGTTTAATGTCTCTTTCATTAGTTTAATTTAAACATTTTTTGATTAAGCCTTAATTTCAATCCTTGTTAATGGATCTATTAAGGGCTAGCTTAGATGCACAAAAGGTGTCTGAAAGAGTGACCACCTCTATGCCATTCTTTTCTTGACTGCTGAAGGTTACATAAGCAGATTACGGACTTGGCTTGTGGATCAAAACAATCTTGAACTGATACATGCCTCCATGAATTTGAATACACACACAGATCTCTTATAAACTGATGACATCATTCTTTTTTACAAGGTGATAACTTAAATATCAATAATATCAAATTTGCACTCTTGTACTATGAGGTTTTTTTATCGAAAAACCATCAGTTGAAGAAAATACTATATCTTTTTTTAGAATAGGTTTCCTTCTAACAAAAAATCTAACATTATCATTGTTTTAGGCATTAAATAGGGATTCATCTACTTCAACTATCTTGGTGTTCCCATTTTTTAGGACGATCCATGTCTAGTTACTTTTCATCAAATTTTGACCAAATCCTTCACCAACTATCATCATGGAAAGGGAAATCCATCTCTATGGCCAGTAGGATCAGTCTTGTCAAGTACATGATTCTTTCCAAAATGGTCTATTCTATGCTGATTTATAAATTTTATGCTAGTCTTTAAGAAAATTGTTCCATTAAAAACTTTGTGTGGTGTGTAAGAATCCTTAAAAAGAGACCGGTGATTGTTACTTGTTCTACCTATTTCAAGACTTTGGAAAAATGTTGTCTCGGTATCAAAAATCTCAAGATCATCAATAATTCCTTACAAGATAAACTCACTTGGAACCTTCTTCATAATGACACTAACTCAGTATCTTTCCTCAAAAACTGAATTTGTGAAAAATTAATGGAAGAAAATTTAAATTATATCATCTCTTCCATCTGGCCTTCTATTAAAATTCCTTTCACAACATCATGTCTAACACTAGATGGCTAGTGAGAAAATACTCCTCTTTGAATTTCATGCTTGACAACTAGACTGGTTATTCTATTATTTTCAAGGTTTCCCCCACTCAACCACCTAAGCACACTAATAATACCATTAATGATACGTTACTCTCTCAAAGAATTACTTTAACTGGCAATATTAAGAAGGTCATTAGCAACTATCCCCTTTCCAACACTTATGGTTTTTTAATTTCAGAACCTGCTCATAATGGAATGCTTGAATCTAAATTTTTTTATGACCATCTTCTTAGTAATTTTTATAGTAATTTGAGTTGGTGAAAAAACATTAATAAATAATATTTAAAACCCTCGCAATTCACACTTGTTTAGAGTATTGTACACAAAAGGGTTCACACAAAAACTTGTCTATAATATTTTCATATTCAACTTTTCTCAAAATTCAATCTCAGTAATCATCATCAGAAATCCATTAACCTCCTATTTATTTCTTGTGTTTCAGCCACTTATTTTTGGAGTTATGTATTTGATCTTTTTGATTGAAAATGGATACTTCATGACTCTCTTAATCCTCAACTACAATGTTGTGTGGATACGAAATCCTCTTCTAAAATCTATAATATCTTTATAACTATAGTTGATGAGCTTCTCCATGTGATTTGGTATGATAGAAATGCTCTTATTCACAAAAGCTACTCATTTAGTCTTGATGAAAGAATGATCTGAAATCTAACTGCCATTCAGGAAGCTACCTCGATTCAGAAAGGTATTTACAGTAACACGACTAGCGAATTTGGGATTATATGATGTTTTGGGGTGAAGGGTACTTATCCTCAGCCTAGATTCATTTTTTAGGTTTTCTATCGAGTTCTTCCCCCAATATTGATTAAAGTAAATATAGATGGTTCTTTTAAAGGATACTCGGGTCCCTCGGGTTGTTGTAAGATATACATAAACCATGCTTGGTATACACTAGCACGATTCAATGGAATATGTGGTGCCACCTTGTCCCTCTAATCTGAAATGACGAGAGTGATTCATGTTATCTCTTTGGGAAAGAAACTTGGATGGAATAATCTCTAGATCGAAAGCGATTCGAAGACCACTGTGAAAGCTCTCTGTAATGGAGTAGTACACATTGCATGAACAATGACTTCACATTGGATGGAATATCTATATTTTCTTATGTATACCAGCTATATTGTGACTCATAACTTTCATGAATTAGACTAGGTTATTGATGGACTTGCTAACATGGGAGTAAACCATGACATAAAATGGTTAAACGAACTCTATTTTGATTTATTTTCACTTTATGATTGGTATTGTAAAAAAATTATATCCTTTTGGGGCATATAATACTTTTATTTAATAAATTTAGTGTTTTTTCCTTTTACTAAAATACCACTATTTAAAAAAATAGTGTAACTCTTTCCCTGCTCTAGCAGTATCATGACTGGTGCGGAAGTGAACCTTCCTTTTTTCTACTAAAAGGTTGTCTCATAAGAATCTGACCATACAAACTTCATGACCTTCTTAATCAATCATTTTATCAGAACCTCTAAGCATGATAAGTCATGTATTAAACACACGTAGAAATCCGCTGGCACCAAGAAACTTCATATGTCAAAAATGTTATTCGCATATTCCAAGGAAACTACAGCTCTCACCTTCTCAATATCAACTGATACTCCTATATCTGATAAGATGTGACCCATGAAGTAAATATGATCCATCCAAAAATGGCACTTTGTGAGCATAGTATATAACTGGTACTCCATCAGTTTATTCAAAATTATCTCAATAGGGTTGGAATGGTTGTGTCAATTGTGAGAATGCACTAAGATGTCATCCACAAAAACCACCCAAAAATAATCCAGGTAATGATGGAACACTCAATTCATCAGTGCCACAAAAACTAATGGTGATTTAGTGAGAACGAATGGCATAAATAGATACCTGTATAAACAATAACATAAAAAAATGAGGTATTTCTATAGGTCAAACTTATACCTAGTGATATACTAACCACAAATAAACTTTCTTGAACAATTGATCTCCTCAAAACTGATCAAATATGTCATTTATTCATAGAAAGGGATATCATTTTCTAATCGCCAACTAGATCAATTTATGATAATACACACATATCCTAATACTTACATCCACCTTTCTGGAAAAAAGCATTGGTTAACCCCATAGGAAAGTACTGGGTCAAATAAACCCCTTCGCCTCCAAATCCTCTAGTTGGTGCTTGAGATCCTACAACTCCATCATAGCCATCCTGTAAGGAGGAATGGATATCTGTGTAGCTCGTGGCACTAGGTCATTGGATAATTCAACCTCTCTCTGATGAGGTAAAATAGAAAATCCATTCAAGATCACATACCTAAAATGATCCACCACTAGAGGAAATTATGTCTAACTCACTCCATGATCATCCAAAAACAAACTAGAAATCCGAGATGTCATTCCACCAAGTCCCTGATACTCAGAAATATCTCAACATTACTAGATATCCCATTCACATTTGTGAGTATAAAATTCACCCTCCGGTGATGTAGAAGTCACCCTTTAGTGATTGCAATCAATTTAAGTTCAATAATATACTAACCAGTCGATTATAAAAATGTCATCAAATCATATCATCTTGAGGACATAAAGACCCCAGATGATGTGACACCCACCAAAATCAAGGGGGAACTCCCTTTACTGAAAAACATCATCCTTCCCGATTCCCAACAGTATGTATAGAATAAAAAATCCCTCATAATACCACACAAGGAGAACAAGAGTTTTCACCTCATGTGAAGATATGAAACTCTAAGATGCACCTGTATCAAAAAAGAGAATATGAAATAGTATAAGATACTAATATTGTATCACTAACCATAGATGGTCTTTCACTCTGCTCCTTAGGGATGGACTATATAGAATAGATCATCAATGTATCATGAACTTGTGACATAACCTCTCTGCCCTATGTAATTTCACACTGATGTATATGTGTAACTAACGTCTAGATACTTCTTCCATGACCACCAAAGCCTTATCCTGATTGGTCAACACTACTCTATCTCCTTACCTAACACAGATATGAGAAACTTATTCCTAAACCCAGTGTCATAGATAACCCAATAACACTCACTAATGGATGGAAGGTCCTACAAAAACAGATCACATGGCCCATGTTTCTACAATATTGACACTCAAATGGGTCGTAGTTGCATTGATTATTCATGTGGCCTTGACTTTCACATTAATGAAAAAACACCGAGCTGACAGTACTCATAGCCTGATTAGTACTCATCTCATGGGAATACTCAAAATGACACATCCTACGTAAAGATGTAGAATCACTGGGTCGAGAAGAAACACTTCCCTACTATGTGCCCCGAGATTCCCTTAGGTTCTTCTATGTAATCAATGACTGATTCAATATATTAGTGATAGAAGTCAATATAAACTTGTTTACATAAGATTTTATAGCATGTCAAAGATCTTCCATGAAGAATATATCTCCAGAAAACTCATCTGCAAAGTACATCAATGAAAAACCTTGAAAATCTGTAAAACATGCCATATAATCCATAACCATCAAGACACCCTACTCCAGACACATGAACTCACAAGTCTTTTATTCCCTCGGAGTCTCAGGGTAAAAGTAATCATCGAAGTAGGTCTGGAAATAAATCCAACCCATATATTGTTGCCCGTAAGCCTAGTTCAGAATATCCCACCATTTCTATCCTTCTCTACGTACCATGTATGTCGTGAGATTAACTCTCCTCTCAGGAGGCATATCTAGATGCTCAAATATAGCTAGCATGGTCTCAATCCACAGATCAGCTGCCTGTGGACCTCTATCCCCTAAAAATATTGGAGGATTTGTTTCTAGAACACCTGTTTCAGCTCAGGCATAGTCAAGACAGGTTTATGTGCTCCTTGAAAAATAGATATATAGTAAAATTACTCCTCATAGAACTATTCCTCAACACATGTGTCTGTAACAACTTTTGGTGGATCAATTGGCACTAAGGGAGGATCCACTGGTAACCCATGGACAGCCTCCTCTAGAGCGTGGTCATCGCCACACTCCTAGCATACCACTAGTGGTTGTCATGTTGGAATTCCTCTATAATTCCAAACAAATTCTTCAAAAAGAAATTTTGATATCAATTTCACAGCTCAAAATAGTAGGATAGGTCAAAAACCTCCTAAAACCAAGTAATGACACACAAACATCTCATAAATCCAGGACTGTATAAGGAACAATAACAACATAACTAACAAAACTGCCTCTTTCCCACTCGAAATATGAGTCTAGGAGAAGTATCTATATGAAAAAAAAACCAATTCCCATTTTCATTTAACATTTAATTTTTCAATGATTTTTCCAATTTTCCACCATGTTTCGATCCCTGAGGTCCCATAACACCTCAGAAACCAAAATTTAATACCCATATAAACCATACATATCAAATTCACCTTATCAATTCAACATATAAGGTGATTCTTTTTACATTCCATGAGGGCACATACACCTTATTAATAGAAAGATGGTGTCACTTCACAATCCTCTGCACAAAGTCTATCATCACACCGGGCACAATTATCATTACACCTTTCACAATAGTATGTGTCAATTAATGAATCCTAAATGGTATGGCATAATGCATGGGATATGAGATCTAAAAAGCATGTGTATGATGCATGAGATGTCATACCCTCATATCACTAAGTTTCAATAGAAATAGAACCCAAAATTTTATCAATAGTAATAACACAACACAAGTGCACCACACAATGCTATAATCAAATCAAATATAATTTTCAAAGTCTTGAAAAATAGTAATCCATTCGAGGAGATTTGGATTTTCTTATACATGGGTTTACTATGCCTGACAAAATCTCATTACCAAAATCCATTTCCTTCCTATCATTGACTATTGTCACTAAATAGTAAATAAAAGAACAAATGAAATATATTATACCAATTTGTAACATCCCGAACCAGGATGCCACTCAATAGTACCCTCATTATGGTTGGCTACATGGCATCAAGAACATCTCCCCAAATGTTAGAGGTTTACAACTAGTAGTGAGTGCTTAAGTTAGTCATTGGGGATACTATACCCTCATTACCTGAGTATATCACAAAGAAAGTAAATCACATTCAACAACATAAGTAGATATAATAAGAAGACAACATATAAAACAGACAAGTAATATAGTAATATATAACAAGCTAGTACGGTCTCAAAAATAATGTTGTAGATGGTACATTTATCTAGAAAACAAAAAAATAGGTACATGGTATAACAATTCAATAAAATTATCCAAAATCCAAAAGAACAAAAAGTGCCAGAGTATCATCACAAGCCACAACATGGCCTCATGCTCCCCTACTCCAAAGAAATAGTGAACAACCAATGTTAGGGTGGTATACCCTATTATCACCCATAACCATTTAATCAGTTTGAGTCCACAATGGGGACTAAATACAGTGTGAGATAACATCCCAATAGAGAACCACCCAAATATCTTTATAGTTTTAAATATCATGATTTAATTTTCTAAACAAATGTAAGTAAAGTTGTAAAATAAGTGTGCATTGCCATGGAATATATCAACTAAAAAAAGAAATACCAAACTGCATTTCAAGGCTCCCTACAACAAGTGTCAACTCCTAATAAGGCATATACAAGCTATACCAAACATAAAACATTTCCTTTTCTTTAAACCATCCATATCCTATCCACATGACCTTTCTATAAAAATAATCCCTGTCGAAAAATGATTTCCTTTCCATAAAAAATCATATATCTCACGACTATGATGTACAAAAAAGTATAGACCACAATGAGATGGATCCATGGTGTAGAAGACTAGGGAATCATCATTGATTCCTAGAAGTATCACGATGGAAACACAGTATAATAATCGGTTGGAGTCCTAGGAGAATGTGTACCAGCATGTCATATGTGAGTCCAAGCAAGCCAAATCCAAGGGGTAGTAAATTTCATGACATCCCAAGGAATCAAGACCCAAGGTAGATACTCAGCCACAGTTTCTACTACTGCATTCTAGATCCATGGGGAACCATCCATGGAATCTTTACAATCATTAACCATTTGATAAAATAGTTCAAACCATATGAGTATACCAACTCATGAAAACAATTATATTCAATCCCAATAAATGATTATACACACTCATTTAAACAATTACATTCTATGAGTATACCCACTCATTTTCTCCACATTTATTTGATCAAGTCACATGGGTATACCCACCCATTTATCACAATTTGCCATTTAACACATCGTAGGGGTATACCCACCCATTTATCACCAATATCATTTTAAGAGATCTAAAAAACCAATGAATATACCCAGTTGTTAAAAAAAGTCCATTTAATTATTTAGTCAAGTTCAACATGGAATATTTATGATAACACAAGGCAAGGAGGTAGAAAATATTTTAATAATGCAAATCAACCTCCTTTAATTACAATTGAGCTCACATAAACTATGAAAACTTGAGAACACAGCCCTTGGGTAGTTCATGAATGGTCAAAACCAATGAAAATGAACAGTTCTCCATGGGTAGCCTCGGGTTGGGGAAAATTCACCAATGCATCTCAAGGAACCTAGTGGAATCACTAACATGTACACATAATCTATTTCAGATTAAGACTTAAAAATCAGGCCCGCACCAAAAAGATCGATAGGAGAAAAAATGGTTGATAACTCTATAAACAGTCAAAATCTGAATGAAAAGTATAGACCACCTACATTAGCTCCGTAGTGGAGTTCTCATCCAGTATGAATTCCTGATTCACCTCGGTTTAAGATAAATCGGAAGAACGAATGAATAATGGGAAATTATGGCATATGATCCTAAATCAAAATAGTGCAACCATTATTAATAAGAATAAAAAATAGCTAAAAATAAATCAATATCTTACTAGAAGGGTTCCAACAAGGCTGACGTTGAATGGAATGGAGTCTGGATCAGTGCGAGATCAGAAAATCAATAAAAGGGGATTTTTAGGCATCAAAAGAAATAAAGAAAGGATTTTTCTGGAAAATAGAGTCCCATACCTCTATTTCTAAAAAAATGGAGTCAGGGAATTACACGACATGTAATTTCCTAACAATATGTTTAATGCTCAGTTTTTCATTCCTGTGGAAAAACCCTTAAACATCGTGAAAGGTCCAGGCTAGGCCATTACATGTTGTGTAATTGAATTACATGATATATAATCTAATTAAACATTTCGTAGGTTGGCTTCAACCAGTAGACAGTCTTATAGACTCTTCTTTCCCAAAAACAACCCAACCGGCCCACAGCTCTATAACACGTAGATGTTTTTATGAAATATTTTCTTTAAATAATTTTTATTATTCAGTATCTTTCTGTTCACACAATCATGAGTTTAAATGAAACACAATATTCCTTTATTATAAAATTACCATCGTATCCTAGCTTTTAGGATATCAGTAATAATTATAACCAACTTATGAAAATTCATTATGAATTCATTGGCTATCAATTATTTATAAAAAATATAAATCAGTTGGATATTATTATTTTTGAGTGAATTAATTTTGGTAATGAAATTAATGAGATATATATGTGTTATATACTTAGTAAAATATTTTTTTATATTTATCCAATGGGTATTTTAGTCATATGGTATGAATAAATCCCTATTGGATATAGAAAAACCTATTTTTTAATGTTTAATTTTACACCTTTGAATGGAGAACCAATTTTAATTTAATATTTTTACCCAATAAGAATTTTGATATGACAAATTAAACATTTTATTTTGAAGTGGGATATAAAAATTTACTTTGGATAAGTTTCTAATATTTTTCTTATAACATTCATGTTTTGATGAATAGTAAAAATACGCTAAATTTTAATTACAAACAACTTTTCCATCAAGATAATTTTTACGGTTAAATTATAATACTGAATGGTTTTTATGTATAAATATAATGTATTTTTATCATTAAATATAATTTATGTCATTAGAATTAATTTTACACTGAATTCATATGTAAAAACATTTCAATCTTTTGCAATGTCTTAATGTTTAAAACTCATTTTCTCATTTCCAAAACGAGATTAATTTTAAATTACTTACTAAAACATCCAGGATTTGAATTTAAAAAAATGGATTCTATATTTTGAATCAATAGGTCAAAATTATGTCAACAGGATACTTTTATTTTTGGGCATTATAAATAGTAACTTTGGTAATTATTTTTACTACCATGGTCAATGTTTAATCAGGTAATTAAGGGTAAAGAATATGATTATAAACTAACTTTAACACCTGTAAAAATACTATTTGAGGACTAAATTAGACCCTTATAATCTTATGTTCTAAATGGAATCACTTAATGGTCACTTACCTATAAATATGACAAGAATGTAATAAAAACTAATGAATATGACAAAATGTCACAATCTCATTTTATATAGGTATATGAATTTTAATATATTGATAAGTAGTAGTTAATAGAGACTATATACAGTCATTATAAATATAAATCAACTACCTATATAATAGAAATTTCATTATAATTTTTAGAGATTAAATAATTACCATTAATGATGACGCAATAGTGATGTAAAAATTATTTTATTAATAAAAATATCCAATAAATAGTGTTAGAAATATTAAAATAAATACTATATTAACTAATAAGTTTTTTCCAAGAATTTTCAAGGTTCTTATGAAATTTTAGGAGTGTATTAAATATTTATTTTTGAATTTATCTTTTGTGAGGATTTTATTTAAAGTCAAATAAATGAATAGTGCCAAAATTGACAATATTGATATTTTATAAAAATAACATATTATTAAATTATTTAGAAATAATAATTTTTTTAGAAAATTATAAAGGGATAATTATAAGATCTAAAATTTCATTAAATAACCATTTATTGTCAATTAACACCATATAATAAAACATTTATAACCATTAAATATTTAGAATGTTATTACCATGATTAAAATTAAAAATAATAACTAAGTGTCAATTAAAAATATATGGGTTAAATTGACAAAATAACTTGTCCAAAATTTATTGGTTTATGATATTACTACTCAATATCATCTCATATTCGAAACTGGAGCTCTTTGTTTGGTTTTTTGGTAGTTTTATTTATTATTATAAATTATTATTTATGGAGTTTCCAAGAGTGCACCTCACCTAAATTATAAAAGGGAACCTCCTCCCTCACCTCTTATCCTCTTTTTGAGCCTTCAAGATTAGCCATACCTTACCATGTTTCCTTCTCAACTTCCATATTTTCAATCTAGAGGTTTTGGTCATCTTCAAAGGCAAACTCTAGTGCTCTAAGAAGATATTTAGAGGAAGCACGTCGAGGAAGAGGTAATCTCTTCTACTGATTAATTCAGAGATCATTCTTCCTATAATTACTCATCATTAGTTGTATAATTATAAAGTAATAAAATCTGTATCACTCATATAAATTCATGTTATTAAAAATATGAAACAACCATATTCTAACTTCTACCCATCCTATGAAAAATAAAATCATCAGGCATGCATACATACGACTTACCATCTCCACATCGTGGTGTAATATGATTTTCACCACCACCATTCTTGGATGGGTATGACGAAGGAAATAATAACTAAATATTATTATTATAACATGTAATAGATTCTTAAATATTATAAACCATCCAATTCAATACCATTCAACAATTTTGGAATAATATCATCGCTCGTGTGTACATACGACCTACAGTCTCCACGATGCGATGTGATTCATTCTACATGATATTCATTAAAACATGATTATATGGATGAATTTAATGAATAAATATGACATATATTATACTAATATCATTCTATAGTTGATATAACTATTACATTAAAAGATTAATGATAACTTATCTGAAAACACTTCCATAAAAACATAAAGCAGTTAATACCCGAATATCAAGTAACAATGAAATATTACTAACAAATGGATGAAAATATGATCATAAATGTTATCATAAAAATGATTATTATTCTAGAATAAATTAGTAACATTATTTAAATCAATATATTGGAGGTTTGGATACATACAAAGCACATCAGACCTAAGGTAAGGGATAACTTTGGAAATCTTTTTTTATTCGAGATTGTTTATTCGTAAGTATTTACTCGAGTATATATATCATCCACATCCTTGTTTCCAAAATATGTATTTGAAAATATTATTTATATCCTTATATAATTGTTAAAAGTAAATTTTACCCATTGGTAAAATTTTACTAAATGGTATGAATGGAATCTTTTGTTGTTTTCGGTAAGAGGTACTTTTTTGACTTTTCCAGCAAAAGTAAAAAAAAAGAATGTTTTTTAACTTTTATGATATGAACAAATTTTTATGATTTCATACTACCTTATTTCCATGAATCTTATCCTACAAATTGATAAGTTTATTTTCACATAAAATTATTTCTTCTAAAATTGTGTGGCATTATGATGAAGGAAAAATTTTATGAAGATGAAAGGATATTTTCTTTAGGAGTTAATATCAAGTCTTTTCTCAAAATTATTTTCCATATAAGATGAAAATATTTAAATAGGGTTATATTTTTATACATTTTAATACTATATTTTTATTATAATTATTAAATAATGTTATTTAGAAAATCAATTCGTTTCATATCAATTATGATTCAATGATGTTTAAGAAACCCATTTTATTTCAAGGGTTATGCTATAGTAAATGTTTTTATGTTTTTTTGGAACATGCAAGAATGGTTTCATTATGAGATTGGTGGGACCTGTATCTCCCTCCATTAAATTGTGTAAAAATTTATATCTCATCATATAGACATGGTTGTAAGTATAAGTAAATCCAGTTTAGTAATGTAGGGCTCCAACGAAGAGTGGACTCGATTCAGTAATGTACATTGTCCGCTATGATGGTCTTGACAATGATCCTTGACTAATATGAAATTATTTTCTATTATTATGGTTATATGAAACTAAATTTCTGGTCTTATGTTATGAATATTGGTATTATATTGATCTTTTATGATTTATCCCATGACATGATATTTTGGTCTTTTATATGCAGGATAAGATTTTCAAATGTTATGTCCTTATGATTATGATATGAATGACATTTCCCTTGTTTACCCTTACTAAGAATTTGAGGTCACCCTTTAACATGTTTCTTTTTCTCAGGTCATGAAGAAGGTTATTAAGTTAGATATGTCAAAAATGAGTCTAGTTATGAAGAAATAAGTGGGAGACCATGTGGATGTTTTATGAACCAGTTGTTTATGTTTCCCGGTTTCTGAAGAAACTAAACCTATATGGTACTACCATGGTGTGTTTATGTTATATAACAAATATTCTTCAATGATGATATAATATTTATATGTAATGTATGGGCTGTTGTAGTTGGAATCAGTGAAAAGGGTTAGTTATCATTTGGAATTTAGGATAAAAGAACCTTAGTAGGAACCCTAAGGATATGTCTAAGTATAGGTTACAATCGTATCCTTGTATTTTAGAGATAATCATGAATAACCTTGGATAAAATCTAAAGTGTCATAAGTTGAAATTTTATTCTTTATTATGTGGTTTTCTAGTTATTATTAGTGTTTCTTACACTATGCTTCTTAGTAATAGGAAATGGATGGAACCTGAAGTAACCACGCTAATACTGAATACAACGAGAAATGCAATGATTGTACCCCTGAGAAAGAAAATGTTATGAGAGATGGAATGAAAAATATTGTAGCCATGATCACATAACATTCTCAAGCTATGAATAATTCAGGACTTCCAAAAGAGTTAAAGAGGGAGCACCATTCTGTTGATTCCTTCATGAGACATCATCAACTTTCATTCAGTTGGTCTTCTGATCTATTAGGGGATAAATAATGTATTAGTACCACTCAAAAGAAATTTTCAGTTCTATAATGTTTTGAACATGATAATTTTATCTTATGAGTCTATCATTTAGAAAGCAAATCTAATCAATGATTGAATCTTATCAGGAACACGAGGTAAAGATATGAAATTGAGTCTATGTAGTGGGATGAGTTCATAAACATATTTTTCAATAAATATATTCCTCTTATTATTCAAACAATGATGTGGAAGGAGTTCCTTGAACTTATGAAAAATGATTATAAATCTATTTTCACCTACGAAGTAAATTTTCCAAGACATGCAAGGTACGCTTCGGGAATTATTATCAAACCTAAGAGTAAAATTGATCGATTCTTTAGTTTCTTAAGACCAAATCTCTAAAAAGAATTATTCATAAAGAACTTCAACAGAAATGAGTAAATTTTTCAATGTGAACTCAAGTTTGAGATGGATATTGGTGAAACGAATCATTCATATGGATTTGATAAGTACAGAAGAATGAAATTCGATGGAAAATATAAATACCACACTGAAAAGAAGTTGAGTTTTCCTTATGCTCAATGTGTAGAAAGAAACATGGAATGAATTGTCTTAAAGGGACTATTGATTGTTTTAAGTGTGGAAAATAAGTTCATCGGGTAGTTGAATGCGTATGTGATTTGAAAAATATGTCTAATGATGCGAACAAAGAAAATGATACTCAGAGTTCACCTCATACACTTCAATGTTACAGGTGAAAGGAAATGGGGCGTTATGCCAATAAACTCAATAATTCAAGGGTTATTGATGATGATTGACATCAACAAACTCTTATGGCCAAATACAATGGAATTTCACATGCAATAATGATCAGCGATGTGGGATATGATAATGAAGTGGTGAAAGGTACACTTATTATCCACTCTAAAGTTGAAAATTTTTATTTGACTCAAGATCCACCCAATATTTTGTTTTTGAAGAGCTTTATAAGGGTATCGCTATATTACCATAGCAATTAGATATTAATTTAGTTGTTACAACACCTAATGTAATAAAAATCCCATCAAAAGTTTATAATTCTTCTCTATTAGAAGTTTGTGGGAAATTGCTTCCTACAAATCATGTGATCCTTCCTATAGTGTAATTTTATGTGGTTCTTTTCAAGGATTTTATTTCTGTATATGGAGCTCATATCAATTTCCAAGGAAGGTAAATCACATTTAATATTCCATACACTACCACAAAATTGGTTTCCCATAGCGCCACCCTTTATCAGTGCTAAAAAAAGCATTGATAAGGGGGGGATTTATTAGCTCTAGAAAAAGCACTCATAAAGGGAACTTTTAATAGTGCTAAAAAAGTGATGTTAAAATGGACCCTTTATCAGTGCTTTTTTAATGCTGATAAAGGAACCCCCTTTATCAGCACTTTTTTAGCACTATTAAAGGGCCCCCCTTTATCCGCTCTTTTCTTAGTAGCGCTGCTAAATGGAGTTATTTATCAGCTCTTTTTCATAGCACTAATAAATTTCAAAAAAAATCATGAAATGTAATATATTGTTATGTAATTATATTTATATTTATATAAGTAAAATATATATTTTTTAAATTTGTTTTAGATAAGTATAAATAGACTATTACATTTAATATATAATAAATTTAGTGAAAATGGCTTTAAAATATTTTAAAAAATATTATTAATTAATAATTTCCAATTATCACTAATTAATAATCATTTAATTACAATTTGAAGACACAAAAAAATCAAAATACTTAATAAAAGGTCTAAAATAAGTTGAAAATATAACTCAAACATTAAACGGTCATAAATTTTTATCCGAGTGTTCGTTTGAGCTCTATAGTATATCAAATCGAAGCATGCGATAATCTCTACACAAAAATGATCTAATGGAACCTTATGTCACATTTGTAGAGGCCCAAAAAGGCCCATACTGCCTCCAAAACTGATTTTTTTAGTTGGGATACCCTGATTTTTAACATTTAAATAGGTATAACTTTTGATTCAGATGTTCTCTCGGCCTGTACCACATATCATATCGAATATTGTTTCATTTTCATTGATTTGGCCGGTTGTGGAGTTAAAACAGACTTATGGATTAGAAGTTATGGTCGTTTTAACAATCTATAGCTTTTCAAATACACAAATATATTTATTTATTTCTATATATATATATATTTGTGTGTGTGTCTGTGTTATATATATTCATGTATATATATATTTATTTATTTATAATAACACATAAAAACATATTTTATATATGTATTTATATCTAATATTATGAATATATATTAATATACAAATAAAAATATTGATAAAAAATTATAACTATACAAATATATATATATATATATAGAAATTAATATTCGAATAAATATATATATACTAATATATGAATAAATAAATATATATATATTAATATATGAATAAATATAACTATATATATAAATAAATATAAATAAATAATATTATTTTAATAAATAAATAAATATTTATATATGAATAAATATATATGTAATAATACAACTAAATATATTTATATTATTATATGAATAACTTTAACTATATATATATATATATTGATATATCAATAAACAGACAGCAATGCAAAATGGAGGAGTGGAAAATTGTTAGGCGTGCATGTGAGGGGTCCTGAGTTCGAATCCCGGGGGAGGTAGGGGTGGTGCGCTGGTGGGAAATAAGTCCTAGCACAGTTAAAGGGGGGTAGTGGCACTGTTAAAGGCCTAGGGTGTGGCTAGGTCATGCAGGATTGGGTGTTGGGGGGTGGGGCACTGTTAAAGCCCCTCCCCAAAATGAAAAAATATTCTTTATTTTTTTTATTATTTTAAATTTTATCAGTGCTAAAAACACTAATAAAAGAGACATTTATCAACACTTTTTTTAGCCCTCATAAAAATCCCTTTTATCATGGCCTTTTTTAGCACTGATAAAAGGGACATGTATCAGCACTTTTCTGAGAACTGATAAAAGAGACCCCCCTTTATCTTCACCTCGATTAATAGTCCTTTTCTTTGCACTGTTCATTCCCTTTCTTATCATTGATAAAGGCCATATTTGTAGTTGTGAAAACAATCTATTATCATCTATTGATGCAAGGATGAATATACACTTCTAGTAGAAATTTCTTCTACCTTATAAGACTTGATTCCAATAAATGAAGGATATTTATCTCAAATGGTTCGTGATAAACTCATGATTAAGAATATTCTCATTGGATGGGAGTTTGATAATGTCTTTCTAGAGGAATGTCTAGGTCTTCCACCAAATAGTGACGTTGAGTTTTCAATAGAACTCCTGACAGGTACTATGCATATTTGAAAGAATCCTTTTAGAATTTCCCTAATTGAGTTGTTGGAATTGAATAAGAAACTCCAATACAATATTGATAAGGGACTCATATTCCTTAGTTTGTCACCTTGGGGGGCACCAATTCAGTTAGTTAAGAAGAAAGATGAATCAATGAGACTCTTCATTGATTATCAAGAACTTAATGATGTGCCCGAATTTTGTATACCTTTTCATACATTCTATTGAATATAAAAACAAGTTTTCATCATATATATGTGTTTATTTAAAGATAAAATTCTTTAATTATATGATCATGATGAATTCCAGGTATTTTCCATCCTAAGACATGAATCAGGAAGAGTTAGAGAAAAAAATCACATATACATGGTGTGTACTTCAAATACACGTCGTGTGCTTCCTGTACATGTTGTGTACTATTACACTAACACGGGTCGGCAGGACTGAGTACACGCCCATGTATTGGGAAAGACAATACACGATGTGTAGTTCATTTCTACATGTCATGTCGTACATTTTAAAAGTGGTTGGTGGGTGAAAATGAGACTACATGCCATGTGAGGTGGTGATACATGCCATGTAATCTCACCAACCGGCCGTCGATGCTTACAAGTCAAGGGAAGCTAAGTGACTCACCTACTGGAGGAGACAACCAGGGAAAATAGAGTTTATGTAATTTTATGGAATGTACTTTTTATTACACACTGTGTAGTTTATTTTTCTATAAATAAGATGGTAGTTTATCAAATTTCATGTTGGATACCCAAGGGCGGTGTTGTCGCTCTGCAGTTCAATCCTCTCCCAGATCCATTTATTATTTTCTATTTCATTTTAATTTCTGTATTAGTGTAGTTATACTCTTATCCATCTCCTCTTGTATCCATGGTAGGGGTTGAGTTTCGACTCGATCTGCACACTGTGACCATGGTCATAAGAGGGTGTATTCCCCATGATGGGGTTATAATAATGGTCCTGGGTGATTTTTAATTCCAATTCTAAAGTGATGTTTTGTTATGATTTTTTTTATAATTTATTCAATAAAAATTGAACTGTATTTTATCATTGGTGTCATTTTGTACTATGAATGATACAAACGGAGAATACTAAAGGAGATTCAACTAGTAAATCCATGACCATTGGATGATCCCGTTGCTACTTGATGAAGGGGTAAAGAACCTAAACATGTTTATTTATTTAATTACCTGACCAAGGAATTTACCTTTAAAAACTTAATTGTTTGTTTTTGAACAAATAAACACCAATTTGATTAAATCCCCACAGTAAAAAACTTTTATTAATAAACTCAAAGATAAAGAATTACAACTATAATGAAATACGATAAGAATTATTACCCCAACATGTTTGTCTTCTATTTCTTTTCTTCTTATTCTATTCTCTTATTGGTTTTATTTAAATTTTACAAATGGTTTCAATTAGTAAAATGTTCCCTTCACTCATCATGTATGGATAACTGACCAAAATTCACCAAATTTTACTTGTCCAATGGATTTTCTATGCTCTCCATGGGATCAACCCCGACCGCCACTACCTACCTAGAAGTTGGTTCATATAGGAACAATCAAATTCTAATTTGGGACCCCTATATCATATGGTAGTAGTGACCACTTAACAATATCTCTATCAGGAACAAATATCCTCTTCCCCACATCGATGACTTATTAGACCAACTGTGCAGAGCTGAATACTTTTCTAAGATTGATCTTGGTTCAATATATCAACAATTAATGGTCAAGAAGGAGGTTATACCAAATATGGAATTAGGTAAAAGTTATGGACACTATGAATTTATAGTGACGCCTTTTGGTCATACTAATGACCCTGCTATTTTCATGGATCTAATGAATAGAGTCTTTAGAGACTATCTTGATCAGTTTTTGGTAGTCTTTATAAATGTTATTCTTGTCTATTCAAAGATTAGGGATGAACATGAACATCACTTGAGAATTGTACTGAAGACCCTATGAAAGGAGACTATTTATAACAAATTTACCAAGTGTGATTTTTTGCTTTAGAGATTTTCATTTTTGGGTCACAAAATCTCAATAGAGAGGATATTTTTGGATCCAGCAGAAATAGAGGTTATTAAAAGATGGTTGAGACCAACAATGGTAACTGAGATGTGAAGTTTTCTTGGTTTGTTTAGATGTTACTGTTTATTTGTAAAATATTTTTAATGATTATCTAATCCCCTCACCATGTTTACTTGGAAAGGAAATAAGTTATTTTGGACTGATGAATGTGAAGATAATTTCAAATAGCTAAAAAGAATGTTAGCCAGTGCACCTGTGCTCACACTGCCTGGTATTGCAGAAAAGTGTGTGATCTACAGTGATGCATCCAAAAAGGGTATGGGATGTGTTCTCATATAGAATTATATAGTGATATCATATGCCTTAAGACAGTTTAAAATTCATGAGTAAATTACCCGACTCATGATTTGGGGTTAGCTGCGGTAATCATTGCATTATAGATATTGAGGCATTGTCTTTATGATAAAAGGATTTATATTTATACTGATCATAAATGTTTAAAGTATATTTTCACAAAAAAAGTGATGAATATATAGAAAAGAATATGGTTGGAGTTGATTAAATGTTATGATTGATCAATACATTATCCCCCTAGGAAAGCGAAAAATGTGGTAGATGCTTTGAGTTGAAAAGTCCATGCTAGATTTTCCATGATGAGGATCATGAAAGAACCAATATTTATGGATTTTTAAAGTATGGGTCTTGAAATTTTAATGGAAGGGTGTGAAATATTATCTTTCTCAAATTAATGTTCAACAATATATAGGACTGATGATTAATGAGGCAGAGAAGGAAGATGTAGAGTTTCAAAATAAGTTGAGAAATGTTATTGAATTCAACCTTGATTGTGGTGAGATAATAAGGTTCAGAAATAGGGTCTGTATTCCTCCCATACCATAATTAAGGAAGGATCTATTAAATGAGGCTCGTATTTTTTCATTATCTATTCACCTTGGAAAAAAATATGTACATGGACCTAATATAGTACTTATGGTGGGATGACATGAAAAGAGATGTCACCAAATATGTCTCTTGATGCTTGGGAAAACATCACTATGAACTTTATCAACAACTGTGGAACTCCAGTATTCATATAAAACGTTATGAAGTACTCTATAGAATGAAGTACATAACTCCAACGTATTACGATGAAGTTGGGAGAAGAAAGATATTAGGACTAGATATTGCTGATGAAATGGCAGAAAAGTCAGATCTATTCAACAACACACAAGAGCATCTCAGAGTCGAAAAACAATTTATGCTGACAACTAAGGAAAATACCTAGAATTTGAAGTGGGTGATAAGTTGTTCCTATGAATATCTCCCTATAATGGAGTGATGAGATTTGGAAAGAAGGGAAAGTTGGTCCCTATGTATATCAGTCCTTTTAAAATTGTTGATCGTGTTGGGAAGGTAGCTTACCGATTGATGCTTCCACCAAATCTCTCTTAAGTTCATGATATTTTCTAGGTATCTCTCCTAAGAGTGTACATACTTGATCCTTCATATGTACTAAGATCAGAAGTTATACCATTGGAGAAAAAAACATTAATATTATGTTAATAGGGTATAAAATAGGGTTTTATAATCATCCAACAGATATTTTAGTTATAGGGTATGAATAAAACCCTATTTGATATATAAAAACCTATTTTTTTATGTTTTATTTCACATATTTGAATGGAGAACCCCTATTAAATTAATATTTTGAAACATTAATAATTTTTATATGAAAAAATAAACATTTTATTTTAATGTGGGATATAAAAATCTACTTTTGATAAATATATAATATTTTTCTGATAACTTTCATGTTTTGATGAATTGTAAAACGATGCTAAATTTTAATTAAAAACAACTTTTTTCACTGAGATAATTTATATGGTTAAATTATAATATTTAATGGTTTTAATGTATATATATAATATATTTTTATCATTAAATATTATTTATATCATTATAATTAATATTAATTTGAACTAATAGGTAAAAACATTTCAATCTTTTGCAATGTGTTATCTTTTAAAACTCGTTTTCTCATTTCAACAATAGGATTAATTTTAAATTAATTAATGCAGATTTTTTGTTTTGAATATTGAAAAATTTATTCCATATTTGGAATCAGTAGGTCCATATTATGTTAATAGGCTACTTTTATTTTTGGTCATTATGAATAGTAACATTGGAAATTATTTTTATTAATATAGTTAATGGTAAATCAGGTAATTAAGGGTAAAAATAATAATTTAAAATTTAATTAACACCTGTAAAAATTCAATTGGATGACTAAATTAGACCCTTATCATCTTTTTTAGAAATTGAATCACTTAATGGACACTTTCCTATGAATATGACATGAATTTAATAAAACCCAGAGAATGTGACAAAATGTCACAATCTCATTTTATATTAGTATATTAATATTAATATGTGGATAACTAGGAGGTAATATTGACTATAGATAGTCTATGGTATGATAAAAGAACTACCTATATCATAGAAATTAATTTATAATTTCTAGATATTATATATTAAATATTGATGATTACACAATATTCATGTAAAAATTATTTTATTAATAGAAATAAAAAATAAATGGTTTTAAACATTTTACAATAAATATCTTAGGAACTAATTAATGTGCTCTAATAATTTTATAGATTACTATGACATTTTATGAGTGTATTAAAAATTTTGGTATAAAATTTTAATTTGCGAGGATTTTATTTAAAGTCAAATAAATGAATAGTGTCAAATTTGACACTATTGGTATTTTATAAAAATTACTTTTTATTAAATTATTTAAACATCATAAAAATATTTAAAAATTACTAATTCATAATTATAAGATCTATAATTTCATAAAGTACACATTTACGGTCAATTAGCACCATATAATTAAAAATTTATAACCATTATATAATTAGAATGTTATTACTATTATTAAAATTAAATAGAATAACTAAGTGTCAATTAAAACAATATGGTTTTTATTGAAAAAAATAACTTGTACAAAATTAATTAGGTGATGATATTACAACCCTATCTCATCTTGTATTCTGAAATTGTGACACATTAGAGCTTTTGGGTAGGTTTTGATTTTAATATAAATTATTATTTATGGAGTTTCTGAAAATGCCCCTCACCTCAATTATAAAGGGAACCTCCTCCCTGACCTCTTCACTTCATTTTTAGCCTTAAATATCGGTTATCCCATACCTTGTTTCTTTCTAAACTTCTGTATTTTCATTCTAGTGGTTATGGTCATCTTCAAATACCAACTCTAGTGATCTATGAAAATATTTAGAGGAATCACATCATGGAAGAGGTAATCGCTTCTACCGATTCTTTCAAACTTATTTGTTTTTATACTTCCTATTAATTAATTGTTTAATTACAAAGTGATAACATCAATATCACTCATATAAAAATATTTTATTATAAATATGAAACAACCATAGTCCATCTTCTACCCATCTTATGATAAATTAAATCACCGCGCGCGCGTACGTATGACTTACTATCTCCAAGTCGTGATGTAATATGTTTTTCACCCCCAAATTACATGGATGGGTATAATGATGAAAATAATAGTTATATATGATTATTATAACATGTTACTAATTTTTAATTATTATACTCTATCTAATTAAATACCATTAAATAAATTTGGAATGATATCATCGCTCGTGTGTACGTAGGACCTACCGTCTCCACGATGTGATTCGATTCACTCTACATCATCTTCATTAAAACGTGCTTATATACATGAATTGAATGAATAAATATGATATATATTATTATAATTTCATTTTTTTATGATATAACTATAACGTAAAAAGTGGAATAAGAACTTATCTAACACAACATGCATAAGAATAGAAAGCAGTTAATACCTGAATAACGAGTTACAATGAAATGTTACTAACAAACAGATGAAAATATGATCATAAATGTTATCATAGAAATTATTTTTATTTTGGAATAAATCTGTAACATTATTTAAATCATTATATAAGTGGTTCAGATACATACGAAGCATATGGGACCTAAGGTAAAGGATAACATTCCAAATATTGTTTTTATCCGAGATTGCTTATTCGTAAGTATTTAATACGGTATATTTATCATCCATGTCCATGATTACTAAATATGTATTTATAAATATTATTTATATACTTATATAATTGTTACAAGTCAATTTTACCCATTTGTAAATTTTTTCTATCTACTTTGAATGGAATCTTTTGTCGTTTTTAGTACGAGGTACTTTTGGACTTTTCCAGAAAAAGTATAAGTATATTTTTTTACTTGTGTGACACGAATGGATTTTTACACTATCATAACGACTTATTTCCTTGAATGTTAACCTAAAATATTACAAGGTTATTTTCACATATAATTATTTCTTCTAAAATTGTGTGGCATTTTGATTAAAATAATATTTTTTAAGAAGAAAGGATATTTTCCTTCAGAATTAATTTCTAGTGTTTTCTCAATATTATTTTAAATATAAGATAAAAATCATTAAATAGGGTTATATTTATATCCATATTATTAATATTATTTTATTGTGTTTGTGATGGAATTTTATTTAGTAAATCCATTTTTTTATATCAATTATGATGGAGTGATATTTAAGAAACCCATTTTATTTCTTGGGTTATGCTATGGTAAATATTTTTAAGTTTTTTTTGGAACACGTAATAATGGTTTAATTATGAGATGGGTGGAACCTATATCTCCCTCTAATTAATTGGTTAAATATTTATATCTCATGAGATAGAAAAGAATATAATGATAAGTAAATATGATATAGTAATACAGGGCTAGAACTAAGAGTGAATTCGGTTTAGTAATGGACTTTCTTCACTATGATGGTCTTGGAAATGGGCCTTGTCTAATATGAAATTATTTTCCAGGATTATGTTTATATGACACCAAATTTCATACCTTATGTTATGACTATTGGGATTACATTTTAATTTTATGATTTGTCACTAGACCAAATATTATGGTTTTTTATATACAGGATATGATTTTCAAATGTTATGTTCTTATGATTATAATATGAATGATATTTCCCTTTCTTACCATTACTGAGCACTTGATATCACCCTTTCATATTTTCTTTTACCCAAGTCATAAATAATTGTATTAAGTAAGATATGTTAAAAAGTATTATAGTTATGAAGAACTAAGTGAGAGAGAATGTGGATGTTTTATGAACTCGTTGTTTATTTTTCCCAGTTACTAAAGACACTAAACCCTTACAGTCCTAGCATGGTTTTGTTATGTTATGTAATAAATATGTTTCAATGTTGAATTAATATATATATGTAATGTTTAGGCTGTTATAGTCCTGAATTAGGGTCTAATAAAAAAATGTAAACAAGCATTTAACCAGAAATGTAAAATGCCTGAACCTCAATAAAAAACCTAGGATCATACATATATGGTTCTTTCATCAGCATATAAGGAGGTATGTTTTATGAAGTAATAAAAATAGGCAAACAATATTATTTATTTCTATAATCACTAAATGGAAAAAATCCATCAGTAGAAAAACTCATCCTCATATTATAAGTTTCTGAAGAAAAATATAGATGCAACTAATTAAACTATTTATATGAATCACCATCACATAGATTATTTAATATTTTACTAACGGAAATATCTGATTTATTTCCATGTCATCAATAAAAATATGTTTCAATGAATAAATAAAAAATATAAATGAGGTGTAATTGGAAAATGCCTTAACTATTTCATAGGAAATTTGGACATTCATTGTTGTTCCCCTTTACAACATGATTCTCTAGATGATGCAAAATTGACCAATGATTCATAATAACTATAATATAAGTTCCATAAATTTACACATGTAGGCATATTATGATAACTAAGACTAAAATTACTGACCAACCTCTTGCCTTTATAGGAACATGTTGGTAATTTATTTCCATCAAGTAACGTTATTTAACTAAATAAAATATTCTATCAAAAAAATATTTAATATTTCATAATAATATTTAACAGCCGTAATTTTTATTACAAAATCATGTTTTATTATCTAGAATCTAAGATATAAGTCCTGGTAAGAATATTTAAAAAATCATAAAATAAATGTGGTTATATTTCATCATTTATAATATCATCCTCAGTTGTTGTTTCCTGAATAGATAGGCTAATAACCTCATGTAGAAAATTTTCCAATTGAAAGATATAAAACAAAAAAAATTATTTTATATTGAATTCTTTTCACTATGTTGATACCAAAAATTAGAATCGTTCGAAAAACTGAAACGTAGTAGATGATGTCCAACACTTTAAAATGTTCAAAATTTTCTAATATCACATTCCTTAAATGGAAATTTAATTGTTCCTTCATAAATAAGTTTTCATTTTGACAATGAAAAAGATATAATGGTTTCAACACCCACAATTTAGATATGATTTATACAAGATCCATTGGGTTTTTTCAGATAAAAAATCCATTCATGATATCATAATAGAAACTGGTCTCTACTTTTAGAGTCCATAATTATCTATAAAAATGAAATAAGAAAACTTATCTCTCATTGTAAAAAATTAAATATTATTATTATATTTTTATTTTTTATAATTAGTATATCACATATATATTTTATAATATTCAATAAAAATTATCATAATTTACTAATATTTACAAACTATTAGTAATTATTACTAATTATTAAATTTTTACTCATTTTTATTAGTTACAAATTGTCATGAATTTTAATAATTGTTATAATTTTTTATATATTTTTACATGGTATTATAGAATTTTTAATAATTATTAATACCTATTATTATAATAAATAATAAATATTTTTAATTGTTATTTTTTTAGTTAAAACAAACTTTATATCAATTTTTTATAAATAATGTTTTTCTTATAAAAAACGTTTTATGAAAACATTTTCTTAAAATTGACTTTATTGTAATTTTTATAAAACACACATTTCATATTTATTATATATGTTATATATATATATATTAAATAATTTCTTAATAAAATATTTTTTTATATTTTTTTAAACAAATATATATATATCAAATATATTTATACATATATATATCAAAACCATACACATTTTTTTAAAATTTTATATATATATTCCCTTGCTAATATATATATATATATATATATAATACATTTTTTATTCAAATATGCATACATAAAATATTTTTCACACATTATTTTAAATAAATATATGTATCAAATCTATATAAAAAAGTATATATATATATATAACATCAAATTTGATTACATGGTTATATGTACATATTCACATGTCAATATTTATATATATATTACAAGATTTCTTAGGGAAATCTATATAAAAAATTCACTTTTATATGTTAAAAAAACAAAACAAATCTATATATACAAATAAACACACACACACACACACACCAATATATCAATAACCTTAAACATTTTTTTAAAATGTTAATATATGTATATTCACATGTTAATATATATAAATATATAAAAAAATTTAAATATTTTTTAAAAAAATATACATATCAAATTTATGCATATATAAATACATGTATACATACATATATACATATATATTAAAAATGAAACACAATTTTTAAGTGTTTATATATGTATATTCACATGATAATATATATATACTACATTATTTCTAACCAAATATATATACATCAAATATATTTTAACAACTTCTTTAATATATATACATATCAAATATATACATACATACAAATATATATACATACATAAATACATATATAATCTCAAATGTTTTTTAATCATTTATATATGTTCATTAACCTGTTAATATATATATATATATATATGTATATCCAAATTCTTACAAGTCTATATCAAAATGTTTTAAATAAATAAAAAATAATCATAATATATCAATAAAATATGGTTTAACATCACGACCACAATACAATCATTTTCAAAACTCATTAAAAATTATATCACCGTAAGAATACAATACAGTTGAAAAATTAAATAGATTTATATAAACACTATTAATAAAATATATGACTAAATAATTTACATAATAATCATATTTGTAAAAAAAAATATAATAAAATTTTAGAAATCGTAAATACCAATATATATATATATATATAATATATATAGGTTAAAGGATGGTAAAAATACCTCAAAATAATTGAAATCAACTAATGTGGAGCTAGCGAACACCTAAAGAGGAAATAATAAAATTTCGGTGGACTTAAATATCAAAAATAAAATAAAAAGAAGGTTTTTTTGACCTATGATTTCAAAAAACTAATTTCATCTAAATTTAATGGGAAATTAAAAAGAGTGAAGGAAGATAAATGAAGTCTGTACCTAGTGGATTCATACCCAAATCATCAATAAATCTAGTACACTAGAAGATTTTTGGTAGGATCTGTCTGAGGTTTGAATGATGGGAGTGTGGGGAAAATCATGGAGGTGGTGGGGAGACATGGGACTGTGTGGTTATAATTTTATTTTTTAATAATGATGGGTTAATAGTGATAGGTTTTATTTTGACGTTAACTGTAATTTTTATGGTATTATTCAACATATATCATTATCTTTCTTAAACATTCTTTGCAGGATACCCATCGATGGGATATCATGCATGCACCCAAAATTTATTTTTGATGGGGTTATATTTTACATCACAAATAATACTTATATTTGATGTAAAAGGTCTTCCATTGAAAATAAAAACTATATAGTACTATTTGTGATGGGTCCCTTCTTCCTTGCAAATAATAAATCGCAATTACCAATTTTTCCGATAGTGATTAAAGGGAATTATTTGATCATTGTCTAATAAAGTTCTTAAATTTTCTTATCCTCTAGTTATTCTTAAATCTTTTGTGTAATAGTTTCATTTTCATCTCATTGGTACTTAATTCTTTTTAAATGTTTTGATAAAATCAAAATTTCTTTCTCTCTTCGTTAGAAATTCCTTTCTTTTGAAACTCCATGTTTTCTAAAAAATTGTATTCAAATATGTTTTTCTATGATTTTTATAGTCATTTTACTATAATTGGATTTAAAAAAAATAAAAAGGAATATTCCAATCATTCTCCAAGAATGGTACATTTTAATTTTCAAACAATGAAATATGAAAGGAGTCTTTGTTAAAACGTACTCAGCATAAAAAATTACCACAATTCTGACCAAATATTTATTTCAACCTTACTTTATATGTTTAAAAGTCTATTTTATAAATAAAATGTTTTTCTTAATGTTCTGTATATTAATATTTTTTGGTAAATTTATTTTCAATATTAAAATGATATTTTCCTAAAGGATTTTTTTAAGGATATTTTTATGGTATTCTTATTCATCATCAATAGTAACCCTTAATTTAACATATAATCCACTATATATATATTGTAAGAATACCATTCTTATTATTAATCTGATTTTTTATGATCAATTTCTCATGGGAAATTATTGAAATTCTTTTTATGGATTAAGTTTTATTAAAATTAACTTTACCTTGAAATATTCAAATTATATTGAGTAGTGGACATTGAATTTCCCCTAAATATCTATATTATTCATCATGGATATTCTTATCCCTAAAACCACAAATAATTTATATATATTATTTTTTAAATTGAATTTTATAATATTGACTGGGGAAATATTTATATTCATTATTAATTATTCAATACCAATATTTATTGATATGAAATGTTTCCCCTGAATTAAATTAATAATTTTATATATAAGTAATGCATTGGAAATTAAATTATGAGTGTATCTTGGAATTATATAATGCCTTGATTAATCCATAGTCTTATCAGGTTAACTATTAAGGTAGAATTAAATTGTTTTTACCCATATTTTAAAGAAACTTGTGAATAGTATTAATTGTATAGATATTATGATGTCTAGGATCGAGCGATCAAATATTTATAATTTCATTAGTTAATAGTTAAGTTATTATTATAAATGATATTATTGCATTAATATTGTACATGGATTCATTTTTGGTCATGTTATTGATTAAATAGAATGGGTGTTCAAATATTTACCATTTCAAATTAATTATGCATTTTTTAATCATGATAGTCAAGTTATTAATTAAATGGTATGTCCATTCAGATGCTTACCTTTATGTTTTTATTATTCCTTATTGGTTATGCAATATTTATTCATGAGAGATTCAAATTTATATAACCATTAATGAGAATTTTAGCTCACCCTTATTTAGTTTTTATTCCACATGACATAAAGAAGGACTCTTAGAATGAATTCAGGGATAATTTTTTTTCTACTTTCACTATATGGTGTTTCGGGGTTTCAAATTTAATGTGAGATTTGAGTGTGTAAATTTTTTTACCAAGACTACTCAACATTACTTTATTTTGGGATGTGATCTCTTTTATTTATCCCCAATGTAATAAATTAACCACAAACTTTGGACTAATAGGGTCATGGTTTTATAGTTTTTTTCATATAAGGTTTCATAGAAACATCAGGAAATAATTTTTTGAATTTTGTTTATATAACATAAACCTATGATAAAATTCAAGGATTAATATAGACTAATATTCTAATTTTTTCTGAGGAAGAGATTATATTGTTTTCCAATCAATAAATGGGTGTCTAGATACTATAGGTGGATTTAATTGTAGAACAGTTTCCCTAAAAGTAATACTTCTATGAAGAGAGTATTGGGAATTAAATCAATCTTTACCAACTGTACATTAATGGGCCTTACAATACACCATGTTTGACACTTCTGGGGGATATTCTTAGGATTATTCAAATTTTAAAAATGAACCATTATGAAGGATTTGGATATTTATTGAAAATAAATAAACTAGGTTAAACTTATGTTGTATTTTAATAAAAAGAAGGTGACCAAATTCATATACCATCAAAATGAGTATATGATTTTTTCACTGTGAATATTATTCCTCAAACTATTGTTTTTGGTTTTATTCAACGGTTTGAACTCAATAGAACTGTCTTAACATTTTATATGATGGAGAATGTGGAGATTACGAGAAATCAAATGGAATGATGGATAGAGTAAAAATATCATGATTATAAATTTTTAGTTATCATGATATATGATAAAAAATAAATACCTTAACCTTATCTTAGACTCACCAAATAATAGAAGGATAGAGTCCCCTACGATCTACAATGGTGGAGAGCATGGAGGAAAAGGGGATTGATTTACTTCCTGTAAGAAATGTAAAATTATACACCTAAGATAATGACCTAGAGGAATAGAAAAATACTTCATGTCTGGAAAATATGGGAAAATAGAAACATATTTCTAAATAAAATTTCAGATTTATGTTGATAAAAAATTTCATCCTAGTATTCAATTTACATTTCATTATCTTGAATATGGATAACCTGTGCATTATCAAAGTCAATTCCCTCTTTTAATGGTTTAATCATAATAAAACAAATGAACTATATTAAAGTGAAAGGGTTGATGTATTTATGTTTTTTAATTAATGAAACAAATTATTGAAGTATTTTTATAAATTCTATTTACGTTATAAGAATCCTGAAATATCTATGGATTGTGTTAATTTCTGGAAGCATATATGTATTCATGTAATATTAATTCTAAAATTATGGATACTGTCAGGGGTTTATAATTTTTAGTTAAATTATATATTGAATGGTTTGGATACCCCATTTTTTGGTTTTATGTAATGGGAGTCTATTAATATTAATGATATTTTTATTGACATTTGTGGTAATATAACCCATTGGTTTAGTTTATAATTTTTTTAAGGAATGATAACATTAAACTTTGTAGACATAAGATTAAATGTATTGTTAACCTTTATGGTTTATCTTATATTTTAGGTTTTGTTAATTATGGGTCACCATAATTTGTAAATGTTATAGTAATTTATCAATATAGTTTTTAAAAAGGATAACCAACATGTCGGGAGACAACCTGTCGCATCCGGTGAGGCTGTAGAGCATGAACTCATAACTAAGGGGAGATAAGGATACAATGCCTACCATTCACCTACATTATGTACTAGTTAATATTACAATGTTTTTACTTAAATAAATTATGTGTAATTATTATGTTGGACTTTGTGTGTTACTATTGAGGTTGAGATATTAATTTTTTATATTAACTTGTTCTAATCATTTATGTTTTGGTAAATATTTATAAATAGATTGAAATACTTATTAGAAATTTATAGATCTTATGGTATATTAAAAGAAATTTTTTATTCTTCAGGAATAAAAAATCATTTTGGATATTCATTTGATAGATTATGATATGAATTGGAAATTGATTGAAGCATAACCAAAGTATTAAATTATGCTTGTGAAAAATAAAGATATCAACTTAGTATATTTTCTTATATTCTTAGATAAAAATAGAATTCCTAAAATTTTGATTTAGAATCTAAATAAAAATGTAATCCTATTATCTTCATATATAATGAATGAAATAGTATTTTAACTCATAACATCTTTATGATTAGTTTTCATTAAATTTCTATAAATCATTCACTTTATTGTGGTTAATGATCTATATCAGTCGCTAAAATTATTTACACTTTTCTTATATGTTTATATTTTCACATCCCACCAATGTTCTCCTACAAGGAAACCTAGTGAGGTGTTATTCTAATTGACCTTAATACTTCCTTTTCTATATTATTATCACAATATTTTTAACCCTTTTTATGATACAGATTTTTGAAAACCGAATTGCAAAATTTCAAACTATTGATTTCTATGTGGATGTTTCTATTGTGAAGTTGTGATTTGTTAAAGGTGATGATAATATAGCACCCCTTGATTTTAAATTATATTTAATATAAATAAATTTCATCTATTTTAAATCTTTTGGTGCACATAACCTTGAGACATTCAAATAAGAAAATTATGTTTGGTAGCATATATGACAAGCAATATTGAGCATAAACGAACCGTGAGATAATATATAAATATGACTATTATATCCTAACCTTAGAATTAGTTTGGATAAATAGGATTAAAAAAATTATAAAATAATCATGGATAATTCTCATTAAATGAATATATATATTGATAAATATTTCATAAATAATCACCCAAATGTTTAGTAAATTCATTTTAAACATCAAAATACATATGTTTCAAAACTTGTTTTATTTTGAATTTTCTATTTAGAATTACTATCAAATTATTCCAATTTTTTGAAATTTTATTTTAAGAAATGACTATAATTTTTGAAATCATCATATCAAAATTATCATAGGGTGAAATTTGGGGATTTTTTTGAACAAGTAGATTGTTGAATAAATATTGAAAAATACTGATTTTTTTCAAATACTGTTATGACCTTTCATTAAATTATATAATTTTATAGTCCTATTATGCATAAAATTTTAACAAAAAGTTAAAAAATATTATTTAATTAAATTTTAATAAATTAAATAAATTTTTATAACTTTTATACCTAACATTGATATAAGGATACTTTTAGGATGAAAATCACAATTTTATGAAAAATGTTTTTAAATGAATAATATTACACCATTATAAATAATTAAAATAAAACTTAATGATGAATGATATAAAATAAATTTATAGATTATATATCAAAATATATTAATTTAAACCCTTATCATGGTGATTATTATTCATATAATAATATATGTTCATCTTATTCTTAAGAAATGTATTTATTGGAAACCTGTTTTTCAACACGTCTGCATGTTTTAATTAAAATTAAAATATCCCAATTATTTGAATTTAATTATTATAAATGGATTCCATATTTTTAATCATCTTTATTTAATTTATATAATATATGAAATAATAATTTTTGTTATAATGAATAGACAAAACATTGAAAATATTTTACTGCAGTTATGGGGAAAATCAGTTTACCAGGGGTAAAAAAGATTAGGGTTAAAATAACATATTAACATTTACAAATCCTATTTTATGAAAATATTAAGACTTTATAACATATAATATTATATAATGGGATATTTTGGATCCTTTTTACTTGTGAAAAATGTTGGTATGATTTTTTATTTTCAAAAATTCCACGTGTGTACTCCTCCTCAACTATAAAAGGGAACTCCCTCCCCTCATTTATTCACACTTATGATACTAATTGTATAGAAAAATCCATACAAGAATATATAACCAACATAATTATCCAAATTATATATTTGATGTTATTCTCAAAATAATAACCCTAGAGTCATTAAAAGGAGATTGAAAGGAAGTTATTCTCGGAAAAGGTAATTGTCTTCACTAAGATCATTATTCTTTAATTCATCTTTCCACCTTAAATTATGTACTAACACTTCCAATATAATAAAACTGGTATCTAAAATATACTTATATGTTATTATTTTGATTTAATATTATTTAACCATATCATACATCATCAAATGGGAAACAAAGTCACCGTTTGTTTTTGTGGTGGACTAATGCCTTGCGAAACGATGTAATTTTATTTTCATCATTGACTCATGTGGATAATAATATTTATGGGAGAAATAAATATATATAATATATATTAAATGAAAATAATTATTTGGAATTAATATTCCATCAACTTTATTACCCTTTGACACATTAAGTGAATGATATCATCACTCATGTGTACGTTCGGTCTACCGTCTCCATGAAGAGATGCAAATCATCTTCCATTTCAAACAGCGAATACTGGTTTTAAAAAATTTTCAAATAATTAAATATAATATATATAACATTAATAAAATTATGGAAATTATGTAACTATATACTATACCCAAGAAACAAAATTTTTATGTCATAATAGACATGAGAAAACAATGCAAATAACACCCTACATAATAATAATAATATAATGAATGGGTGGTAATATGTCATAATAAAATCATATATGTTATTATAAAAATTATTATGTTTCTTCATTAAATTAATTATATTCTTAAACCCAGTATATGTGAGGTTAAATTGCGTTCATCCAAAAAAGAGTGAGGTAAGGTATTTTGTCTTAAATTCTTATAATTGAGGAATATTATAACGTTATGCTCTTAATTTCTATGTAAAATGTATATAATAACCCATTTAAATATAATATCCTTAATCGTTCAAACATCATGTTATTTTATTTTTTATTTCTAATTATTTAATAAATTGTTATTTGACATGAAAATTACCAATTGGTGAAGAATTTCATAACTCAATTTCTTTTCAGTAGGTTATGTTACTTTTTAAGAGTCTATGATCTTATAATATTATGTGTACCATGAATTTTCAGTATATCATATTTATTTTCAGCTGTTTTATTTGGATTTATATTTGATACAAATAATTTATTCATTAATTAATTCAAACTTCAATGTTATGTTCATTTTATGGGTTTCACATCTCAAATTTTCTTTTTTGGGACTTATATAAATGTTATAAAACTATATTATTTAATGAGGAGTACATACTTCCCTTTTAAATGTTATATATTGAATATATATATATATATATATTAGTTTTAATAAATGTGTAATTTTGTTTTATTTCTTTTATTGGGTATAAAATTTAAATGTTACCATAGTGTTAAGAGATTTATGTTTCAATCTCATTTTAATTTTCATTGTTTATACATGAATCTATATTAGAAGAAATTATTTGATAACTATTTTGTAAACCCATTTAGTTTTATTTTCCTCTTGTCATTCATTATATTTTCATGTAATGTTTCCATTTTACTTCCTATAGTACATAAAATTAATGAGATAGTGATGGGTGTGGCCTGAAATAATATAAACCCTCGATGCATTGATAGTCTCATTAGGTGAATCTGTAATGTATAATTAAATGGGAATTTATGCATATTTTTAAACCATATTATGAAAGGTATTTAAGGAATAGATATCAAAATTTATGAGTTCATGATGTCCATTATTACTCATTTAATTCATTAAGAATATAGTTATTATGAATGAAATTATTACATTGATATTATACGTGGATGCATATTGTTAGTCAGGGTATTGATTAAATTGAATTTTTTTATATATTTAATAGTCCATATTGATTATACCTTTATTCATGATATCAAAGTTACTGATTGAATTACATTTGTTTTTATATATTTATCATTACATTTTGTTTGTACTTTATTAATTATACTTTATTTATTCATGATATTCTCCCCTTTACGTTACTCTAACTGAGAATTTGATCTCACTATTATTTTTTTGTAGTTCTCCAAAATAGTAAAATGAAATCACTGAATGTGTTCAATGGTGAAATATTTTTATTTTCTCTATATTATGTTTCATGTTTTAAAAGGTAATATGAGGTTCTAGTATTTATATAGTTTTCCAAGAATACTAAACTATTTGGTCCTTTTGGGAAGATTAGTAGTATCTAGAATCCATTTAATTAAGTAAACACCATCTCTTGGCTATTAGGGTTGGCATCATTACACCCAAGAACTACGTAAAGGATCCCAAAACATCCTTAATAAAATCAAAACATAATATACATATTCATAATTAATAATTAAGGCATACCTTTTATCAATGTTTTTACAAAAAACAGTAAAATAAAGACCGATCACTTCATTAATGGTTTAAATACAAAACTCTGATGGGAATTAGTTAATAAAATATTTTCCTCATATGAGGAGATAATTATGTTTGCAACCAGGAATGAAAATAATTTATATAAGTCTTATATTTTTAAAATCAGGTAAGATAATAGGATAAAAAATTAGATCTATGTTTAATGAAATTTATATATTGAAAATAATGATGTATTATAATTTTTAACATGTAATTATTATAGGAGGACACACCCTTGGGAAATCACGAATGTCTTGGATGTTTTATTCAAGAATAGAGACAAATTCCATTAATTTCATGTCTAAAATGGATAGATATAAGTCATTATAATCAATTTCATTAATTATAAGTAGTTAGAAAAATATTCAAATTAAAACCCCTAGAGTAAAGACGATCTTTTCCAAAAGAGGCCATGTGAAGAAGGATAGCCTTTTTCAATCTCAACAATAGATTTTGAGGTCCCAAATTATATCATGGGTAGTAATTTTACCATAAACTCAAATATTTCTCATAAAATATTTTATTATAGATCTATACACTAATTCATGTCATTTATGTTTTCTAAAATTATTGAATTACCCACTAATTAATTAACAAAAATGTTTGTAGTGAAATCCACCTTTTTAAATATTATAGAAATGAAATCATATTACTATATCTATTAAAATAAATTTAATTTCCTTAGCTAAAAACCAATTTGTTCTAGCAATTGTTGAATTTTACATAATCCTTGGGATCAATTTATTCCTAGTGTAAAATTCAAGAATTTATTATTTAGAGAAGAATATTATATTCTATTATAATGGAATAGAATAACTTGTTTTAAGAATAGATTAATCTTTATTACGTTTTTTTGAGCTACCTCTAATGAAACATATTAATTAAATTATTTGATAAGATAAAACAATAATTGAGATGGATATCCATATAATATAGAATATAAGTATTATAATGGATTATATTAATGTATTTCCTAAGGAATCGCCTTGTCATACTACTATTCATGAATATTAACCCTTTATTAACTATATATCTGAAGAAAAACTAATATCTAATCCTCCCTATAAAATGGAATCTATGGAATTTATGGAATTAAAATAATAAATATTATTTTTATGTTATAAAATATCCATAGACCATGGTGGTTCACCTTAGGCAGCACCTGTGTTTTTTCTGATGAAGAAGAATGATGGTTTTGTGAGATTATTCATTTACTGTTGCTAAAATAAATTCCATTCCTATTAAGAATGAATATATTTTTAATCGTATTTGTTATAAATTTAATCATCTCCATGGGGAACAATAATTCTCAATGATTTTTATTCATTATAGTGATCATTGATTAAAATTTCAGAAGTATAATATAAAAATACATGTGTTTTCTCACAAGGTATGGGAATTATGGGCTCACAATAATACCATTTAGGTTAAAAATTGCACCCACTCTGATTATGTATCTAATGAATATACTAATCAAAGATAATATTCAAAAAAAATTGTTTTTATTGATGATATATTGATATAATATAACTATTATAAACATCATGAAAACAATTTATAGATAATCCTAGATACTCTATGAGAAGATTAACAATATGGTAAACTTAGTAACTATGATTTTTATTTTCAATATGGTTTTTTTCTTTTCCATATCATCTCAAATGGTGGTATTTTTTTAAACCTTAAATGAAAAAAGTTTCTATAAAATAATCCACATGAATGAATATAACTGTGATATGTAGTTTCCTTGGCAAAACTAATAAGGACCCGACCTTAAACATTACATAATCTTGAATTAAATGAATAATTCACATTAAGGATATTTTCAGGTTTAGAGTTTTAGAGAATTAGGCTATAACTATTACATTACAACTTGAATATTACAAGTATACACTACTACTCAATATCCATTTTTTCATAAAATAAAAGCTCTTAAAAAGAAACATGTCTATTTCCATGTTTTAGACAACATGACTTTTCGATGATCCCATCCTTGACCCTACTCATCTTTACGTCCTGTGGAAAACATTTCAATAACATGGGATGAGCGTAAAAAGCTTATTAAGGGTTATAAAATAAGTAAGGAAAACATTTTCCTATCAATAAATACAAATCAATGAAACTATACTTTTCAATCATAACATACCTTACGAAATCATAAGATTTATGAATAACAAACACAAATCATAAATCATAAAGGTTACTTATGGAATCCATTACAAAAATAAATTGTATCTATCACAACTATGTAGGGAGTTACACTTGGAATACCCATCACAGTATATTCCCTAAATCTCTTTGGAGAAACATCACATTTACCTTCGTCACGTTACCCAATGCATTGGAGAGCTATCTCGGGAACACCCGCCCTAGGTTTATCATAGAACCAGCTGTATACGTAAAAAATTCCCAATAACCATAACATAATCATAACATATAACATAATCATAATGGAAAGATAACATTTCCACATTCCAATCACAAATCAAGATATTGAGATAAACAATGTTTTATCAAATCATTTTCAAAACCATTTAATAATAGATTTTTGAATCAAAGTGTCTCATACCACGTTTATGCTTTTAAATAAATTATCATTTGAAAACATTAATATCCATATAAATAAATCCTAAAACCTGTTTTGAAAATATAGACATTAATGAGAAATATTTAGAATAAAAAATATTTAAAACATTTAAAATGATATTTTAGTTAAAGAGTTTTTTAACAAAAAGAGAGACACATGAATACAAATAATTGAGGAATAAAATTTAATTATAACTTTATAATATCATGAGAATAAATGTATTCATGATATAATATGTAAAAGTATAGTATATACACCATATAAGAGTGAATTGGTGCATAACAACAATGAAGTCTCAATGGAAATGTAAATTGAGATGAATTTCCTTATAAAGATGGAATCCTTAAATTAAGGACAAATCAATCACATAATTATGTGTGAAAAATATAAATACACCAAATATAAGTGGATATTATGTTTAAAACAATCAGAGGTCATTCACACATATTCATTGGATGACATATTCAATGAGTACAAGTTGAACCCAAAGAATTGAAATTGGGTTAAGAAGTTCCCTTGTAAAAATTTGATAGCCTAACGACATCACTTTAAAATTAATAAAATGAATTGATAAGATATAAAGGGCATATCATCACTTGGATATAAATTTTACATCCATGGGTATATAAAATAACATATCCAAACATAATAAGATGTAAATTAAAAGACATAATAAAAAGAAGTCTTTTAAATAGAGGAGGGTGAAAGGTTCCCTTACCAATTTGGTAAAGTACAAAACATACGCCACATAAAGAAGGATAATTAAATGAAGATTTAAATACTCATAAATGAAATTATATTACCCAAAGAGTAAAATCAAGGGCCGTACATAAACCACACAAAAGGAAATAGTGGAAAATATAGCATGAATCTCACGGGAATAAAAAGTGAGATGAAAAACTCTTACTTCATCAAATTGAGTCATATGACCAAAAGTTAATGACCAGAAAATGAATCACATAATACCATGAATATAAATATAATCATAATATATATCAATGGCAGCACACATTACACCACATGCAATAAATATGTGGCGAACAATGGAAATCTCACGAAATAAAAAGTGAGATAAGAAATCCCTTACCTTGTGTCCGACTTGACTCGATCGTTCTTTAATCTCCAAAATAATAAACTAAAGTTAATTTATACTTGATTAAGAACCTTTTTCAAGTTTATTATTCCTTTTATATCACTTATTACCATGTTATAAACATTATGTAATCATTTAATTTAATAATGTTCGTTTTGTCGATATTTGGTACTTCAGTGAAAAATGGACTTCTTTTAATTACATTTTGTTCATGTGGTCAAAGGTTCACTATATACAGAATGATATTCATTATTTAGATATCATATATATCATATATATGCAGTATATACATGTATTTATAATATTACATAACATTTAGAGGTAAGACTTGAAATGCACCATTCATGGAGACGGTAAGTTGTACGTATGCATGAACGCTACTTTAATTTCTATTTATTTTTTTAATGGAATTAAAACATAATGATACATAGGTATATTATAATTCCAGTATAATATCATATATCATATCATTAACTCTATACTTTATACATCCCACATAAGGAAATAATGAGTCATATCACTTTGAGGGGTCGGTAGTCCGCACTTCCTCTAATGAGATTATCATATTTACCCACTATGAAAACCATAATGGCTTAATATAATTGGGAAGTACAGAAGCATAAGGAAATAATAGACATAATATATATCATATATAAATACAGTTCAATCATAATGGCCACCATGAGAGGCGGTAAGATGTAATTGAACAATCATCATTTTGTGAAGCGTTAGTTTTCCATCCATAGAAACATTATGTTTTTCATCAATTAGATGGAGGTGTGTGTAAGTGTAGTTCGAATATTTATCATAAAAACATCCTATAATATTGACGATATTGTTTTATATACAAAATAAAGTAATAAAAAGAGTTTAGGGGTTGGAGAAGTAAAATAAAATAAAACAATTTAAGAGAAACTGTTACCTTTAATTTGGGTAACTCCCTTTGGATTGAACCAAAGGACATCTTAAAGTGCATTCTGCCTAAGTTAAGGCTTCTAGAAAGAGGATAAGGACGTAGGGAGCTTAATTGGGAAGATTTTGGATGAGAAAAATTGCTTGAGAGGTGTGAAGAATTGGTTAGAAGTGGTCTTCTTTTATAAGGGGGAGGAGGGGCTCTTTATGAAAGTGTGAAAATATTATTTTATTATATAATTATATTGGGTTTAAAAAGATCCAAAAATCATTAAATATGAATATAAAATAACTCATGGTCGAAATAAAATCATAAAATCAAGATCGGACATGTTTTGGATAATATTTTAATCATTATAATCTTATTTATTTAAATCATGTATTAATAAGGTAAATACTGCATCATTATTGTGTCATTAATAATTTAAATTATTTGATGTCTAAAAATAATAAAAAAATACTATGATATATTAAATACTTTAATCTTTCCAATGAATATTTATAGTTGAAAAGATAATTTATATAACTCCTAAAAATTAATTTACTAAAATATATTTGTATTTGTCATTTTTGCCTTTATTTTAAGTTAATTAATCTAAATTTTCATTATCACTCCCAAGTGGCTCAATGGGGGTCCTAAAATCGACCCAAAGATGATCATGGTCGTAAATGACTCAACCAATAAGGTTTGTACAAGGTTTAAGGTAATTTTGAATTATTATAATATTCTTTTTTCCTTGAATTACCCTATTTACCTTTAACAGCGGTAAATAAAAGTCAAAATTTACTATTCACCAAAAAATTATTTTCATCTTAATGAACCAAATTTTACTTATTTAGAACAACCATGTATGTCGGATTTTTGAAATTAAATTCATAGAAGTGGTAAAATTTCATTTAAATGAAAAATTCCGTTTTTTAACTACCACTAAGTGGTTTCACTATTCATAAAAAATTGAAGTTTTTCAGAAAAATACCAAAAATTCAGCCTAAGATATATTTGATTTTCTGAATTCAAAAATGATATCTATTTTCCAAGTTAAAAACATATAAGTGGTATTAATTAATTTTAAAATTAATTATCGTTATCAAAACAAAAAAGCGTGTTTTTTAAGAAGTAATAACTATCAAAAGATTGATACTTGTTTATGTCCAATTTTAAAGTGAAATTAATTCCAATGATCAAAATTGGATTAAATGGTAAAAATATATTTTAATTTCAGTTTAAAACAAATTAAAAATATAATCTATCCATATAAATAAATTAGATTAAAAGGCATTTTTGAATTAAAATACAATATTTTTCACTATTAATTAAAAAAATGAACTTTATCGGAAAAATTCCAAAAATTTGCACAAAGTAAATTTTGATATATCCATTATAAAGAAGGATTTTATTTGGTCATATAGAATGTATTAAAGTGACCAAAACTAGATTTAAAAAGGGTTCAACATTAAAAGGCGATAAATCATCCTTTTAATGTAAATTATGCTTAAAATTAGATTCATTCACATTTTAAGCCTCTAAAATTTATTGGATAAGTGTAAATACATTTAGCAAACATGTATAATGATATTATAGTTAGTTTCGATCATTCCCGCAAATACAACGGCTAGGAGTTAACTACCGTTTACAATAATAATATATTATTATTGTGTAACGTAAGATTTCAAAGAAACTCACTGTTGCATATTTGGTACACTATCGAACATAGAAACCCTTTTAAAGTAAAATTAATATTTAATTCAAAAATTAATAAATATGAAAAATTCATATTCTTTACTTACTTGGGATGTTACATCATTCCCCCCTTTTGGGAATTGTATCCTCGCAATTTTAAAATTTGGGCTCGGAAACTTTTTTGAAAGTCTCATATCGGAAAAAAGAGTCAGTAAAACTATCACATTAAATGAAAGAAAGAGAAGTACAATGGTCACCTGAGTTAACCCATAATAAGATTCCATGAAAACTTGGATATGGAGGAGAAATGAAAGGGTCATTTTCTGATGTATAGTGATAGGAAACGTGATTAGGAGAAAGTTAACCACAAGAAAATCACAAACTTATGATGTGTATAAACAGCCTTTGATTACCCAGTAGGAAACGTAAACCAACAACATTTTTGTTTTATGTTCCTTTTAATAATTTTGAGGAATTCATCTACTACATAGAATAAAAACATAAGGAAATATACTTACCTTTTATTAGAGTTTCATCCTTTAATAAGTTTCTACCAAAACTAATCATTTCAATAAAAGATGAGCAATCAAAAAAGACTTGGTCACATCAAAAGCACAATAGTCATCTTCTAGAGAATCACATAATCCACAAAAGGAGAACTATCTATTTCCATTGTATTTAGACATCAACTAAAACCAAAATTTATAGTATAAGATCATATAATTACCAAAAGGATAATCTTTTATAAAAATAAATACTACTCTTAATCAAATTCAACAAAAAGAACCCAAGGTTCAAGAAAGGCCATTATATAAACAGTTATCCTTATAATTCGTCAAAGTAATAAAACTAAGATTGAAACCCAAATATCTGAAGGATTTAATCACATAGTCTTCCAAGTTAAATCTTAATATTTATCTCCAAATAACATCAGTTACTCTTAAAGTCTCATACTGAAAAGTAATTAACCTAATCACATATCCTCCATGATAGGTTAGTCATTTCCATATATAACCCAAAATCAAATTATTCCTGATTAATAAGATCATCTAACTAAAAATAATTAGTCATACTAACCAGGGACTTCACGTAGTCTAGTGGTAGGTGTTAAATACCAGTCGCACTTTGGTTGTGGGTTCGATTCCCACAGATTCGTCCAACGCGACGAGTTGTCACACGGTTTGAGTGTTTTCCCTTTTCAAAAAATACATAATTTTATAACATTCCCAAAAAGAGATAAATTAATCAAAAATAACCATAACATATTTTAACCACATAGGATATCTAATAACTTTCATTTTTCATCCAAAAATGTATTAACTGGTAATTGCCTCAAATTCAAGGATCATATAACCCAAATGGTTCTTTATAACTATATCCACAAAAGAGAAGATAATTATTCCTTGAATAAAATTTTCATATATCAAACATCTGGGTTACAAATACTATTAAAAGTATCTAATGTAATCCCATCATCAGAAGATCCTTAATACTTTTAATCATTTCATCATCCTAAATTATACTAGAACTCTTGAATCCCTTATATGTTGACTTCTTACTCATTCAACATTCTTCATGATTCATTAACCATTCCTTTACAACTTATTCTGAAATAATTCTTTCCTACAAACAAAATCATTAATAATATCCTAAGATTTCAATAATAGGAAAACATATGTTAAGAAATAATCCATACCTTTCATTGGTCATTGTCAGTTTCTTCATCCTCAATCAGAATGGAATTAGGTATTGGTAAAATAATATTTGCATTATCCTGGTGATACCATTCCCAAAACTTTTTTGTAGGACATTTGTTTTGATAATGACCATGCACACCACATTTAAAACATTAAGTTGATTCCTCAGAAAGGACTTTTTCCCCTTTCCTAGATTCAAGTAGATGTTTCCTTTTTCTATCACAGGTTCTTGCTTTATGACCTTCATTTTCACATCTATACCATCTTTCTTTCCCTTTGAAACATTTTCCTTGGTGTTTATTTCCACATGTTTGACACATAGGTTTTTGAACACACTTAACTTTATGATTATTACCTGAACTTATGTAGGGATTTGTTTCTTTCATGTATGATTCCTTATAAAGATCACCAAGGTTCAGGTGGTCAATCATGACTCCAGATAGTTGGTTGAGAATAACCTCAAGTTTTCTCATTGTAGCTCCCTTATAATTCAGTTGCTCGTTCAGAAAACCATCATAGTTTTCTTCACATCCACTGTTACTTTGGTGCATACTAGATTCAGCCATTTACTAAAACCAAAAAGGTCCGGGGGAGTATATCAGTAAAATCATCATATAATATATTATGAGGAGGGTAAACAATAAGATATACTTATTCATGTTATCTTATACTCATTCACATTATCTAAAAAATAAATATGACTCTTTTTGAAATCCTAACCATTATGGTAATGTCACTTATGTTTAATGAATTCCCTAACCTCTAAAGTTATCAAAACCGACCTTTGATACCAACTATAAGGACCTGACCTTAAACATTACCTAATCTTGAATTAAATGAATAATTAACATTGAGGATCTTTTCAAGTTTAGAGTTTTAGAGAATTAGGCCATAACTATTTCATTACAACATGAATATTACATATAGACACTACTATTCAGTATCTATTTTTTCATAAAATAAAAACACTTAAAAAGAAACATGTTTAGTTCCATGTTTTAGACAACATGAATTTTCTATGATCCCATACATGACCCTTTTCATATTTTCGTCCTGTGGAAATCATTTCAAAAAATTGGGATGAGAATAAAAATCTCAGTAAGGGTTATAAAAGAAGGAAGGAAAACCTTAGACCGTCAATAAATACAAATCAATAAAACTATATTTTTCAATCATAACATACCTTACGAAATCATAAGATTTATGAATAACACACAAAAATCATAAATCATAAAGGTTAAATATGGAATCCATATCAAACTTACATTGTAGCTATCATAGATATGTAGGGAGTTACACTTGAAATACCCATCATAGAATATTCCCTAAATCTCTTAGGAGAAACCTCACGTTTACCTCCGTCATGTTACCCAATGCATTGGAGAGCTATCTCGGGCACACCCGCCCTAGGATTATCATGGAACCACCCGTATATGTAAACAATTCCCAATAACCATAACACAATCATAACATATAACACAATCATAAAGAAAAGATAACATTTCCACATTCTAATCACAAATCAAGATATTTAAATATACAATGTTTTATCAAATCATTTTCAAAACCATTTAAAAAGATATTTTTGAATCAAAGTGTACCATACCAATTTGAAGATTTTAAATGAATTATAATTTAAAAACATTAATGTAAATATAATAAAATCCTAAAACCCATTTTGCAAACATGGAGATTAATGAGAAATATTTATAAGAATAAATATTTAATACATTTAAAATGATATTTTAGGTATAGAGTTTTTTAACTAAAAAGAGAGACACTTGAATACAAATAATTGAGGAATAACATTTAATTAGAACTTTATAATATCATGAGAATAAAATGATTCATGATATAATATGTCAAAGTAAAGTATATAAACCATATAAGAGTGAATTGGTGCATAACAACAATGAAGACTTAATGGAAATGTAAATTGAGATGAATTCCCCTATAAAGACGGTATCCTTAAATTAAGGATAAATAAATCACATAATTATGTGTGAAAAATACAAATACACCCAATATAAGTGGATATTAAGTGTAAAACAATCAGTGGTAATTCACAAAAATTCATTGGATAACATATTCAATGAGTACAACTTGAACCCAATGAATTTAAATTGGGTTAAGAAGTTCCCTTGTAAAAATGTGACAGCCTAACTGTGTCACTTTAAAATTCATAAAATGAATTGATAAGATAAAAAGGTTATATAATCACTTAAAAATAAAGTTTACATCAATGGGGATATAAAATAACATATCCCAACATAATAAGATGTAAATTAAAAGACATAATAAAATGAAGTCTTTTAAATAGAGGAGGGTGAAATGTTCCTTTACCGATTTGGTAACGTACAAAACATATGACACATGAAGAAATATCATATAATGAAGATTTAAATACCCATAAATGAAAGTATATTACCCAAAGAGTACAATCAAGGGAAGTACATACACCACACAAAAGGAAATAGTGGATAATATAGCATGAATCTCTTGAGAATAAAAAGTGAGATGAAAAACTCTTACTTCCTCAAATCGAGTCGTATGACCAAAAGTTAATGACCAGAAAATGAATCACATAATACCATGAATATAAATATAATAATAATATATATAAATGTAAGTAATCATTACACCACATTCAATAAATAAGTGGCGAACAATGGAAATCTCACGGAATTAAAAGTGAGATTAAAATCCCTTACATCCTGTCCGACTTGACTCGATCGTTATTTAATCTCCAGAATAATAAACTAAAGTTAATTTCTACATGCTTAATAACTTTTCTCAAGTTTATTATTCATTTTATATCACTTATTACCATGTTATAAACATTATGTAATCATTTAAGTTAATAATGTTCGTTTTGTCGATATTTGGTAATTGAGTCAAAAATGGACTTCTTATAATTACATGTTGTTAATGTGGTCAAAGGTTCATTATATACATAATTATATTCATTATTTAGATATCATATATATAATATATATCTAGTATATACATGTATTTATAATATTACATAACATTTAGAGGTAAGAAATGAAATGCACCTTTCATGGAGACGGTAAGCCGTACGTACGCATGAACGCTACTTTCATTTCGATTTCTTTTTTTTAATGGAATTAAAACATAATGATACACAGGTATATTATAATTACAGTATAATATCATATATAATATCATTAAATCTATCTTTTATACATCCCACATAAGGCATTAACGAGTCACATCACTTTGAGAGGGCAGTAGTCCGCACTTCCTCTAATGAGATTATCGTATTTACCCAATATGGAAACCATAAAGGCTTGATATAATTCGAAATTATAGAAGAATAAGGAAATCGTAAACATATTATATATCATATATAAATATAGTTCCATCATAATGGCCACCATTAGAGGCGGTAAGATGTAATTCAACAATCATCGTTTCGTGAGGCGTTAGTTTGCCATCCATAGAAACATTATGTTTTTCATCCATTAGAAGGAGGTGTGTGTAAGTGTAGTTAAAATATTTATCATAAAACATCCTAGAATATTTAAGATGTTTGTTTTATTACAAAAGAAACGAATAAAAATAGTATAGGGGTTGGAGACGTAAAATAAAAGAAAACAATTTAAGAGAAACTGTTACCTTTAATTTGGGTAACTCCCTTTGGTTAGAACCAAAGGAATTCTTGAAGTGCATTCTGCATAAGGTAAGGCATCTAGTATGATGATAAGGATTTAGGGAGCTTAATTGGGTAGAGTTTTGACGAGAAAAATGGCTTGTGAGGTGTGAGGAATTGGTTAGAAGTGGTCTTCTTTTATAAGGGGGAGGAGGGGATCTTTAGGAATGTGTGAAAATATTATTTTATTATATAATGATATTCAGTTTCAAAAGATCCAAAAATAATTAAAGATTATGATAATATGACTCATGGTCGAAATACAATCATCCAATCAAAATTATACATGTTATGGATAATATATTAGTCATTATAATCTTATTTATTTAAATCATTTACTAATGAGGTAAATACTACATCATTATTCTGTCATGAATAATTTAAATTATTTGATGTCTAAAAATAATAATAATAATAACATGATATAGGAAATCCTTTTAGTTTTCCAATCATTATTTATAATGGAAAATATACTTTATATAAATCCTTCTAAAAGTTTATTTACTAAAAGATATTTCCTTTTGTCATTTTTTGCCTATATTTTAAGTTAATTAATCTAAATTGTTATTATCACTCCAATGGGGCTCAATGGAGTCCTAAAATCGACCCAAATATGCTCATGGTCGTAAATGACTCAACCAATAAGGTCTGGACAAGTGTTAATGTAATTTTGAATTATTATAATATTCTTTTTACCTTGAATTACCCTATTTACCTTTAATCGCGGTAAATAATAGCCAAAAGTTACTATTCACCCAAAAAAATTATTTTCATTTTAATGAACCATATTTTACTTCTTTATAACAACCATGTATGTCGGATTTTATAAATTCAATTCACATAAGTGGTAAATTTTCATTTAAATAAAAAATTCAGTTTTTTAACTACCATTAAGTGGTTTCACTATTCATCAAAAATTGATGTTTTTCAGAAAAATGCCAAAAATTCAGCCAAAGCTATATTTGATATTCCAAATTAAAAAATGATGTCTATTTTTACAAATTAAAAACATAGAAGTGGTATTAATTAATTTTAAAATTAATTCCCATTATCAAAATCAATAGCGTGTTTTTTAAGAAGTAATAACTATCAAAAGATTGATACTTGTTTATGTCCAATTTTAAAGTAAAATTAATTCCAATGACCAAAATTGGATTAAATGGAAAAAATATATTATAATTTAACTTTAAAACCAATTAAAAAGATAATCTAACCATATAAATATATTTGATTAAAAGGCACATTGGAATTAGAATACAATATTTTTCACTATTAATTAAAAAAATGAACTTTATCGGAAAAATTACAAAACCATAAACAAAGTAAATTTTGATGTCCCAATTCCAAATAAGGATTTTATTTGGTGATATATAATGTATTAAAGTGACCAAAACTATATTTAAAAATGGTTCACAATTAAAAGGTGATAAATCAGCCTTTTAATGTAAATTATGCTTAAAATTAGATTCATTCCCATTTTGTGCCTCTAAAATTTATTGGATAAAGGTAAATACATTTAAAAACATGTATAATGATATTATAGTTAGTTTCGATCATTCCTGCCAATACATCGGCAAGGAGTTAACTACCGTTTAAAATAATAATATATTATTATTGTGTAACGTAAGATTTTAAAGAAACACGCTGTTGCGTATCTGGTACGCTATCGAACATAGAAACCCTTTTAAAGTAAAATTAATATTTAATTTAAAAATTAATAAATATGAAAAATTCATATTCTTTATTTACCTAGGATGTTACATAACTAGTTACTATCAAGGATGTTTTTAAAATTTCATAATTATCAAATTTTTTAACCAACTTGACATATAATGAGGAAAAATTTGAATGTTCAAGAGAATGTACATAAATATTTTTGGAACTAAATAAGATCTTAATGCACCAATATTAACTTCTACATATATAAATTATGGATATTTTATATATATTGATGCATTAATGAAAGTCAAGGGTGTGTCTGTATGAAAAATATGATAGAGTAGTTTCTTACGTATTAAAGAAATTAATGACCAATGAAAAAAACTATCAAACACATTATATTGAGTTATAAAATATAATTTTTCCATTAATGATATGAAAACACTATCATTATATAGAAATATGTGACATATATATAGATCATAAAAGTTTAGAGGATATATTCCTAGGAAAAGTGCCCATCATGAGACAAGGGGACGACAAGAACTACTCAAGGACTATGACTATGAAATTCACTACCACCCTAGGAAAGAAAAAATGGAGGAAATTCATTGTTTTAAAAGGATCATAATTTTTAATCCACGATGGGTGTAGCACCCTGATATTTGAGTTAGTTTTTTTATTCAAATAAATTCTATTTTAACAGCTTTTTTAACACACAACACCGAACCAAAAAAGAAACATAACTCAATTTTTTAATATTATTATAACATTGATAAAGTGGATGTTGGATTGAGGTGTATAAATATTTGTAACCACTTTATTTAATATATCTATAATGAACATAAAGTTCATTTTTTTGAACTAATTCATTTAAAAAAATCAACAAGTTTAGATAAATAATTAGTAAAATCATTTTGTTCACAAAAATATATTTTTCTAAAAAATATATTTTTATACACCATGAATTTTATTATTTTACGGTTAAAAATTTATTAATTTATATATATTTATATTATATACAACAAAATATGTTAACATTGTTATTATATGGAAGGTATTTAATACTTTCCCACCATTATTTGTTTTCATAAATTACTCTTTATCAACATTTTATTAAACTATCATGTTTATTAAATTCTCAAATGTTTGAAAAAATTAATATTTTTTTACAATTTTATTTTGATAGTTTTGTATTTATTTTAATGATGTTAATGTTTTAATAATTTTGATTAACTAAATTTTTTAAACTGATACTTCATGATATAATATTTTTTTTTACTTAAGGTTAATATTTTTTATTATGTAAACAAGTTGGGCCATCCTTAATGAGAATCCATGGCTAGTTATAAACCACCTAGGGGTCCCATTGGGTTAACATCATAAGGAATCCCACAATGAGACTATGGGAAGTTCATATTTTATAGTGGATGTGAAACGTGTGTGGTCCCATGTATACGGACCACATAGCTTGACCATAGGAGAATGGGTGGGGTAGGTCACCTGTTAGGCCATATGACTTTGTGTGTGCAATGTGTAAACTGGTGTTGATCCCTGGTAGACAAATCAAACCAAGGATCAATATGAATTGACTGATAAACCATTTCTTCATTGCTACTTGATTTCGATGTGGGGTAGTGAGGTATGATCACTATTCACTATAGTTACAAATATCAGATTAATTATAGCCATTAGAACTAGTTTATCTCATCCATTAAATCATTTTTGAAGTCCTGTGAATTATTTTTGAACTCCCACACACCAATGTTCTAATACCATCGTCTTCCTAATTATTCCTTCATTTATCTAGTTCACCGGTGAACATCACAATATCATTGATGATTACTTATGAGTTTCTTCAGGATCTCAGGTTTGAATCACATGGTCTTAGTATCTTTTTCTCTTATCTTCATTCTAGTTTAACTTGTAATCTATTCTTATTATTCTTCTTCAGGGTATTCCTTTATCTTAGTATTCCAATGGATCAGATCACTATTTTTTTGGTTTCTCAACAGTGACACTGTCAAACCTCAACAGCGAGTCACAAGTCACCATTGGATACCAATGGTGAGTCAAGTCCCCTTCGGGTACCAATAGTGAATGGAGTCACTATTGGAAATCAATGGTGAGTAATTATTTTACTCACTATTGGACACCACTAATGGACCCTTCCTTTGATGTTTGTTTTTTATTTATTCATCCTTTTTTCCTTAATTCCTTTTATTTTGTAATTTTTTTTCAAGCCCCCATTAGAACCCAACGGTGAGTCATGAGTCACTGTTGGACATCTCCAATGGTGACTCTTGATCGACTTCCAAATTAAAATGGTGTGTCATTTTACTCTCCATTTAAAGATAATTGTGGGTCAACTTTTCCCCTTAGTCATTTTTGTTTTCACTATATAGATAACTGGAAGAGGGTTCTATAAGCTCCAATTAGAGCACTTACTTGTTCAATTATTTTCCACAGTAGGTTTTTTTCTTTATTATTTTCATTTCCTTATTTTATTCATATTTATTTTTTTTGTTTGACATTGTTTTTTTAGTTTTTCAAAATATTAATTCTATACTGTTTATTCTTTTATGATTATCATTATCTTCTTCAGGTATTTTTTAGTGCGTCACTATTTGAAAATTTTAAAAGTAGGGCCTCAGTAACCATTAGGAATATCCAATGGTTAGTCATGAGTCACCTGAAGATACCGATAGATAAGAAAAAAATAGTTTATTCCCTAGAAGACTTTTATTTTTTAACAACCTGGAAAAAAATATTTTGATTCGTAATTTTTTTCATGAGATCCTAATAGTTTCTTCTATTTTATTTCTATGTGGTATAAAATTGAGTCAGCACCCACTATTTTATGCATTGATTCTTGATTCACCGGTCTCTGTTTTTGAGTGTTTATTCATGAGTCTCCATTCTAGGTTTTAATGTGTAATAAAATAAGAAACCATTAGTTCAAAAAATTTGGGTCTCTAAATTTTTTAATTTATATTTTTTAATAGGTTTTATTAACATTAAATTATTTGTAAATTTTTTATTATTTTATTTTGAAATATAATTGTATAGTGTATAAAGATAATTGTAACATTATTTTATGAAAATTTATTCATTAATATTTATGTTCATTCCATGTTCTATTTTACTAAAAAAAATTGTCTGTATATTCTACAATATTATTATTTTTATAATATTTTTGTAAAAATGAATTGATTAAAATTATTATAATGAAAATATTAAATGTTTTATTATAATGATTCATGAATAAATATAAATCCATATTATATTCTATGTTAAACAGCAATGCTTTAACAAAAAAGGTAACTGTCATATTATTTAATTATTATGCACTAACAAGTGTCCTGTAGATATTGGACAGAAACAAACTCTTGTAATATCTGTTTTAATTATATATGAGGCCTCTTTAAGGAATAAAATACATATACCAGTGAAGATTCATTCATTCTAATTACATAAGATATATCTTCTATATTGTTTCGCTTCTCAATTGTTTATGAACATTTTTAAATTATGTTGCATGATCCTATATTTTTTCTAGGTAGATATATCTCTTACATTTTCATTTGATCTTTAGTGTTTGAGTCCTTTTTAGATACGGAGATCCATTCTTGGGGAAAATGGATTAATGTTGGCAATGTTTTCTTGGTTGAATTCATGGAGTCCTGATATAAATGGGTTAAGTGTTTCTTGAGATCATGATAATTTGAGACACTTTAAACGATTTTCATGTTGTTCAATGTGATAATGAGATATAGGACCATCTATAGTACATTTAGACATCATTAAATAGATTACACGCCATGTAATTTTTTTTCTTTTTAATCAAATAAATCTCAGGCAATAGGGTTTTTGGTGTTTTCTATTAAAACGAATTACATGATGTGTAACTGCATTACAAAAAAATTTAATTCCCCAACCCACTATTTTAATTTAAGTTTTTTGGATTAATTTCCTTATAATTTGTTTCATCTCATCTCCACTCGACCTAGGGCAATCCTCTAGGTGGTTTCAAAGTGCCAACATGCCTTCTAGATGTTCCATTTGTGTGATGAATCCCTATTCTTCCATTTTAGTTAGGTTTTTACCTTCTTTCCCTTCTTCTTATAACTGTTTTCTATTTAATTCCTTTTACCTTATCAATTGTTGGTTTTAATGCTGAAATTGTTTTTATCTAGGTTTCTCTTGGTGTTCACTCGCACCTTCTTCCTCATGGGCATTTTCTATTAGAAGAATTATTTGATCATATGTTAAAGGTAGGGTGTCTACATATCAACCATATGGTTTGATAATTTCCATGTTTGTGAAATATTTTTATTGTGAAAACATATTGTGTGCCCAAATCAATTAAATATTTAATGGTATTATTCTATTAATTCTTTTGGTTTCAATTGAATTCTAACATAGATTACGGCTACCCATGGGGTGAACAGACCATGAAATTAATTAAATTGGATAATGGATTAATGTGTGTTAATCATGAAATGAGACCTTAGGTTATTGATTTATAAAGAATCCCTAAGTTATAGTGTATTTCTTATTTTTATAATTATTAAACAATTTTGATTTAAATCTAATGTGGTATATGAATGAATAAATGATAATTTTTTTAATTAACCATTGAGATATATGATGTGATATTGTGATATCAATGATTTAGAACAAAAATTTTTTTTTCTGTTGAAATGCTTATATATTGATCTATGCCCTCCTCCTTATACCATTGTATGCACTAATGCTGATATTGATCGATATAGGCCCAGTCCCATACAATAATTCTTATAGGGAATTGACCTGAATCGTTGTGGTTATACAATGGTTATATGGTTTTGGTTGTCATAGTTATAATACAAGCTCAAAGATATTTCATCATGGTTTCAAAGTATGTTATTTTACCATGGTTATATGGTTGTGGTTGACATGGTCATAATACTTTCCCATAGATATTCTAGCATGGAATCGAATTGGGTTATTTTAACATGGTTATATAGTTGTAGTTAGTATGTTCATAATACATGCTCTGCGACAAACTAGCATAAAGTCGAAATAGGTTGTCATTTTATTCTATTAAATGATTAATTAATTAATACAATTATTTATAACTTTATTTTACATACTTATTATCATGCTAGTTATATTTGACATGGTAGTTTTGGCCTACTGATTTAAACTCACACCCTATTCAGGTTGTTGTTTAGTACCCAAGTAGATTTCGTGGATCCATATCTGGAAAAGGGAACGTAACCTTGTTGTCTATTTTTTTCTTGTTGGGTGTGCTAGAGTTTGGATATGGAGAAGACCAGGGGTTCGAGACTCTAGAATTTTTAGTTGTTATTTTATTATTCTGGTCTTTTCCATGTATTATTTCTAACATGAAATTTAGTTAAATCCAGGCAAATAATAACAATATTCCACTATTATTTATTGAATTATTTATTCAAATTTTATTATTGTCTTTCGCTAGGTCTATACATTAATTTATTTTGTTTGTATGGTTTATTTTATACATTTATAAAACTTTAGAACAAGGTATATAGTCTCCCCAATATACACTTCTCACCCCCACTGCTAGTGGGTAGCATCTACAATACAGAGAGATGCCCTTAAGGTATCATAAACAACACTTTTTGGCCACATCAGAGAATTCTCGATTAAGGGGTGTTATAAAGTGGTGTCAAAAGTGTATGTTTTCTCTTCTTCTAATTTACTATATGGGAAAGGTGCAAAGGATATGAGAATTTGTTGAGACATTGTAATGATCTTGTTCAGGGGAGTATCTAATCCATATATGGTGGAAAACCGAGTACCCTAGATGGTATTTCTACTTTTGTTATGTGCTTGTTATAATTGATGTTATTTCTCACTAGGTGGTTCACATTTTGTGTGAGGTTATTATTTTATGATGTTACTGAATCTTGATATTTTACTTGTGGTTCAGTGTGGCATGAAATGATAATACATGCATCATAATTGGAATATACAGATATATCATCATGCATTGTTCTTGATAGATACATATATATTTTTTCATGTGATATAAACTTTCATGTTGTTATGTGATATGAGATATCTGTTTAACTTGATAAATGAAATGATATTATGTGTCATAATAAAAAAATTGTAAGGCATGTTTTGAGAGACCAATAGTGATTGGTTCTCTATTATAGTCCCTTATTGAGGTTGAACTTATTGATATCTAGTTCTCTAAGGTGTCTATTTTTATTGCAGAGAAAATGTCTCCATGTCGTATCTAAATTGGGAATCTATAGAGTGGAAGTTATAATTATCTTAATGTTACTGAATTAGAGCTTCATGTAGTTCATGAAGAGCATATGGATGATTAGTTTCATGAAAAAATCTTTAGGGTCATGTGATCCATTGAAAAAAAGATTATTTGTACCATCCCTTTGATGTCTAAGCTGACATGAGAGTTTTAGCTATTACATTCGTTAATTTTTAATGGAGATGGAGGACCCCAGGCAGCCTAGTTATGGATTGAGTTCTTCTAGAAAATCATTAAGAATTTTGAGACACCCGTAGATATTAGGGTGAAGCTTGTTGTATATATGATTTTTTTACCTAAAAAGCATTGGTTGGATATTCTAGTGGAATATGGGAAGTTGAACTACATATATATAGAAGAATTTCATATGACGTTCCTGGACCATTTCAATCCTGATACTTTGAGGGATGAAAAAGAGCATAAGTTCATGAATCTCATGAAGGAGGGAATGTCAGTTTTAGACTATGCTAGAGGATTCACTGACCTACAGTTATATATTCCATCTTTGGAAGCTACTTAGATCTCTATAGAGATACATTATTAGAATGGTCATCACTGTGACATTAGTTCATAGGTAATCATTTTTCATATGAGCATCCTTGATTATCTGATCAATGAGTAAATCATCACTGAATTGAATCTGAGAGAGGCCCTAAGCAGCGACCATGTTATTTTAACATGAAGAACATGGATCTCTACGTTGCGTGTCAAGAAGTTCCACTATGATATATTCCACCAAGATTGTTGTGGAAAGGTAAATCAGAGTAGTGGATAGATATTTGATGACCGTGTTCCATTCAAGTGTTATTAGTGTGTAAGATTGAAAACAAGTTCCTACATTGTCTTTACCGTGGAGTTGAGTGTCAAATTTGTTGAAGATAAGTTCATCATCAGATGTTCTCTGTGAACTTTTTATAGAAAACCAGGGGTAGGGGATCATGACAGGCACCTATGTTTGGATGGGTCTCATCTATACCTCAAAAGACTTGTATTCGGAGTTCCATTGACCATTCATGCCAAGGTTGGGGACATAGAACCCTATTGCATGAGCAGTATTACCAGTCAAGGGAAATAGCTTATTGTAGTTAGACTGGAGTGCTTGGTATAGGGAAAAGTTAGCTTCACATTATGCAGACAACTCTAGATATAATGGATATTGGATTATCTACCATCAGAGGTATGATTCTTATATCATCAACTTGGAATGTGTTTTTGGGATATAAAAGCATCACATTCTTCTCTATTTGTTCTTTTTTAATATGGTTTGGTCTTGCATATGGAAATCCTGGATGCTTATTTGACTGTAGACACACCTTTGGGAGTGCGGTCATAGAATATCAAACATTTCAAGACATGTTATCTATATATTGGTGGTTACTGTTCCTTTCGATAATCCTTCATGGTGGAAATTATAGGAATCAACATGATTATTAATATCTATTAGTTATTTCAATATCATGCTTATATCAACTATTACATAAGTAGAGTTACCTTTTTATCTCTAAAATGAAGCTAATATTTTCACCAAGGTGAGTGGGATCTTCAGGCTGTTTGTACAAGACCAATTCAATGCAGAATGGATTTTATTAGAGATTAGATATCCAGCCTTTCTGTAGATGATGGTGGAATGTAGTTTGATTATTTTACTATAGTTGTAGCCCATTTTTAGGATGTTTTTTCAAATGGTTTCTATGGTTTACCAAAGAAGAGAGAGATCAAGTTTATGATCAATCTAATGTCAAGAGTAGATCTAGTTTCTATTCGGCCTTAAATAATGACACAAGAAGAGATTTAGGTGTTTATAGTTCAGTTGGATGATCTAGAATATAAATTATTCACATGGCCTAGTACACCTCCATGGGGTTCTCTGGTTTTCATCCCTAATAAGACTGATGGATCATTTCAGTTATGTATAGATTGTCGATGTTTGAACCAGATGAAGGTCAAGAATCAGTATCCTCTTCCACACATTTATGATCTTCATGATCAATTGAGATGTGCTAAGATATTATTCAAGATTGATTTGAGATCTGGTTACCACAAAATAATAGTGAGACAATAGAACATACCTCAGACAACTTTTAGGAGAATGTATGGCTTGCATGAATTTTTGGTGATGTTGTTTAGGTTGACTAATGCAGAAAAGGTATTCATGGCCTTAATGAATATTATCATTCAAACTTTTTTGGATGAGTCTATGCTTGATATGGTTGATGGTTTCATAGTGTACTCCGGATCAAAGAAGATCATGCTAAACATCTTGATATGATCTTAAGTACATTGGCATACCATCAAATATATTTCAGGCTAACCAAATGAAACTTATGGATTAATAATGTGGACTTCTTATGCCATAAAATCTCAGAGGTAGGCGTTCCAATGGGCCCAATGAAATTCGAGTCATGGTATCATGGGAACATCCCAACAATTTCTTTTAGATTCATAGATTTCTGGGTTTAACGGGTTATTATTGATGTTTTATCAAGTATTTCTATCATTTTGTAGAACCTACAATTTTTATGACAAATAAAGGGGTGATGTTTTTTTTTGTGTGATTCTTGTGAGTAAGATTTTAATGAGATGAAAGATAGAATGACCTCAGCACCTATCCTCACATTACCTATGCCGAGTAAAGAATAAATTGTGTACTATTATGAAACTATATTTTAACTCATAGTAGGTCGAATGCAATATAATTGATTGGATTCTTATAGCTCAATGTAGGTGAGACCACATGAGAGGAATTACCCTAATAATGGTCTATATTTATTAGTGGTGTTACATGTCCTGATATTTTGGAGACACCATCTCATGGGTGAGAGGTTTTTAGTATACACTAACCATAATAGCCTCAGGTGAATATTTTATATGTGATATTTCAAGAATTGGTAGATATATGGCTCGAGTATCTACATTTTTTGGATTATAAACTAGGAATGTAAAACATTATTATCGATTCATTGAGATGAAACACATTGACAAAGGCAATAAGGCACTCATGTGAAGAGTGGTGGATAATTAAATTCTTTTCAGACATGAATCTTGATGCTCAGAAGTCTTAGGGATGGGTATCCTTTACTTCGACATCTGTTATAACTGTTATTTTGAAATAGATTCAAAATTTGAAGTTTTCTTATCTATAGGGATCATTTCAGAGAGAAAAATTATATGATGGGGATACAAAAACAGGATGGTCTCTTAGAATATTAAATTATATCCTTCTTTATGGTTTTATATTGGTTTCTATGTGCTTATTCAAGGATCTAATGAGGCATTTTCATGCTTCTAGATAGGTGGTGCATCCTATTTTGACAAATTTTTATCTTGATATTCGTAGAAATGTTGGTGTTCTGAAATAAAGGAGGTGGAAATCATCATGGCTAGATTATTTAATTTCTATCTAGTGAAAGATGAGTATTAGAGGCCACCTGGGATTTTTCATCCTTTTCCAATCTAGGGTGGAAATGGAATGACACCATAATGGTTTTTTTGATAGGATTACCTAGGAAAACCCATAAGAATGACACTATATGGGTTATTTTGGATCAAAAAACTATGTTATACAACTTCTTATTGGTCAAGGAAATATTCAATATTGATTGTCTTGGTAGTAGTTACATATGTGAGGAGGTTTTTCTAAAAGATGTTCTTGAGAATAATGATTCAAAGAAATACCATCATTTCTACATCACATTTCTGAAACGTTCTTAAGAAGACTCTTGTATCATGGTTTTTTATGAATATCTTATCATCCATAGATTGATGGTCAATTTGAGCAGACTATTCATGTTTTGTAGGATATGTTACAGTCATTTGTTTGGATTTTGGTGGTTCATGGGAGAAACATATGACAGTCATGGAGTTTTTATATAATAATATATTACATGTATCAATCCAAATGGAACATATTGAATAGGCATCGATCTTAATGAAACATTTTGAGGATTTTTATGGTTTGGTTTTCCATTCATCTCTTTATTGGTTGGACGTAGGTGATTCATCACTTGTTGGGCCTAGTCTCGTGAGAGAGACATTAGAGACATCTGAGTAGATTCAGCTGACCAAACATTTGAGGGTGACCATGCAGAGTAGGAACAAATCATATACTGGCCATAGATAATGAAATATGGAATTAAAGGTTGGTCATCATGTTTTCCTTTCGCTGCCGCCTAGTTTGTGGAAATGATTTATTATCAAACATGGAAATCTAACACCTGGGTTTTTCATGCTCTATGAGATAGTGGGAGAGTCAGTCCAATGGTGTACTGTCTAGCCCTTCTACTGCACGACATTTCCAGGAACTATGTATTCTACATGTCCAACCTATGGATAAATTATCCAGAAACATCTTATGATATAGACATATCATACATCAAGCTTTGTGTTGATGCATCCTTGAGGAGGATTTGATATCCATTATCGATCATAGTGATAAATTTCTTCTTGGTAGGACTACCCCATTAGATTAAGTCCAGTAGTAGCATAGGGGATTTCAGGAGGAGACCTAGGAGAGGGAGTCCGATATATAAACATAATTTCCAGACTTTTTCATTCATACTTTATAGTGATTCTATGAGCATCTCATGGATCAGCTATTATATGGTGTTGAGGTTATAAGATCCAATTTTTCTAGGTAAGTTCCCTCATTGAGTTTTTCATTTGAGCATTAGTGGATGAGTCTTGTTCAGAGATGAAGATTCGTTTTTGGGAAAAATGACTTAATGTTAGGGATATATACTTTTTTGAATTAATTGAGTCCTCATATAAATGGGTTATGTGAATCACAGGTTCTTATTAATTTGAGAATCTTTAAAGGAGGTTTAGATTCTTTAAAGGAAAAATGGGACGATAAAGCACCTACATAACATTTATAGGCCATGTAAATGGATTACATGTCATGTAATTTTTTTTGTTTTAATGAAATAAATATGAGACATTGTGTATTCCAAAATATTCTACTAAGAAGATTTATACGACATTTAACTATATTTCACAATATGTAAGTACATTACACATCGTGTAATTCCCGAACATGATATTTTAAAGTGTGATGTGAAGGTAAATTTCAATCTTATTTTTTGCAACTTCTATACTCTTGGCTTAGGGAACCCCTCCATGAAATTTTGGAGTTCCAAAATCCCTTTTGGCAATCCTTTTTGTGTGATAAATCCATGATAAGACTTTTTATTCAAGTTTTCCCTTTTCTCCCATATTTTTCTGACTTTTGCTGCATAATTCCTTTGACATTGTACATTATTGGTTTTTGTATTGATCAATTTTGAACTAGGTTTTTCGTGGTTTTAATAGGAATATTATTACTTTGGGGTGCTTATCATTTGAAACATTGTTGGATCATTAGTTAAAGGTTGGGTGTCTAAATTGTAACCATATGGTTTGATAATTTACATGTTTATAAAATGTTGTGATTGCTCAAACTTATTATTTTCACAAATCAATTAAATAATAAATGGAATTATTACATGAAGTCATTTCGTCTTAATTTCAATCTTACCTGACTTATGGATACATGTGGGGTGAGAAAACAATGAAAATAATTTAATTATCTAGAGACTTAAGCATTTGATAGGGTGACGTGAGACCTTAAGTGATTTCTTGATTTAGAATCCCTATGTTGTGGTGTATTTCTTATTATTATAAATATTGAATTTTTTTATTTATATTTAATGTGGTATACAAAAGAAAATTTTAATTTTCATAATTAACCATTGAGATATATGATGTGATATTAGGATATCCATGTTGTATGACAACACTTGTGTTACTTATTTAAATTCTTATATAACAGGATAAGACTTTGAACTTTCACACTTATATATTGTAATTATAATAATGATCAGGCTCAACCTTATCCCATGCTATAATTATTATATAGAACAGAGCATTCCCAGTCCCATGTTGTAATGATTACAGGTCTTTGACTCAGTTGTTGTAATGCTTATAGGGATTTGACCAGGATTGTTTTGACTATATCATAGTTTTAGGGTTGTGGTTGGTATAGTCGTAATACATGGTCAAATATATTTTGTAATGGTTCTGAAGTAGGTAATTATACCATTGTTACATGGTTATTGTTGGCATAGTCATAAAAAATTCTAAGAGATATTCTGGCATGATTCCAAAGAAGGTTATTTTACCATGGTTATATGGTCACGGTTTGTATGGTCATAAGACATGATCTGAGACAAATCGGCATGGATCTGAAGCTTGTTTTAGTTGCATTATATTTATTGTTTAATTAATTAATAAACCTATTTATCACTTTATTTCATACACTTTTTATCAGACAGGTTAGTTTATTCATGGTGGTGTTGACCTACTGAGTTATACTCACACCCTATTCGGGCTGTCGTTTGGTACCCTAGAAGATTATGTGGATGCATGTTCGGAAAAGGGAAAAGTATATTATTGTTAATTGTTGTCTTTATGGATGGCCAATAGTTTGGGGATGGGGCCAATATGGGGCTTGGTATAAGGGAATTTTGAGTCTTTATTTGAGTTTGATAGTCTTTTACTTGTATTCTTTCTAGAATGAATTTTTTTACATTTCCGTACAACATTATATTATTCCATTATTATTTATTTGATTATTAAATTAGATTTTATTATTGTCTTTAGATATGTCTACACTTTGATTTTTTTTGTTTTTATGGTTTTTTTATACTTCTATGACACTTCATACCAGGGGGTATAGTCTCCCCACTATACACTTAACATCCCTACTGCTAGTTGGAATCCTTTGGTGTACATGGAGGTACACATGAGGTCTCAGAACCAACCCTTTTGTCCATGTGAGAGTGTTTTGGATTGAGGAAAATTACATCAATAATATAACTATGATAACATAAGGACTCCATCTTCAACATATTTTCCTTCGAAATGATCAACTATCACTGAGCTTCATCTTATTTGAAATTATAATCATCTTCTAATTTCCCTATATCAGTTTTTTATTCATCTAATCTTTTTAAATATATTTTTATTTCTTTGTGTATAGTTTATATTTTCCACATTAAAAATTTCTTCTTCTTCCTATGGTTATTCCACCACCTAAATGGAATTCAGTTTGGTGACTCCCAATCAAATTTCTGGTAAGAAGACTAGGTTGGTCTCCTATATCATGATTATGTTGTGTATCTATGTTGTTTAAATAGTATTGTCTGTAAACACGTTTCTCAAACCATTAAAATTGATGTTCTTAGTGGGTTCTAGTCTCCTCAATTTGTATATGACGTTGAAGAGTATAATAGGATTTATATTTATCTGAACTACTATAAATCATCTGTTCTTTGATTTTTTTAAACTCTATTCTGGAATAATTCACTCAATACATTTGTATTTCATACTCTAAATATTTTTTGTCTTTCAATTTTTTAAATGACTATTTACCCCCACTCGTAGTCATTATTTCTATCTATAAATATCCAATAACTATTATTAGATCATGGTCAATAGCTTTGGTGTTTTGATAGAAAACGATTGGTAAAAAAATCTTGTCTTTGATAGATTAGTTATTATTTTCCATGTTTGTTTACTATATGCTAACCTAGTATCCTAGGATTAAAACTTTAAGGAAGAATGGTAAATATTACTTTTAATATGGAAGGTATTGATTATAATAATGGCTGGATTCCATAAAAAACCCAATTTTTTTGGGATTGACTATGGTTACTGGAAATAAATAGAAGAATATTTGAAACAATAGAGTGTATATGACTATACCATCATTGAAAAACCATATCATCTTCCAAATATTCATAAAGAGAAAATTCTATGTAATGAAATGATAAAATAAATTTTTAATTACAAAGCTAAAAATACTTTTATTATGCTATATATTGATGTGTCTATATCCTCATTTCATCTTGTATGAAAGCCCATGATATATGGAGAATACTGTAAGTGACTCATTATTGTATTGAAAATACAAACAGAACTTAGATAAGAATGCTTCGAGAAAAATACCAAGACTTCTATATGGGAGATGAAGACTTTTTGAACTAGATGTTCCATCCTTTCACAATTATAACCAATGGTACAAGTTCTCTTAATGACGTCTTGGAAAACAATTAATGTGGAATTAGTTTTGAGATCTCATCCAAATAGTTGTCATGCAATGAAGGTCACAATGAATGATAGAAATAATTTTGATGATTATAAATTAGATGAACTTATTGAATCCCTAATGTAGTATGAACTAAAAGAAAAAAATATTTTTGATGAGGAGTCTAATAAAAGAAAAGATATTTTATTTAAATATAATTTTATTGATATCTACAATTCCTCTGAATCTGAGTGCCATGAATGTTACAAGAAGATTTCTTACTTCAGTAACAAGTTTTTCAAGTTCATAAAAAAGTCTGGAAAGGGTATGTTCAATAGGATGTAAAAAATGATTATAGGAAATATAATACTAATAATAATAATGATGTTTTATAATTATCCTATTCTGAGTAAAGGAAGAAAGGTAACAAAAAGACAAAATCACTGAGACTCAAACATCAAGACGAACAAAGAGAGAAGAAGAAAATTATATTAATATTTTTTTAGATGTTGGATCTGTTCACACAGTTCTGACTGATCTAATTATTCTATAAGTGATAAAAAGATAGGGAATATTTCCCTGATGAGTATTACATGTGAGGTAAATAACTCTCTCCTCACATAGATAATTAATTAATAAAATATTGATCATAATTATTTATTTAAAATTAAACCTATATTTTTTCAACTCATGTTCTGATTATGGTCCTAAAAATTACAATGATAAGAAATTTCTAGGATAAAATGATAAATAAAAGAATTATGGAGTCATAATAATTGAAAAGTATACTACCTTAATATTTAAAAATAAAAACATTATTAAAAAAATTGTAAATGAAAATAGAATATAATAATTTGAAAATCTAAGTTTCCAAGAATTTTAAAGCTAATGAAAATAATAATTATGAATTGAAAGAAATAAATGATGAAAATGAAATGATTTAAAACATTTTCAAAGTAAATGATAAAGATAAAGATAGAACATTTAATTTAATTTTTGATTATCTTACTAAAGTAAAAAATTAATGTAAAAAAATAATGCAATAAAATAAAAAATTAAGAAACACATATTTTAGATTGAATGAAATATTATTTACTGTCACAGATACCCTTGAAATGGATATGTGATAAGATGATGTATTCACAGAAACTACACACCAATTAGAATGGTTTTGGATACTGTAGTATAACTCCATGTTTAATTAAGAATAATTTTTTTAAAATCTCAAAAGGATACATTTCAAGAATAACCATTTTTAAATATAGAATGAAAGTGAAATATGAAAACTAGTGTTCTATAATATTTTAAAAATATTTTTTGAATAATAGAACTTTCATTGTTATTGATTTACATTCTAATCTTCCAACTATTAAATTATTTAAATCAATTTGGGTGCCAAATATTTCTACTAAAAAACCAGTTGTACCCAAGTTGTCATGGGAACCAAAACATTCTATTTTTTTGTCGAATATGCCTTATAAGTCTCATTTACTCATGGTACATAATCAATGGATACTCCCAACAAAAAACATGTTATATTTCAAAATTTATATCATTTAGTTCAATTGAGGGTGGCCTTATCACATTTGGAGACAACATTAATTGAATGATTAAAGGTATTATAAGGGTTGGTTTTTATAAAAAAAATTATTATTTAAAAAGTATTATTTATTAATGGTTTAAAAAATAATATTATAAGTATATCATTGTATTGTGATGATGGATTAAATGTTATATTTGAAAATGAAAAATGTAATATTCATAAAAATAAATTATTGTTATTTAATCCAAATAGAAGTGAAAATGTATTTATTATTGATTTTATCATCTAACTAAAGAAAATTTCTATTTTATTAATGACAATTTAGATTAATTAATGGTAATCTTAGTTTTTCCATTTATAACTTTTCAAATGTAATATTTTTCACTCTTTTTATGATATGGGTTTCAATAAAGGAATTATTGAAATGGTTGAAAAGTATTTTTCTTTCTTGATTTTATGTTTTATAATTCACTACACATTTCCTAAAAAACTATTATGTATTTTTCAAGTATCTTTTATTGAGGTTTTTTCAAAAATAATGAGTTAATGTTTCTTCCATGTCATCTTTCGAATACCATATTTGGAAAGAGTCTTATAACATTTTTTTGATAATGTTAAACTATTTTATGAAATATCATTCTATGATGTTGCTTCTGTTATCCTCTTTATAGAAAAAATACATATCTTTTGGGGTGTAATGATTCATGAATTACCATATAAATTACGTTATGAAAAAATTATTTTCATATCTTTATGGTTTTATATCGACAAATAAAATTTATGAAGATATTTTATGTGATATAATTTCAGAAATGTTACATAACCCATTTTTATTTAAATGGGTTATTTATGATATAATTAATGACTAATTTATAGTGGAACACATAGGTATTAATGATTAATGTTTTAGATCCTATATCACCCTCCAAATCATTGGTAAAGTATTTATATCTTCTGATAAATGTATTCACAAACATGATTATTTTTTTCACAAGTGTGGGTGTGAGTGAGTAACTCAAGAAGAAGATTCTTCCCTATGCATATGATTATTCTACAGCTCAATAGTGTATTAAAAACCCATGTTGTGACATATTTTAATGATTCTTCACTTTCTTATGTAATGATATCAAAATTTAATATTTTTGTCACCTGCTTAAAATTCATTTTATAATTAGAACTCTTCCTTGATGAAATTACTATTGTTTTATATATCTATATCATGATCCTTAATGTTAAAATCGGTTTTATGATTATCACATATTATTAAATTATTTTAAGACTGGACCTAAAATTATGGGTATGGGGTGACTCAGTTTGTATCAGATCAGTGTATAGTTATTTTGTGGATTATTTTAGTTGTTCTTCAGGATTAGTTTAGTTATTTTTTGGGGATTAGGATTATAGAACATCGATGAAAACCATAAAAATGATGATAAATGTAGGAAAACAACCTCAAAATTAAAGTAATATATTTTGTGTTTGGTTTCTTAACAATGAGATCCTTGTTAGGATACATATATTTTGATTTAGACTCTATCAAAGATTCACCTATTGGTAGTAACCATTGAAAACTATTGTTGAGTATTAACTTGGTGCATGAATACTGGGCCTAACTGTACTCATGGTTTGACTCTCCTAGGGTATATTTTTTTATTGTTCACATGATTTATATGAACCAGAATAAGGCATTTAAATGGATATTGATGATATATTATATAACTAGTTAGGTTGGAGAACCTAATAGTAAAATAACCATGATTATCCTGAGTTAAATTTAAGTAATTATATGTTGCAGAAATTATATCATAGATGATCCTAAAGTATGATTGGTTAAAATAAAGGTTTTATTGTGAAATACATCTTATGATTGAGTTTTCATATTCATATTATCATTTCCTATAATTTTATTGAATATTATAATAAAAATCATGGTTCAAGAATTTGATTGGAAACAACATGAGGAAGGTGTAGCTAAGAATGTTATGTCTCTAAAACCAACAAGTCTTATATATAGATAAAGAGTTTAAAATGGAAGAATGTGTTGATAATATTATTAAATGTCTGTTATAAATGAATTTATGAGTTTTAAAATCATACCTAACATAGTGATTTAAAAATAATATATTTATTTTTTCCCTTAATCATTTTTCATCGGTGGGTAGTAATTAAAATAGCGAAGAAGCATTTTTTTAGAGGTGGAAAGAATATAATACATAAATAATTTTATAAGTGTTGTTTTTTTAATAATTAGTATCTGAATACCTTGTTTTCCCTACAACACCGAACCAAAAATGATGCATGACACAGATTATTAATATAGATATATTTACCATAAAATAGATTCTGAATTTTGTGGGTATAAATCTTGGTAACCGCTTTATAAAATATATTTTGAAATAAAAATAAATAAATATTTAATACTAATTTATTGAAAACTTTTGTTTAGTGTAGCTAAATATCTTATAAAATCATTTTATGATGAAAATATATATTTTACTCTAAATTTTATTTTTATGCACTTTGTATTTTACTATATTATAGTTAGAAAATGATTTTAATTAAATTTATCAATAATATAATATAATAAAATAAGTAAAAATACATCAAATATTTATTACTGGTAATGTAATAAATTCATTTTATTTTTAAATGATACATTTTTCCTGATATTGTTTTCATGTGCAATGTGCACTAACATTAAAATTAATATTTATCCATTTTAGAAATATAATAATATATAATGATTTGAAAATTTTTAATCAAAATTTTTATATTTTTCTAATAAGGTAAATTTAATTTTTAAGCCTTTGAATATGTTACTGTGATTTGAGTTCATTACCACAATAATGTTAATCTATTATTTTCAAAGAAGTTTTTTCCAAAAACATTAATTAAATATAATATAAATAAATTAAATTAATATATTTTAAATAATGAATATAATATGATGGTTAAATGTTTGAAAAACATATCAAAAATAATTTAGGCAGTACTTGATAGGAAATAGGTACAATAACAATTGATATTTTAAAAGGACAATGTAATGCCCCGACCCTAGTTACCCAGAGTCAGTGCATTATTACATAACATTGGAATGATCATAAGAAAGATCAAATCTCTAAAGACCGATTGGTTTAGTAGCCTTGGAAATACTAGATATATTCATAAAGTTTTACATTACATCATAAAGTGAAAAACTACTACAACAACATAATGCCTCCATAGTCCACACTATTATCCCCTCATAATATCCCTGTAGGTCATTCATAACTTACTTGTTCACATTCTGGGAAAAAGAAAACATAGAAAAGGGGTGAGCTCAAATGCCCAGTAAGGATAACAATATAGCGTAAACTTTCAAAAATAAGAATAAACATTTAAGGCAATGTATAACTAAAACAAAAGCCTTTTAAACTTGAACCTCAACATAGTATGGCAAAGGTAACATGAAATAATGCCATTTACTTATTCACATGGATATTCTACTAATCGAATAATCACATGCAATATCAATAACCACTTTCATAATGATGGAATGCATAATGCCAGACTATCATAACCACATATCCAAGGCCTCGTGCCAAGACTACAAAGAAGATTTTGTCAAGGCCTTGTGCCAAGACACTAGTTTGTCTCATGAGACCTACCGATGCATCGAGGAGCTATAGCGGGCTCCACCTGTCACATATTAAGTCCAATGCATTCCCATATGAAAAGGTTTAAACATAACATAAACATTCTTATTAAAACTAGCATATGAAATGTCAATACTTTCACCATAAACTATGAATGGTATAAAAATAGCACATCCACAGTCAAACATATCTCAAAACCTTCAATACAATATAGAAGTTTTGTATCAAAATAAATCAACTTTATATAACAATAAAATCCATCAAAGGATGTTGACATAGATGAAATCAAAACTATTTTAGAGAAATATCTCCTTTTTTGAAATCATTTAAAAGTCACACATTTATAAAAGAAGTAATTAAAAAGTGATTTTTGAATCAAAGTGTCGCATACCACTTTGATACTTTTGAAAGGAATTAACATTTTAAAAACATTCATGTCCATATAAATAAATCCTTAAAAACCATTTTGAAGACATGGACATTAATTAAAAAGATTTAGAAAGATAAATCTTTAAAACATTTAAAATTCTGATTTTGATAAAGAGTACCTTTCCGAAATTCTTAAAATATTCATTTTGAAATCATTTAAAAGTCACATAATTATAAAATAAAACATTTTCTTTGAAAATATTATTATAATCTTGTAAGGGAAGCTTTGACAATTTTATAACGGTGGTAAATAGCTGCACCCTCCGTATAAGTTAAAAAAACATTCTTACCTTAATTTTGTCAAAAAGTATAAAAAGCACCTTGTTTGGAAAACTACGGAAAGATTCCTTTATAAACCTCATATAAAAAGTCAAACGAGGGTATAAATGACTTTAACCCATATTCTAGTAAATAGTAAAAATGTTTTGAAATTCATTTTTAAGAAACATGGATGTGTATGATAAATAGATCCCAGTAGATTATTACGTATATACAACCTCGGATAATGAAGAGATTGTGAAATAACCCTTACCTTGTACTTTTCATTGGTTGGGGTAGGTTAAGATCCTGTATAATGGTGAAATAATTGTTATTAAATTATTCAATAATCATATAAATTAATATGATATCATATATGATCTTTTAACATTTCTTTGTTAATAATATCTTAGGATTATCGTCATTTCGGGTGTTTACTTACTCGTTTTATTTTATTTGTTTTGTTACATAAGCCATGTTTGTAATGTATAGGTTGTATATTATTCATATCCATAATTATATCAAGTCCTTAAACATCATTTTTAAATCATCAAATGATAATCATACTTTAATGGATACGATGGAGAATGAATCTCATCACGTTCGTGGAGATGGTAGTCCGTACGTACGCACGAGCGACAATACCATTCTTTTAATATTAAAATAATATATAATTTCATGTTATATCATATATACAGAATCCTTATCATGTTATATTTATTATTTACATGAGTTACACATCATTATTATACCCATCCAAATAATAATATATTGAATAACAATTACACCACGACGTGGAGACGGTAAGCCGTACATATGCACGTATGGTGGCATGTTATTCAAAGAGTGGATAGAATACAGAATATTGTTGTAACATATTGATAATAACATCAAATTATATATAATATACTGGATTTATTATTTTAGAATGGTAACAACAAAGGAAGAATAAGTGGAAGAATAAAGGAACGTGAAAAGTGTGGTGAAATCATTACATCTTCTTCGGGTTCTTCCATTTGATTTGATCAAAAGGGCTCCATAGGTTGGCTTTATGATCAAAATAAGGACTCTAGGTTGTAGTGAGGGAATTTGGTAGAGTATTTGGGCAGATTTTGGCCAAACCAAAATGCTTTGAAGGTGTGAAGAAATGATAAGGAAAAGTGCCCTTTTATAAGAGGGGTGAGGGGAACCTTTGGAAAATCTAGAAATATTAGTTTATAATAAATTCATATTCGTTTTCTAATGGCTCAAAAGTTTATTATTCAAAATTTATGGTGGTGATGGGTCGAAAACAACTCAACCAATAGAATTTAGACTGGTTTGGGTACTTATATTAACCTTATCTTTAAGTATTAACTCTAAGTTAATTAGTTTAACTTTTACAATGTCTCTTTTTATTTTTATATTATATGGTTAATAAACATACCATATACATCCAAGAGACCCCCAAGTGGTCCATTAACGATACACCTATCATGATATAAGTCTCTTGGAAGAACCTTAGATTTTTAAGAATTTAATATCAATTAATAATATAATATTTGTTTTAAAAACTCTTTTATGTCAATTTTGACACTATTCAATAGTTGATTTTTTTGAAACTCATAACAGAATGATTACTTCAAAAACGTTTAATTAAATCACTCCTAACATGCGATATTAACTTAGAAAATTATTTTAATTCATAAAAAGTCTCAAATTTGATTTATTTGGGTATTTATAATATCAATTATTTTAAATTTTCACTACTATGTGAATTAATGCATCATCATTGTGTCATAAATAAATTAAATTATTTAATGTCTAAAATTCATAAATAAAATATACTTATGTAGGAAATCTTGTTATATTTCTAATTAATATTTATAGTCTAAAATCAAACATATATAACCCTATGTAAAAATTGTTTTTCTAAAAGATATATGCTTGTGTCATTTTTGTATTCATTTTAACATAATTAAAATAAAGTGTCCTTATCACCTACAAGTGGCTCCATGGGGTCCCTAAATCGACCCAAAGATGTCTATGGTCGAACATGTATCATCCAATAAGTCTAGGACACGTTTTAGGGTAATTTCATATTATTATAATATTATTTTTTAACCCTTATTTACAGGATTTACCCTTAACCATGGTAAATAAAATATTTACCGCAGTAATTATTCAAAATGTCTAAAAATAAAAGTTACCTATTTACACAATTTGAACATCCTGATTCCAAATATGGAATCCATTTTTAAAAATTCAAAACATATAAGTGGCAGAAATTAATTTAAAATTAATTCCCGTTGTTAAAACAAGAAGCGTGTTTTTAAGAGATAATAACTATCAAAAGATTGGCACTTGTTTATGTCCAGTTTAATTGTAAAATTATGTCCAATGACCAAAATTATATTAAATGGTAAAAATATATTCTAAATATACTTTAAAACCACTCATATTCATAATTTATCACTATTAATTATTTTGATTAAAAAAGTTGTTTTTAATAAAAATTTAGTAATTTTCACTATTCATCAAAATATTAAAGTTATCCAAAAAGTACCAAAATTTCACCTTAGGGTAAATTTGACACTCCGAATCCAAAAATGAAGTCTATTTTGAAATATAAAATATATATAATTTCAAAAAGTAGGTATTACTATTCATAACGGCTAGTTTGATCGGTTGTGGTGTGTGTTAAAACTCGAAGTTGCGTACAACACACGCTACTGTATTATTCAAATGAAAGCGTACCATGGAAGCTTGGGATGTTTCATTTTAAATTTTTTATGTCCCCATTTAGTCAAAAAGTTTAAAATATTGTATTTAAACAGGGTTCACTATTAAAAGTTGATAAAAGTGCAATACTAAAAATGAATTTGTTCTTGCATTATATCTAAGAAACTCAAAATATGAATTCTAAAATTATAAGGATTATATAAAGTTTAAAATTTAGTTAATACTATTCATAATCTCTTTTGAATGGCTTTTTTTTGGTAAGTCATGGTGCGATTGAACTCGGTGTTGCGTGTAGTGCAAGTTATTGAATTATTTTGAAGAAATAACACACTATGAAATCTTGGGGTGTTACATTCTCCCCTCATTGAATAAATTATGTCCTCGCAATTTGAAATTGTTCTTCAAAAATAAAAGGTTGAAAATAGAAAATATATTTGTGGGAAGACCCACATCGGAAATTGGGTTACTAAAATTTAGTCTTAATATGAGGAAAAGAGAAATGAAAGGGTCACCCCCAAATTATGATCTCAATTAGGAGAACATTGGTGGTAATTAGAGACATATAATTGGAGGAAAAACATAAATATTTATAGGTAGTGATTGAATTCATCAATCACAAACAAGTATGAAATTGAGGTCCTTAAATTCATCAATCTATGATGATTTGAAATACCATCAGTTCAACAAAACATAGGGTATTGGGATAACAAATTTTTGACATTTCAAAATATCTTAGTTGAAATCCCACATCGAAAAATGAATTAATGAGGCCTCTATTTAAAATAAAGAGTGGAAAGTATGAAGGTTACCAAAAATAACACATACTAGGGTTCTATGTAGGAAAATATGGATATGGAAGAGAAATCTAACCGTCAATTATCTGATGGAGAGGGGTAGAGAACATGGCTATGAAAAGGACAACAATCCCAAAGCCATAAATTAGTGATGATTTAAGGTACCATCTAGGACAACAGTTTTGTTCTAAGTTCCTTTTCTTAATGTTGAGGAATTTATTTATGAGATTGGCTAAGATTATGAAGAGATATACTTACTTTATAATTATAGTTTTATTCATTAATAAATTTCTACCACAAACTCATCTTTCACTCTAAAAGATAATAGAACGTAAAATAAAATTCTATTTATACTATTCATACAGGGTTCCAAAATAAATGAATTTATAATTCATCTACCAGATCTTTTAATAAAAACTACATTATTTAATCCAGGACATCTCGTGGGCCAGTTGTAGGTGATACACCCTTGTCGCCCTTTGGTTGCGGGTTCATGTCTCGCGGCCTTGCCTGTTGCGACGGGTTGGTGCCTGACCTCCGAGTTGTCCTTTTATGGTAATCCAAAATTAATCTCAAACTAGAATTTATCCAAAATACTTCTGTCCAAACTCATAGTCCAACATTTATAAGGAAGGTAAACATAATGTAGATCCTTTTTACCCCATAATAGCATATTAATACCTTCATCATGTATTCTTTTAAAACACTGAAACATCCTGAATTACCATAATCTTTATTGATTACATTCATGCTCCCTTATTCCATATAGAATGCTGGATATACTTCATCAATACAAAAATGTTTTAAACCCCAACAATGATGGTATATACAAATCATTAATAAGCTTCAAGGTAGTCATGAATATCCAATATAATTTATCCAAATCAATCATGTATTATTCTAAAATCACTACCTCGATATCAGAACCATATTATGGTTTATCTTTCTCTCAACCATATATTTTCCAAAAATTTAACCTGCTATTGAGTCACTTTTCTTTGTTCCGCACAATCTCAAGTCCTTAATGAAATAGTACTATAGTACAATACTTATATACTCCATAATTATTATAACAAGTACATTGTTGATACAACACTCAAATGACATAATCAACATAAGAACTCTAATCCTTCCTCTTCATTTGTGGTAGTATCATAACATGATTATTATCCAATAGCATCATTTGCGGCATAGTATGATGATTGGGACATAGGTTCGTGTAGTGTCCAAACTCCTTGCAAATGAAGCATTGTACATTTGAATCCATTTTCTTACCCTTGCAGTCACGTACTTTGTGCCCTTTTCCTCCACACTTATAACAAACTCTCATTCCTTTCAGGCAAGTTCCAGGGTGTTTCTTTCCACAGTTATCACATATGGGAAAATTCTTCTTTTCCCTCTTCCCTTTATCCATCTTTCTCTCTTCCATCATTTTCTTATCTTGCATCCCTTCAAAGCCATAGGAATCAGTAAACTTATTAATTATCTTATCAATACATGATATTATTTCTTCATATGATGATAATACATGCCAGACTATTTCTCTTATAAATTCTGGCTTAGGACCATGAAAGATATAATCCTTCTTTCTCTTTGGGTAATGTGCATTGCTGGAGTTATCATTCCTTCTACTGGGCGCCATTTCTAAACAATGGCATACACTAGATTAGTTTATGAATAACAATACCTAATCCCAAACTTGTAAAACACATAACATAAATTAAATAGTTTATGGATATAATCCATAATCATAAAAATGTATCCTTTGAGGAAGTATATACTCATAAACCCTTCATAATGGTTTGTAAAGAAACTGAGAATTATCCTAAGCATATCCCCCAGGAGTGTCGTAACCAAGAGTGCAGCAAGGCCCGTTGTCATGCACCAGTTCCCATTCGAGTCTAGCTCAAAGCGGTGTTTTCGGGTTTTACCCTTAGGTACATCTGTGCCAGCGCCACCTCTACCTGCTCATATGCAGACAGGGATGTATTGCTTGGAAAACTCACAAGATCTCTACAATACCAAAATTCTAGGAAGTTATTCTATACTAATCCTCAAATTCCATCTTACGTCTATGTGCTCTAATCAAAGTTTATCTAAATCTAGCTTCCAAGGTTTGTACTAAACATTCTCTGATACCAACTGTAACGCCCCGACCCCCGTTACCCAGAGTTAGTGAATTATTACATACCATTTGCATGATCACAAGAAAGATCAAATCTTGAAAGACCGATTGGTTTAGAAGCCTTGGAAACACTAGATATATTCATAAAGTTTTACATTACATCATAAAGTGAAAAACTACTACAACAACATAATGTCTATATAGTCCACACTATTATCCCCTCATAATATCCCTGCAGGTCATTCATAACTTACTTCTTCACATCCTGGGAAAAATAAAACATAGAAAAGGGGTGAGCTCAAATGCCCAGTGAGGATAACAATATAGCGGAAACTTTCAAAAATAAGCATAAACATTTAAGGCAATGTATATCTAAAACAAAAGCCTTTTAAACTTGAACCTCAACATAGTATGGAAAAAGTAAAATGAAATAATGCCATTTACTTATTCACATGGATATTCTACTAATCGAATAATCACATGCAATATCAATAACCACTTTCATAATGTTGGAATGCATAATGCCAGACTATCATAACCACATAGCCAAGGCCCCGTGCCAAGACTACAAATAAGATTTTGTCAAGGCCTTGTGCCAAGACACTAGTTTGTCTCATGAGACCTACCGATGCATCGAGGAGATATAGCGGGCTCCAACCGTCACATATTAATTCCAATGCATTCCCATATGAAAAGGTTTAAACATAACATAATCAATCCTATTAAAACTAGCATACAAAATGTCAATACTTTCACCATAAACTATGAATGGTATAAAAATAGCACATCCACAGTCAAACATATCACAAAACCTTCAATACAATATAGAAGTTTTGTATCACAATAAATCAACTTCATATAATCATAAAATCCATCAAAGGATGTTGACATAGATGAAATCAAAACTATTTGAGAGAAATATCTCCTTTTTTGAAATCATTTAAAAGTCACACTTTTATAAAGGAAGTAATTAAAAAGAGATTTTTGAATCAAAGTGTCCCATACCACTTTGAAACTTTTGAAAGGAACTAAAATTTTAAAAACATTCATGTCCATATAAATAAATCCTTAAAAACCATTTTGATGACATGGACATTAATTAATAAGATTTAGAAAGATAAATCTTTAAAACATTTAAAATTCTGATTTTGATAAAGAGTACCTTTCCTAAATTCTTAAAATATTCATTTTGAAATCATTTAAAAGTCACATAATTATAAAATAAAACATTTTATTTTAAAATATTATTATAATCTTGTAAGGTAAGCTTTTACAATTTTATAATGGTGGTAAATAGCCGCACCCGCCGTATAAGTTAAAAACATTCTTACCTTAATTTTGTCGAAAAGGTTAAAAAGCACCTTGTTTGGAAAACGACGGAAATATTCCTTTATAAACCTCTTATAAAAAGTAAAACAAGGGTATAAATTACTTAAACCCATATTCTAGTAAATAGTAAAAATGTTTTGAAATTCATTTTTAAGAAACATGGATGTGGATGATAAAGAGATCCCAGTAGATTATTACGTATAAACAACCTCAGATAATGAAGAGATTGTGAAATAACCCTTACCTTGTACTTTTCCTTGGTTGGGGTAGGACGACCTCCTGTATAATAGTGAAATAATTGTTGTTAAATTATTCAATAATCATATACATTAAAATGATATCATATATGATCTTTTAACATTGCTTTGTTAATAATATCTTAGAATTATCGTCGTTTCAGGTGTTTACTTACTCATTTTCTTTTATATGTTTTGTTACGTAAGCCATGTTTGTAATGGATAGGTTGTATATTATTCATATCCATAATTATATAAAGTCCTTAAACATCATTTTTAAATCATCAAATGATAATTATACTTTAATGGATACGATGGAGAATGAATCCCATCGCATTCGTGGAGACGGTAGTCCGTACGTACGCACGAGCGACAATATCATTCTTTTGATATTAAAATAATATATAATTGCATGGTATATAATATATAAAGAATCCTTATTATTTTATATTTATTATTTACATGAGTTACACATCATTATTATACCCATCCAAATAATAATATATAGAATAACAATTACACCACGACGTGGAGATGGTAAGCCGTACATACGCGCGTATGGTGACATGTTATTCAAAGGGTGGATAGAATACTGAATATGGTTGTACCATATTTATAATAACATCATAGTATATATAAGATACTGGATTTATTATTTTATAATGGTAACAACAGAGGAAGAAGAAGTGAAAGAAGAAAGGAACTTGAAAAAGGGTGGTGAAATCATTACCTCTTCTTCGGGTTCTTCTTTTTGATTTGATCAAAAGGGATCCTTAGGTTGGCTTTATGATAAAACTAAGGCCCTCTAGGTTGTAGTGAGGGAAGTTGGTAGAGTATTTGGTCAGAGTTTGGCCGAACCAAAAGGCTTTGAAGGTGTGAAGAAATGAGAAGGAAGAGTGCCCTTTTATAAGAGGGGTGAGGGGCACCTTTGGAAAAGTTAGAAATATTAGTTTATAATAAATTCATATTAGTTTTATAATGGCTCCAAAGTTTATCATTCAAAGGATAAGGTGGTTATGGGTCGAAAACTACTCAACCAATAGAATTTAGACAGGTTTGGGTACTTATATTAACCTTATCTTTAAGTATTAACTCTAAGTTAATTAGTTTCACTTTTATAATGTCTCTTTGTATTTTTATATTATATGGTTAATAAACATACCATATACATCCAAGAGACCCCCAAGTGGTCCATTAATGATACAACTATCATGATATGAGTCTCTTGGCCGAACCTTATATTTTTAGGAATTTAATATCAATTAATAATATAATATTTGTTTTAAAAACTCTTTTATGTCAATTTTGACACTATTGAATAGTTGATTTTTGTGAAACTCATAACTGAATTATTACTTATAAATAATTTAATTAAATCAATAATAACATTCCATATTAACTTATAAAATTATTTTAATTCATGAAAAGTCTCAAATTATATTTATTTGGGTATTTATAATATCAATTATTTTAAATTTTCACTATTATGTGAATTAATGCATCATCATTGTGTCATAAATAAATTAACTTAATTAATGTCTAAAAATTATAAATAAAATATAATTATGTATTAAATCCTTTTATCTTTATAATGAATATTTATAGTCAAAAATCCAACATATATAACCCTGTGTAAAAATTGTTTTTCTAAAAGATATATGCTTGTGTTATTTTTGTATTCATTTTAACATAATTAAAATAAAGTGTCCATATCACCTACAAGTGGATCCATGGGGTCCCAAAATCGTCCAATAGATTACTATGGTCGAACATGTATCATCCAATAAGTCTAGGACACGTTTTAGGGTAATTTAGTATTATTATAATATTATTTTTTAACTCTTATTTACCGGATTTACCCTTAACCATAACAAATAAAATATTTACCGCAGTAATTATTCAAAATGTCTAAAATTAAAATTTACCTGTTTACACAATTTGAACATCCTAATTCCAAATATGGAATCCATTTTTCAAAATTAAAAACACAAAAGTGACAGAAATTAATTTAAAATTAATTCCCGTTGTTAAAACAAAAGGCGTGTTTTTAAGAGATAATAACTATCAAAAGATTGACACTTGTTTATGTCCAGTTTAATTGTAAAATTATGTCCAATGACCAAAATTATATTAAATGGTAAAAATATATTCTAAATATACTTTAAAACCACTCAAATTCATAATTTATCAATATTAATTATTTTTATTAAAAAATTTGATTTTAATCAAAATTTAGTAATTTTAACTATTCATCAAAATATTAAAGTTATCCAAAAAGTACCAAAATTTCACCTTAGGGAAAATTCGACACTCCGAATCCAAAAATGAAGTCTATTATGAAATAAAAAATATATATAATTTCAAAAATTAGGTATTAATATTCATAACGGCTAGTTTGATCGGTTGTGGTGTGTGTTAAAACTCGAAGTTGCATACAACACACGCTACTGTATTTTTCAAAGGAAAGAGTACCGTGGAAGCTTGGGATGTTTCATTTTAAATTTTTGATGTCCCCATTTAGTCAAAAACTAAAATATATTGTATTTAAAAAGGGTTCACTATTAAAAGTTGATAAAAGTGAAATAATGAAAATGAATTTGTTCTTGCATTATATCTAAGAAACTCATAATATGGATTCTAAAATTATAAGGATTATATAAAGTTTAAAAGTTAGTTAATACTATTCATAACCTCTTTTGAATGGCTTTTTTTGGTAAGTCATTGTACGATTGAACTCGGTGTTGCGTGTAGTGCAAGTTATTGAATTATTTTGAAGAAATAACACACTATGAAATCTTGGGGTGTTACAGACAACTTCCTGTAAAATCAGTTTTCATTATATTTTATGTTTCAATTTAAAATATATATTCATATATTTTATAATTTTAAATGTATAAAGTGAATATAATTTATTATGTTAACATAAATTTTTTTTCATAGATGAATTTTTTCATAATTTTCTTGAAATATTTATTTTTAGGTGAATTATAAAAAATATGTTTTTTATAAATACCAGAAATTTTATGAAATCATTAACATCTAAGTGTAACAAAAAAAATTAATTTTTTTTTACAAATTAAATATATATTTGAAAACTTAAATTATAAACTAAAAATATATTTTTAAATTTTCATAATAAAATAATTATTATAATTTTTTCTATTTTCCTTGGGATGCAGTGAAGATACATACAAGTAAGATGTGATCATGCCATTAGGATAAGGACATCGCGCCCGCTGGACCCGACCCCTACAACGATGGATACCTTAGGTTACGTGGGTGAAATTGGGAATTCTAGTCATTGGAGGATATGAGGGACAGGATGCCGGTGTGTCCGGCTAGGCCTTAAGGATTTTTTTGTGGACAAGTGGGTGTACATGTGTTTTTCTCTTTTGGTCCTAGTACGGATCTTATATATAAGTGGGTCTACTGACTATAGTGTGTGGGTCTTTGGATCTGTGTTTTTTTGTGGTGTTTTCCTTCCACTCTTTTTAATTTTTGGTGCTTTATGTGTCGCTTTTTTGGTGGTTCATGTTTTTTTACTTTCTTTAATAAATTTTTGGAAATAACGTCACTCAGTAACATATCCTTTGTAGTAAAATAATTTTTTCATAAAAATTAAGATATTTTACCTTATTATCCATATAATATTTTTTTAGGTTAAAAATAAATATTTTTTCAATTTTTTTTTACAAATTTTGTGTAAAATTGAAATTAATTCTTCACCCACAAAGTATTTTATTTTTATAAAAATTATTCAATATTTGGAATAAGTGGGTAATTATTATGAAATAAGTTTTATTTTATATTTGTGTGTAAAAAAATAAATTACATAGTTAATAATTAGTTACGATAGTTAAAATAAAAAACTGGGAAAAAATCTATAATATAAGGGTAAAATAATTAAAACATGTCTTAAAATAACTGATTGATGTGTGGATCTACTGAAATATATATCTCCTCCACTCTTTTCACTTTATAATCCACATTAAATGTGAAAAACGTTCTACCTTTATAATAAGAAGTTATATATACAAAAATAGCATTCCCTATACTTATAATAGGGGCCTTCCACCACCCCTTCATGAAAGATCAATTTTGTTGAATTACTATTGAAACCATAAAAATGTTTCATTCTATAGAACCCTCTTACAAAACCAACATCCTATACTCATAAGATATCTTCCAAAGTCTTCTGTTTCCAAGAATATCTATATGGGAATGATCAAGTTCTCAACATGAGTACTGATCACTCTATAACCTATTTTATATTCAATATTTAAGTTCAAAATAAAATATCCACATTATTTTATAATGGAATCAGTATTTTTGGTATAATGAATGTTATTAGGTTATGTTAATAATTATTCGCCACCTTCCCTCCCACCTTTTCCTTTAAAAAATGAAACATTGTTCATGCATACATGCAGACTACCCCCTCTACAAAGTGATGTGTTTGTTTTTTCCATCATTGTATTATATTACTATTTAAAATTGTTATTTAATGAATAAATGTGATATTTATAAAATCATTATGATTTTGACTATATATATATATATCAATTATTACCTTATTTTTATTCTATTAAACATGTGTTGTCTACCACCTCCATAGAGCGACGTGTTACATTTCTCCTCAATGTAATACACTAATAGTTATAATATATATTTTTTAATGTATATGATATTAATTTGTAATATAATTCATGGGTTTTATTTCAAAAAATACAACACAAAGATTAGCATTCATTATAAAATAATCGGTTGATAATATTAAATTACTATAATCAAGATCAGCATCTTTTCTCCAAAATAGAAAAAATATATTATAGACATGGTCCATGACTATGTATATTTCCTATTTTTTTTTTAAATATGATAAATACATGGGAAATTATTTTTTTTATACAAATGGAGTGGAAACATCTCAAGGGTTATAATCAGAGTCATTGATCATGGCTATAGCTGATCTAATGTGGAACACATACCAATGAATATGTATGGGAAATGTTTTTGTGCCTATATTGTTGGATATATGGGATATATATATATATATATACACAATCACAATTCCATGGAAATAGGGTAAATTGGTTGAAAAAAAACAGTTGTGATCAGTTTGACTCCGGCTACAATGATCTCAAAATTATAAAAATTGGTGCTATTTCAAACTCACACATATTCAAATTAGAATTTTATTTCTTCCATTACACTGAAAGGGATTTTTCTAAAATATATATTAAAATAATTTTATATATTAATAATGATGATTACAATTGTTAAAAAACATGGTTTTGAACCATGAACCCCAAAATCTTAAACATCAGACTCTTGCACAACCCTAATATTAGGTTTTATATGAATCTAATTAAAATTATTAGATATATAGAATGTAATTATAAAAACAAATATTAGGATATCCATGGAAGATAATATGATACTGTAGATAAAATACTTAAGTGAATAACTAATGTAAATAAGTTTACCATACACCGAAGAGCATTCGCAATATCCAAAAACACCATTGAATGAGTTTAATAAAAATCATTGAGTGGTAAGAGCATGCCACCTATATAGTGTTACCATGGTTTAAATGAATCAAATGTCTTAAAATCAAGATTATCCTTTCTCCCAAAATGTGTAATAATATCAACATGAAAAGGAATAAAAGGAAATATAGAAATGGGTTCCTTGAGTCATTAGAAAAAATATCCACACACAAGACACTCTCGTTACATGGTAGTGATTTATATAACACCTAAGGATACTGTAAAGGTGTTTTACTCATTAACTGATGCATTTAAAAACATATATATATGTCATGGATGATTCATGTATCATATTTATTTAGTCCCTATGCATATAAAAATGAAATTTCTTTATATAATAAAATATTACATGGGTGAAATAGTTTTGGGGTCAACACACATGAAATAATTTGCTAAATGCATGAAAATAATAAATTTTAAGAAAAACAAATTACGTCCCATAATTAAATCATATATAAATTTTAATTTGGGTCATATCTCCTCCAATATATCACATTAAGTAATTGATAATTGACTTTTGGCCATTTTTCCTTACAAAGTATCATATACAATTACTTTTCAAATCAAATCTTGAACCCTTTTTGGATATCTTCCAAAAAGGTTTTTGAAATATATCATTAACTTAACATTGTATCTCATCATATAAAATAACCCGTGAAAAAACATCCAAAACACTTTTATATTTTCTCAAACACAGTTTAAGAATATCTCTCTCAATAAAAATAAATACACATTTAGTCAACGATAATGCGTAACCCCATGGGACTTTTTCTAATTGACCAAAAAATAATTGTCCATATTTTTATTTTTAGGAAAAGTGTGGCCTCTAGGAAAGAATCAATAAAACTCAAGCTATAAAGGTATCTAGAATTATATCCATCAAACACATATATCTCTATACCTATGTCCGCCAATATATATCATATGGAAATTTTCATTCTAATATTTTTTTCCCAGAAATTGAGAGTCTATGAGACCTAAAACATGTCATTCCCATATAGCTAATTATATATTCTTGATTCTTATATTGTATAATGGACTGACTGAGGAATACATCACATGTTATTCATCATTATAGATAATAAAATCACATTTACCTTATCCAAATAGGAATATATAATATCTTTTTGTTCCAGCACACTCCCACAATCTATCATAATCAAGGCACTATATGTCATAATCATCATATGAGAGGAAAAATCATATCTTAGTTGAGCTCCAAAAACTGTAAAGATCATCAACATACCCAACTCCCCCTGTAACTCCCCAAAATTTTATCAATGCAATTTCTCCCCTCTTATAGTAATTTCATATAGTAAAAATCACATAAAATCACTTATAGACAATAATAAAAACATTATAAATGAATAATTAATGAAATATGAAGTATTTCTAGAATTTCAAGAACCAATGAACATGAAATAGTTACTTGACATTACGAATAGTAATATGGCCCTTATAAATAGTAAATTGTCGATTATAATTGTTACTTAACCTCTGAATGTACAAATAAAATTTAGGCATTATATATATTAATTTATGGTATAATTATATCATATTCCATGTAAAACATTTGTCAACAATTATTAATTATGTGTCGGTAATTTTATAAGCCAGAAATATTTAATTACAATTTCAGGATTAATTTAATAGTTTTCAAGAAAATTTATTATAACATCCCAGGTAAATAAAGAATATGACATTTTCATATTTATTAGTATTTTTGAATACAATATTAATATTACTTTAAATGGGATTCTATGTTTGATGGCGTACCCAATACACAACAATGAGTTTTTTTGAAATCTTACGATGCACACTAATAATATAATAATATTATTGTAAATGGTAGTAAACGCCTAGCCGTTATAATGGCGGGAATGAAAAGAACTAACTAAAAAGTGAATATATATGTTTTTTAAATATTTGTTTTACATTTATCTAATAAATATTAGGGGCTTAAAATGTGAATGAATCTAATTGTAAGCATAAATATTCTAATATTCTTTAAAATGTCGATTAACAACCTTTTGATGGGGAACCCTTCTTAATTATACTTTATTTACTCTAATATTTCATATTTGACAAAATAAAATTCTTTTTTATAATCATGACATTAAAATTTACTTTGTGTAAATTTTTGGTATTTTTCGGATAATGTTCATTTTTTTATGAATAGTTAAAATGTTGTATTTTAATTCAAAACCTCCTTTTCATCTAATTTATTTCCATGGTTATATTATCTTTTTAATTGGTTTTAATGTGTAATTATAATATATTTTTACCATTTAATCCAATTGTGGTCACTAGAATTATTTTCATTATGAAAATGGATATAAACAAGTGTCAATCTTTTGGTAGATATTGTTTCTTAAAAACACGCTATTTGTTTTGACAACGAGAATTATCTATATAATTTATTAATGAAATTTATATTTTTTGAATTTGGTAAAATGGAAATCATTTTTTAATTTGGAATATCAAATATAGCTTAGGGTGAATGTTTGGTGTTTTTCTGATAATGTTCATTTTTTTAATGAATAGTAAAAAATACAGCATTTTAATTCAAAACTGTCTTTTCATCCAATTTATTTATATAATTATATTGTCATTTAAATTGGTTTTAAGGTGTAATTTAATTAGTTTTTTATCATTTAATACAATTTTTTTCATTCGAAGTGATTTCACTTTTAAATTTGATGTAAAAACAAATCAATCTTTTGATAGATTTTACTTCTTAAAAACCCGTCTTCGTTTTTGACAACGGGAATTATTTTTAAATTAATTACTGCAATTTATGTGTTTGTAATTTGATAAAATGGATTCCATATTTTGAATCAGAAGGTAAAAATCATGTAATTAAGACTCTTTTGTTTTTTATATGATGAATAGTAATTACAGTAATTATTTTTAATTACATTGATTAATTAGTAAATCCGGTAAAAAGGGGGAAACAAAATAATGTTATAATAATATAAAATTACTCATCCATGTGCCTTAATGCTATTTTTTTTAGTCATGTCCGACAATGGGATGTTGTGTGCCAACTTTGGGACCCCATTGAATCACTTTAATGTGATAATGACCTTTTATAATATTAGTTTTAAAGAAAGGAAAATATAACCAAAGTATGTATCACCTAAGTAAAACAATTTTAGTTTGGTTTATATAAATGCTCTCTTTGACTGTAAATATTAATTGGAAATCTAAAATGAGTTTTTAAATCATGGTATTTTATTTAGTATTTTTAGACATTAAATAAATAAATTTATTTATGACACATTGATGATGCAGTTATTACCTCATTAGTGAAATATTTAATTAAATGATATTATAAGTGTTAAAATAATTCATTTTTGAGACTTTGGGTGCTATACACAAATTTTATAGATGAGTATTATATTTTAAATTTATGTCAATGATTTTATTTCGAATGAATAAAGATTTTATGCATTTATCAAAAGTCAACTATCAAATAGTGTCAAAATTTGCATAAATGAGTTTTTTAAAACAAATAATATTTTACTAAATGGTATAAAGGTCCAAAAAAATCTAATATTCTGCCATATGACATATAATATATTACTAATATCATTATTGATATGATGATGGGACTATTGTTATTTTAAAAGTAACTAGTATGACCATATAGTTTGAAAATAAAAAAGATGTGGTGAGAATTATTGTTTTTAACTAAGGGTTAAAATGAAAAGATAAGTTGAATTATATGACCTCCACATGTCTAAATCCTATTGGTTGAGTGTATTTAGACCCCTTATCATCTTATCCTCGGGGAATATCATTTTTAGACATTTATAATATTAAAAACATTTTTATAATAAATATATATTTCAAGACTTTCCAAGAGTGCCCCTCCTCCCTCTTATAAAACGCCCTCACCTCTACCCCCATCCACACACCTCTCAAGCCCTTTGATCGACCAACATCTTCTCATTCATTCTTTCTAAATCCCCATCTTTCTCTTAGAAGCCTAATTTTTTCATAATTCTTTTCAAGAGATCATTTTCCTCATATCAAAAGATGTTACCCGATTTAGAGGTAACGCCTTCTCTCAAAATACTTTATTGTATTTTCCTTATTCACTCCCCCTATTATTTTGATTCTTTGATTACATAACAAAACAGTATAATTAATATACTAGTATATTGTTTTTAGAAGGATTTTATTTACACTTACACACACACTCGTCTAATGGTTATGGAACATACTGTTTCTGTGGGTGGCGAATTACTACCTCACGAAACGATGATTGTTCAAACTTCTCCTAACACATTTCTTGGTGGCCATTAAGATGACACTATATTTATATATTATAGATATGTTATTTATGGTTTCTATATGCTTTTGTATTTTTTGGTTAAATCATATCAATATTCTTTTCATGTCGTGTAATTGTGATAATTTCATTTGAGGAAGTGTAGACTACCGCCCCCTCAAGTGATGTGACCCGTTCATGAAATACATGGAATGTATAAAGAATGAAATTAATGAACATATTTTACCTATATAACATATATATTATACTATAATTATAATATATATATATATATCCTTCATTTAGTTTTAATTCCATTAATATGACAAAGAAATGAAAGTAACGTTAATGCGTACGTACGACCTACTATCTCCATGTACGGTGCATTTAATTTTTTATCTGCAAATGTTATGGAATAGTATAAAATTAATATTTACTAGATATATATGATATTTAAATCATGAATTACATTCTGGAGATGATTTACTTATAACTACATGGACAATTCTCTTCAAACATGTTTATTTTTTACTCTTTCACCGAACATCGAGAAAAACATCTGATATGACCTCACATAATTAACTCATTATTATAACATGATAATATCTGATATGAATTGAATAATCAACATAAAAGTAAGCAATTAGGAAATTATAAATTGAACTAAGTTTATTATTCATGAATATAAAGAACGAACGAGACAAGTCGGACTCGAGGTAAGGGATCCTACCTCTCTATTTCTTTTCAAGTACTCTCTTTTATGTGACTTCATTTAATATACTATTTCACATGTTGGGGGATGATATTTTATATTCCTCTTACATTAATTTTTATTTTCATATGATGTGAGACCCTATTTCATCTCATCAATCCATTTTTTGATGTTTTAAGTGGCGTCGTTAGGCTGCCGAATTTTCATAAGGGGATTTCTTATCTCACTTTTAATTCCGTGAGATTTCCATTGTTTGCCACTTATTTATTTCATGTGGTGTATTTTGTAATACCAAATGATATATTATCATTATTATATTTATATTCCATGGTATTCTTTGATTCATTTTTTTCTTATTATCTTTTGGTCATACGACCCGATTTATTACAACAAGTAAGCGGTTTTATCTCACTATTTATTCCCATGAGATTCATGCTATATTTGTCACTATCTCCTTTTAGTGGTGTATGTAATGCCCATTATTCTACTCTTTGTGAAATATAATTTCATTTATGGGTATTTACATTAACATTTTATAGTCCTTATTTCATGGGGTGTATGTTTCGAAAGTTACCAAAATCGGTAAGGGAACCTTTCACCCTCCGCTTTTTAAAAGACTTCTTTTTGTTAGGTATTTTAATTTACATATTCTTAATGTTTGGATATGTTATTATAAATCCTTATTGTTTTAAATTTTATGTCCAAGGGATTAGATACCCTTTTTATCTTTCATCAAACTAATTTTCTGAATTTTAAAGTGACATCGTTAGGCTGTCGAATTTCTGTAAGGGAACTTCTTAACCCAATTTCAGTTCTTTGGGTTAAACCTCTACTTCTTGATAATGTCGTGCTACGTATATGTGTGGATGAACTCTAATTGGTTTACACTTAATATCCACTTATATTTGGTTTATTTATATTGGTCACACATAATTATGTAATTGATTTATCCTTAATCTAAGGATACCATCTTTGTACGGGACTTCGTCTCAATATCTTTTCATTGAGGTATTTTTGATTTCTACACGAATTTATTTTATACATTGTATAAAAACATTTTTAAATTTCATTTAATTAAAAGGGAATCTTTTCTCTATGAATCATTTTACTAAACGACAAAAAGGAATGTTTCTTTTTTTAACCTAAGTGGTGACAACGACCTTTTCTGCCATCGCAAGTATTATTTGATCTATGGATTCCTTAATAAGCCGTAATGTTTTCAAAAGAAAAATAAATACCATATACTCTTTTTAGGTATTTTGGTATTGAAAATGGATTTTAAGAATGGATTTATTATTTCAATACCTTAAAATGTTATATTGTTAATTCAATATGGGAATGTTATCTTTCATTTATGCTTAAGTTATGTCTAATGATTATGTTATGGTTCTTGGAAATTGTTACGTATATGGGTGGTTCCATGATAAACTTAGGGTGGGTGATCCTGAGATATTTCTCCAATGTATTGGGTATTGTTAGGAGGTAAACGTGAATGTTTCTTCGAAGAGATTTAGGGAATATATTGTGATGGGTATTCCAAATGTGACTCCCTATGTAGCTATGATAGCTACAATGTAAGTATGTTATGTATGCCTTAATTAACCTTTATGAATTTTGGGTATTATGTGTTATTCAAAAATATTATGATTTTAGAAGGTATGTTATGATTGAAAATTATGTTTTCATCGGTTTGTATTTTTGATGGGTTAATGTTTCCTTTCCTTATGTTATAACCCTTACAAAGATTTTTAGGCTCATCCAATGTTTTTGAAATGTTTTTCACAGGTCAAGAGGCAATTTCATGATGTGATGATAGTGTCAAAGAAGTTTCAAGAAATAAACCATGTTTTATTTTAAATAAGTTTCCTTTTATGTAATAAAATGAATATTGTCTTTGTTGTAACCACATTGTTTAAATGTGGAATGTCATGAATGATTTATGATCTAATTCTCTAAAACACTATACCTGAAAAGATCTTCAATGTGAATTCTTGAAATAACTCAATATTAAGTAATGTTTAAGTCTAGGGCCTTATAGTTGGTATCAAAGGTTGGTTTTGATAACTTTAGAGGTTAGAGTGTTATTTAAGCATAAGTGACAAGTTCTATATAACCACAATGGTTAGTATATTAGATGGAGTCATTGTTATTTTTGAAAGTTGGAATGATTTTGAGATAACTTGGATAAGAATATCTTAGTGTTTATCTTTTTCATTAGTACATGATGATTTTTCTGTTATACTCACACTGACATTTTTGGTTTTAGTAAATGGATGGACCTAGTAGACACCAAAGTGACAATGGGTTTCAAAGAAACTATGGTGGTTCTCTGATTAAGTGACTGGATGAAATGGGGGATTCAATGGGAAATATCGTGGTTATTCTAAACCAACTATCAGGAGTCATGATTAACCACTTGAGCCTTGGTGAGTTATTTAATGCATCATATACGAGAGAACCAACTCTATTTGGATGTTTAGGTAATAATTATAAAAGTAACCATTAGGGTTTATATGATCCTTACTTTTGATGTAATTATGGGTTACTATGTGTTATGATGGAAAATGAAAGTCATGAGATAAACTTGAGGTTAAAATATTTTATGATGATTTTTAATGAATTTATCTCTTTTTGGGAATGTTATAAAATTATATAGTTTTTGAAAAGGGACAACATGCAGGCCGTGTGACAACATGTTGCGTCGGAGGAAGCTGTGGGAATCAAACCCACAACCAAAGTGTAAATGGTATTTATCACCTACCACTGGACTACGTGATTTCCCTAGTTAGTATGACTAATTATTTTTAGTTTGATGATTTTATGAATCAAGAATAAGTTGATTTTGGTTTATTTAGGGAAATGATTAACCTATCAGGGAGGATATGTGATTAGGTTAATTACTTTTCAATACGAGATTTTAAGAGAAACTGATGTTATTTAGAGATAGATGTTAAGATTTATCTTGGAAGACTATGTGATTAAATCCTTCAGATATTTGGGTGTCAATCGTAGTCTGGTTTATTTTGAATAATTTTAAGGGCAATTTTGTATTGAATGGTCTTTGTTGAACTTTGGGTATTGTTTGAAATTTTTTGGAGATTAAGTGTAGTTTTTATTTTTACAAAGGATTATCCTTTTAGGGATTATCTGATCTTGTACTAACAATTTTGGATTAGGTTAAGGTATAAAGACATGAGAAATTTATAGTTCTCTTTTCTGGATTATGTGATTCTCAATAAGTTAATTATAACACTCTTAATGTGAACAAGTCATCCTAAATACTCATCTTTTGGAGGAAATATGAGTTTTTGTTAGAAATATAGTAAAAGATGAAAGTCTAAATGAAAAGTAAGTATGTTTCTGTTAACTTTTCTTACTGGGGAATCAAATACCATTTAACCAATCACACGTTTGTGATTTTCTGGTGGTTAACTTTCTCCTAGACATGCTTTCTATCACCCTCCATCAAAACTTGATGGTTTGTTTTCCTCTATATCCATGTTTTCATGTAATACTAGTATCTTGTTTCTCGGGTGACCATTGTACTTCTCTTTATAACTTTTAATGTGATAGTTTAATTGAATCCTTTTCTGATGTGGGGATTTTAATAATGTTCTGAGCCCAATTTTAAAATTGCGAGGACGTAATTCCCAAAAGGGGGGAAGGATGTAACATCCCAGGTAAATAAATAATATGACATTTTCATATTTATTAATATTTTTGAATAAAATATTAATATTACTTTCAAGGTAATGCTATGTTCGATAGCATACCCAATACGCAACAACGAGTTTCTTTGAAATCTTAAGATGCACACTAAAAATATAATAATAATATTGTAAATGGTAGTAAATGCCTAGCTGTTGTAATGGCAGGAATGAACATAACTAACTAAAAAGTGAGTATATATGTTTGTGAAATATTGTTTTTATATTTATCCAATAAATATTAGGGGCTTAAAATGCGAATGAATCCAATTTTAAGCATAAATATTCTAATATTCTTTAAAAGGTCGATTAACCGTCTTTTGATGAAAAACTCTTTTTAATTCCACTTTTTTGTCACATTTATATGTTATATTTGAAAAAATAAAATCCTTCTTTGGAATCAAGACATCAAAATTTACTTTTTGTAGTTTTATGGTATTTTTCTGATAAAGTTAATTTTTTCATGAATAGTGAAAAATGCTGTATTTTAATTCAAAACCTCCTTTTGATCTAATTTATTTTTATGGTTAGATTATTTTTTTAATTGGTTTTAAAGTTTAATTACAATATATTTTTACCATTTAATCCAATGGTGGTGATTATTATTAATTTCACTGTGAAAATGGACATAAAAAAGTGTTAATCATTTGGCAAATATTATTTCTTAAAAACACTCTATTTGTTTTGACAACGAGAATTAACTATAAAATTTATTAATGAGACTTCTATGTTTTAAATTTGTTAAAATGGAAATAATTTTTGAATTTTTAATCACAAATATAGCATAGGGTGATTTTTTGGTATTTTTCTGATAATGTTCATTTTTGAATGAATAGTAAAAAATACAGCATTTTAATTCAAAACTGCCATTTCATCCAATTTATTTATATAGATAGATTGTCATTTTAATTTGTTTTAAGGTTTAATTGAATTATGTTTTTATCATTTAATAAAATTTTGGTCATTGGATGAAATTTTACTTTTAAATTGGATGTAAAAACAAATCAATCTTTTGAAATATTTTACTTCTTAAAAACTCGTCTTTGGTTTTGACAACGGGAATTATTTTTAAATTAATTATTGAAATTTTTGTCTTTGGAATTTGATAAAATTGATTCCATTTTTGAAATCAGAAGTTCCAAATTATGAAATTAAGACTCTTTTGTTTTTGACACGATGAATAGTAATTATAGTAATTATTTTTAATTAGAGTGATTAATTTGTAAATCGAGTAAAAAGGGGAAAACAAAATAATGTTATATTAATATAAAAATACCCATCCATGTACCTTAATGATATTTTTAGTCATTTCCTTCCATGGGATACCTTGTTCCAACTTAGGGACCCCATGAAATCACTTTAGCGTGATATTGACCTTTTATCATATTAGTTTTAAAGAAAGGAAATTATAACCAAAGTATGTATTACCTAAGTAAAACAATTTTAGTTTTTTTATATAAATTATATCTTTGAATATAAATATTAATTGGAATGATAAAAACATTTACTACATCATGGTATTTTATTTATAATTTTTAGATATTAAATAAATAAATTTATATATGAAACAATGATGATGAAGTTATTACCTAATTAATGAAAGATTTAAATAAATGATGTTATAAGTGTTAAAATAATTATTTTTGAGACTTTGGATGATATCCAAGAATTTTATAGATGATTATGATATTTAAAATTTATGTTAATTCTTTTATTTTGAAGGAATAAATATTTTATTCCTTTATCAAAAGTCAACTACCAAATTGTGTCAAAATTGGCATAAATGTTTTTTTTAAACAAATGATATTTTATTAAATGGTATAAAGGTCCAGAAAAATCTAATATTCTTCCAAATGACATATAATATATTAATAATATCATTATTGATACAATTATGTGACTATTTTCATTTTTAAAGTAACTATTAAGACCTTATAGTTTAAAAATAAAAAAAGACGTGGTAAGAATTATTTTTTTTACTAAGGGTTAAAATGAAATGATAAGGTGAATTATATTACCTCCACATGTCTAAATACTATTGTTTGAGTGTATTTATATCCCTTATCATATTTTCCTATAGATATATTATTTTTGGATCCTTTATAATTTGGAAAACATTTTTATAATAAATATATATTTCAAGACTTTCCTAGTGTGCCCCTCCTCCCTCTTATAAAAATCCATCACCTGTACCCCCTTACCCACACCTCTAAAGCCCTTTGATCATCCAAAATTTGATCATTTTATCTATAAACATCCCTATATTAGACCTAGAAGTCTCAATTTGGGCATATTTCTTTTCAAGAGAGTCATTGCCTCAAATCAAAAGAAGTTACCCGATTTAGAGGTAACACTGTCTCTCAAAATACTTTGTTGTATTTTCCTTCTTCACTCCCCCTAATGTTCTTATTATTTTATTCCCTAACAACAACAGTATCCTCAATATACTAGGATGTTTTTATGAGAAGGATTTTATTTACAATTACACACACACTGGTCTAATGGTTAAGGAAGAAACTATTTCTGTGGGTGGAGAATTACTGCCTCACAAAATGATGATTATTCAATCTTCTCCTAATACCTTTCATGGTGCCCATTAAGATGTCACACTATTTATATATTATATATATGGTATTTGTTTTTTATATATGCTTCTTTATTTTATGTTTAAATCATATCATTATGCTTTTCATGTCCTATAATTGCGATAATTTCATTTGAGGAAGTATGGACTACCGCACCCTCAAGTGATGTGACTCATTCATGCAATACATGAAATGTATAAATAATGAAATTAATGAACTTATGTGACCTATATAACATATATATTATACTGTAATTATAATATATATATCCCTCATTTCTTTTTAATTCCATTAATATGAAAAAGAAATGAAAGTAGTGTTCATGCGTACGTACAACCTACCGTCTCCATGAATGGTGCATTTAATTTTTTTCTTCAAATGTTATGTAATAGTATAAAATTATTATATACTGGATATATATGATATTTAAATCATTAATACCATTCTAGAGAGGATTTACTTATAACTACTTGGAAAATTCACTTCAATCATGTTTATTTTTGACTCTTGCACTGAACATCGAAAAAAACATCTGATATAACCTCACATGATTAACTATTTATTATAACATGATAATATGTGATATGAATTTAATAATAAAAATTAAATGAATTTATTACGAAATTATAAATATACCTAAGATTATTATTTAGGAATAAAAATAATGAGTGAGACAAGTCGGACTCGAGGTAAGGGATCCTACCTCTCTCATTCTTTTTAAGTACTCCATTTTATGTGACTTCTTTTAAGATCCTTTTTCTTATGTTGGGGGATGTTATTTAATATTCCTATTAATGTAATTTTTTATGTTCATATGATTTTAGACCCTATTTTATCTCATCAATCCAATTTTTTTTTAAGTGGCATCGTTAGGCTGCCGAATTTTCATAAGGGGATTTCTTATCTCACTTTTAATTTTGTGAGATTTCCATTTTTTCCACTTATTTATTGCATGTGGTGTATTTTGTACTAATAATTCATATATATTATCATGATTATATTTATATTCAATGGTATTCTTTTATTCATTTTGTGCTTATTATCTTTTAGTCATACGACCCAATTTATTACAACAAGGTAAGGGTTTTTTATCTCACTATTTATTCCTGTGAGATTCATGCTATATTTGTCACTATTTCCTTTGAGTGGTATATGTACTTCCCCTTATTCTAATATTTGTGTAATATAATTTCTTTTATGGGTATTTACATCAACATTTTATAGTCCTTCTTTCATGGGGTTTACGTTTCGAAAGTTACCCAAATCGGTAAGGGAACCTTTCACCCTCTTCTTTTCAAAAGACTTCCTTTTGTTATGTCTTTTAATTAACATCTTCTTAAAGTTGGAATATGTTATTATATATCCTTATTGGTGTAAATTATATGTCCAAGTGATTATATACCCTTTTTATCTCTCATCAAACTCATTTTATGAATTAAAAAGTGACGCCATTTGGCTGTCGAATTTCTGTAAAGGCAATTCCTAACCCAATTTCAGTTCTTTGGGTTAAACCTATACTTCTTGATTATGTCGTGCTATGAATATTATGGATTACCTCTGATTTTTTTACACTTTATATCCAAATATATTGGGTATACATATATTTTTCAAAAATAATTTTTTAATTGATTAATCCTTAATCTAAGGATACCATCTTTGTACGGGACTTCATCTCAATCTCCTTTCATTGAGGAATCTTTTGATTTCTACACGACTTTATTTTATACGGTGTATAAAAAACTTTTGAATTTTCATTTCATTAAAAGGGATTCTATTCTCTATGAAGTGTTTTACTAAACAACAAAAAAAATGTTTCTTTTTTTAACATAAGCGGTGACAATGACCTTTTCTGCCGCCATGAGTATTATATGATCTATGGCTTCCTTAAAAAGCCGTAAGGTTTTCAAATGAAAAATAAATACCATATACTCTTTTTAGGTATTTTGGTATTGAAAATGGTTTTTAAGAATGGATTTATTATTTCAATATCTTCAAATGTTAAATTGTTATTGCAATGTGGGAATGGTATCTTTCCTTATGCTTAAGTTATGTGTTATGATTATGTTATGGTTCTTGGCCATTGTTACGTATATGGGTGGTTCCATGATAAACCTTTGGCGGGTGAGCCTGATATAGCACTCCAATGCATTGGGTAATGTGATGGAGGTAAACATGAATGTTTCTCTGGAGATATTTAGGGAATATTCTGTGATGGGTATTCCAAATGTGACTCCCTATGTAGCTATGATAGCTAAAATGTATGTATGTTTTGTAGGCCTTATGTTACCTTTATGAATTGTGATTACTATGTGCTGTTAATAAATATTATGATTTCAGAAGGTATGTTATGATTGAAAATTATGTTTCATCGGTTTTTATTTTTAATGGGTTAGTGTTTCATTTCATTATGTTATAACCCTTAGTGAGCTTTTTATGCTCAACCAATGTTTTTGAAATGTTTTTCACAGGTCAAGAGGCAAGTGCATGATGTGATGATAGTGTCGATGAAGTTTTAAGAAATTAACCAAGTTTTATTTTAAATAATTTTCCTTTTATAAAAAAATTAATATTGTATTTGTTGTGACCACCTTGTTTAAATATGGAATGTTATGCATGATTTATTATCTAATTCTCTAAAACTCTAAACCTGAAAAGATCCTCAATGTGAATTCTTGAAATAACTCAAGATAAAGTAATGTTTAAGGTTGTGGCCTTATATTTAATTTCATAAAATATATTCATAAACTAATATATTTATATCTTATGATTTTAAAATATGTTTATGATAATATAATTAGATTTTTAACGTGTTATAATATCAGCTATAATTATGAAATCTTTATTTTCAATGTAAATGATGATTTTAATTAAAAATTAAATTTCTCATATTTAGAAACATATTTTTATAAAATGGATTTCATTTTTTTAATTCCACATGTTGAAAAAATGTTAGGTTGAATTTTTGGTATTTTTTTGAAATACAAGATTTTTTGATGAATAGTAAAATACAGTAATTTACGGTATAATTATAATATAAATTAAATACACTATTCATTGAGTCATGGATGATACAAGAACAATAATATATAACTCCACATAATTTTTTCAATATATTTAGTGATAATGTTCATAAGATTCACTATCTTGAGCCAAAATAATAAATTAATTAATATAATATTTAGAAAACACCTCTCTTCTCCACAATAAATACCACTGCTCACCCCCTCCTCTACTCACACCTATAAATATTTGATCCTTGTCTAAATTATATCCAAACATCTTCCCAAGACCATATCCCACGTACAAGAGCTCTTGGTCTCACCAAAAGACCAAAATCTTTCTCTAAGGAGGTTTTTAAGGAGGATAAATCCAATAGGTAAAATCATCATCATTTTTTCTTTAAATTTATTTACAACTTGATATCTATTCTTCTCTAATCATCACCATATATTACACAAATTAAATGATTAATCTAGTATGTTTGATATAATATAATTAAATAATGTTAATATAATATTCATTATCAAACCCCTCCCTCCCTCTCTCATTTATTTTAAATATGAAATTGTTACCCATAATGTGTCAATTTACCAACTTCATGGGAGATGCACTTTAATTTTCCAATAAAACCTTCTACGATGATAATAAAACCATTGAATAGTTTAAAAAATATTTTAAATTTTATGTTATAACAATATTTATTTTCTGGAATAAACATATATAGATAATACTAAATGATAAAACAAAAAAAGTTCATTGTGATCGAAAAACCGCCATAATTATTCAAAAATGATCGTAATTAACATTAATCCAATGATTCATCCTCATACCATATAACATAATTTTTTATAAAATCATCTAAAATTATATAACATCATTTATTACATATAATAACACTTGTTGATATTTATATGCATATTACTTGAACTTCCATTCATGTATACAAGTGAACAGATCATGAAAACTCAAAAACGAACACTCCTGGATGATGATATTGAACACTATAACTCATATAAAAGTCCATTAATGAGCATAATAAAACCATAATGAATCATATTAATGTATAAAATATTCTTTATTTTGTAATGAATTAGTTTAATGTGATTATACAAGACATTAAAGTGATGAAAGCATTCAGATATAAGGTAAAGGGAAATGTCAAACCCCAATCTCTTTCATTGGGTTTTCCTTCTTTAATCCCATTTTCAGTATGGATATTTCATAAATATCATTTATTCATCATTTTCTTACATTTTTTGATATATAAATGTTTTATACTTTAATTTATAACAAATATAATTTTTTCTAAAATAACACTTCTTTTAAAAAAATACACCTTGTACATCTCACTCCAAGTTGAGGATACATATATCAAATATGTTATTCCATCTTTCATTTGGGAACCCAAAATTTATAAATGTATTATTTATGAAATTATACCCATTCAATTCCATGGGTTATTTCATATCTAATATTGATATATGTTCTATGTGGCTTGCTTGATAATGTAAATGTTATGATGTGATGGGTGTGCCTAGAATTATATAGAACAATGTAAATGTTATGATATGATGGGTGCACCCAAAATTATATAGCACCCTAATTAATTGTGTAATGTGTTGTATCTCATTGGAAAAAATGAAATATTCATAAACATGATCCGAGCTTTGTTTACAACTATGTGTGGTAGTTAACCACTAAGACATGATGTTTTATTTTTATGCATTGCCACATTCCAAGCCTTTTCTTAATGCTTCCTCTCGTGATTATAATCTTATGATTATGTTATGTTGATTATTAATATGATCACCCCATGATATAATGTTTCATGTAATTCTGTATCCTCTTACTAGGATTTTAGATCACCCCTTTTTTATGTATATCCTCAAGTTATTACTTGTACTAAGGAGAATGTGTAAGCCACCAAGAAACTAGAGAAAAAGGAATTAAATAAATTTTTGTGATTTATCTTGTAAAAGTGAGGTATGGACCTAGTTTTACCATGATACTAAACCATTGGATATTGGTTGTTTAATTCTTTTATGGTTTTAATTATTAAAATTATGTAATAGTATTGTAAGAAAAATAAATATTTCTATAGTAGGTATCAGTGCATAGTTTAGTTAATTTAAGAATTAGTATTAGAGAACTTTAGTGAAAACCCACAGTATAAGACTAAGTGTATGTAATTACTCATGAATATTATCTAAAATCAGGTTTCCAAAAAGATATGCCATTAAACTTAATTGAACAAAAGAATAAATTATTTATTCCTGACTTGTTGACTTATGTTTTGTTATAACCTTTTCTATTTTAGAAAATAGAGAGAACCAGGAGAAACTAGGCCAAAAAATTATGTGAGTGACAATGTAGTGATGTCCTAAATGACATTCCCAATACCATGGAAGATGGAGTTAAAAATATCATGGTTATGCTAACCTAGTTATCTCATGTTATGAATAATAACCTGAATAATTTGGAACGTCCAGCTTCACCTAAGAGGGTGAAATTGGATATCGAGTGTTTTATATGGAAACGACCATCAAGATTTAGTGGATCTTCTAATCCACCAGTCATTGAATAGTGGGTAAACTTAATAGAGTCGATCTTTTCTATACTTCAATTTTCTGAGATGGAGAAGGTGACTTCCTCTATTTACCATTTAGATAGAGTGGTCAATCAATAGTGGGATCTGATTATGAAGACCAAACCGAAGGACGAAATTGAATAGATAGAGTGTTAAGACATTAAGATAATGTTTCTTAACAAGTATTTCCTTGAAACTATTTGTAAAAATATGGAGATAGAATTTCCAAAGCTGATACAAAAGGACGGTGAATCTGTCACGACCTAAAAAAAAAATTTCAAAAGTATTTCTAGGTATGCTTCACTTTTTGTTATAAAAAATGACAAAACAATAGCTAGATTCATTAGTGGTTTAAAACCAGACCTTCAAAAGGTTCTTGAAATTTGAGACTTTGGGAATTAAGAAGAATTTTTTGATGTGCTCTCAAATTGGAGATGGAGTTTTGAGAATGGTCTCATGGCTATGGTGATAAGAAATGAAGTAGTGAGTTCCAATCAGGAATATTTAATGATAAAGGTGGATAGAAAACTCAACCACCCACATGCCAAAAATGTGGGAAGAAGCATCATGGGAAATTTGTCAACGGGATTTGTAAATACTTCAAATGTGGGAGATAAGGACCCCAAGATCATTAATGTTGAAAAGACATTAAAAAGGAGGTCAATATGGTGTTGGAAAGGGGATCACCACCCATGGTTCAATGATACAACTATAGGGAGCAATGGAACTATACAAGACAACGTACTAAAACTCGAGTCCTTAAGGGTAATCAGTGTCATCAACCACCAAAGCCAAAGGAGAAAGGCAAGGCTTAGGATATCACGACTATTGAAGTGGATTAAGAAAATTAAGTCATACAAGGTACAATTCCTATTTATTAAATAATGGGAATGGTTTTATTTGATTTTAGTTCTATGAATTTTTTTATATCTTTTATGTTTGCTAAAACTATTGAATCAAATCCCTAAAACCTTGAAGTTGAGATATCTATAAAAACACCAATCTGTGAATCAATGAAACACTATTGTAGGACATTTTTCAAATTGGTGTATGTGGGATGATTCTTCCAAAAAATCTCATGATACTTCCCTTAGTGAAATTTGAAGCTATAATTGTAATAGATTATCTCTCATTATATAGACCACATATAAACTATCAAGAGAATGAAATATCTTTTCACATTCCAAAACATCCCTTGCTCCTCTAAAAATGAATAGAAAATCATGAATCTATTTTGGAAAATAATTCTATTATGTGGGTGTTGATTCTTTTTAAATAATCATACCTTAATCAAATGGTTTAGTAAATGGAAGGTATCTAAGTGAAATTACCATTGTGAGGGAATACAATGATGTATTTATTGAAGTGTTTTCTATAATTCCCTGAGATCTTGACGTAGAGTTCTCAATATAATCCAGACCAAAAGATACTTCTATCTCAATGTGCTATAGGATAGATCATATTGAACTAAAAGTGTTAAAGAGGAATTTTCAAGAGTTTTTGGACAAAGGGTTCATACACCCCAGTGAATCACCTTGGGATGGCCAGTAATCTTTTTCAAGAATAAGGATAGATTAAAGCAGTTTTATATCGATTATCAGGAACTCAACAATGTCACTATAAATAAAAGGTATCATTTTCCATGTATTGATGATTTGTTCAATCAGTTTCAAGGAACTTTGTACTTCTTAATGGTTAATCTCCATTTTGGATATCATCAGCTAAAGTTGAAGAAGGAATATAATTAGAAGACTTCAATCCATACTAGGTATGGGCACTATGAGTTTTTGATGATTCTATTCGGACTTACTAATTCCCCTTCAATATTAATGGATTTTATGTATAGAGTCTTTATAAATTTCCTTGAAAATTTAGTGGTAGTGTTTATTGATGATATTCTGATCTACTACAAGAGAAATAAGGAACATGAAGATCTTATAAGGCTTATGTTGGAGACATTAATGAAGGATAAGTTCTATTACAAGTTTATTAAGTGTAACTTTTGAATGTAGAAAGTCACATTATTGGTATATGTGATCACATGTAAGGAAATTTCTATGGAAACTTCAAATATAAAGTCAATTAAGGAATTGACCATACCCTCTAGTTTCATATAAATCTATATTTTTCATGGATTATTAGGTTACTATCGATGATTCTTAGGAAATTTATCACGATTGTCAAGCATGCTAAATACGTTAATAAGGAAAGTGGTAAAGGATATATGGATGGAAGGAAATGAGGAAATATTCATGGATCTAATGAATAGGTCGATCAATACACCTTTAATCACATTAAAAAAAGTGGATAATGTTTTTTATATACAGTGATACTTTAAAGAGAGGCTTGGTATTTTCACTCATGAAAAATGATAATGTGATAGCCTACACCTCACTGTAGTTGAAGATCCATGGGAAGAACTACCTGACACATGACCTGGAGTTAGAAGCTATGATTTTGTCCTTGAAAATTGAGAATCACTACATCTATGGTTCTATGTGTGACATATATACCGATCAAAAGATCATAAAGTATATATTCACACCAATAGAGCTCAACATGCAACAAAGGATACTGTTAGAGAAAATTGAGGACTGTGATTGATCTATTCAATATCATCCTAGCAAGGAAAACAATGTAGAAGATACTCATAGTAGAAAAGAACATACTAATCTATCCATGTTGGGGGTTGGGGATTACCCAATCTTCATGGATTTGAAAAAGATATATTTAGAAATCATGTCAGAAAAGAATAAATACTATCTTTCCCAAATTATTTCCCAACCATCTATCTAAGAGATGATTAATGTGGCACAAAGGGATGATCTAGAGATATAAAAGAATGATAATGTAGTATATGAAGGGAAATTGGTAGATTTCCATATCCATTATGATTATGTGATTCAATTTGGAAGGAGGATATATGTGAATTCATCACCTAGGATAAGAAGGAGCTAGTGGACAATGCGAATATCTCAATATTCTCTATCCATCCTGGGATTAATAAAGTGTACCTTGATCTCTATGAACAGTTCTGGTGGGACAACATGAAGAATAATATTGTTTAATATAACTTGAGGTGCTTGATATGATAGAAAGTTAAAAAAGAGTGACAAAAGTCCAATGGGATGAAGCAACCATTACCTATAGCCATGTGTAAATGGGATATTGTCACCATGGACCTCAACACTAGTATCCCAAAGACATCCAAAGGAAACAACGTGATATGGATTATGGTGGGCTGACTCACCAAGACTTCCCTCTTTATCGCTATTACAGAAGATCTTTCTCTTTAAAAAATTAAAAAGTTATATGTGAAGGAAGTGGTGAGAATTCATGGAGTTCCACTCTTGATTATCTATGATCATGATCCTCAGTTTACATATAAAATCTGTAGGAGTCTTCAACTTTCTTTAAGTACTTAATTAAATTTCGGCACATCCTATCACCCCCAAACTGATGGCCAATCTAAAAGGACTATTCAGACACTTAAAGAATTGATAAGATCATTCTCATTAGAATTTAAGGATGGATGTATCATCATCTCCCATTGGTTGAGTTCTCATACAACAATAGCTTTCACTTGAGTATTCATATGGATCCATATTAATCTTTTTATGGAAATTGATGTAAAACTATAGCTTGTTGGGATGAAGTTGTTGAAATAAAGCTACTTTGACCTGATCTTGTACATTATATGACAGATAAGGTTCATGCCATATAACAACATATTAATACTGCTCACAGTCAGAAAAAGATCTATACTGGCAACTATCGAAGGGACATAGAGATCAATGTTGGAGATAATTTCTTTCTTCGAATATCACCATAGAAGAGATTCATGTAGTTTGGAATAAAAATTAATTTATTCCCAAGGTACATTAGCCCTATTGAGATCCTTGATCCCATAGGATCCAGGGAGTATCGGCTTTCACTTCCACCAAGTGTGGATGTAGTTCATGATGTGTTCCATGTATCACTCTAGAGGAAGTAGATACTAGATCCCTCACATGTACTAAACTCATAGGTGGTACAATTGGATGATGATCTCTCATATGGGGAGAATCTGATAAATATTCTAGATCGAAGAGATAAGGTTCTACGCAATAATACAACCTACGATGTCAAAGTGTTTTGGGGGAACCATAATAATAAAGAATCAACTTACAAACTATATGAGGCAATGAAAGAGAAGTACCCTCTCCTATTCATGTAAACTGAAAATTTGATGGTGAAATTTCAAAATGGGGGAAGAACCGAATGACCCAAACATTTATCAGGGGAATTTGTCCATTCTTATAGTAATATCATATAGTATAAATCACATATATTCACTTATATTCTATAATAAAAACATTATAAACAATTAATTAATGAAATAATAAGTATTTCTAGAAGTTGAGGAAACAATAACAATTAAAATAGTAACTAGACTTATGAATAGTAATATGGCCCTTATAAATAGTAAATTATCTAATATAATAGTAACTTAACCTTAAAATTTTCAAATAAAATTTAGTTATCCTATAAAATAATTTATTGTATAATTATATCATAGTCAAACTAAATAAAGGTTTTGAAAATTAATAATTAAGTGCGGGTAATTTTTTAATCCAAACATATTAAATTAAAATATTATAATTAATTTAATAATATAAAAGAAATTATGTTTTTTCAAAGAAATATATTCATAAATTAATATTTTTATCTCTTATTATTTTAATATAATTTTATGATACACTAAATAATTTTTCCAAGTGTCATAAAATCAGTTGTAATTTTAAAATCTGTATTTTCTATGTAAATGATGATATTATATAAGAATTAAATTATTCATACATAGAAAATTATTTTCATAAAATGGAGTTAATTTTTAAAGAATTTATGTCAATAAATTGTTAGGTTGAATCTTTGGGATTTTTCTGCAATACTTGATGTTTTTTAATAGTAAAATACGGTAATTTACAATATAAAAACATTATAAATTGAATAATATATTAATTGATTCATGGCTGATTTAAGCACCATAATCTCAAAATACCCTTAATTATTTTAATATATTTAGTGATAATGATCAAACTATTTAATGTCTTGATCCAAAATAATAAATTAAAGAATATAATATTGAGAAAACACCCATCTTCTATGCTATAAATACCACCCCTCACGCCCTCTTATCCGCACACCTCTCATGCATTGAGTCATGCCCAAATTATACCCAAACCTCTCCCCATTATCATATTCCACTTACAAGAGCTCTTTTTCTCACCAAAATATCAAAACATATCCATAAGGAGTTTCTCAATGGCGATAAATCCAAAAGGTAAAATCCACTTTTTTCATTAAATTTCAATACAATTTCATTTATATCCTTCTATTATCATCACCTTATCTTACCCAAATGGCATGATAACTCTGGTATATATTATGTACTATAATTATATCATATGAATGGAATATACATCATCAAATCCCTCCCTTCCACTCATTTATTTTAAAAAAATAAATGGTTTCCCATGATGTGTCAATTTACCGACATCATGGGTGATGGGCTTTCATTTTCCTTTAACACCTTCAAGAATGTTAATAAAACTATTAAATTATTTAGAAATATTTTAAAGTGTGTGTTATAACCATATTTATGTTATGTAACTAACATATATACATAATCCTGAATAATAAAACTAAACGAGTTCATTGTGATCGAAAACCCACCAAAATTAATGTAAAGTGATAATTATTAAATTTCATCAAATGATTCATCCTCATTCCTGATAAAAATTTTATTTATAATATTATATAAAATTCTGGAATTTATTTAATAACATATAATATCAATTCTAGATATTTATCTTCATTTTACATGAAGATCCATTCTTGTATACAGGTGAACAGATCATGAAAACTAAGAAAATGAACACTCCTAAAAGATGGGATTAAATTATATAACACATCTAAAAGGCCATAAATGATCTTAATAAAAACATAATGAATAAAATTCATTTATAAAATTTTATTTATTTTTTAATTAATTAATCTAATGTTATTATACAAGTCATTAATGTGACGAAATCATTCAAACATAAGGTAAGGGGAATTCTGAAACCCAACTCTCTTCCTTTGGGGTTTTCCATCTTTCACACCATTTTATGAACGTATATTTATTAAATGTCATTTATTCATCATTATATTACCCTTTTTGTGATATTCACATTTCCTAATTTAATTTATGACAAAAATGTCTTCCAAAAGAACCCTTCTTCCAAAATACACCTTTTTTTACTTCTCACTCAAGGTTGATGACTATTATATCAAGTATGTTATTCCACCTTTAATTTGGGGAAAAGGTTTATGAATTTATGCTTTATGAAATGAAACACATTCCTTTCCATGTGTTATTTTATGATCAGGATTTGTATACATTCTATGTGGCATGCATTATATTTTAAATGTTATGATGTGATAGGTGCACTCAGAATTATATAGAACAATATAAATGTTATGATGTGATGGGTGTGCCCAAAATTATATAACACTCTAATGAACTGTGTAATGTGATGTATATCATGAGAAAAATTGAAATATTCTTGAACATGATGCTATATTTTTTCACAACTATGTTTGGTAGTTAACCACTAAGATATGATGTTTCATTTTTATGCATTTCCATATTCCAAGACTTTTCTTAATGATTCTTCTCATTATTGTGATTTTATTCTTGTGATAATATGATGATGAATATTCTCACCCTATTATATATTGTTTCATGTCCTTATCTATCCTCATACTATGTTTTTAGCTTAACCATTTTTGATGTATATCCTTAGGTGATTACTTTAACCAAGGAGAATGTAAAGGTCACTAAGAAGATAGAGAAGAATGAATTAAATAAATGTGTACGGTTTATTTTTTAAAAATTATGTATGGTCATAGTTTTCCCATGATAACAAACCTTTGTATATTTATAATGTAATGATTTTATGTTTTTATCATTAAAATGATGTAAGAGTAATTCAAGAAAAAGGAGGGTCACTATAACCCCTATATTATCTAAATCAAAATATAAACCTATTTAAATATGGTATCAATGTACGAAGGTTATCTTGCTAGTATTATCACTAGCCTCATGTATTAGGGACCCAAATATGATTAATTCTCCCCCAATATACAAAATACAAATGTATGATACTCTATGGGGTATATATAACAAGTCGTCCAATGAAAATAAAGAATCATATTCTTTGTCTTAGGCCTCATGATCGTATTTTTTATCAATATACTAGAATCCTCATCATTTGAACCTTAAACTTTTTTCATATCCTATAATAAAAAATGACAAGCCTCAGTTATGGATAAACTCAAAGTTATACTTTGAGTGGTCAATTACTTTTTTAACATAATGAAAAAAATGATAAAATAGAATTTTGATTTAATAGGATACATTTTATTTTTTTAGACGTTTAATAATATTTAACCCAATATAAGAACCATTTTAACATATCATATATGATAAACTACTGGAACCTACTTAGGTTTTATATAACTTCTAGAATTTTTAACAAATAACATCATATTTAATCAATATCACATCTCTATCTAGCCATATAAAAAAACTCACGCAAACTATTTAGTGAGAAATATCAATAAAAATCAAATTTTAAAAATGGTGAGATTTAGAAATCATATCCCTAACTATTCAACTTGTTTAACATCTTTCAAATTATTAACTTACCAACATTAAATGATAGGATGTCTACTACTATTGGCTATATATAACTTTTTCTAAGTTTATCATCATCATCATTGGATACCTATTCCGTCAAACGTTTTCCTTGAAATAATTTAATTACATATATTACTCTTTACTAGTCCTCCTAATCCCTTATAGGATAATGTGACAAAAAAATTATGTAGTATCCAATTTTAACTCTTACATTTCTTTTTACCGAAACATATCACACTCATTTATGATAAAAGTATCACACTTTTGTTTGGTAACTAATATAACCATTTCCATTTCTCTTTACCACTATACCCTAGAATATTTTATGATATCAAGTTTAATTTGGTTTTAAACATAGATTGGTACAATTCATTATTTTTTAACATTGAACATCTATGAGTCCAAACAAACTCCCACTAGACTCTTAAACAATATATTATTTTCTGAATATATTTCTAATATATAAAAATTGTTTTGTGTTTGTAAATAACGTTTATTTCCTTTCAATAGGAATTATTATAAATTAAACAATATATTCCATATCATATGTGATATTCTCTATGATTTGAACCATTCCCTTTTTAATAGAATAATTTATTAAAATATATTACATATTGGGTGGTGGGAACACATTCAAAGATATTTTAATAATCATTTTATCCAAAATAAAAAATTATATTCATATTTTATTCTCAAAACATGTTATAGAAATTTTTTAATCATAAACCACATTTATAAAATTAATCATCAAATGGTTTTTCATAAAAACTCTTTATACTTGAACAAATTCTCTTATCACATAATTCAATTTAGATAAATATACATATCTTTTATTTAAATTAATTTGAGGTTGATAAAGTCCATTATCTTCAAATCCTCAATGTAATAACTTTTTATTAAATCTAATGAATATAAACTACAATCTCTGTAAATTCTTCCTTTGATTTTGGACTCTTGTATATTTAAAAGGCTTCTTAAAATATACATTCATTATCACATAACTTTATAAAATAATGAATTATATTATATAAAATATACACCATACATGAAAAGTTTATGGATTTTCACAAAATCCTTCATGCATATCTTTGATAATAAAATTATTTTGAATTATTATAATTTTGAAACATAGAATTTTGTTTAATAACTTTTCTTACACCACTACTCTTTCTCAAGATCTTTTAATTTGTTAAAATTCTTAGGAGATTCTCACATTCTATTTCTATATTTAAATTATTAATTGAAATGTTTTTCTAGATGATTATGATGATTATATTATCAATAATATAAATTTTTGTTGGATGAATATAATAGATTATTAACATTTTAATAAGAAAATTTATTAAATGGGATCCCACTAAAAAGATAACCTCATTTTGAAAATACATCATAACCATTAGTGGGATATCATACATATTTTCCTAAGAAATGGGTATGGTTTCGTGTTCATATAACCACATAATTATTTAGGTAGTCAATTACCCAAAACATATCATATATTATTCATGGATAGCTAATTAGATAACCCATTTTCCAATCCATAATATTGATAATCTTAACTATATTTCTCTATTATCTTAGACATTGGGCTTCCCAACCATGTGTTACCCAATGTAAACAACAAAAATAATATAACCAAGTATAATCTAGGGGAAATCATATTTCACATGAAACTATATGGAATGAAATTCCAGATTCAGTAATTAATTTCCTATATTACACAAGATAATATAGGGGAATCAATCTTTGTCATGAGACTACCCAGTGGGAAGATCGAGGTCTTGAGAAGTGTCTCTTTGGAAGGAATTTTACACTTAGTATTTAAAGGATATTTTAATCTCTCAATCTTATATCATGTTATTCATTTTTATTTTTTCATTCTCCTTGATGTTTAGTTTTGAATCATATTCCATCCACCTAATAAATATGTTCAAACTTTATTGATGTGTAAATCGTTACACAACCCACATGTCTGGGTTACATTCCAAAAAATTGAAGTCAAACGGATTCATACATATCTAGATGCATAATATGCAAAAGGTGCATTAAAACTTCATGTAAATTCTTATAATTATATGAGATTGCAGTTATCCACATGTGTAAATCTAGATATATATATATCTAACTATATTCACCATCCAAGACAAGGCACAAGACTCTAGGTAGGTTGGTAGTCAGAGCCCAAGCCCCTCCACCTAGGGACACTTTACTCAATATTGAATTAAATTCATCTTAAATCTAAGACCTAATATTCACAAAAAATAAAAAAAACTAAATACAATTTCATAATAGTAGTTAAAAATGAAGGTCAAGGTATAAGAAAAACTAAATTCATTATAGATTTAATCCTATCAGGTAATTAAAGGCTCTATCCTGGAATAAGATTAACAAATAAATAAAATCATACATAATATTAAAATTTACTAAAAAATTTACTAAACTTGAATATATTGGAGAATATCCTTTTAAATAAATGAACAATTCCAAATTTTAAACATGAGATAAGTATTTATGAAAAATTCATATATAAAATAAAATTTCAAATATTATATAATTATATTATCTTTAACATTATGGACATTCTATAATTATGAATATAATCATTTTATATTCATTTAAATATAAAATCTTTCATACTAATCCATATAGGGCATTTCCATCTTTAAATATATTATATTATATGAATTATAAACAATTTACAATTTAATTTATATTATTTAATCATTTTATATATTCTAAATATCATATAATTAATTACTTTACCAACCTTGATCATATCAATCATTGAAGAACCATTTAATGTGCCTTAAATAATATCCAAATATGGACCCCATTTATTTTCAATAATTCTAGATAATTTATCATGTAGAGTTCATGATTTAAATATAAACATTTTATATTTTGGACATATTTCATAACTTATAACTCTTAAAAATTTATCAATTATGAGTTATGAATCAAATTATTTATTTCCTGATCAAATGTTATGGAATAAATTTTTTAAATGGTATTTGAAATATTAACATTTAATATTTTGGAAAAATAAAATTTCTGAAATTTTTGTAATTAATTTTAAACCATTTGTAGTTATTTAATTTATTTATAATCCATTTACATATTAAATATTAAAAACGTTTCTTTTTAAATATTTATTAATATTTTATAAACCATTAATACTATTTAATATTTTTTGAAAATTAAAATCCTTTTTTCAACGCTTTCGCATGAACCAATTAGCATATAATAGTAAGCTCGCTCTACCCTTATACTGACACTCTACATAAGTGAAATCCAATTTTGGAGCCCTCTCATAAAGTTAAATGACTGTTTTTCTTTACCTAGGCATGTTTCATGTAAGCGTACGTGGTTGTTTACCTTTATACGACATTAATAAAAACTCATCTACCTTTAAATAGTGACTAGTTACCCAAATATGACCCTGTTAGGACCCGCAATACCTTTGTGTATAATGGTAATCAATAACCTACCCTTATATAATATCTTTATTCAAACTATTTCTGTAAGGATTAATATTTATACTACCTTTATGTCAACCCTTCACGTAAAGGTATGCCTTGGGGTTCTTTGGTTGTGTAATGGTAATAAAGGGATACTGTTATGCAAGATGTAATGTATGCATATGGGTAATGCCTTTTCAACCTTTATGCAACCCATCTATGTAATGGTATCACCTCAGTTACCCTTATGTCACACTTTTAAAATTAAAAAAAACATTTTCATACATCTAATATCATGTAAGTATATGTTATGATAACCCTTATTCAGAACACAATATATAAGGGTATGATGTGTAAGGGTAAGGTGTTGGTTACCATTACATAGTGCAACTATGTAAGCGTAAACCCTTATATGAAATTAAATTTATACAAACATGAAATAGATTTATTTTTTATTATTCTTCAATTAACCTCATTATTTAACAAAACTAAAAATATATTTATGCTAATACAACTATTGGGTTTAATAAAATTCTAATAAAATTTATTATAAACATAATAATTAATTAGAAATGAAATTTTATGATCTCTAGGTAAGATAATAAAAAAATTATTATAAAATAAAAAAATTATGAAATGATGTCAATAAGTACACCATACACAAAACAACATCTAAAACATCCAAAAACTACATGGAATAGGTTTGATAAATATCATTGAATGGGAAAATCATTCCACCATTATGATGTATTCACATGCTGAATTAATGAAATGTCATACATGATGGATTCCCCTTTCTCCCATGATGTTCTATAATCTCAGCATACAATGGAAGAAGAATGGATTAATGGGTTCCTAGGATTCATTGGCTAAATATCCACATACAACACACTCCCATCACATGAATTTTATTTTTATAACATCTGATACTCCAAAGTTTTTTCCACATTATCTAAGCATTAAAACACAAGTACAAATGACAAGGTATTTTCTTGCATCATATTCATTTACTCTATATACGTTCCATATAAATATGAAATAATTTCAATTAAAGATAGATTGTGTTGGCGAAATGTTTCCTATGTACAATACTCTATAATGAATAGACCGAATGCATGAAAATCAAAATTTTAATGTATACTAAAATAAAGACCATAAATATTTCAAATATACATGTCTTTAGGGCATGTCTCCTACACCTTAAAATGATTTTATATATTTATGTGTACATGTTCTTGTATACATATATGTGTGTGTGTGTGTGGAATGGTATGTAAAACATATAGATTTTTTATTCTAACATGGGAAATGGGAATAAAATTTTATTGAATATCCCACTATGCTATGATGAAAATACATTTTAACGAATGTATAAAATATATTTATATATATTTATATCAATTTTTTATTCTACACATGTAGATATGGTTACTAAATCCCCACAGAATATGGGTAGTATTTATAAGGAAATATCCAAGAGCATTTTATTATCCTAGATATAGGGTATTTTTTCAAACTCTATTGCCGCATGCTTTTTTCTCATGGATATATGGTATTTTTTGTAATAGTATAGCCATGGATCTAATCTGTCAGTGGATACATAATATTTTTGAATGGAAAAACCCATATATTTTTTCTTCTCGTGGATATAGGTTATGTTTTTTACAAATATATCACCACATACATGTTCTTCTAATAGATATGGTGTATTGTTTTTAAAATCAATTTCCATAGACATGTTTTAACTCTATATATATGGAAATTTATCATTATTATAGCCACAGACTACTTACTCTTTGGTTATAGGTGGTATATTTCCTTTGATATTTCTTCCTATTGGTATAAGGTTCCCTTATGGATATTTCTTGCATTATTATGTACATTACCATCATTTTTTCAATTACTAATACACACTATAGCCATAAGCAACACTGCCTATGGATTAATGTATGTAGTTGTAACTCATTTTTGTAGTAGTCACATTCTTATAAATCATGCCCATAATTTCCATTAAACAATCATGTGGATAAAAAACATTAAAACATAATTATTTCAATATATTTTATAATTTTGTAATCATGAACATGGTATTGATGAACTATTTTTGATGACGTCGTTATAAAACATTTATGACTGGTTCAAAACATTTGATAGTGAAAATAAAAAAATATTTACCTAATAAATTTATAATGAATGATACTAATGAAAGAGTGTAAATGATAATGTATTTTAAAATGTTTCTGAAATATGTGATCGATACAGTTACTATTATGATATAAGATTTTAAATATTTTATCTATAATTTGATATTAAAGGTAAGTTTTTTTCTTAATTCGATATCCTTTTGTTCAGTTATAATGTTTATTATTGAACATTAGTATTAAATGATATGTTTGTTATACCCAATGATTTTATTAGGATTTATTTCCAATTTCTTCAATGTATTTACATTATCTCTTATAAAATCCCATTAAAATAATTCATACATCAAAAATCTATTTTTTATGGTTTCTATCCTAATTTAATTTTTGTGAGGCTTGCTTTCATGTTTTGAACATATTATTATTTTATATGGAGTATATACTACCCCATTGGATTTTATATTCAATATTAATGTTAAATCCATGGGATTTATAATTATTTTTAACAATACATCCTTCTAGTACTTTTTATTCAATTGTTATCGAGTTTATAAGTGGGATTATTGACTTAATTTATTTTCTCAATCCATACATATTTTTCATTTAATATGGTTCTATAAGATTTTTTTATTATTTCATATTATGATTTTTTTGTTTACATTACTCCATAATTTATGGGTAATTACATTTAAAAATTAAATATATCTACCTTGTTGAATTAATTTCTTCATAAAATTTTATGATTTTAAGAATAATTAATATCCTTTCCAAATAGGTTCTTTTTCTCCCATATCAATATTCACCATTCACTATAACATTTTACACAATGATTTTTAAATCCAAATATGTATTGTTTTATATATTTAAATTTATCTCTTCTTATTTTTCAAATAGATTATTTATCACTCTTTTGTTATGTGGGCTTCAATAAAGGTATATTAAAAAATTTTAGAAGATATTTCATTTCATGAATATATGTTTTATCACACACTATACATTTTTTTCACAATAACATTATGTCTTTTTTAATAATCCATTATCAATATTTCAATCCAAATAATTTTTTAAAAATATTTTTTGTTTAGAGTTTTTAAATAAAGTATTGAAAGTGACTTGTAAAATAATTATTTATAATGTTGAAATGTTTTAGGAAATATCCTTTCATGATTTTTATTATACATTCCATTTTTATTTCCAAAATATCTATCTCTTTTGGTTTAGTGTTTTATGAATCACCCTCCATATTCTAACATACTTATTTTCAGATATTGATATTTTTGTGTCTACTAAATTAATTCTTCAAGATAATTTATGTCATACCATTTTTGGAAATATTTAAAAACCAATTTTATTTTAGGGTTCTTCAGGATATGATGGATGATTAATTTCTTATGGAACAAATATGCATAGATAAATAATATTTGGGTTCATATATCACCCTAAAATTCATTGTTTAAGTAATTATATATCATGATAAAATTATCAAAAATTATTATTACGTTTTTTCAAAAGCAACTGTGTACCATCATAAGAAATATGAGACTTAAATGAAAAAATGTTACTACACTTGTCAATATGTTTCGCCTTTATTTTTGAGACCTTAACTGATTACAAATCCATAGTAAATCATGGGTGTCTTGGAGTAGTTATTAGTATTAGTAGCCTTCTGGGAAGTTTTCGAGGGTGTGTGTGAGTGAGTAAAAAACCAACTGAAAGAACATGTGTTGTCCAATAAGGATAGTGATTAGTCTGATAAGTGACCATGGTGGGTAATATTCTATGGTGTTCTCAGATGGAAACCAAGGTATTATAGGAGATCCATGGGTTTATATGACTAGGTTCATGGCTTTGGGTAGGTTAGGTCATGGAAAATGGTATCAGAGCCAATACACAGCTATATGTATAGAGAAACTACCTAGGTTTTGGGATTTGGGTCTATAAAAATTGTGTTATGATTTTAAGGGGTGTAGAGTGTAACAATCCTAGAAAAGAGATCCTTAAAATGAAAAATGTTACTATCCATGTCAACGTGGCACACCTTTCTTTTTGGGATCATACCTAATTATAACTCCACAGTCAGGCATGTTTGGCCTAGTGTAGTAATTAGGATGGGTGAAAATCTTGGATGTTTCCTTGTGTGTGTGTAGGAGAGTGAGAAAAAACATTTAAAACATGTGCTGGTATATGGGGATATTCATTAGTCTGATAATATACCCTAGTTGGTAATAACATGTGATGTTCTCAAATAGAAACCAAGTTATTACTTGAGACCCATGGGGTCAGATGACTATGTTCATGGAACAGGGAAGGTCAGTCCATGATAATGGGTGTGAATGATTAAATCATGATGGTAATGTTTCCTTATAAATAAAAGTTTTACATAGTTCCTTCGTATTCAATATATCTATGTTCTTCCATATTTATATAATGTTTCAAATTTTTATGTAATGTTCGCATGATTCAAGAAATTTAGTATATTTTTTAAGTCATTTACTAATTGTTATACTTACCTAATGAACTATTTATGCTATTATGTTTCTATATCGTGATCCTTAATGATTGAACAATTTTCATGATTGTCACATATAATTCTATGATCTTATTAATAATACATTTCTCTCTTATTTAGGTTTTCTACATGTTTGTGATCTACCATTATGATTCATTGATAAGGTTTCCATTACTGAGAATTTGAGGGCACCCCTTTATTATATTTTTACCCCCATGTTAGGAATATGATTATAAAAGTTGTGAATTCAATAATGGATAGTATTGTTGCTAAATTATGGTGAAATGGTCATAGGTAGTATTAAATAAGTTTCTTATCTACTTGATCCTCAAAGACACTAGTCCTTTGGTTCATGGGATCTATAATATTTAATGTGATATGTACTATTTATCATATTGAAATGATATTAAATAATTATATATTGATCTTGGAATATCACACTTGGTATCAAATATAGTATGTAATTTACATGTTTTAGCACTGGATCTTCGAGTGTGGGTCCTGGGAGCCTCAATGAAGATATATAAGGATCCAATGTTGATGGATTTTGTAAAATTAGTCAATGAAATTACTATATAATGGATAACATCATTATTTTCACAATTAGGTTTCAAACCATTTTTACTGGAGATGATAAATAATTCTTAATAAGAGTAAAAGGGTTTATATAAGAAAATTTCATCCCTGAAATATGAGAGATTTTTAGATATAGTCGATGAAAATGGTATATTGAATATTTTAATGATACTAAGTGTTCTATAAGTTCCAAAGATAAAGAGGTAATTTCTAGAATAATCTCATAAATCAACCTTATCTATACACCCAGGCAGTACAGATATGTATAGGGATCTATAAGAGGACTTCCGGTGGGAAAACATGAAGCTAAAAATTGCTGACTTTGTGCTTAGATTCATATTATGCTAATATGTAATGTCTAAGAGACAACATTCAATGGGTTTCATGCAACCACTCTCTATACCAACGTGGAAGTGGTAAGATATCACAATAGACATCATTCCTAGAAAACCCAATATAAATAAGAGGAATTATACTCTATGGGTCATTGTGGATCATCTTAAAAAGTTTACACATTTATTATAAATAAAGGAATATCCACTCATTTAAAGTATTTTATAACTCTACATAAATAAATTTTTGAGGGTTTATATTAAATTATTAATAATTTAATATAATCATGAATCACATTTCATATAAAAGTTTTGGAGGATCCTTCAAAAGGATTTTAACATTGACATAAATTTAAACACTACTTATCATCGTAAAACAGATTGAAATTATAAAAGCATCATATAAAATATAGAGGACATGGAAAGGTTATACTCATATGAACAAGAGGGAAAAGGAACTGAAAACTACCTATAGTATAATTTTTAAACAATAATATATTTTATTAAAGCATACAAATGGAGCCATATGAGGCCTTTTGTGGAAACACTATCAAACTCCAACCTTTTGGGATGATGTTTGAAAATTAATCTAGTCGGTATAGTATATATTTATAAAGACAACATATAATGTTTGACTTATCCAAAATCATATCAAGTTGACTTAATGTAGATAGAAAATATTTTATTATAATTAAAGAACAAGTAATTTCATGTAGATAATCATGTATTCTTGAATATATCATCATTGAAATGGGTTATCATATTTAGTATGAGTGGAAAGATAAGCCCAAGGTATATTGGGCATTTTGATATTTTGGAGATAATTCAAGATTTGTATTATATTGGACCTTTTCTAGGAAAAATCACTAAGTGTAATGGTTATATCCATGATTCGATGTTGAGGAAGTAAATTCAATATCCAACACATGTATTTACCCCAATGAAAATAGATTTTGAGTTTCAATTTTCATATAATGGAATGCTTTTCCATATTCATGAAATTATATAGAAAGTGTTAAGGAACTCAAAAAACCCAACTAGTGAATGTAATTCGGAGAAATAACAAGAAAGATAATGAAACATGGGAGCCTAGGGAAGTAATATAGAAGAATTACCCACGTTTTTATGCATTATTTTACACTAAATCACTTAATAATATCATATAAATATAGAAAATTGCATTCATAATAATAGAAAAAACTAGTACCATAGAATCAAAAACATTATAAGGCTACACTACAATCCTATACTATAGAGGATAAAAATCTAAAATTAATGAACCTTCTATGAGATATATTACTGTTATGAAGAAAACAATAATAAATGGAATGTAAATTTTATATAGACTAAAAGAAATATATGAATGATATTATATATTAGAATGAAGTATTTATATAAGAGGTAATACGGCCATTTTAGTATGACTATGGGAAATATGACCATTGGGAATATTACCATTGTAATATTAATGTAAATGTTTAAATAAAAGTGTCCAATAAAATTCTTAAAACCAATTGATGATATTATAAATATCAATTATTAATAATGTATATTGATTAGTGAATATAGTATAATTACACACATATGTCAGAGAGAAAATAAAAAAAATATTTTTTAAATTTATGGTAAAAACACTTGATTTTGAATTTCAAAAAAGTGTTTTATTTAATAATTAAAATTATCAGAAACGGAAAATTATTTCCATAAAAAGACATTAAATTTTAAATCAACGTTTTGAAAATTTATAAAGGTTATTTTTTATTAATTTCCAAACATAGTATACTTTTCATATAAATGTTAAATTACTGTAAGGATATACGGTAAGTATTTTGATTTTATTATAATTTCCAAATGATGTAATAATTTACATAAGATAATCCTCCAACAGAAAAATGTTATTTTATTAATTTAATTTATTTTAATAAATTAAAATTAATTTCAAAATCTATAATATACTTTCCAAAGTCTAAAAATGTAAATTGTTATTTACAAAAATGTAAAAACTATATTCTCATACGCAAACTAATGTATGAAACAGATTTTGGCTCAAAAATTGTCAAAAACCATGAATTAAATATAAAAAAATAATGAGTTAAGACTAAGTTCACACCAATGGTTCTTCATTTTATGAAACCATGATTTCAAAGGCTTGTGTTTTAAAATTAATAAAAAATTATCCCTTATTTTCTATAAATACCCACCCATATCAACATTCATATTCACTCCAAAATTAGTTATCATGGTTTTACAATAATATTCCATCTCAAGAGTCAACCTAAAAATTTTATAATATTATATCATGTTCCTTATCAAGATTTATAAATCTACATTACAATGTATTGGTTCCTAACTCATTTCTCCTTGTTTAATTGTATAATAATTTCCAATTCTTTTTCATTTCAATAAAAAATATTTTAATGATTCAATATTTTATATTTATTATTGTATTATCAATGAGTGATCTGTATTAACTCTCATTAAACTGCCTTTATAGACATTTTTAATTCTTAAACTTTGCTATAGTTTTAAACTTTATTAAAATAATTATTATGTATTCTATTTGTTTATGGTATTATGTATGTGTAATTTTAAAGAGGTATGATAATTATAAGGAAATATGTTGAAGATTTAGTTGTTAGAGCCCATATTTGGTCCTAAGTGGATTAAACACAATTTTGAAATAATTTTTCCTTTTAAATCAAGGCATTCCGATGAAGAAGTATTTTTTTAATGAATATTGTATAACTACTGAATATCGAATATACCTGAGATATACCCTTATTTTAGAAGGGATTCTATAATTATTTAGCTTCCTGCCATCACACACTATTTTCTTCAACGAGTCTTTCCTATTGATATTCATATACCAGTGAAGTATCCTACACTACTACATCACTTACATTCAATTAATATGGGTATTTTCCATTTCATTGTGAATAGATTATAGTTTCTAAGATAAATTATAGATAATATCATTTATATTCATATTATTCCATTGAGTTTGGAAATATTGATATTCAATATTATCAATTATTGTTGTTTGGAAAATAATAGATTATTTAGCAAATACTATCAATTAAGTACCCTAAGTAAAATTATGAAATATATTTTTTAGTTATTCTCTTCATATGATCGATACATTAGAATTATTATATGATATTTATGGTCCATTATTAAATATACCCTCAATGAATCATTAGGTTTTATGAGATAAACTATGTTATTAGTGTATACATTACCTGTTTATATATGATTTATTGGTATATTCCCAATAAAGTATGTTTCTAATGCCAGAAATTATACATCCAATCACTATGAGATAAATTATTCTTATATATGTGATTTATTTATTATCATTTTTATTATATCCATGGATATATCCTGCTAATTTTATTAAAAAATAGATTTTATTTGATTATTTACTCACACTATATTATGTATCCCATGATTATGTGATGTTAGTTTCTATTGTAAACTAACATGTGTTGATAATATGATATCCCTCGTTATATTGTTTTCCATTTATATAAGAAACCATAAAGATTATTGTATGTGACATATGTATTTTCAAGGAGAAATAATAATAACTTCAACATTCTGGATGATGTATCTTCAGTTTTCAATGTAATGTAATGTTAATTTATATAACTAGTTTCTTAATACTGATAGACTATTTGATATTATAATATATGTATTTTATACCTATATAATAATATAACCATAATCACTAGGTAACTATAGTAAGGGTGTTTCATTTGGTATAAAAGAAACATTATTGTAAACCTTAGGAACTATATTTAGAAAAAAAATGTTTGATAACATATTCATATGGAAATACTTTTGGATATTTGACAAATATTTCAATAATACATGAAATAAATTTTTAATAAATGAATAGTGTATATATAATGTAATTTATAACACATTTTTATTCATGAACTAATTAATTATATTACTATTTTTAGAATTGAAAGCCTATAAAAATTTTGTAATCACATGTAATCCATCTATAGATTTTGATCCCATAAAATCAGTGATTTTTTTGTTAGATCTAATCATATTATCAATATAATAGTTATGTTAACTCTAGTTATGAAAAATGGAATTTCTTTTATGGAACAAGCAATTACACCTTGGTGTAGTGTAGAAATTTTTATTAGAAACATATATCTCTTAATTTAATAACTAATCTGTTAGTGGAAATGAAATGGATTATGTATATCTAGAATATATTACTTACATTAGGATGTTTCAAAATGGTTATATTTATCATGGTTGTATATTATTTAAAGGGTGATATTGATCAATGGTGGGTTTTTATGAAAAAAATCATGTATTTTGAAGAGATAGAAAGCATTTAGTGGAATTATTTTGATGTGATATTTGTAGAGAAATGTTTTTCTTATGAGAAAGCATACGACATTAAAATGAAATTACTAAATTTTAGAAGAGGAAGTTATTATTGAGTATAATACTGGCCATACATGATTATTAAGACATATTGTTGATTATTTGTGAATCCATAAATGTAAACTTTATTGCTTATTTGATATATTAAATTCAATCCTTTAAAGGGAATTAGTCTCCCAAACATTTTTATCTTATAAAGAGATAGTGAAAATTGAAACATAGACTGATAATTAGTTATGTAAGTGTTATATTTCAAATGGATATTAAAATAATTGGAAGGATTTTGAACACCATGTTAAATGAAATTTATTAAAGGAAAATATGTTAATGGTATAATTTATAACATGTAATAATTGTTAAAATAAACACCCTATGGAATGATTAAAAGGATTTGGAGTTTTATTCAATTTTGGAGATAAATTCCATTAAGATAAATAGTGAAAGGGAAAGAGTAACTCTAGTATTGTATAATGATTCAATCTATATATATGGGTAAATATTAAAATTTCTACCCCAATTGGAAAGGGACTCTATCACAGAAGTTGAAATGGGGGAAAGGATGGGATTATTCCATCTCAACAATAGAATTTCAGGTAACAAATTATAGCATAAGAGGTAATTTAGAGACAAAATAATTGATATGTAATATATTATATACTTCTTTATCTACACACTCATCAATATCTTTATTGTTTTCAAATCATATTATATCATCTCTTGATGCATTAAGAAAGAATTTTTTAGATAAAAAACCTAGTGGAAATCTTATGGAATTGAATGTATATTTGCCTATATCTAGTAAAATATATTGATTTTTATTATTTTTAATCATATTTGTTATAAAAATGTTTATCTTTTATATAATCTATTGGATGAAATTCCTCTTACTTTATAATTTAAAAATTTATTATCAATAGAATGAGACTAATAAACGAGGATGGAATAGAATCCATAGTTTTTGGAGAAGAGACTTCATTTCCAGAGTTTTTATGGAACTAAATCCATTTCATATTTTTGACGAAATTATTAGAGAAGATGAATCAATGAATTAGATGGTTATCTTTAGAATAAAGGGTAAATCTATTGAAAAAGATTATATTAATTTATTTCATAAGTAATTAACATGATATCCAATATATTGTGATGTTTATTTCTCTATTAACCATATCCTTGATGAAAATCCAATATATGACCCTCCTTATATATTGGATTTTGTGGAATTTGGGGAATTATATACATAAATACAATATTTTTTTGATTAGGTATCCATATTTCTTAGTGTTTCTCCTTGGGGAGAACCTATCTTATTTTTGAGGAGGGAGGGGTCTATGTTGTTTTTCATTGAATATTAAGAAATCAATTACACTACAGTTTAGATCAAGTATCCTTTATCTCACATTGATGATTGGTTTGAATAACATCAAGGGGCTTGGTATTTATCAAATATTGACCTCCATTCTAATTATCATCAATTAAAATTAAAGAATTATGAATTACCAAAGGTGAAATGTTTCAATATGTATGTTCATTATAAATTCATAATAATATCTTTTGGGATAAATTTTTTGCATATATGTTTATAGATCTAGTAAGTAGTGTATTGAAGGATTAACTTATTTTTTTGTTTTTTTATGATATCTTGATATACTCTATGTGTTATCAAGAGTATAAAGACCATTTATAGATTTTAATTTTGGCACTAAGAGAGAAGGATCTATATGAGATATTTTTTAATTTTGTATTCTTTTGCTAATATGTTTAATTTCATGTCAATATAACCTTCAAGGATGAAATATTGGCTGACCTTATAAAGATAAAGGTGGTTAACAAATGGCCCACAAAAATTAATATAATTAATAATCATAGATTCCTACGCTTATATTGTACTCTATGTGAATTATTGAAAAATTTTCTTTACTACCTAATCTATTTAACATGTTGGTATGTGATGGATTAAAATTTACAAGGTGAATTAAATGTGAATAAATCGTTGAAGAAATAAGGGAGATATTAATAAATACACAATTATTAACATTAATATCTATAAATAATGGGTTTATTTTATATATTTATGCATAAAAAAGGAATATGGTTTGTATATATTAAAAAAGATAGATTTATTTCATACACTTCAAGGAAATCAAATACCAATGAAAAGGTGTCCAAATCATGATCTTGAGTTAGAAGTTATAATATTTTCATTGAATATTTTGGTACACAATATTTAGAGTGAAATATATGACATATATAATTATCATAAATTTTTTTATGTATATATCAACATTGAAATATCTAAATATAAGATAATTTATATGAATATAACTACTTAGAGACTATTACTATGAAATAGAATACCACCCTAGTATGGTAAAAAACATATAAAATGAATTGGGTAAAAATTATCATAATGTTCAATCGATTTTAAGTATTGAAAAAGATCCAATTTAGTTGGATTTGGTAAATTTATTCAATGAAATTACTAGAGAATGTGTAACTTACATCTTATTCTAATTAATTTAACAACTATATTTCCAAGATAATATAAATAAGTCCTATAAATATGGAAAAATTTTATAAAATAAAATCAAAGTCATGAAATATGATATATTTAAAAATTTCCCTTTAAATATTGTGTGTTGAAGTATGGAAAGAGTCTATATAAAGCATCAATTCATTATATAAAGAGGGAATTTATAGGGGAATCTGGTAACTCAAACATTTAAATATGCTCAGATAGTTCCAATATGTATAGGGATGTAAGAGATAACTTCATATGGGAAAACCTGAAGTTTGAATTTTCTTATTATGTGTTAAGATACCTAGAGTGCTGATGAGTAAAGGCCTAGAGACAACTTCTGAATTGTGCTTTGAAATATCTCTCTATAATAATGTGGAAGTGAGAAAATATAATTATATAATTTATTGATCTAATACCTTATATATATATTAGAGGAATGATGCCCTACGGTTCATTTGGGACCACCTAACCATATCTTTACATTTCATAGCAATAAATGAAGTTATTCCACTGGAACTCCTTACATAAAACCATATCAATGATGTTGTGACACTTTATTGTTCCTATTTATCAATTTTAGGTTATCATGCATCTAATTTATGAAAAAAAAATTAATGAATTTTTAAAAGGCTCTAAACATGGAGATACATTTGGGACCTACTAATCATCCATAAACAGGTTGGTAGTATGAAAGGACCATATAATCGTAAAAGAAAAAACTAAAGTATTAATTGCATGAATTAAAAGGAACAAGGAACCAATACCTATCTCTATTACATTTTTTATGCAACATTAGCTACAATTAGATCATATGTGTGGAACATATAAGGCCTTTAAAGTTAAATATCCCGAACACCGACATTCTATAATGAATTTTGAGATATAAAGATTATAACTCTGGAACATATTGAGGAGGAAACTGAGAAAGTGTGAGTTATCCAGGAACATAAAAAAGTATATCAATGTATATAGAAAATCTATTATGATAATTGAAGTATGGAAAAATTATTTTATGTAGGGGATAACATCTTTAATTTATCATCATGAAAGGTAGTTACATGATTAAGTAAGTTAGGAAAGTTAAGTCAAAGGTACATTGAGCCTATTATGATTTTAGAGAGACTTCTAGGTGTGGATTATCATTTATATATTCCACCCAACCACTCTAAAATTCATTTTTTTCATCTATAATTCAATTTTGAGGAAGTACCTACCAGAATTAAGGCACATATTCACCACTAAAAAAATAGAGATCAATCCTTATTGTAATATAATGGAAGGCCTATCTAGATTATTTAAATTAGAGATAAAGTATTATAGAATCTAAAAACACTACTAGTGAATTTAATTTATAGTAATAAAAATTTATATAATGAAACATAGAACCATTAATAAGCACTGGGGAAGTATTAGAAACATATTTTATAGATTCATGTACATGAAAAATTTCACAGAAGAAATTTTTGAATAGAGAGGATATAAGAACCAAGATTAAACTATGGTAAGCAGACACATCATCAATTTTTTTTTAAAAAATGTACATTTTATTAATTAATCATAATAGATACATAAATTAATAATCCAATATAAAAATAGAAAAATAAATTTAAAAATAAAAAAGATTATACCATAGAGAAACAAATAGGGTTTCACCATAATCATTTACTCAAAAGTATTGCAATCCAAAAATAATGACATGTATATGTGATATATAATAATTATGAATAAAAAAACTAGAAATGGAAAAAACTTGTTATAGGAAATAAGAGATATATATGAATGATATTATATGTTAGAAGGTGGTGTATATGTGGGAGATAATATGACCGTAAGAAATCTAAATATTGGGAATCAAACCATTGTATTAGTAATGTAACCATTATACCTAAATTTTTCCAATAAAATTAAAAAATATATTATATAATAATATATTTATTAATAATTATTAATTTTTATTGATTAATTAATAATATTTTAGTTCAACTCATATGTTTTAGAATAAAAATAAAATAAAGAGTTCATGAATTATTAATGACAAACACATGATTTGGATATACCCCGAGATAATTATTTAATCAATTAAATTATAAATTTTAATAAATTATTTTAATAAAAAATAAATTTAAATTTGAAATAATCAAATAAAAATTGTCCAATGGTGAATTTTTAATGATCTAAGACATCTGATTTTGTAGGTAAATAATAATTTTCATAATGACAAGAGGGTAAGTATTATGATTTAATTATAATATAAAAATTTTGTGATAATTATAATCAATTAATCCTCAATAAGTAATAAGTTATTTTATATTTATATTTTATTTTATTTAATCGAAAATAATTTCTAATGATATAATATATCTTCATAATATTAAAATAAAATTTAATATTTTTAAATTAAAATATGTTGTGTATTAATTAAATTTCCATTCCAAGATTATTATAATATAATAAATAACGTTTATAAAATGAAGAAAAATTGAAAAAATGTATTAAATATACATAAAATGGTCAAAAACCTTGGGTAAGCCAATAGATCTTCATTTTCTATAACAACAGTTTTAAAGGTATGTATTTTCATATTAATAAAAAATTCTATATTATTTTATATAAATACATATACCTCCTCCCATTCCTCTTCAATCCAAAATTAGGGATCAAATTTATCCACTCATTTCCTTTTTAACATTCTCTCTAATTAGTTTCTATGTTACCAATGTGTTTCTTCTCAAGAATTAATAATCTTCTTTACAAGGAAATGTTTTCCAAATCTCAAATTTGTTTACTTGTTTAATCCCTTCCAACTCATTTTTAATTCAATATGAAACGTTATTATGTTTAATTGTTGTAAATTGCTTATTGTATTATGAATTAGTGATCTATATTCCCTCTCAGTATACTAACATTATAATCCATTATAATTCTTAAACATTTTCATACCCATAGAATCCATTATCCAAAATCTTTATGCATCCTATATATTTGAACAATTATTATGTATTATTAATAATAGGAGGGGTTTTTTGGGACAAATGATGATGATTATTTTAATGAGATATATTTTAGAACCTCTATCTGGTCCCAAGTGGATTATACTCAATTTAGGAACAAGTTCACCTTTTCTGTGGAAGATCGCTGACCTGAAAGTCTTTCCATATTGAAATTTTGTCTCACTGATGGGAATTGAATATTTTTGAGACATTTCCGCACTTTTTAGAGGGTTTTTTATTTCATGACATTAATTTCTTACCATACAACATTTTTCTATTCAATGTATCTTTATTATTATTGTCTATGAGCCATGGATGTACCATACACTATTTAATAATTATCAATCCATTGATATGGGTAGTTTCTATTTCCTTATTTATGTCATATTTTATCAATATTGATAGTCATATATTTACCTATATATCCATATTGTCCAATTAAATGGGGAAATAATTATGTTTTGTATATCAGTTATTTTTATATGGAAAACTATAGATTACATAGAAATAGCTATGCATGAGGTTCCTTATAGAACACTATGATATATTATATTTATCCACTATTTTAATTTAATAGATACATTGTAATTATTATGTATTGTGTTGGTCCTAATATTATATATCCTCTTAATGCATCAGTATGTTTTATATGAAAAACTAGTTTGTTTATTTGTGGTATTCTATACCTATTTATGTATGATGTGTTGGTATGAGGCCTTGAAAACATGTTTATGATGTCCATATTTATATATCTCATCACTATGTGATAAGTTATTATTACGAATAAAATTAATTTATTACCACTATTTTGTTATACATGGGAATATGATTCTCATGTAATCAATCATATGGATTTTATTTGATCATTTGTTTCTACTATATTATGTAACCCCTACTTATATTATGTTAGTTTAAATTATATACTACCCACTAATGAGAATATATGATCAAAAATTTATATTTTTTCCTATTTATATAGGAAACCATAAAGTTAAATACTTGTGAAATATTGATTTTAAAAGAGAACTAATAATTTTTACCTACTTTTAGAGGATGTATCTTCAGTCATCAATGCAATATAATTTTTATTTATGAATATAATTTCCTAATACTTTTGAACTTATAGATCCTATAGTAAATGTATTCTATGAAAATGTAATATAATTATTACCAGCTATAGGTTAATATATATGGGGTGTTATGGTTGGTATCATATAATGTTTTGGAGAAATATTAGGAACTATATTTAAAATAACTTAGTTGGAGAAAACAACCCTATAAGAAACATTTAGAATATTCATGAAATATTTCATGAATACATGAAACAAATTTATCAAAAATTAAAATGAATTATAAACAATGATTTATAATCATTAGAATTATTAATGATAAAATTATTTGTGCCCTATTATTTAGAATAAATCTTAATAGAATTATTTAATATTATTAAAACCCATATCTTTTATAAACCTTATTTTAGGATTAATAATATGGAGACATGTATAATACAATCCAAAAATATCAAAAAAAAAACTAGTGTATTTAGGTAATTAGATACATAAAATCATAACATGAAATACAGATAAAATAATATTATTTAAAAACTCCTTAATATGATCTTAAAATTCCATCTCCCTTCTAAAACTACACGTGATAATCTGGGTATGTATATAAGAAATGGGTGAGCTATAAGGTCTTATAAGGGAATAATAAACCATAACCTGATACATGTAATATGCATGATTCAAGATGCATATCTAGGTGAAAAAGGGGTGAGAATAATAAACATAAACATTTAATATTGATATAATAAGATAACCTTATGGCTATATTGTAATGTGTCAACAATATAAAACATTACATAATAAGCGTAAGTTATGGCTAACTGTCGATACATCATTAGAAAGTTTTCTTAGGATAAACTCCCTTGCACGATACATGGAATACCATAAGATAAAAAAATTAGAAAATTAATTGGATGAATATATAAATGTAATAGCTCAGTTACTGATATACTAAATTTTTTCGATCAATTAGATAGTTTTATTCATTATAAAAAAATTAATTAAATTTTAAAAAATAATTTTAATTAGAAATAATTTACTATAAATTTTTATTTAAAAGTTTAATTTATAAATATTATAATTTTAAATTTAAAATATAAATATCAATTTTTATATGAAAATATCAAAAATAACATTGGGTGAAATTTTGGGATTTGTTTGAAAATAGGGATTTTTTAGTAAATAGTGAAAAATACAATTGTTTGTAAAACATTTATTTCCTTTCATCAAATTAAGTAATATTAAAGACTCAATATGATTTTAATACGATTTTAGGTAAAATATGTATTATTTAGTTATATATAATCCACTTAATTGATTTTTTATCATACTTGTATTGGATTTTTGTATAAGTTTAATTTTGTCTTAAAAAATGTGTTTTTTCTTAAAACTGGTTTAAAGTGCATAATATTTCTCTATTATAATTAATTAAAAAACATAATGATGCATGATTTAAAAAAATTATATATTATATATAAATTATTTTTAATTTAAATTTATACAATGATTATTAATAATCCTATAGTTAATATAAAATAATCATTTACATTAAAAACATTTCTTGAAAAATAGCCTTTTCATCACATCTGTTGGTTCACTTTTAAATTAAAATTTTCCTTTACTATGAATTGAATTTTGTAGTGTGGAATCCATATTTTGAATAAATATAATTTATATCATCAAATAATTTCAAAATAATTTTTTACCATAATGAATGGTGAAAATAATTAAAATTAATTGATGTTATTAATGTAAAAACAGATTTACCATGGGTTAAACAAATAATATAAGCATTAATATGATTTCAAAAAAATATTAAACACATTTATAGAAATATTTATACCTTATAAAGTCTAATTATCATTAATGGTCTATTTTTTATCCTTAGGTCATGTAAAAAATGCAGGTACACCTTTTTCTTTTAAAAAATTACAAGTTTGTAACACATCTCACTAATAAAAGGACACCCCTCTCCCCTACTCATTACACTATCAAATTCCTTTTTCAGTACCAATAATAGAAAAATGATCTTCCCTAATTCCTGTAAAAAGAATTATATCCCTTATTTTGATCATAAATTTGTCTTAATAAGTCTTTTGGGGCTTACCTAAGTAGGTTCTTCGAAGAAGAGGTGTCGTGCTTAACCAAGCGTCCTTATATTATTTATTCTTCCTCCTCCAAAAAATATCGTTTAATTACTATTATATAATAACACTAATATATTCCATATACTTAGATGTTTTTTAATTTAATTACCTAAATAAACATCATATTCCATCAAATTATATATGACATCAACATGCACGTGTAAAGTGGACTACCGCCTCACGAACCGAGGTCATTTTTTTACCATCATTGACTCATAATGAATGATATAGTAATTGATTTAATATATATATATATATATATTATTTATGTAACACATTTATAAATATTGAGTTATGATATCACATATAACTTCTTACTTTTCATTCAGTTGAGTAAATAATAGTGTTGCTTATATGTATGGCGGGTAACCGCCTCATTAAGCGATGTGATTTGTTTTTCACTTACAATTTATGTGGAAGTTAATACTGATAAAGTTAATTAACCTATGTTATATACATGACATAATTATGAAATTAATGTAATATTTTTAATCTTCAAATGATAATATATCATTATATTTCTTATATTGAAAATTGATACCATTGTTCTTGTATATGGGTCAAATACTACCTCTACAAAGTGATGTGACTATATATTCATCACTAGGTAAAATTTATGATATATATAAGTATATTTAAATAAATAAAAAATTATTTATGATATTATTATAATTTTTTAATATAAAATAATTCATAACTTCTTTTCATGGTGATCATTGAAAAATGTAAATGTTACCCATGCGCATGTACGACCTAACCACACCATGATCGTAATGTAGATAGTTTTTCATCAAAAAATCTCATAATTGGTTTTAAAAAGTAATATATATATATATGATAATTATTTCATTATTATTTTTCTATAGATGTTTAATAATGAACTATTTTAACATAGTCAATATACCAATGTCATTTTTGATACATAAACTGAATATTTTCAAAACATTAGATGTAAACATAATTATTCAGTAATTTTATATAACATGGTGATATATAAAATAAATTAAATAATAAACAAGTAAAAGTATATTAATCATTTAAAAATTTAAAATAAGTTCATTATTCGTGCACATAAAGAATGTACATGATGATTTAGACTCAAGGTGAGAGACTTCATGTCAATTTCCATTCATTGTGGAATAATTTGATGTTATATACTTGTATTATTTTAGGAGGTGTGGATACATCACTATTTTATTTTTAGATCATTACCATCTATATTATAATTGTATTTAAAGATTTTTTTATTATTCTTTCATTGGGAATATGACTCAAATTTTTTTCGAGTGGGTAAGGACGTTTTCATTAAAACAATACTCTTTTAAAGGATCCCTTAAAACCCTATTTCTATTTCATTTCCATGATTTTAAAATCAATTTATAGATCAAATTATATAGAAATGGGATTTTTCTAGGTTACATTTTCTTTTATCTTCCATGTTTCTCAAAAAAAAATTATGGAATGATTCAATTTCGTTACAAACAGAAAAACAAATATTCTATTTTAACAGTTCTGGTGATAATGAATTTTCCCACCACTATAACTATTATTTTAAGTTTTATTTCATAAAAAAATAATTACTTATTCAAATAACTTCTATATTTACTACTTCTTATATTAATTTTTTTATTGAATACATTTTTTTAATAAAATATGGAATTTTTGTATTTGAAATGGTTTTTAAAAGAAACTTTTATTTTCATATATGAATGTTTTTTTCATACACGAATAAAAGATATTGTAAAATTTTTATGATAAAAATGCAATTTTTAATTATGTATGATTATTTTATGGTTCTCGTGTATCTTTTGTAATGATGATGGTTATGTTACAATCCAAGGATAAGTGGTTATGTTATAAATAAATGATTATCCGTTGAGTAATAAACTAATGATGGTTGGTTTCTTTATAAACCAAGAATGGGTGGTTATATGATAAACCATGGAAATGTGGTTCCTTGATAAACCATCTATAGGAGGTTCTGTGATAAAATAAGGATGGGTGGGTCTTGAAAACCCTCTATTATATTAGGAACTCTTGATATTGAAGTTGTTCATATTAGTTATTCCATTAATTTTATTAATATGAATGATGATATCCCATGTTACCTTTATGATTTATATTTTCTAGTTATTGGTTTTAATTGATTTCATTAAGGAATAAGTGTCTTTATTTTCATTTGAAATTATTTATTGAATTCCTATCAAATAACATTGAGATAAAGGTAAAGATATCATGGGTATTAATTTTTTTTCATTGGTTTAACTAAATTCTTCTTTTTTTTGATTCTTACTGAGTTTTTTGTTCTGATACTATGATTTAGAATGTTTTTAATTTATTTTATAGATGGGCAAGGTAAAGTAATAGGTTAAGTTTAATGTCATGAAGATTTTCCATGAACGAAATTCATGTTTTATTACAATTTTTTTATTATGGAATTTATCAGTACTAATATGATGTTTACACTTTGTATATATATGGTTTTTTAAAGTTTGAGTTATGATCTATTTCCCTAAAACTATAAACCTAAAAATATCTATAGAGACCTTGACCCCAGTATCTTGAAGCCAGTGTATAATTATTTACATTGGCATGAGATACAAGGAATCACATCCCAAAAGACCAAATAGTTTAGTAGTCTTGGTAAACTAGATACAAATAGGATGTCATTATTAAATTTGAAAACAAAAATTATGAAATAATTTTTGTATACTATAATTATTCCCTCTATAATATCCTTTCATATCATTCCTAGTTCACTTATTAGATTCCTAGTGAAGGAAAAAAATAAAGGTGATCTCAAATTCTTAGTAAGTGTTGAGTATTTGAGATGTTATCATCAACCAATAAGAATAATATTCATGGAATGGCATATAAATATTTAAAAAATCCGTATAAATAAAATTTATATCATAAAGAGATAAGGAAAATTCAATATTGAAAGGTAAATACCATAAAACACTATCTATTTAATTAAAAAAATTACTATTATGAATAAATAAGGCATAATTAATATGGAATGGTAAATAACTCTACACACATGACTTTTAATAAATGATGTCATTATAAAATGAATCCAATTGTAATATCATTATAAAAATATCAAGGATTATAATACTTACTAAATTCCCAATTCATGAAATGATTATTTATTGGACATCCTAATATTTGACATTACGATACCTCTACCATCAATTCCTTTTATAATACTCTTTAAAACTATAGGTAGAAACCCATTTAATGATATCTTACTGATTCACTTCATTAGAATACCAATGCATTGAGGGGCTATAAATGTTTGGGCCACACCCATAACATATTTTCCAATGCATTCCTCATATATCCAATAATTTATGAAATTCATAAATAATGCGTCTTTCATCAAATATATTTATTTATTAAAGAACAAAAATTTATCAATATTTCCTCAATAAATAAAATAATTTCAAAATTATAACACTTTATATATATATGTATATAAGTTCTTGTTAAATTAGTAAACATGTCGAGAATAAATAACATGGGTTTTCAGTTTATATTTAATATCCAATGATATAATTAAAGTGAATAATTCAAGTGAAGGTTAATGACTACAAAATTAATCAATGAAGTGAATATCAATAATTTCCATGGTCAAAATGAACACAAACCATCCGTATAAAGAATAAGGATAGTATAAATACAACATACACAAATTTTACTAAGAATAAAGTTTTTTTATCTATGATGAATAAACACACCATAAAATTATCTTTAAAAATATTAATGATGAAAATATACATATAATTTTCAAAATTAATTAAAAAAATGTTCCCCAAAAAATGATAATTATTTTCATTGAAAATAAAAATATAAAAATATAAAATTATCTTTAAAATTTTGATGGTTCATGATGGATGAAAATTAAATTCATGTCTTTATAATTAAAATAATTATTCCTTTAAATTTTTTGGTAAAATCCCAATATTCATTATTATAAAAATGAGATAAATATTCATTTAAAAAAATAAAAAATAAAAAATTGGTTTAAATTTTATAAATATGTAACTTTCCAAAAGGATATAAATATATTTTAAAACATTTATACAAAAAATTATTTTAGGAGAAAATAAATTTCCGACCAAATAGATAAATGATGTTGTATTTTCTTTAAAATGTTTTCTCAATTATTTTATGTACCAGAGAGTATAATAATAATACTATTGTATAAAAATATCATGACTAAAAACATTATAATAATATTAAATTTCTTTACTAGATAATGATCAAATTATTTCCTTTAAATAAAATTCATGTATAAACAATCTTAATAAGAATGATATTGTGAAATAAGAAATTATAATGATCATAACATTGAAGTGAGAATTAATAAATGTATCAACTAAATGTATCAACTTTATATCAACAAAAAAAAATAGTTGAAACGAAATACAATATAATCATTATCAATTACATAGATAATCATACAATACCAAATATTAAAAATAAGTAATATAACACAATGAAAAGAAATTGAGTTATGAAATTCATTACCACTTGGTAACTTTTAAGTGAGATCCCCTTAGATAAAATAATTCAAATTAAAAATTAAAATTATTTTAAGTATGGATGATTCATGATATTACATATAATAGTGGAAGTATATAAACTATTTAAAAGAAATTATGTGCATAAAATTACAATATTCCTTATTGAAGAGAAATTAAGATGATGACCCATACGAGGATCAAATCTTTAATGTGTCGATTAATAAATAAACTAATTATTTTTTAAAAAATAAAATATTCATAGAAAAAAGTAAAAAATAAAACATAATATACTAAAATTTCATTGGACACAAATTTTTACCATGACATAATCAATAAAGTAGAAGTGTAACCTAATGAATAGAAATTGAGTTATGGAATGCCTTACCTCAATCATTCTTTTCGTTGAAAAATATTTTAACTATTAAATAATGGGTTTAATCATTTTATTATTTTATTACATAAATATATTTATATTTATAATATCATATATGATCCTTTTATAACATGTTATCCTCCATTCATTAATTATCTTTCATTATTTTCCATCTTTCAGATGTTAATTCACATGTTTTCTCTTGAATGTTTTTTCATGAAATGTTAGGTTCTTGTAAATATTATAGAGGTAAAAAATATAAATAGTAATAAAAAGGAATAATTATCATTTTATATATTAATTATACTTTTCTGAACAATCATTAATGATTTTTTTGAAAAATGAAGTATGTTATGATCAGGAAGATGATAGATCGTACATACGCATGAGTAACATTTCCATTTTTCATAGATCATTATGGAAAAGAGGTAATTAATATTTTATGTTTCCGGAATCATAATAATATCATATTTTTTCCTTAAATACACTTATATATATCATCTAAGTGGTTTTGTGATGAAAATAGAGTCACATTTCTTCGTGAAGGCATTTGTCCACACGTAAATGAATAATGTTAAAATAATTAAGTTAGTGAAATTGTGAGAAATAAAATGATATATTATATATTAAGAATGATAAATATTTCATTAATATGGTATTTATTTCATTTATACTATATAAATTCATAATATATTTGTTTTTGACCTTCCATGTAATTTGTTAGTAAAAAATAATCAGATCGCTCCGTGAGGTAGTAGTCCACTGTGCACACAACTGACGTTATCTTATCACCTATGGAATGGGAATTGAAAATATATATGTGATATGATGATAACCAAGTTATAATTATGTTTTAAATATGATATATCTAGTATATATACATCATCATACCCATCCTTGAGAGGTTGTAATGGAAAAAATTGCATTGGTTCATGGGACGGTAGTTTGACGTACACATGAATGAGGATTTCATAAAACATTTATTTGAATGGAGGATGGGTTTAGGAATTCCCATAATATATAAACATATTGATATATGTTAGATAATTAGGATAATAAATCATTAGGTTTTTACAATAATTTAAGTAATTTGAGAAATAAATAAAATAAAAACGCTCGTTGAAGAATGTTACCTCTTCATCAGGTAACCTCTTTAGGTTTGAACGAAAATCCTTCCTATTATGAATTTATACCAAAAATAAGTCTTCTAGAATTATTAGAGGGATGTTTTAAAATTATTTAGGTAGTTATTTTATGATCCAAATTGTTTTGAGGGTGTGAAGAGTATAAGATAGGGGAGGCCTATTATAAGTGAAGCGAGCGACACACTTATAATTTTTGAATGGAAAGAGGTATAGCCACGATTTCACCCGATAAAATGGTCCACAATAAACTATTATTGAGACTCATACAATATAAGTTATAATTAATTACATAATATTTATTTTAGAATATTTTTAAGTCATTTTAAACCTTATAATTTTTGTCCAACATCCCAGTAAATCTAATTTTACTATATTTATAGTAAATAATATTTAATATTCATTATTGTAAATAATTAATTTGAAGTTATTATATAATAAAACTTATTCTGAATATAAATATGGATTATTTTTTTCTAAATTCCAATCCCATAATTTCAAAAATTAAATTTAAAATTAATCTCACAGACGTGACAAGAAAGCAGCTTTTCATAGAGAAAATATACATTGGTTTACAAAGTTTTTATATCAGACATCAATATAAAAATGAATCCAATGAAATAAATTGAATTAATATATATATATATATAATTGAACTATTTTTTACTTTTAAACAAATTCATATTATAATTTACTTTATAAATAATTTAAATTAAAATGTAGTTTTGAAATAAAATTCAATATTTTTCATTATTCATAGAAAAATAAAACATTTCAGAGAAATAAAAAAAGATATAATTTTTATATGATTATCTCAATAATTAATTTAATTTTACAATATAAATATTCTAAAATTGGAAAAAATTATTTTTAAATTATGAGTGAAAAATGTGGTTAAACTGTCTTTTAGAAAAAAAAATGTCGTTTTTTGGAATTTTGTTTTCTTTTAAATGATTCTAATTTTATTTGTAATAAATTAATAACTATAATTTTCATTATTTGGTCATTAATATTCATACCATCAAATTTAATGTCATATTAATAATTTTACATTATATTACGGCTCATTTAGACTAGGGGTTGTGTGTTCTAGATGCTATCAAAGAGATTTTAAGAAATGCATTTCATGGGTTTTTTAAGCTTGGTATTGTTTTTCACATATGATATCAAATTAAAGTGTGATTGTTTTATAATTTCATAGTATTAAATTCTACCCTCCTTTATTAATATGATTCCTCACAATTTAAAATTGATCTCGGTAATCAGGGGTTTGGCTAATGGAAATACCAATGTTGGAAAACCCACATCATAATTTGGTTAATAAAAATTCATCTTGATAAGATATAATGGGAAATATGAAGCTCACAAAACTATGTTTCTATATTAGAGAACATTGGTTAAAATTGAAGTCATGTACATTGAATAAAAGTGTAAATAATTATACCTAATGATAAAGGTCACTTATCTTAATAAAGTGACTGATCAGTTAACATTTAAGGGCCTCAAAACAATAAATCTACGATTATTTTAAATTCCATCAAATACATCGTATAAGAATGTAATAGGATAATTTATTTAATATCATATTACTAATTTTGAGGACTCATTTTACTTAATATAAATATAATAAAACATGATTACATGATATGTTTCTATTTCAAAAGAATAATTTCATCCTTTGGTTGGGATTCAATGAATTTTGAATTATTTGCTTACTCAAAGAAATGAATATTTAAAAATGATTTTTTTATTACTGAATCATTAAAAGTCACTTTTAATGGATCATAATATCCATAATGGAATTAAATGTGTTTGTAGATGTCTCAATCAATTTTTTCTAACCAATATGGGTTGCCCAAGTTATCCAAAATAATATATTAATCTATAATACTCAAGAGTTACACCATGGTTTCATCATTAATAATTATTCTTAAAATCATTTAACTAAAAACATTAAAAAATTAACAATAACATCACATAGGCCAATGGTAGGTGTTAAAATCTTATCATCCTTCAGTTATGAGTTCAATCCCCTTGACCTTCATCTGATGCATCCAAATTTCTTTTTTTAAAAACAATATTAAAATAATTCTTATAATGTTTCCATAATCTGATGAATCGTATTTATTACAACACCAAATATAATATAAACCATATTTTTTATGAATACACATAATTTTGTGTCAAAAAAATTAGATTCATTCTTCCTTAAATGGATTTTAATATTCTAAACCAATGGTTTATATTCCAATAAATATTTCCCAAAAATATCTTTAATCATGTTATATTCCTCCTAGACATTTTTTCAAAATGGGAATTTATGACAGGGAACATACAATCAACCTTAAACTCATAACCCCATAATGGTATCAATAATTATTAACAAACTAAAGATATATATTATTTTAAACTTTTAAACAACCCTAGATTTTTTAGGATTCTTATAACCAAAATACCATTGGTAAAAATAATTCAAATTTTTTTTTCTTAAATCCCAATACATAAATACTTCATCCATTTTACTTACACATAGGTCCTTCCTTAATCTAGGTTTTAACATTTAGAAGAAGGAATTGAATTAGATAATGACCAGGTTTCCTAAATTTCATATAATGAACTATAAATAGATCCCTAGGATGGTATTTATTTCCTTCTGTTGTGCTCTTCATTTTCCCTGGGTTATTCTTTTCATAAATCCCTTTTTTCACACATAAATAATTTCACCATTCTATTTTTATACTTACCTAGGATTCTCTATCCAAATTTATAACATGAATAAAATTGATCCTTCATTTCTCTATGGTCTCCACCACTCCAGATCTTACCGATATCCATCATTCTCTTCATTAGTGATTTGAGGAGTTGGTCAAGGTATAATTTGTCAATCATATTATGTGATACAATATTAGGAATAATCACAAAATATTTCACTCTAGTCATCATCCCCTTTCCTTTATATCCACCTCATTTTTCTACATAATTATTGTTAAACTGATTCTTTTAGGTTCTATCTACTGATTATAAACAAAAATAATAACGTTAGAAATAATAGTCATATTGGGAAAACCATAGAATAATTTTCAGGATTTATAAATAATGAAACATTATTTCTATATAATACACATTAGGATTAAACAAGGTTATTTATTTTCATCATATATTCAAATTCTTCTTAACGATTTATAAATAAAATTTTAATTATCCAAACAATATACCTTGGGAGTGTCAAACCAGGTGTACAGTAATGCTCATTTCCATGCCTGAGGTAATGATAAGGTCAATCCCTGTGTGACTTGACCTTGAAGAGTAGATTTTTATTCAAAGAAGGGGTAGATATTACAATGCCTAAAAGTAAAGTCACAGTAACACAAGAGTTAAGGGGGGAGAAAGAAATGAAGATCAAGGGAATCCCCATGAATAATACTAACCCCCATCAGTTTTGGGATATCCAGGTTGTGGAAAAATAAACGTTCCAGTCCAGGGTGGTTAACTGAGGCCATGTAGTCCGCGACTTTGTTTCCCTCCCACCAAGTATTAATCACTCTAATGTAAACTCCCACAATTCTATGGTTGTCCCTGACTGCATAAGCAACCGACCATAGAGTCACCCCCATGCTGTGAAGAGCATTATGCAACCACATTGAGTCTGTTTCAACTACAGTAATATGAATTCTACTTTGGCTACAAATATTGAGGCCCGTATTCATGGCCATGACCTCCACTTTGAGGGATGTTCCCTGACCTAGCCGAATGGAGAAATCCAAGTACACTGGCCATGTACTCTCGTAGACCACCCCCACCTTCTTGTATCCCCCTGATATGCACGATCCATCCATGTTTAGTTTCAGACCACACAAATGAGGATTCTAGCATATCCAGTTTCTTGATGATAGACCACCACCCGCCTAAGGGAAGAAGGTCTCCATGTAGAAACGCGGCAGAGACATAGCATCTATCCAGTTTCCCATGCCCTGATCAAGCCGATAATCTGGTTGATAATCCTTGAAATGATCACTCAACACAAAGAGGCCACCCCATCATATATATGCTTGTTCCTTGCCTACCACATACTCCAAAAACTAGCATGAAATATCACTGAACAAGACCACCCCTCTATGCCACCATTCCATGAATTGACATGGTCCCGTGAGCTGATAGTCTGATGGTAGTCCTCAATGGTAAAAAATCCAGAGGGTGATGGGGTGAATACACACCTATCTAAATCAGAATAAAACTCAATGAGGTGAAAAAGATTTTACTGGTCCCTACTCAGAAAATCCGTGGTAAAATATAGATGCTTGTGGGCTTCCCAAAAAGATATATCCATGATTAGGAATCCCAGTAATCCAATGATCATGCCACTCTAGTTGTGGTGCCAAAATAGGACGTTGTCGCGCCCAATGATCCAATGAGCATGCATCTGAAGATAATTCATGATTAGACCAATCTCAACCTAGATGGGAGAAGTATATCCTTCCATGGAAAAATAGTCCCTCAATGAACTCATGTTCATGGTGCGTCCCCACAAGGTACGTTGTTCCAAAACCTCCCATGAATGTTTTTCATGCATTCCACTGAGTGAATCCACGAGTCTACGAATGTCAATCCTCCCTACGTAAGCTGGTTGGGCCATCCTACTCTAAGATACCTAATGACGTTTCCCCTCACCCTTGGGATCCCAAATAAACTTCTTTTGATGCATTTGATAACTCCCTTGGGTACTTTTATGGCCGAGAGGGCGTGTAATGGGGTGGTAAGGAAAATTTTGTTTACCAGAGTAATTCTACCTCCAATGGAAAAAGGTTATTCTTCCAATTGAGAACGCGCTCCATGGTCTTATTGATGAGGGGGTCGAAATCATGGATATGGGTATGACTTTACGACAAGGGATCCCCAAGATGGTTCATCGGAAAATACCCTCTTTGAATATCTAGAAGGTGGCCCACCACCGAAAACCAGATGTTAGGGAAATTGCAGGGTAAGAATAAATTTCTCTTTCCTCTGTTTATGATCTGGCCACTCTATAGAAAATAATCCTCTAGTATCCTATTCAAACATCTCAAGGATCTACTTGATCCTTTCATGAAAATAATAGCATCATCTGCAAACATTATATAGGACATTGAGGGCGAGTGTGATCTGTGACGATATGGAAGAATGTCACTATTTTTTAGACTTTGGTGAATAAGTCAGTTGGGCACATCCTGGTCCATAATAAATAATCTTAGTGTATATGGGGTCCCCTTGGCAGAGGCCCTGGGATGCCTTTAATAAACCAAAGGTCTTCCCCAAAAATGATACTTCCAACCATGATGAGCTAAAACAACGAAATAGGATGTCAACATTCCAAATGAGAGACACATACCTTCAGACACTCTATTGATGAAACTCCATTTCACCCAATAATATGCTCTTATAATGTAAAGTTTTATGGTTGTGTTGGACCCTCGGGATTTGTGGTTAATGTCTCTAGTCATTTCTTGGCCCAGATCTATCACTCCATGGATGCATCTCTCATTCACAAAATCGTGCTGCTCCACTGAGACCCACAGTGGAAGGAGAGATGTGAGTTGAGAGTTGATGATGGTGGTTATGATCTTATATGGTATATTTCACATGCTCATCGGCCAAAACTGATGGATTGTGGAGGGGTTCTTAGACTTGGGAATGAAACCAAAAGTAGTAGATCAAGCAGTGCACGATAGCGGCCCACCCCAGAAGTAGTCTTGAATATTGGAAAACATATCACTCTTGACCACCCCCCCCCCCTTAAGTTATATAAAAAGAAGCAGGGAAGCCATCCGATCCCACCATGATATCCATATTGAGATTCATCATGGCATTTAAGATCTTCTTCTCAAAGGGAAGATCCCTCAGAGATTTGTTATCCTAGGCCGTAACCACATGAGAGGTGGCATAAAAAATATTATTGTTGATTCCTAAGTACCCCGCAGGCCACTGGATTTTAGGTCCCTCTAGAACATCCCTTAGGTAAGAATTGGCCATCTCCCCCACTACATCCATGAAATCAGAAAAAGACCCATCCTCCCCCAAGATTTCCAGGTTCTCCATCCTTTTCCTCTCTTTAATACATACATATAAGTAAGTTGTTTTTCTATAACCATTTTTCAGCCACATGATTCTCATGTTTTCCCTAGAAATGTGCTCCCCTTTCAGTATCATGCATGCTAGAAGCTCCTTATTGCTAAAAAAGTTTGAGAAAACATGTTCATTCCACCAATCATCAAGACTCTTCTCGAAGAGATTGACTTTTTGGGAACTGGCCATCACATCCCTGCCCATAAGAGGAAGATCCCTCGACTACACCTGGAACCTTTACTTTAGCCGCCTTAACTTATTATGTAAGGCAGCCCACATATTCCCCTGGGTAGGATCCTCCCATCTATCTCGAACTGTAAAATGGAAAGATGGCTCGCTATCTCAATGCTGATAGTATCTGAAGATCTCAAGGTTATTATGACCGGATGATAGTTTGATCAGTAATGAAGAGGGAATTAAAATTCCTCACACTAGATGTACCACTTATGTTTCACCATACTTGGAAATTTCATGCCCATTCACTAAGCACCTTTCCAGGCGACTCCATGACTAGTGATACCCCCACTGATTATTGCACCACATAAATATTTCCCCAGAGTATCTGAGGTCCATGAGACACTTACCAACCATAAATTGAGAAACCTCCATGTTGTCTCTCCTATTTAATGGGCCTCAACCCTTCCTCTAATTAGTATCAATGATCACATTAAATTCCTCCCCAACAATCCACTAGGCATCACCAGGATAGAACGTTTTGAGATCATTTCAAAGGAACAACCTCTGATCAGGGTCATGACTTCTATAGATAAAGGAGGCTAAAAAGGTGTGGGATTCATGAGTGGACTTCACTTTTAGGAACTGTTCTACCAATTAGAAATGTTCAACCTTGAAACACCTGTGCCAAAAGATCAAAATATGGCGATTGGATGGAGCCGCATGCAAGAAACCATGAATTTTATTTTTCTTCAAATAGCCTTTGATATAGTCCGAGTTCTGTTTGTGCTCAGGGATTCCAAACAGAGGAATCTTATGTTTTGTAACCTCCAAAGAAACAAATTTCATTTTGTTCCTAGATCCCAAGCCACAGGCGTTCTAGATAAATATTGGAATCATTGAAACTTCAGCGTTCTGGGACTAGCTCTAGAACTCAAAGCCTTCTCAAAATGGGAGGAACCCTTCTCATTTTTTCATCCTTGTGTTGGGTCTTATACAGGATCATTTAGCCTCAGACTGAAGTGCGTTGGAAGATGCACCTATCACCAGAGGTTGAGCAGATCTCTTGCTCCGGCTTCTTGAGGGCGATTTTGAATTCCTCACTGATCCAAAACAATGGCTTTATAGAGGAGGAGACATTTGAATCTCTTCCAGCGGGACTCCCCTAAGAGAAGAGATCACTGTAAGGGATCCTTTTTAAGCCTTAGAAACTTTTTGGGGTGGGATGGGATTAATAAGGGAAGCACAAGGAGCCCGGAGGTCCAAGGAAGAAAAAATAAAGGAATGTTCATACCTCGAATCCCTAGAGGAAAGAAGGCATTGATAAGGAAAGGGAAACCATCACCAATGCGAGCCTCAGGAACTCTTCGCGACACAAAGGGTACTAACTACCAACATTGTAGCATGATATCATCCAATAACGAGCCCATGAGTAGCAAGGGGATGGTAGCAGAATTAGGGGTGTAGATGAGCATCAATATGAGATTGAACCTCCACTATCACTACACCAGGGGGATCCTAACCGAGATGAAAAGGCCAAGGAGCAAGGGGTACAACATGAGGGGTGTTACCCCTCCTCCCACCCTACCCACGACGCTTATACACCTATAGAGAATTCCCTTGAAGTAGGCAATGAGAAAAGAATATAGGGAACATAGGGTAAGATATGTCTTGGTCCCAGAGGAAGGACTCCTACACCCAGAGATAAATATTTTCCAAAACTGGAAGATAGAGATCCAATTCCACGCAAATGCATGCCACCGAAGAACCCATATAGTTTTTAGTCTGGGAATCCTAGAAATTAATGATTCATAAAGAGTCATCGATCAACCTGAGGAGACCTTCATTCTGGAACAGGAGCGAAGGCCCCGGGAGGTTGATCCACACCGCGACAACCAAAATATCTTTCCCCCTATGGACATACAAGGACCATCTGGATAAGATGAAGCTCCAACAACACATAGAACGAGGATCCAAACACCAATCCCGGATGAAATCATCTCCATATAGAAAGATAAGGTCGAAGGAATTCTTGTGAATTAGGGTGATCTGAGCTGGAAGTGGAATACCCAAGGAATCTACGAAGCATTGAAAGACAGAGACATGTGGCTTAAAGGATCTGAAGCACTCCACCAGTGTCTATTCAAGAAATATGTATCATCTGCATAAGACTCCATAGGCACATCTAGAAATATCTGGTTACCCTCATGAAACAACTACAGTCGATCCACCAAAATGATTGGGAAACTAGGATGGAGGGATGTAGGCGCGTCGTAGAGAGCATCCCTGAAGGAAAGTGATGTGTCCAAAGGAGGAATCGGGCCGGAAGGTGGAGGAGGGACACCGAGAGGGTGAAGAAAACTCAGCTTAGGAGGGACCTCCGAATGCTGGTGGCCTACTCCAGAGAGGGAGGGGACCTCCAAAGGGGGAAAGGATTAAGAACAAGGTTCAATGGAAGATAAGCACGAGGGAAATGGCAGAGCCCAAGCGGTGGAAACCACAACAGTCAAAAAAAAATTCAACGCCTTGTGCTGTGTTCCATGTGCTCTTCCGAGAAAGGTCCATCCTCCATCCACACATATATCATCTATACCAGTGTGATATTTTCAAAGTTATTACCTATAGTTACATTTGTTCCAATACCATGTCCACTGGTAGTACCCATACAAGGATGTATTTCTCCAAAAACCCACATAATCTCTACTTTACAAAAACAGCAATATGTTCTTATATATATCATTAAATACTATCATTGGGTAATATTCCATAATATATATTTTCCTAAATCTATTTCACAAGGGTTATACTAAACCTCCCTTTGGTACTAATTGTAAAACCTAGACCCCATTATCCCAGAGTTGGTGTATACTTTATTGAATTGGAATAACATTCAAGGAGTACCATCCTGATGGACCTAATAGTTCATTACTATTGGTATCCTAGATACATATATGATACCTATATTAAATTTGAAGAAACAAATTAATAAATAATTTCTTTTCAAGAATAAAATTATTTTCTATTTTATATCCTCGATTTTTATTCGTTGTACACATCTTTGATTCCTATTAAAGGAAAAAATAAGGGTGAGAACAAATGATATGTAAGGGTTAAGTATAAATAAAGTTTTCATGAATCAATAACCGTAATAAAAATTTAAAGGTAAATAATTAAAAACATATTAAATTTATATAACATGAATATCATATAAATATAATTCAAAATCAATATGGAAAGGTTAAAAACTAATGAAACATGCCATTTAATCAATACATTCACTATTATCATTAGATAATGAATAGTCAATATGGAAAGGTAAATAAATGAGCACACATTACATTTAATGAATAATATAATAATAAAATTCATCTAGAGAAAAAATTATCATGAAAATTTAATGGATAATAAAAATAACTGTTTATATATGAAGGAAATGCTTAATTATTAGATTCAATGATCTCAGTAATCATGATGCATTTACTTCCAATACCATTCACAAGATGGTTTAAAACTATAGGTAAACATTTATTTAATTCTAACATACCAACTCACCTTATGAGATCACTGATGCATCTACAAGATATATAATTTTAGGCATCACCCCTCACTACATTTCCAAATCATTATTCATATATTTAATAGTCATTTTAATTCATAAAAAAATGTTCCTTATCATAAAATATATGTATTAAGTAAAGAATATGGATTTATTAGTATTTAATTAGTCAATAAAAAAATGTTCAATGTAGAAACAAATATGTAGAAATGATATATTTATATGCAAATAAACATATCCATGATAAATAATATGAAACTTTAGAGGAATTTAATGTCCAATGATCAATGGAGAGTGAATCATTCAAGGAAAAGTTAATGACTTCAAAAATGAATCAAGAAAGTGAATGCCAATACATTTCTTGATAAAAAGTATTATAAACCATCCATATGAATAATAATGATAATATAAATCTATCTTATACCCATTAGAGTAACAATAGAGTCTTTTTTCATTGATGAATATAAATTCAAAAAAAATATCTACATAACAATTCTTGAGGAAAATATTATTTTCATTTTGAAAATCACTTCATAAAAAAATGTTAACAAAATATTTTGAAAATAATTTTATTTTAAAAAAACCTTTGAATCTTAAAATATTATATTTAAAAATATTCAGTGGTCATGAAAGCTATAAATTATGTTAATGTTTTACGTGTTAAATCAAATATTCCTTTCACTTTATTGGTAAATTACAAATCATAATTGTTTTCAAAAAGAAATGAATATTCCTTTAAAAAAATTATAAATTAAAAATATTTATAAATAAATTAATAAATCATATTTAAATTTTTAAAAATATTTTATTAAACATGGTTTTGGAAGAAAATATATTATCAAATGAAGAGAGAAGTGAATTCTAATTTTCATAAAAAATATATAAATTATTTTAAGTAAACTTTTTTTTGAACAATTGTACTTATACATTAAAATATCATGAAAAAATAGAGTATAATAAAATTAAATGGTTTTTAAAAAAAATGATCATATAATTTCCATCAATCAATATTAAAAAATAAACAATATTGAATAAAATCAAATTGTGAAATAAAACCCTTATAACAATAATAATGTCTAATTGAGAATTAATCAATGTATAGGTTATTTGTATGAAGTATAAATATGAAAAAAAACAAGTGTAAGTATAGTATAATATAATAAATATTCATTAAAAAATAATCTTAGAATATTAAAGACAATGAATAATTCATATAACTCAATGAAAATAAATTCAGTTACGAAATTATTTACTATTTGTTAACTTTTAAGTGAAATACCCTTGGATGAAATAATTAAAAATGAAACTGAAAATACCATTATGTATGAAGGATTCGTGATATTACATTTAAAAGTAGCAGTATATGGAACATATAAAATTAATTAGGTGTTTAATGTTACAATATGCCCCAATTAAAAGAAATTGAGATAAAGTCCCTTAAAAAGATCATATCATTTACTGGGGGATTAATAAATGAATTTAATATGTGTATAAATTTTAATTAAACAAATCATAATATTAAATAAAACACCAAATAATCAAACTTCCTTACATACATAATATTAGTATGACATAATCAATTATGTAGAGGTCTAACCCAATAAAGGAAAAATGAGTTATGAAATCCATTTCCACATGTTTTCTTTTGGTCGAATGTGATTTATCATCATCTATACTTTTTTTAATAATATTATTATTTTATAAAAAAACCTTATTAATAATTTAAAAATAAAATACGATTCTTTTATGACGTATTATCACCCATTCATTATTTATCTTTCATTATTCCTTTATTTCCTTAGTTAATTGTCTTGTTTTCTCATGCGTATTTCATTATAAAAGATCACTTTATTTCATATATTATGTAGTTAAATTATATAATTAATAGTAATCTTGAAATGATTTTTATATTTATACATAAATTATACTTTTATGAACAATCATGAAATATGGTTTTGATAAATAAGGTATGTTACAATCATGGAGACGGTAGGCAATACATATGGATGGATATCATTTCCATTTATCAAAGATCATTATGGAAAAGAGGTAATTAATATTTTATATTTATATAATGATAATAATATTTTTTTTTAAATGTCTTTATATATATACAATCAATTTTTTTGGTAATGAATAAAGAGTCACATCACTTCATGAAGGCAGTAGTTCACATGAACATGGATGATGTAACCATCCTAAAATGAGTGAAATGGTAATAATTAAAATGATTTATTATATTTTAATAATGATTAATATGTAATTAATATCATAATTACATGATTTATATCACATTTATTCTTGAACTTTATCCTTATCAACTTCCTTGTAAAGAGTTAGTTAAAAACGAATCACATAGCTTCGTTAGGCGGTAGTCCATCATAAACATGAGTTGTATCATTATATCCCATATGGAATTGAATTTAAAAAACGTATATATGATATAGTTAAAAATGAAGGATATATATGTTATAAATATCATATATACACTTTATATCCATCATTATACCCAATGAAGAGAGGTTGTATTGGAAAAAAGAATGACATCAGTTCATGAGGCGGTAGTCTGTCGTACACATGAATGATGAATTCGTAACCCATTTGATATAAGCGGTGATGGTTTTAGGATATTACATTAATCTAACAAAATATTAGTATATTTAATATTCTTATTTTCTTATATCATCATGTTTTAATGATAATTTAATGTTGTGTGGGGGAAATAAAATAAAAATGCTCATTGAATAATGTTAGTTCTTCTTCAGAAAATTTCTTTAGGTTTTCACGAAAAGAATTCATATGATGGATTTTTAAAAAAAATAAATCTATTATGGTTTGAGTAAGGAATTTATAAAGTTATTTTTTCAGGTATTGGATGGTCGAAAAAAAAATTTAAGCTTTGAATAGAAGAGGAGATGTGTGTCCTTTCATAAGGGAGGTGAGTGGAAGATTTGTAATTTTTGAATGGATAAAAATGTAGACATGATTTTCACATAAAAAAAGGCTCCATAAAGGAGTATTAATGAAACTTAGAATTTATAATTTATTAATAGGACTATAAAATATATTTTATACAAGTTTTTAGTTCATTTTAACACTTATCTTTTCTTTTTTACCTTCGGTAAATAATTTTTTACTCTAACTACGGTAAATAATTTTTACTATGTTTACTATTCATTATGGCCAAACAATAAGTTGAGTTCATTATATTATATATATTCTATTTATTCTATTTATTTAATCCATTTTCCTAATTTCACTCTCATGGTTGGAAAATTTGAATTTAAATTTAATTCCATAGACCCAACTAGAAAGCGGGTTTTCATAATGAAAACGATCATAAATTTACAGTGATATTATATCAAAATAAAATATGAAAATGAATAAAATAACCTAAATTAGATTAATATATATATATAATTAAAATGATTTTACTTTTAAAAAAATCATCATTTAATTTATCTTTATATATAATTTAAATGTAAAAGAAGTTTTCAATTAAAATTTTGTATCTTTCACTATTAATCGAAAAATGAAACATTTTTGAAAAATCCAAAAAATATAACCAATGATAATTAAGATTTTCTTATATAAAAATTTCATTTAACTCTTTCTAATAAATTTTCTTTAATTGTTAAATTTCATATTTAAATAATTATTTGAAAACTTGGCTATACCATCATTTAGAAAAAAAATATTTTTTTCGAAAAAATAAATATTTCCCAAAAATATATCTTTTTATTTTCAATGATTATTTTTTAATTTATAATCAATAGATAATCATAATTTTCATATTTTTTATTATTATTTATACCCATAAATTTAGTGAATGAATTTTAATGGTATAATATATTACGGTTTATTTTGATTTGGGGTTCTGTGTTCTGCAAGCTATTAATGAGATTAAATATAAAGAAATATATATTCATGGGTTTTTTAAGTCATGTGTTAAGTGATTTTTATTCAATAAAATAATAGTATTCTTTTTTAATAATTTTGGTGTGCTTCGAGATCCTCATCTGTAAGAGAATAAATTCATGATATAATAAGATTAATTAATATTTAAGGTCAGAGACTTATAGTTGGTATTAATGTTTGGATTACATAAAATTAGATTTTAGGATAATGATAATAACATACACATGATAGATTTTACATTATTGTTACGTTTAAATTATAAATGAATTTAATTATTACCATGTTTCCTCATATAAATTATATACGTTCAGAATGGTTTTCCATAGGGAAATAGGGAAGTTATGGCGGTAAGGTGTTGAGAGGAAAATATCCCTCCAAATAGTCATCCAATGATTGTAGGAATTTTAAAAGAATGTTTCTTTGTAGTGATGGATCTATTGAAATAAGCTATAAATTGGGTTGGTATCCATGTTATAGAGGAACCCAACCTACCATGAAGTAAATTGTCTATAGGGGAGAATTTTATGAGACCACATCCTACAATATCTAGTGGATATTCAGATGTAGTAGTAGCCAAAGTACGGATCAATGAAATAGAGAATATATTCGAAGTCATTGGATTTTTGAAACATCCAAAGGAAACTCTTGTTATTTATAATATTTAATGTGAAGCTTATGGATGGTGGACTTTGGTTAATAATACCATAGAGAAAGTTGATTTTGAAACCATGGAATAATAAATATTTAACTATATTATCCTTGAGAAATATTTCATGATTATTTTTTCTAAGGATAGGATACAATTCCTTGAATTTAGGTAAAAATATTATGATGTTATTTCTATATATGGATAAAATTTTAAATTACTATAAAGGTACATACATGTCTTTTTTTTGGGAAATTAATACTAAAATTAATAATTTTTTTGTTTGTTTTAAAAAAATGTTTACGAAGATATTTATCCATTTGAGAATTTAAAAGCTGTGAGAATATTATTTATTATGATTTGAAAGTTGACATGGAGTTTACTAAGAATTATATTCCTCGATATTAAAAGTGTAATAAAATTTATAGGTGTAATGAAATAGGGAAGTATCCATTAGAGAAATATGGAGGGAAGAATATTATGTTCCCTTCTTGTGAGAAGTGTGGTAAAACAATCCTTGAGAAAGTCTTGAAAAGACTAATAATTGCTTCTTATGTGGTCATTTTCAATATATGGATCATGAATAAAAGGAAAATGAGAAAACTAATAATGAAAATCGAATGTTAAGATCTGTCAGTGGAAGTGAGTTGGGAAATTATGCTAACATATGACCAAATTTAGTCACATGGGGGAGAAATCATAAAGATCAAAAGTAGAAAGGTGTGTAAGAATATTTTTATACTACTATGGTTGATGTTGTTCCATCAAGTTAAGTGTGGATAGATACGTTATTTTTTATTCAAATTATGAAAATACGTAGTTTTACTCTCGATCATCACATTCTTTCATTTATAAGTAATTAGTATATAAATTAGGAATATCCCCTCTTGAATAGAAGATGGAACTTTTGGTGAAAACACTAGCTAAATTTATTAAAGAAATTAGTATTTATAATAATATTTCTTCTGCAATTAGTGGTATGGTATTTCTTGTAAATATTGTTGACATTTTTATGATAGAGTTTTATATCAATCTTAGTATTAACTATATTTACTTTTATCATGGTAAAATAGATTACAGAGCTAAGAAAGTTATTTTCAATGATTTCATGCCATTAATAACTTACCAAGAATATGAGAAATTGATTATATATGAAATTGAAATTTACCAATCACATATTATTGAAAATAAATAAACTATTCATATTAGTAATTTTTCTTGTAGTGAATGAATACATCGATATATTTCCGGATGATTCACCTACTGTTATTCATGATCAGGATGTTGAGTTTACTATTAACTTAGTTAATAATGGTAAGACTATTTTAAAAACCCTTTGATAGTGGATCAACTAGAAATTTTATAATTTAAATAGAAATTACATGAATTTCTACATAAAGGTTTCATTCTCCCTATTACTTCATAGTGTGATGCTCATATTTTATTAATTAATAAGAAGGATGGTCCAATGATACTTTTCATTAACTATAGAGCTTTCAAAAACATAACTAATAAGAAAAAGTATCATTTCTCTCATCTCAATGATTTGTCTGATTTTATCCCAAGAGAATAAAATTTATCCATATTTGTTCTCAAGTCAAGGTACCCCAAGTTGAAATTGAAGGAAGTCGATATTCTTAAGACTGCATTTCATACTATATAGAGGCATTTTAATTTTTTACTTATTCCTTTTGGGTTGTCTAATGCACCAACAATATTCATGGTCCATCTGAATAGATTTTTCCATTAATTCATAGATAATTTTGTGGTTATGTTTATTATTTACTTTTTTTTATATTATAAAAGTTAGGAGGAACATGAAAGACACCAAAGAATTTTCTTGAAAATGTTAAAATAAAAGAAAATTTATGGAAAATTTATTTTGTGTTAATTTCAATTGTAAAAAAATTAATTCCATGGTTATATTGTTACTAAATAAGGAATAAAGAGTAAATATGCTAAAAACTATTTGTAAAAGAATGGATAGGGCCTACAAATATCATAGATATTCATAGTATTCTAGGATTACTGAGTTTTTAAAAGCATTTTGATGAGACATTATGTCGGTTTTCAATATCACTGATTATGTTAACTAAAAAATGATTTAAATTCATGTAGAAATAATAATGTGATGACTCTTTTACAAAAAACAAAGAAGATTGGTTTATACACTAGATATTCCCCCGCCTTCCATAAATGTTGAATTTTTTATCTAAAATGATTCTTCATTAAAGGGAATTTATTATGAATTAATTCAGAATGATCAGGTAATTTCTTCTAAATCAGGATAGTTTAAACATAATGAGTTAAATACTTCACATTATCATTAATTATATACTATATATTGTTTGTTTCAAAAACTTAGGCATCATTTTTATAAATTAATGTGTATAATATATATTGATCTCAAACTTTTGAATTATATATTCACTAAGATATAATTGAACATGAGATAGAGAATATGACTTGAATTGATCAAGGATTATGATTTCATGATTCATTAACTTCCTCAAAAATAAAAAAAGTGGTTTATTATTTGATTAGAAAGAGTAATTACACATTAAAAATTTTATGTTTGGAAGATGACACATTAGTTATTGATTTGATGAATTTTGGCCTACCATTTTTGGATATAATGATAAAACCAGCATCATGTTAATAAATATTAAGCATTGTATCATGAGATACATCACATTATAGGATTTTCCAAATATATATATAATTCTAGGCCCACTCATCACATAATAATATTTACATAATCATGTATGCCACATAGATCATATAATAATCATACTCATGAAATAACCAAAAAAAGGGAATGGTTTTCATTAGAATTTTATCAAGAATAATGTCATTATTAAACTTGGGGGTGAAAAAGGGAAAAAGGGAAATCATATTTGGAACAGACATCCTCATTCTTGATTGAATATGAAATAACTCAAGCAGAGTGAAGGATCTATTTTGGAAAGAAACATCTTTTATTAAATTCTGTGTAGTTTTATTGTAAATCCTGGTGGAAGCATATATATCCCTACAAAAAAGGGAAGAATAGTGAAATTATATTTATGGAACATTAATGAAATAATTTTACTGAATATTTCCTGAAAGAAGGATAACCCAAAGAAAAATAGTTTGGTTTGATAATCCCCTTACATTAAAACCCACTTTATTTCATTGTTTTTACACCTGTGGGATAATAAACCCAGATTTATTAAAATATTGATCCATAAGTCTTTTATTTCTATTTTTTACACTATTTTTCATTTATATTAATCTTATTATATTTATTAAGTTCCTTGTTTCAGTGGAAGGCATTTTGATATCATGTTTTCCATAATGATTTCCCATTTTTCTTTGATTTTGTTATTTTTTTTCATTTCATTTATACATAGGTAAAATTAATTATAGAAGATTAAAATTAATATATTTGTAAATTTATATATTATAATTAATTCATTATAACTATTCATATTATTGGTGATATTAAAAGTTTTGTAAACACCCTCATTAGTGGTTAACCGGTCATTATAGCGAAATTTGTTAAAAACTAAAGAAAATGATGTATAAAATATAAATACATCAAAAATATAATATTACATTTAGCTAAAAATAATTAATTTAATTTAAAATTTTATACTAATTAAATATTATAATATATGATTTTGAATTAAATTGGGTAAATAGAAATAATAAATATAAAATGAGAGAAGAGTTTGAAAAAACATACTCTTTCCTTTGTGTGGCTTATCTTGAACAGAACAATACTTCCTTGATGAATAGAGTTAGTTTACTTCATTACACACATAATTGTTATGAAGGATAAAGAGAGATTATTGGGGAAGTAATTTTCCATTGTAAAGGGTGGCAGGAGGGGTTTCTTAAGGGGATAGAGATAGGTTATTTATACTTGAGTAAATATGTATTTTTAGAATAAAATATTGAGTAAAATAACGTATCAATAGTTAAAATTAAAATATTTATTTTTTAAAATATAAATCATATATAAATATAATATGATTTATTTAAGACATTAAACCCCTTTATATTTCAAATTAACAAATGATTATTAAAAAGTAATGTGAAAAAAGGCAAACTATTATTCTAAGGGATCACTTTTAACTTCAAGTTTTGGAAAATGATTTTTAGGTTTTCAAATTAAGTTCATTTTATTTAATGAATTTGTTAAGAAAATAAATATATTTTGGAATAAAATAAAGTTATAGAAATTATTATTTCATTATTACATCATGAATGAAGTAATATAAGATACATCGGTTATGTAAAAAATGAATTTTTACCATTCACCTAGAAATTAAAGTATTCCATAAAATTAATAAAAAAATCACCCTGGTAAAATTTCAAGATTTTGATTTATAAAATGTTATTCATTTTATCGAAATAAATTTCTTACATATATAATTTCAATATATAATACAAAAATTATGATTTTTATAAAATACATTAAAATACAGTTTAATAAAAATGTAATTATATTTTTGTTGATTTTTTTAATCATGATATTTACTTTTTGGAATTATAATATTTATATTTACATAAATTAATCATGATAAATATTATTTATATCACAATTTATTATTTTTTATGTTAAATTACTATTCCAATAGTCATGTTATTATTCCCAATGAACGTGTTGCTATTTCCAACAGTCACATTATTGTTCAAATTGTCACAATACTATTCAAAAGAACCCATTACCTCTTATAAAAAAAACTCCATTTTTTCACTCAATATTTAACACAATTCCTATCAAGGATCCATATTTCCATTTTCTATAATGTTGATTGGTTTACTAATATAATGTTTCTTTTCTATAACACTGTTCATGAAAGGAATGTTTATTGAAAACTCTAGGGATCCCTATTTTTCCATTGTAGTTTTTCTCTTTTATATTTTGTCACCCTGTAATAATTGTAATTTTAATGATTTTTTCATTAACTAATTTAACACATTTAATTAATGTAATAATGTGTTGTAAATTTCTCTATGTATTATATGTGTATAATATTGTATGATATAGTATCAAAAAATATATTCAAGAATCAAATATTACTAATAAACACTATAACATTATATTATTCCCAATTTATAAATTTGTCCAATGAAATTTCAATTTATATTATTTGATGAGAATATATGAGGGTACTTATGTTTCATTTTTTCATCTTCTTCACATGTCACATCTATATACTAATGGTTTCTACACAACACTTTGACATGTTGAGTTGTCTTCATCTATAGAAATATATCTCTATGGTCCAAGATATTTACTAGATGACCCCCATAAGACAGTTCATTCTCTGGTTGTAGAACCTTTGGATTCAATACATGAGAGTGGTCAGGTGTTTGTCTCTTCAAGAGACATATATAGAACATATCAGGAACTTGATCCTTATTTTGTGGAAGATCACGTTGATACAACACTTCTCCTACAAGACCAAGGATCTCAAAGGGGATAATATATCTAGGGTTAAGCCTCTCTTTCATTCCAAACTACATGAATCTCTTTCATAGTGATATTCGAAGGAAAACATTGTCTCCAACATCAAACTCCAAGTCCCCTTAATAGTTGTTAGCACAACTATTTTTCTGAATCTATGAGGATTTTATATATTGTTGGATGTATTAAACCATTTATATCATTTTCTTCATGAGATCAGGTCTAAGTAGATTTATTTCACTAACTTTATCCCAATATGTTATAGTTCTATATAATTTCCCATATTGAGCTTCGTATAAGGAAATATGGACACTTGAATAGATGATATTATTACATTAAAACTCAACTAATACAGGATGTTGATTCAATCCACAATTTAATTATATTCTGAAGTATATCATCATTTATTATAGTGTTTGAATATTCCTTTTATATTTACCATCAGTTTCAGGTTGATAGGCCTTATATAAATTAAATTAATTATTCAAATCATGTTGATTATTTCTCTAGAATTTATATGTGATCCTTGGATCATGATCATAACTGACAAAAAGTGGTACCCCATAAAACCTCACTACTTATTTTACATATATAATTGGATATTTTTTCAAGTACAAAATCTTTCTAAATTTTGATAATGTTGGATGTCTTGGTGAGTTGATCGACTATAACCCAGAACACATTTTTTTTCCTTTAGATGTGTTATAGAGACTAGTGAAAAATTCTATGAGGATGTTCTCCCATATACTTATGGGTATAGGATGTTATTGGATCAGAACTTTATACTTTTATCACTCTACCTTAATGTGATTCCATACATATCACCGTGAGATATGCTCCACAATATCCTTTTTCCTGTTTTCCCACTAAAATTTATCTTTATGTACACATTACATCTTGATAATTCAATGTTGAATAGAGAAAGATTAGCTATGTGTACTATCCAATAGATACTTCTTTATCTCAGGTGATGAAAAAACAAAAAATCCTAATTTGAAACCAAATCACACCATCATCATTGATATGTAAGTCATGAATATTTCCTTAATTAACTATTTTTTTCCTTATTTTGAGGCTCTGGATCATTCCTTGGTGCCTCACTAATATTATCTTGGATGAATTAATAGGAAATGAATTGGGAAACATATAATTTATTCCATTATATTATGATTGTAAAATCCTTCCCTTTTATATCCATGAATATAGGGTCTTTCTCAATCCACATCATAGATATGGTAGCAATTTATTTTCACCTAATAGCTTCATCTATCATTTTCACCTTTTTTAGATGGTAGTGAATAGTGAAATTATAGTCCTTGATTAGCTCTAACCATCTTCTGTGAAGCATGTTGAGATCTTTATATGTGAATATATACTTTATACTCTTGTGTTTGTTATATATTTCACAATTCTCACCATATTGATAGTGCTACAATATGATCAAGTCAAATATCACATCTTCTAAGTCCATATCATGTGTCAAGTATTTTTTTTCTCATGGATCTTAAACTATCGTAAGGAATAATCGATCACATTATCATTTTGTATGAGTTAAAAACACAATTCATTCTTCAATGAATCGATGTATATCACAAATTTGTCTCCACTCATTAATAATGTCAATATATTGGTAATGATCATCTTATTCTTTAGTTCCTTCAATCATTCAATGCATTTTTTTTTCATTCATGATTTATCCATTTCAATGTTAACTTAGTTCTCGAGCTATAAAATCATGAGAAATTTCTCAGAAAATGTGGCTAGTGCCATGCAAAAACAAGAAAACTACATATTTTTCATGACACTACTAGGACTAGGGCATTCTTCAATTGATTTTTTTTCTTCTAGGGGTATATTAAAACTCCCCCACATGTGATCATGTTCCCTAATAATGTTAATTGATACATCCAAAATTCACACATTCTAAACATTGAATAAATTTTTTCATTCCTTAATATATCTGAGAGAATCATTAAATAAAATTCATGTTCATCCTTTATATAATATTAAATTATAATATTTCCAATAAAATTAACCAAAAATTTGTTGAGGTTGTCTCTAATGACTCTATTAATCAAATATCTGAAAATTTTAAGGGAATTAGTATGTTTGGAGGGAATTAATAGGAACCCATAGCTTCTATACATTTTAAAAAAAATTAGTCATCTAAATATCATCCTTCTTCACCTTTATATGATGTTATCTAGACTGAAGATCCACCTTTGAGAAGTATTAAGCTCCTAGTAGTTGATCAAACAAGTTATCAAACATTGCTAAGTTATACTTTTTCTTTATGTTTATCTTTTTAATATCTCAGTAATAGACACATAGACGAATTGATCCATCCTTCTTATTTAAAAATAGCATTGGTTCACCCCATGGTATTACACCAGGGTATGTGAACCCTTTTTCCAAATACTCTCATAGATACTTCTTTAACTCCTCTAGTTTGATCAGGTCCATCCACTAGGGTAATTTTGAGATAGGAGTGGCTCGATGAATATGTTCTATTGGGAAATCAACCACATAATCTAGGGGAAGTCCATTAAACTCTTCAATAAATATAGATGGGCATTCATTAATGATTGGAATTTCTTATAGATTGATACATTCCATTGACTCCACCATTCTTTCGGGTTATGCTTCATTATACAGTCTCAACACCCACACTATTGAGGTATTTTCCAAAAGAGATTCATGATCTTCCTTTCATATGAATAGGATAAAGGGATGGTTTGAAATATGAAAAGATATATCCTCTTATTGAAGGTTGATCTATTATCTATGTAGTGAGAGCCAATACAGGCAAAATATAGTGTCAAATTACACCAAGGGAAGGATTATGAGATTTCTTGGAATAATATTCCAACATAAACTAATCAGATAAGAACCAAACAATTGGCTTGCAATGATCACACAACTAGGGGTTTTAAATGATATATATTTCAAGGTATCATGGCATCAATTCAACCGTTCAATAATACATAAGACATATAAATGAATTCTTAGAAAAAGAATCAAATTAATAATTTTTTGTTCTTGAGTGAATAAGAAGTGTACCTTGTATGAATTAATTTTCTATCTCAAATTTTGTAGTAATAATGATATAATCTATCACTTTCTACATTTTATTTTTTGGGTTTTATGCCAATTACTATTAGGGCCCATTGATTTAGTGTACTATAATGAATAGTTACATTTGTTTCTATAGTTAATGCATTGAACCATGGGTGCTGCATTAGGAGGTTCCTTACTTTACTCTTTAATGTTGGCTAGATTATTCACATATCCTAAAAATTCATGAACTTGGTGGCCTCAAGTCCCATAATTGAAGCATTTAACTATCCCTTTGAAGGAATTTGAAGGATGTATATGCCAACATTTTTGACACATGGGCGGTTGTATCCTCTTTCAACCTTCTTCATTTGAACCACCAACTTAAAACTACATTATTTTCTTATTATCTCTATAACCATGAAACCATACTCAAAAATCCATATATACTTTTTAATCACATAGAATTAATTCGTTGTAAGACAAAATATCTTAGATAGATATATCCTTTCATATGCTTGGTTTAAAAGCACTAAATAATCTATCTACTTTTCTATAATTCTTAATAATGATACCCATGTATTATTTTGCAATCCTTGGGAAGTTTTCCTTATAAGTCATGACAGATTCATCTTCCTTTTTCTTAATCTCTATTAATTCACTCTCTATATTTTTTCAAATATTATGAGGGAAATGCTTGTTAAGAAATATTTTCATAAAGGCATCCCAATACATATATTCTATATCACCCATCATCATGGTGTTCTTTATAAATGCCCACAATTGATCATTTTCTCCATATAAATGATCAACTACCAGAGTCACCTTCTCCTTATCAAGATAGTGGGGCACATAAAAGGTCTTCTCTATTGAGTTAACCCACTATTCCTTGACAATTCGATCAGAGGATCCACTAAACATCGATGGACATTTCCGTATGAAGTAATCAATAGACAATTGTTCCTTCATGGGTGAAGGAAGAAACTCTATGTGGTTCATGTTATTGTTCATAGTCTAAAATAGAGGGGTAAAAAATTCTATAATGTTTTTAACTCCACCTATAATGGAATTAAAGATTTTTTTCATACAATTATTGCAATTTCATTCACATGTATTATAGACCTAGTTTCCCTAGGATCCCACCAATTTATAAAAATAGTAAATGTTATTACATAAGTTAACAAAGCATGAATAAATAATTGATTATTTTATACAATTTAAAATTAAGTCATATCCTATGGGATCATTATATTTAGACTTTTTCTAAAACAAAGCTTATTGGATGTTTAAATATACATTGACTTATTCTCTGTACTATCACTAATTTTTTATAATCCTAATTACAAAATGTACTAAACCATACCTCTAATTATATCTTTAATGACCCAACCAGTTTTACATGAATATTACATAATGTTAATGATAAAAATGTAATTGTTATAAATTAAAGGATTGAATCATTTAGTATGTTTTGTAAAATTAAGGATCATACTTTAACATTAAATAATTATCCTAAACATTTATTTAAATCGTTCTTCTTTATCATTATAAAATTTTACATTATCCTTAGTATGTGTTGTCACCTTACGATATACATCAATGAAAGGGGTGAGCTAAAAGCTTAGCAAGAGGATGAATAGGGTATATTAATCAATATAACATGGGTGAACATAATAATCATCATATCATATCATAAGAATTGAATCATCCTAAACATTACGAGGAAAAAATTTTATAAAGGAATAGAATGAGGTGATATATAAAAATAAATCACGATGTCATAGTGGTCAAGTAGCACACATCATTGTTAAGGAATGTAGAATCTTTTCCACAAATCTCATTTGTTCATAAATATTAACAACATAATTTAGAACAAATATAACATCATGTTCTCTCACAGTACACAAAATCTCATGAGAAAAAACACATGACCACTGAAATGGAGGTTTATATAATTCTGAGCCCACTCATCATGTCAAGATATTTACATATTCATTCATTTCATATATAACGCATAAAAATATACCCACGAAATAACCCATAGGATGGAATGAGTTTCATAATGAGTTCATCAAGAATAATTTCATTAATAAAATTGGGGTACCCAAATGAAAAAGGAAAAACATGTTTTATATAAACATTATCATTCCTTAGTGAATAAGAAACAACTCACATGGAGTAAAAGATATATTTTGGAAAGTAAATTATATTAGAAAAATAATTGTATTTTTCTTATAAATAAAGGTGGAAACAATGTTATGTCTAACATACAAGGGATTAATAGTGAATGTATTTTAATAAAACATTATATTAATATTTATACTAAAGATTTTCTGAAAGTGGGATAACCCAAAGAAAATGGTTTGGGTTCGATAATCCCCTTACCTTAAATCCCTATTTATTTCGCCACTTCTACCCCTCCCAAATAATAAACAATAATTTATTAAAAAATTGATCTAAAAATAAATTATTGAAATTTTTACCAATATTTATCAATTTTATTCATTTGATTATATTTCTTAATTTCCTCAGTAAAATGGAAAACATTTGATATCATTTTTTCCCTAAAAATGTCTAATTTTCGTTCAATTTCTCTATTTTGTTCCATATTATTTATATATGGGCATCGTCTTTGGTGGTTAACCAACGATTATCATGAATGTTATAAAAATATAAAGAAAATGAGGTTTAAAATACATGTACATAAATAATATAATTTTAAAAAATTGAATAAAACATTAATTTAATGTTTAAGTTCATTATAATTAAATATTATAGGATTATTTTTTGAATTAAAATTGGAAAGGATAAGTAAGAAGAAGAAAATAATATAAGAGTTTGAAAAAACATACTCTTCCCTTAGTCTGGTTTCTCTTATAAGACACTATACTTCCTTTATAAATGGAGTAGCTTTACTCTAGCACATCCATAAGATTTATAAGGTCTTTAGAGAGAGGATTTGGTCTTAAAAATGTCTTTGTAAAGGGTTGGAAGACTGGTTTTCCAATGGGATAGAGAGGGGTTGTTTATATTTGAATATAGGGGTATTTTTTATATTAAAATATTGTATAAAATAATATATCAAATGGAAAACTTGTAATAATTAATTTTTGAAAATATAGATCATATAAAAATATAATATAATAGTTTGGAGACATTAAATCCGTTAATATTTCATAATAAAATAGTTTATTAAAATGAAAATTTGAAATAAATAGGTTATATTATTATTTTATGGGGATATTTTTGACTTTAGGTTTTGTAAAATACTTTTTTTCTTTTTAAATTAAGTTTATTTAATTATAATGAATAATTTTTGAAATTAAAAATATATTTTATGAACCATATGTTGAAGTAATTATTATTTCATTATTAAACCATTAATGATGTAATTTAAGATACACTGGTTATGTGAATAACTGTATTTTACTATTCACCTGAAATTTGATGTATTTCTGAAAATTTACAATAAAACATCAATAAAAAATTTTGATGCGATGATTTCAAAAATGTTATTAATTTTATCAATATAAAATTCTAAAATAGTTAATTTTAATTTTTAATATAAATTTTTTGATTTTATTAAAATACTTTAAAATAAGGTTTATTAAAAATGCACTTATATTTTTTTTTGTGTTTTTAATCATAAAATTTGTTTTTTGGAATTATGATATTATTATTTATAGAAATTAATAATTTTAATTGTTATTTTTATCATATTTTATTATATTTTCATTAAATTACAAGCCTAATAGTCATGCTATTATTCCCAATAATCAAATTACTATTCCCAACAGTCAAATTGTTATTTGAACTATTACATTACTTCTACAAAGGTAACATTACCTCCTAAAAAACCACTTCATTTATTCACTCAGAATTTATCTCATTTCCTCTAATGGTTCTATATTTCGATTTTCTATAATAATGACTAGATTTCTAATATTTTGTTTATTTCTATAGTTTTTGTGTGGGAGGGGTGTTTGTTGCAAATTGGCATAGTCCATATTTCCCAATTGTATTTCTTCAAAATTCAATTTTTATCCCAGTGTAATAATTGGTATTTTAATGGATTTATTCATTGAATAATGTAATGATTCTCATTAATTTGATAATGTGATGTTATTTTCTCTATGTGTTTTATGTTTATAATATTATACAATACAATATAACACAAATTTATTCAGGAATAAATATTAATAATTAACTCTATGTCATTACATATGAAAAGATATATTGTTAAATTTACTATGAAGTGTTTGACTACTCAGTAGGTTAATTTAGAATGACAGTTGCCAAAGGGAATGCTTCAACCTTTTCTAGTACCAGAGTGGAAATGGAAAATGATATCAACTAATTTATTAGTGGGATAACCAAAGACTTCATGGGTTAATAATTTAATTTGGGTTATTATTGATTAATTAACATAATATATAAATTTTCATCCATTTTTAGATATTATTTCTTTCAATCAGATTTCGAGACTATATTATAAATATATTTTCGAGTTATAGGGATTTCCTCTCTTTATTATATTAGACTATGATCTTAGTTTTATGTCTAGTTTTCTTAGAAAATTCAGAATTAAATGGGAACAAGATTAAATTTCAATATATATTTTCATCCCCATAGGAATGGTCAATATAAGTGGATAATTAATTATATGTAATAAATTATTTATTAATTTTTAATAAATTATCAGGGATATTAAGATCAATGTCTTTTTTTGGTTTATTTTTCCTATAACATTAGTTTTCATTCTAGTATACAGATGGAACCTCTTGAGGCATTATATGGAAAGTGATATCGAAAGATTACTTTATAGGATGAAGTTATAGAATGTGAGTTTATGGGACTAGATTTGGAAAATAAAATCACTGAGAAGGTACTATTGATTCAACTATATAAGAGGAAATCTCAGAGAAGGAAACGATGTTAAGGAGATAATAGGAGGAAAGATCATTCTTTCATGGTAGGTGATCATGTTTTTTTAAAAGTATCTCTATGGAAATGTTTCATGAATTCTGGTAAAAAGTGGAAGAAAATTATAAGTGTTATTATACCATATAAAAATCCTATATAAATTTGGTTTAGGTTCCTATTCAGTTTCCTTTCCCCTATGTAAATCCCTAGTATAAAATATATTTCATTTTTCAATGTTAATGAAAAATGTGTCGAATTCATCCAATGTTGTGAGCCCTAAAGTAGTTTAGTTATAATAGAAAAATTATTATTAGTAACAAGATATTTATATTCTTAACCATATATATATATATATATATATTTGTGGAATAATATTATTTTCTAGGTTAAGGTTTTATAATAAACCTTATTGTTGAAGAAGAAACATGGAAATATGAAAATATAATGAGGGAAACATGTCCCCACTTGATTAATAAGGGAATAAAATTTTTATGATACAATTTCTAAAATGGTGAAAGAATTTAAAAAACTAGGTAATTATATAAAAACTCATTTTCATGAATTATATCATTAAATTCATTATGAAAATATTAAGTTATTTTTTAAAATCAAAAATTAAATAGTTTTAATTAAAAATATTTTATTATAATGAATAATTTATAAATTCTAGAATTTTAATTTGGGAAAATAAATATAATTTTTTGATTAATCATATCAAAATAAACATTGGGTTACTTTTTGGGGTTTTTTATAAAATATTGATTTTTTTAGGGAATTGTGAAAATATTATTTCTTGTAAAATGTTATTTCCTTTCAAACACTTAAGTAATATAAATGCCCCATTTTGTTCTTAATATTATTTTAGACAAATTTATTATTATTTAATTATATTTAATATATTTATTTACCCATTAATCATATTTTTATTGTATTTTTGTATAGAATTAATTTTGGGTTAAAAATAGTTTTTTTCTTAAAACTATTTTTAAGTGAGTAATGTTTCTCTATTTCAATTAATTTAAAATTTATATAATGATAAATTATATAAATGATATTTATACATCATATATAAAAAATATTTGATTTAAATATATATAGTGATTATTACTACTCATATAGTTAATATAAAATCATCATTTGCTTGAAAATTACACTTCTTGAAAAACCACCTTTTCATCATGTCTATGGGTTTAACAATAAATTAAAATTTTAACTTATAATAATAAAATTTTGGTAAAATGGAATCCATATTTTAATTCATAATAATTTATATTATCTAACAAGTTTGTATTAATTTTTTACAATCGTGAATAGTAAAAATAGTAAAAATGAATTACTACGGTTAAGGTAAAAACAAATTTATCAGGGGTTAAACTGCAACTATAAGAGGTAAAATAAACTAAATATATGTCTATAATATATGTTATGAGGATATATATATATATTATAATGTATAGGTCTCAATATGTTCTATTTTAGAGCCTTTGTTTCATGTGAAAAAAATGTGGTTACACATTTTTCATTTAAAAAATTACATGTTTGTAACTCACCTCACTTATAAAACGCCACCCTCTATCCTCTACACATCACACGTTAAAATAAATTTTTCTCATATATTCCCTTCCCAAATATATTCCTTAATTACCTACCCTTATCATAAATCCTTTATTTTGATAAAAATACAATGTAAAAAAGATATTTTCCCTTACCTATAAAGGTTGTCCGAATAAGAGGTATTGTGCATACCCAATCATCATTATTTTTTTCTTATTCCTACTCTAAAAAAATAATTCAATTACAATTATATAATAAAAAATGTAAAATATACTAATATGTTATTGAGTTAATTGAGGAACCTAAATTTATCTCCTCTTCCATAAAATGGGATTCAAAATGATCAAACGTGTTTACGTTGGACTATCGCCTCATGATCTGATGTCATTCGTTTTACATAATGACCTCAAAAATATTTGTATAATGACATATTTAAAGTATATATATGATAATTTAAACATATTTATACTTATTTAGTTATGATATCACATATGTCTTTTTATTTTACATTCCATGGGTGATACGATAACGATGCTTGTGTGTACGGAGGGCTACCACCTCATGAAGTGATGTGACTTTTTTTCACTACCAGTTTACATAGAAGGTAATTAATATAAATTTAATTTATTTATATGATATAAATGAAATAATTATTATATTAATAAAATATTTATCATTATGAGAAAATTATATAGCATTTTATTTCTTTCATTGAAAAATGATAATATCTTTTATGTGCGCATATGGACTACTACCTTCACAATATGATGTGACTCTTTTTTCATCACTAAATTCCATGGATATAAAAAAGTATTTTTAATTAAATAATACCTTTTTATGATATCATTATAATTCTATAAAAAAATTTATTACATAACTTCATTCCATAATTATCATTGGAAAATAGAAATGTTACTCATGCATACATATGACTTACAGTGTCCATTATTTTAATGTATGTCATTTTCCAAAACTATATTTCATGATTTTTCTTGGAACAATAAAATTGTTTTATAAAAATTATTATTATTTTAGTATTATTATTCTAGAGATGTTGAATAATTACATCTTTCACAATAGTAAGCCTACCAATGTCATTTTTGACCCATAAACTAGAGATCATCAAAACATTAGGCATAAACATAATTTATTAAGTAATTGTAGATAATTTTTTTTAAATTGTAAGAAAAGGAATAATTTTTTTTAATAATTCTATTAATAAATTCAATTTTTAAAATATTGTATTATTATGCAAGATAAACAACATACATTATAAGTGAGGCTCAATGTATGGGACTTCATATTAATTTCTTTTATTATGTATTATTTTGATGACGAGCACCTAAAATATTTTATGAGGAGTGTATACATCCCATATGACATTATATATCATTAATTTCACTATTCTAATTTTTTTTAAATCCTTTTAGAATTTTATTATTTCATGGGGATTTTGATTCAAATATTTCCAAAGTGGTAAGGGGTGTTTCTTTTAAAAAAAAATCTTCTTTTAATATCTTCTATAATACTCCCTTTATCTTCCATGTACAAGTATTTAAAATGATATTATGAATGTAAATAAATGTAAAGGATAGTTAATAAATTAAATTCTTCTCTATATTTTATTTCTTCAAAAGTGGAATATTTTTAAGTAATGTTTGACTTTCTTTACCAATGACAAAATGAATGTTCTAGTTTGATATGTTTAGAGGAAAATATTTTTATTTTATCCATAAGATTTTTTTAAAAGTTTGTATTACATTAAAAGAGTTCTTTTTTTCATCCAATAAAAACTCTATTTTCCTTTCTTGAGTATTTTGGTATTGAATTTGAGTTTTTCAAAGAAAAGCGTGTCTTTGTTTTGAAAATTGTTTTTCAAAAATGTGTAGTTTGAAATATGATTGAGTTTTACATGTAGGATTAAAACCTTTTTTAAAATTTTTTTTAATTAAAATGAAATATTTAATAATTTTTTATTATGTTATGGTTTGTGGGAATTATTTATGATAACATTTAGTTAAGTTATAACCCTTATACTCGTGGTTACATTATAAACCAATGACAGGTGGTTACATTATAAACCAAGAACTATTGGTTTAGTTATAAACCAAGGATGGGTGGTAACATTATATACCAATGATGGTGATTTCCATGATAAACAATTGATGGGTGGTTCGGGGATAAACCAAGGATAGGTGGTTATATTATACACCAATGATGTGTGGGTTCATGATATCACTCCAATTCATTGGGTGCACCATAAAGTTAGTTAACCATATCAGTTATTCCATTTATAAGAGTGATAGGAATGATGGAGTAACATGTTACATAAATTATTTATATGTTATTTTAATGGGTTTTAAAATATTATTTTCAGAAAAAAAAATGTGTTTTCTTTCATGTGAAAATTAATTATTTAAAATTTCTTAAATAATTTTGAGATATAGGAAAACATCACATGAATTTTTATATTTTCCACTCGAATAATTAAATTATTCATTGTTTTCCCTTACTAAACTATTTTTACTCATACCATTTAAAAAAATAAAAGGGTTGAAGGATGGGTAAGGGAAAGTAAGAGTTCAGGTTAAAATTCATGATTATTTTCTCTGAAAATAATTATTGTTTTATTTCAAAATATTTATATTATGGAAAATGGATATTGATATACACTATTTATATATATGGTTTTTAAATATATTATTTATAAAAAAATAAATAAGACTATAAACCTGCAAAATATCCTCATGTGTAAGAGAATTATATCATAACATAAAAATCAAGATTATGTAATGTCACGACCCATCCCCCGGGGCCCGTGCCATGACCACCCCAATCCCACCTTCCATAGAAATGGGGCTGGCGACTAGCACCGAAGGTGTAAATCCCTAAACTGGGAAGGCATTGCCTTTATATCTATAAACACACACAACAGAGTACAAACTGGAAGCAAAAAACTAAGTAAAACTTTATACAAAGAGTGCTGAAAAGTAAAGGGGTCTATAAATACAAGACCAACTGTAAAGTACATGTATAACTGAAAAGAGAGAAAATAGCATAAAGGTGAAGAGTAGCTCCTAGATTTTCCACCACGGATCCTACCTGAAGGGTAGGTATAGATAGCCTCCAAAACACTCCACATTTGTTTTTCTCTATAAGGCCCTAGCCTTAAACATTACTTAATCTTGAGATATTTCAGGAATACACCACGAGGATCTTTTCAGGTTTAGAGTCTCAGAGAATTAGATCATAAAACATGTATTACATCCCACATTTAAACAAAGTTGTTACAATAAAAGATAGTATTCATTTTTTCCCATCAATGGAAAAATATTTAAAATAAAACATGGTTTCTTTCTTGACACTTCCTTGACACTATCATCATATCATGTACCCTTCCCATGACCTATGAAAAACATTTCAAAAACTTGGGATGACCATAAATAGCTCAGTAAGGGATATAAAAATATGGAAAGGAAACATGAGTACATGTATACATAAGAATCAATGAAATCATACTCTACTCATAAAACATAAGCACTTTAACATACATCATCAAATCATCAATAAATCATAGAAATCATAAGATATAAAGGTAACTTGAGGCATTCATAACATTCTTACGTAGGGAGTAACCCTCTTGGTTACATTTGGAATACCCATCACAGTATATTTCCTAAATCTCTTCGGAGAAACCTTAATGTTTAACTCCTTCACGTTACTCAATGCATTGGAGAGCTATATCGGGCTCACCCGCCCTTAGTTTATCATGGAACCAGCCGTCTTCATAAACAATGCCAAATAACCATAACGTAATTATATCATATAAAACATGCACAAAGGAAACATAATATTTCCACATTTCAATCACAAGATATCAATACAACACATCGATATAAAAACATTATGAAAACCATTTTCAATACCAAAATAAAGGAAAAGTAAAACATGGTATTTATTTTTTCATTTTTTTTAAAAAGTTATGGCTTGTAGAGGAATCTGAAACTCAAATAATGGTCACAGTGGTGGAGAAATAGTTGTCGCCGCATACGTACGACAAAAACATTCCCTTTTGTCGTTTAGTGAAACGATTCATATAAAAAAGATTCATTTTGGATAAATGTAAAAGTCAAAGGGGTTTATACACCTTATAAAATAAGTTTGTGTATAAAACAAAATATGCCTCAATGAAAGGAGATTGAGACGAAGTCCCATAAAAATATCATTTTTTTTTAAATTAAATAGATCTATTATGTGTATTCACTATAATTACACATAAATAAAGTAAAAATACAAGATAGGACATAATAATATCATGACATAATTTGAATGTAGGAGATTAACCCAAAGAACGGAAATTGGGTTAAGAAGTTCCCTTACCTCAGGTCCGACTTGACTCGATCGTTCTTTAATCTCCTTAATAATAAACTTGAGTTAATTTATACTTGCTTAGTAAACTTTTTCAAGTTCATTATTCCTTTTATATCACTTATTACCATTTCATGAACACTATGTTATTATTTATGTTAATAACGGTCGTTTTAAAGATCATTGGTACTTGAGTCAAAAATAAACTCTTTATAATTACAAGTTGTTCATGTGGTAAAATATTCATTATATCCAAAATTATATTCATGATGTAAATATCATATATATCATATATATCCATTATATGCATTCATTTATAATATTACCTAACATTTAGAGGTAAGAAATGAAATGCACCGTTCATGGAGACGGTAAGCCGTACGTACGCATGAACGCTACTTTTATTTCTATTTCGTATTTTATGGAATGGAATCATAAGGATATATAGGTATATTATAATTCCAGTATAATATCATATATAATATCATTAATTACATCCTTTATACATCCCACATATAGTATTAACGAATCAAATCACTTTGAGGGGGCGGTAGTCCGCACTTCCTAAAATGAAGATATTGCGTTTACCCATAAGGGAAACCATAAAGGTATGACATAAATGAAAAATACAGAAGCTTAAGGAAAACATAAACATATTTAATATCATATATAAATATATTGACATATTAATGGCCACCTTTGAAGGTGTTAAAATAATATTGAACAATCATCATTTCGTGAGACAGAAATTCACCATCCACGGAAACCGTATGTTCTTTAACCATTATATGTAGGTGTGTGTAAGTGTAACTCGAATACTTCTTATAAAAACATCCTAGTATATGGAATATACTGTTTTTGTTACAAAAGAAATAAATAAAAAGAGTTTATGGGGTTGGAGAAGCAAAATAAAACATAAGAACACAAGAGAAGACACTACCTTTAAAACGGGTAACTCTTTTTGATTTGAGCTCAAAGGATTCCTTGGGAAGACGTATTCCCAAAGTGAGGATTCTAAGAGTTAGAGAGGGATGTGGAGAGAAAAAATGGGTAGGGGTTGGTCGAGCCAAAGGCTTTGGAAGTGTGGGTAAGGTGGTAGAGGTGGGGGCCTTTTATAAGAGGAGAGGAGGGGCACTCTTGGAAAGTTAAGAAAATATACTTTGTTATAAAATGATTTTCGGATAAAAAAGTTCCCACAATTATAAATTTCGAGGATAAGGGGATAAGGGTTAGAAATACACCCATCCAATAGGTTTTTGACAAGTGTAGGTCTTATATTTTACATTATATTTTCATTTTATTTAAATCATTAAATAATAAGGTAATCGCTGCATCATCATGGTGTCATAAATAATTTAATTTATTTAATGTCTAAAAATTATAAAAAAAATATCATGATGTATGAAATCGTTTTATATTTCTAATTAATATTTATAGTAAAAATTATGACTTTTATAACCCCATTTAAAAATTGTTTTATTAAAATAACTCATGTTTGTGACATTTTAATTTTAACATTAAATAAAAAGTTATTAATGTTATTTTCCCACCATAGTGGCTCCATGGGGTCCCTAAGTTGACCCATGAATTGTCTTGGTCGGCCATGACACATCCAATAAGGGTAGGACATGTTTCAAGATCATTTCATATTATTAAAACATTATTTTTACCTTAAATTACACTAATTACCTCTAATCGCGATTAAAAACTTAAAAGTTACTATTCACCAAAAAATTATTTTAATCCCATTGAACAAAATTTTACTTCCTAATGACAACCATGTATTTTGGATTTTTTAAATTCAAAACACAGAGGTGGTAAAATTTCTTTTAAATGAAAAATCAGTTTCTTTTAAGTACCACTAAGTGGTTTCACTATTCATCAAAAATTGAAGTTTTTCAGAAAAATACCAAAACTTCACCCAAAGCAATATTTGATATTCTGAATTCAAAAATGATTTCTATTTTACAAAATTCAAAACATATAAATTACATTAATTAATTGAATAATTAATTCTCGCTGTCAGAATAAATAGCGTGTTTTTATTAAATAATAAGTATCAAAAGATTGACACTAGTTTAAGTCCAATTTCAAAGTTAAATTAATTCCAATGACCAATATTGGATTAAATGGTAAAAATATATTCTAATTTAACTTTAAAACCAATTCAAAATATAATATAATCATATAAATAAATTAGATTTAAAAGAGGTTTTGAATTAAAATACAACACTTTTCACTATTCATTAAAAAATGAACATTATCAGAAAAATACCAGAAATTTATCCAAAGTAAATTTGAATGTCCCAATAATAAAGAATATGTTTATTTTGACAAATATAGCTTATAAAATTGTCAAAATATAGATTTAAAAAATGTTCTCCATCAAAAGGCAGTAAAACAATCTTTTAAAAATATTAGAGTATTTCATGCTTAAGGTTAGATTTATTCTCATTTTAAGCCTCTAAAAAACTATCTAATTCATAAATATACTTAGATAAAAATATCTATTATTCATTACTTACATGGGATGTTACATCCTTCCCCTCTTTAGAAAATTGTGTCCCTGCAATTTATTTACTTATCGAATAAGTGGGCGTATTTATCCCTCATTACATTTTTAGATTCCCATGTCGCCTCTTCAATCATGTGGTTTTTCCACAAAACCATTACCTGATGAATCACCTTATTCCATAACACTTTCTCCCTGTGGTCAAGAATCTGGACCGGTTATTCCTCATAAGATAGGTTCTCTTCCAGCTGATCTGCCTATGGACTCAAAACATGAGATGGATCTGGCATGTACTTCCTTAACATTGAAACATGAAAAACATTGTGTACCTGAGATAAACTTGGAGGTAAAGCCACTCGATAACCATCTGATCCAACTCTCTCCAGAATTTCATATGGTCCAATGAACCTTGGACTCAGCTTTCCTTTCTTACCAAATCGCATCACACTTTTCCACGGTGAAACTTTGAGAAAAACATGATCACCTACCTCGAGAGATAGATCCTTCCTCCGGTTATCCGAATAACTCTTCTGCCTTCTCTGAGCTGTTCTCATGTGTATCTGAATAAACTAAATTTTTTCTTCCATCTCTTCTACCAATTCTGGTCCAATCAGATTCCTTTCATGCACTTCATCCCAAAAATCTGGAGTTCGACACTGCTTCCCATATAATGCCTCAAATGGTGCCATCTGTATACTAGAATGAAAACTATTACTATAAGAAAACTCAACCAAAGAAATATGTTGGTCCCGACTTCCTTAATAATCCATCTAACAAGCACGTATCATATCCTCCAAAGTCTGAATTGTTCGTTCTGATTTCCTATCTGATTAAGGATGAAAAGTTGTACTATAATTTAATTCTGTACCCAACGACTTCTGAAGGCCTTTCTACAAGTTAGAAGTAAACCTGGGATCATGATCAGATACAATGGAAAGAGGAACTCCATGTAACCTGACTATCTCTTTAAGATACAAATGGGAAAGCTGATCTAGGGAAAGAGTATCTTGTATAGAAAGGAAATGAGTAGATTTAGTCAAGCAATCAACAATAACCAAGATTTCATTATTACCTCGAGGTGCCTTCAGCAATCCCAAAACGAAGTCCATGGATATATTTTACCATTTCCACTCTGGCACTGGTAAAGGCTGAAGCATCCCTTTCGGTAACTGCCGCTCTGCTTTAACCTAATAACAATTCAAACACATGACAGTAAAATCATCAACATCTCTTTTCATTCCATCCCACCAGTAATACTCCCGCAGATCTCTATACATCTTAGTACTACCCGAATGAACTAAAAACGGGGAACTATGAGCTTCACATAACAACTCTCTCCTCAAATGTGAATCACAAGGCACACACAATCTCTTCCCAAATCTCAAAACACAATCATTATCAATGTTGAATTCAGGAAACTTACCTTTCTGAACTAGCTCTACCTTTTTCTGCAACTCACTATCTTGCTCTTATGCTTGCTTGATTCTATCTGATAGAGAATATTTCACTGATACATGAAACAAAATAAAAGAACATCCTGTACCAACAACTACTCTGCCAATTTTCATCAAATCCTTAACCAAAGGATCACGTTCCAAACCCAACATTGTTAATGAAGCATTACTTTTCAACTCAAAGCATCATCCACTTTATTTGCTTTTCCAGGATGGTAATTAATTGTACAATCATAATCCTTGATTAATTCTAGACATCTCCACTATCTCATGTTCTATTCTTTCTGATTGAATATATACTTTAAACTTTTGTGATTGGTATATATTTCACACTTTACTCCATACAAATGATGCCTCCAAATTTTTAAAGTGAAAACAACAACAGCTAATTCCAAATCATGTGTAGGGTAATTTACCTCATGAATTTTCAACTGACATGAAGCATATGCAATTACCTGATCATTCTGCATAAGGACACAACCAAGTCCTTTCAATGAATCATTAGTGTAGATAACAAACTCATCATTCCTAGAAGGTAGTGCCAAAACTGGAGCATTCACCAATCTTATTTTCAGTTCTTGAAAACAATCATCAAATTCTTTTGTCCAGATAAACTTAACACCCTTCCGAGTTAGCTTCGTGATTGGACCAGATAACCGTGAAAAATTTCTAACAAACCTTCGGTAATATCCAGCCAAACCAAGGAAGCTATGAATCTTAGTTACATTTGTGGGTCTTGGTCATTCTTCAACAACCTTTGTTTTGTATGATCAATAGTTATCCCATCTTTTGAAACAATGTGACCAAGGAATGAAATTTGTTGCAACCAAAACTCACAATTTCTGAATTTACCATACAATTTATTTTCTTTCATGGTTTTCAAAATAACCCTTAAATGACATTCATGCTACTCTTTAATTTTATAAAACACCGAAATATCATCAATAAAAAAACCAACATTTTTCACCTGAGTCAACTGAGCCATCACTACAACAAACTGTTTAGTTCTGATTCTGACCATCTTAGGATACTTATTTGAAAGGTCATTTCCCTCTGTATGCCTTCCCAGAAAATCTATTCGGTTCCCTCTATAAAAAACCATTCTTAACACAGAAATATCTTAGGATAAGAAACATGGTAATATTTAAATGCTATTTCAATCATACCATAAATTAATTTATAATTTAACAATTTTCTAACTCCTAAAGTTGTCTAAACCGACCTTTGATACAAACTATAAGGCCCTAGCCTTAAACATTACTTAATCTTGAGATATTTCAAGAATACACCTTGAGGATCTTTTCAGGTTTATTGTTTTAGAGAATTAGATCATAAAACATGCATTACATCCCACATTTAAACAAATTGGTTACAATAAATGATAGTATTCATTTTTTCCCATCAACAGAAACATATTTAAAATAAAACATGGATTCTTTCTTGACACTTCCTTGACACTATCATCATATCAAGTACCCTTCCTTGACCTGTGAAAAACATTTCAAAAACATGGGATGAGCATAAAAAGCTCAGTAAGGGATATAAAAATGTGGAAAGGAAACATGAGTATATGTATACATAAGAATGAATGAAATCATACTCTACTCATAAAACATAATCACTTTAACATACCTCATCAAATCATGAATAAATCCTAGAAATCATAAGACATAAAGGTTACTTGAGGCATTCATAACATTCTTACATAGGGAGTAACCCTCTTTGTTACGTTTGGAATACCCATCACAGTATATTCCCTAAATCTCTTTGGAGAAACCTTAACATTTAACTCCATCACATTACCCAATGCATTGGAGAGCTTTATCAGGCTCACCCGCCCTTAGTTTATCACGGAACCACCCGTCTTCATAAACAATTCCCAAGAACCATAACATAATCGTACCATATAAAACATGCATAAAGGAAATATAATATTTCCACATTTCAATCACAAGATATCAATACAACACATCGATATAAAAACATTATGAAAACCATTTTCAATACGAAAATAAAGGAAAAGTAAAACATGGTATTTATTTTTTCATTTTGTTAAAAAAAAAGTTATGGCTTATAGAGGAAGCCGAAACTCAAATAATGGTTACGGTGGCGAAGAAGTCGTTGTCACCGCATAAGTATGACAAAAACATTCCCTTTTTTCATTTAGTAAAACACTTCATATAAAAAATATTCCTTTTGGATAAACGTAAAAGTCAAAGGGGTTTATACACCATATAAAAGAAGGTTATGTATAAAACAAAATATGCCTCAATGAAAAAAGATTGAGACGAAGTCCCATACAAAGATCATTTTTTAAAATTAAATAGATCTATTATGTGTATTCACTATAATTACACTTAAAGAAAGTATAAATACAATATAGGACATAATAATATCATGACATAATTTGAAAGTAGGAGATTAACCCAATGAACGGAAATTGGGTTAAGAAGTTCCCTTACCTCGGGCACGACTTGACTCGATCGTTCTTTAATCTCCTGAATAATAAACATGAGTTTATTTATACTTGCTTAAGAACCTTTTTAAAGTTCATTATTCCTTTTATATCACTTATTACCATGTCATGAACACTATGTTATTATTTATGTTAATAACGGTCGTTTTAACGATCATTGGTACTTGAGTAAAAAATAAACTATTTATAATTACAAGTTGTTCATGTGGTAAAATATCCATTATATCTAGAATTATATTCATGATGTAGATATCATATATATCATATATATCTATTATATGCATTCATTTATAACATTACATAACATTTAGAGGTAATAAATGAAATGCACCGTTCATGGAGACGGTAAGTCGTACGTACGCATGAACGCTACTTTCATTTATATTTCATATTTTATGGAATGGAATCATAAGGATATAAATGTATATTATAATTCCACTATAATATCACATATAATATCATTAATCACATCCTTTATACATCCCACATATGGTATTAACAAATCAAATCACTTTGAGGGGGCGGTAGTCCACACTTCCTAAAATGAAGATATCGCGTTTACCCATAATGGAAACCATAAAGGTATGACATAAACAAAAAATACAGAAGATTAAGGAAAACATAAACATATTATATATCATATATAAATATAGTTACATCTTAATGGACACCTTTTAAGGTGTTAAAAAAATATTGAACAATCATCGTTACGTGAGGCAAAAATTCGCCATCCACAGAAATAGTATGTTCTTTAACCATTAGATGTAGGTGTGTGTAAGTGTAGCTCGAATCTCTCTTATAACAACATCCTAGTATATTAAATATACTGTTGTTGTTACAAAATAAATGAATAAAAAGTGTTTAGGGGGTTGGAGAAGCAAAATAAAACATAAGAACTCAAAAGAAGACACTACCTTTAAAACGGGTAACTCTTTTTGATTTGAGCTCAATGGCTTCCTTGAGAAGACTTATACCCCAAGTGAGGCTTCTAAGAGTTATAAAGGTATGTGTAGAGAAACAATGGTTAGGTTTTTGACGATCCAAAGGCTTTGGGAGTGTGGTTAAGGTGGTAGAGGTGGGGGCCTTTTATAAGAGGAGAGGAGAGGCACTCTTGGAAAGTTAAGAAAAGATACTTTGTTATAAAATTATTTTCGGATAAAAAAGGTCTCACAATTATAAATTTAGAGGCTATGGTGATAAGAGTTCTAAATACACCCATCCAATAGGTTTTTTACAAGTGTAGGACTTAGATTTTACATTATATTTTCATTTTATTTAAATCGTTAAATAATGAGGTAATCGCTGCATCATCATGGTGTCATAAATAATTTAATTTCTTTAATGTCTAAAGATGTTAAAAAATATGTAATGATTTATGAAATCTTTTTATCTTTCTAATGAATATTTATAGTCAAACATATGACTTGTATAACCCAATTTAAAAATTGTTTTAGTAAAACAACTCATGTTTGTGATATTTTAATTTTAACATTAAATAAAAAGTTATTAATGTTATTTTCCCACCAAAGTGGCTCCATGGGGTCCCCAAGTTGACCCATGGATTTTATTGGTCTTCCATGACACATCCAATAATGGTAGGACATGTGTGAAGATCATTTCATATTATTAAAACATTATTTTTACCTTAAATTACACTAATTACCTCTAATCTCGATTAAAAACTTAAAAGTTACTATTCACCAAAAAATTATTTTAATCCCATTGAACCACATTTTACTTCATAATGACAACCATGAATGTCATATTTTTTAAATTCAAAACACAGAGGTGGTAAAATTTCATTTAACAAAAAATCTGTTTCTTTTAAGTACCACTTAGTGGTTTCACTATTCATCAAAAATTGAAGTTTTTCAGAAAAAATACCAAAACTTCACCCTAAGCTATATTTGATATTCCGAATTCCAAAATGATGTCTATTTTACAAAATTCAAAACATATAAGTAACATTAATTAATTTAATAATTAATTCCTGCTGTCAGAACAAATAACGTGTTTTTATGAAACAAAAAGTATCAAAAGATTGACACTAGTTTAAGTCCAATTTCAAATTGAAATTAATTCCAACGACCACTATTGGATTAAATGGTAAAACTATATTCTAATTTAACTTTAAAACCAATTCAAAAGATAATCTAATCATATAAATAAATTAGATTAAATAGCGGGTTTGAATTAAAAATACAACACTTTTCACCATTCATTAAAAAATGAACATTATCAGACTAATACCAGAAATTTATCCAAAGTAAATTTCAATGTCCCAATCATAAAGAATAAGTTTATTTTGACAAATATAACTTATAAAATTGTAAAAAGATAGATTTACTAAATGTTTTCCATCAAAAGGAAGTAAAACAATCTTTTAAAAATATTAGAGTATTTCATGCTTAAAGTTGGATTTATTCTCATTTTAAGCCTCTAAAACACTATATAATTCATAAATAGACATAGATAAAAATATCTATTATTCATTACTTACTTGGGATGTTACAGTCTCCTCCGGGTACCGTCCAGTACTACTACTCCGATCCTCAGTCAACGTTGTCCCTCATCTGTAACCAACACAATGAGGTGTGGGCATAGACCATGCAGGGGTGAGTATAACGATACTCAGTAGGGACCCCGAACCCCTGAAGGTCTCTCAAAATCCACCAAGGATAAACCATATAGTATGAAATCAACAGGTATCCATTACTTAGGTATATGACCATACATATAACTATCTTATCAAGTAACCCATCTCAATCATGAGGAAAACACAGAATTCAGTGACTCATCTCACACAGGTATACATTTTATGTAGAGAGATAGAGATGATCAGATATAGCCACTGAATCATCTAAGTTGTCAGACCAACACATGATCCAAGACCAGCAGTTATAACTGTCAAATCCACACAGGATCCAGGAATAGTAGTTGGAGCTATCAGACCCACACAAGATCCAGGACCAGCTATTCTGTTGGACCAACACATGATCCAGGAACAGAAGTCAGAACTGTCAGACCCATACAGGATCCAAGAATAGTAGTCATAGTTTTCAGACCCACACAGGATCCAAGACCAAGTATTTTTTCTGACCATCAAATTATCTATGAACAGAAGTCAGAGCTATCAGAAACACACATGATCCAAGAACAGTAGTCAGAGCACAGCCATCCACAGGGTGTCCACAAAGCATGCATGATTTCACGAGGTTTCGCTCCTCAAGCCAAGTGCTGATACATAAACTTCCAAGTAGTACCATTTTGATATATCCTGATGTTTCATCTCCTCAAAAGGAACTTAACGTGACAGACGGTGCGTCAATCGGACGCCTGGTCTGTGAGTTATTGGCATTTCCGTTCTAAGGGCCCGGTTGGATTTAGGTTAAATCCAACCCAACTATAACCCAAATATGTCCAAAACTCAAGTGGGGTATTCCAAAAGAACCATGTAGCTCCAATATTTCAATCACCATAGACAGTATGCCAAACGGACACTCATAGCCCAAGTTATGGGCTAAAAAGTGAAAACATGCCAAAATAGGTCCAGACTGGGTTCGACTCGGTCTGCGGGTCTGACCCGGTCTGCAAGTCCGATCTAGCCCATAGGCCGAACCTGGCCCGAGGGGGTGGCCCAGCCCCTGGGGGTAGCTCGGGCCATATCGGCAGCCCGACCCACGCTGGAGGCCCGGCCCACGCTGGCGGCCCAGCCCGCGCTGGGTCCGGCCAGTGCTGGGTCCGGCCTGCGCTGGGTCCTACCCAACAGCCCGCGAGGTTCTTCCCTAGCCACGTCCAGGGGGAGGCCACACCCCCTGGTTCCCGAATGGATTATCCATTTAGGTGGTTGGAACCGGTGCCAGGCTGGCGCTGGTGTGTCACGCGGGACCCAGTGGGGTCCTGCTATTTTCTGCTGGCCGAGCGGGAAACTGTCTCCTCATGTGGCATCGGTTGTGTTGCGCCTCTTCCGGCGGCCTGGAATCTTGCTACGCTAGTCTTACTTGTGGCCGGACTCACTCTAAATACCACTGCTCTGCCGTGGACATAGGCTACACCCCCCCCCCTCGGTCCACCGCACGACGCTGTTGCGTCGCGCCCTCCTCGGCAACCCAGCGGCTTGAGCCGCCGCTCTCCTTCACAGCTGGGCTTGGGCCGGCCGCTGTTGCACCCCCACAACCAGGGGTCACGACTTCTCTTTCGATGGCACGGTTGTGCCGCTGCCACCACGCGATGATTCTCATCAGTTCCATCCGCCATCGAACATTCCACGGGTCACCAGATGAGTTCTGGTGGCCCGTTTCTCTTTTCGGTAGAGGCCACCACTCCTCGGGACATTGCCTTCGATCCGAAAACATCGTTGATAAGGGTCTCTCATTCCAATCTCATTCCGCGTTTAGCATTAATTTCCACAAAGAAGGCAGAGGGTTCGGGTCGTGTTAGTTCGGCTCGCGCCCTCCACGTTAGGGTGATATCAAGCGGCTTCGAATTCTAAACCACAACAGAAAATGAAAAATGAGGAACAAAAACAATGTTTTAACCCCTACATCATATCATTTGTTGTCATTGATGAGGAGGAAGTATGGATGTTGTTCATCATAGGTGAGGATGTCCCACTTTGGGAGTAAATCCTGAGGAAAAAGGGTGAACAATGTTGGATTTCATTGTTGGCATTCTTCGTTAGAGATCCTTTCCACGTTGCGTTCAATATCCAAGAGCTCCTCTTCTCCTCAATCCTTCTTTCCAACAAATTAATATCCAACCAAAATAATATATTATGTGGTCTATTATGTTCATTGGCATAAATTAAAAAATTAGTCATTTAATTAATTGATGTGGCTTAATTAATTAAATGGGGTGCGTTGGAACCATTAAGTGTACAGGATATCAAGAGGCTCCCCCTCATTAATGATGGGAGTTCATGAGGCTTCCAACTTAGGTGGTCCCTACCAAATTAATCCTCATAGGGGGGGTTGAGTTCGGGTGGGCCCCTCCACCATAACTTCTCATGGGAGGTTAAGGTGTGGTGGTCCCCACCTCCAACCTCTACATGGTGGTTATAATAGAATTAAAATAAAATAAGTGATGCACTTATTTTATTTTATTATTCCACATAAAACACAAATACTATCTTTGATTCTCGACCATCATTCGTCGAGGTGAAATTCATCTTAAGAGAATACCGGCGCTGTGAGTTCAACAGTGTTCTCAGATTTCAATTTCAAGTACCGGTTCAAAAGTTATAAAATCTCACTCGTACGTTTAATGAACGTACCCAAAAAAACTTCAGATATTGATTCCAAGCACACCGGGCCTTGGAATCAGGCATCGTTAGTTCTTGCAGACTCATAAAATTCCCATGTATTTAAAACAAATCAACGATATTTCTGGGTCTTTACATTCTCCCAAACTCAGGGATTTACATCCCCAAAAGCTACAAATCAAACTAAGGGAACAAATGGAGGTACTGAGCACACATCTGAGCCTCCCACTCCCATATGCTCTCCTGGAGGTTCCCCTATTGTCAGTGAATGTGCAATAGAGGTATCAAACATCCACATTGGACCCACTCCTATCGATCCTTAATCTCTAATGGAACCTCCATGAATGTTCCCCCATCATCAATGTCTAGCTCTCCATGGTCGATGTTGTGAGTAGGTTCATGCACGTATCTCCTCATCTAAGATACATGGAAGACGTGCTGCACCTAGTGCAACTAAGGTGGAAGAGCTAAGCAGTAAGCCACCTCACCTACTCTGCTGAGGACCTGGAAAGGTCTGATGAACCTCAATGATAACTTGCTGCCTCACCTAGATCTCCATAAATCTCATCAAGGTGAGACACGTAGAAAGACGTGGTCGCCATCCATCAACTCTAGAGGTCTCTGTCTCCTATCAGTATACAACTTCTACTTGCTCTGTGCAGTTTTCATCTGCTCCAGGATGATCTGCACCTTCTCCATGGTAGCTCATACCATCTCTGGTCCACCAGTGATGACTCCCTAGGGTCAGTCTAGCACAAGGGTGATCTGCAAGGTCACCCGTATAACGCCTCAAAAGGTTTCATCCCTATGGTGGAGTGATATCTATTATTGTAGGAAAACTCCACAAAAGGTAAGTGATCCTACCAGCTTTGACCAAAGGCGAGGAAACATGCTCGGAGCATGTACTTGAGGGTCTGAATGGTCCGATCGGTCTGACCATCTTCCTGAAGATTGAAGGCGGTTCCCAGATGAAGTTGTGTTCTGAAAGCCTCCTACAACTCCTTCTATAGTCGGGAAGTAAACCGTGTGTCCCTATTGGATATAATATAAGATGCTACTCCATGTATCCGCAAAATCTCCTGCAAGTAGAGGCATCCCAATCTATCTACTGAACCCTACTCTCTGATCTGTATGAAGTGGTCCGACTTGGTGAGTCGGTCAACGATCACCCAAATCGAGTCATGACCCCTGGATGTATGTGGAGGACCTGTCACGAAGTCCATGGATATCCCATACCACTTCCACTATAGGGCCTCTAAAGGCTGAACCAAGCCTTCTGGTACCTGCTTCTCCGCCTTCACATGCTGACAGGTGAGGTATCAAGACATAAACTCTGCTACTGCCTTCTTCATACCTGGCCACCAGTGCTGTCGTCAAAGGTCTTGGTACATCTTCGCCACTCTTGGATGTACTGCTAAATGGGATCTGTGGAACTCCCTCAACACTTCCTTCTGAAGTGGTACTGGTACCATAGTGCATTCTCGAAAGAGGATGATGTTCTCCCCACCTTCAAAAAATCCATCAGGTGCCTACCCTGTGAAAATCTGAGCATGTCGTGTCTTGCAGTCAGCGTCTCCATGTTGTGCCTCCATGACTCACTAAAGAAGTGGGGGAGTGACTGTAAGAGAATGTATAAAGGCTGCTCCATATCTATCCACAAAGGATATCTGTAATTCATCCAGCTGCTTTTTCGCCTCGCCTAGAAGCTATATACCAGACCTCCTACTGATTGCATCTGCAACAACGTTCCCCTTCCCAGGAGTATAGACTATCTCGAAGTCGTAGTCCTAGAGGAACTCAAGCCATCACCGTTGTATCATATTCATGTCCTTATGATAGAAGATATACCTGAGACTCTTTTGATTAGAGTAAATGGTAAAACATTCTCCCATCATATAGTGTTGGAACATCTTCAAGGCGATGACCACTACTGCTAACTCCAGGTCATGGGTAGTGTAGTTCTGCTCATGTTGTCTCAGCTACCGAGAAACATAAGTGATCACTTCTCACTCCTACATCAGGACACACCTGAGTCTGGTACATGATGCATCGCAGTAGACTACATAGCCTACGCCTTCCTCTAGAAGGCTGAAGATAGGGGCACTAGTCATCCTCTGCCTCAGCTCCTAGAAGATCTATTGGCATCTCTTCGACCACAAGAAGGGTTTCCCCTTCTTCGTCAAGGCTGGTAGTGGTGATGAAACTCTAGAGAAGTATGGTACGAACCTTCAGTAGTATCCATCCAAACCCATGAAACTTCGTACCTCCATCACACTCCTAGGTGGATCCCAAAAAAGTAAAGCTTCAATCATTACTAGATCTACTGCAACTCTAGACTCTGAGATGACATGTCCCAAGAAGTGAACCTCTTAGATCCAAAATTGGAACTTAGAGAGTTTACCATAAAGCTGGTTCTCTCTGAGTGTGTCCAGTACTACCCGCAAATGGTAGGAATACTCCTCCTCAATAGTCGAGTAGATCAGAATTTCGTCGATGAAGACTACAACAATGCGATTGAGGTACGGCTGGAAGATCCTGGTCATGAGTCCTATGAACACTGTTGGAGCATTGGTAACACCGAAAGGCATAACCAAGAACGCATAGTGGTCGTACCAACATCTGAAATCTGTCTTCTGCTCATCCTCATCTCGAACTCTGAGCTGGTGATAGCCTGGTCTGAGGTCTATCTTCGAGAGACACCGTTCTCCCTTCATCCGATCAAAGTGTTTTTCAATCCTCATAAGTGAATACTTGTTCTTCACGGTCACCTAGTTCAGGTGACGGTAGTCAACCCAAAGCCTCAATCTCCCATCTGCTTTCTTGGTGAAAAGAATCGGGGCTGCCCAGGGAGAAACACTTGGCCGGATGAATCCCTTCCCCTATAATTCCTCCAGTTGTACTCGCAACTCACAAAGCTTAGTGAGAGACATCCGATATGATGGAGTATATATCGGTGTGGTCTCGGGGTACCGGTCAATATAGAAGTCCAAATCTCTATGAAGAGGTAGTCCAAGAACATCATCAAGGAAAACATCTGCGTACTGGTCCACCACTACAGGATAGCTCAGAATTCCCACATCTACTACTCCAAGGTTAAGGTAGGCCAACGAATGAGTGATCAGCTGCCCCCTCCTCTGAGTAAGTCTGTCCTGTGCTGCAAAGGCCCCCTTATCACCGGTGATGGTGAACCTCGTCCCATCCGTGCAGACACACAACACTTTGTGCCTAATAAAGTCGATCTGAGCATGGATTGTACATAACCAGTCCATACCCAAGATGACATCGTAAGGCCTTGACGCTTCTATGAGAAGATTCCATCCAAATCTCTCAACTCCAAGAGTAAGTTCACACTAACTTCACCAGTGTGTAATCATCGAGTCTGCTCTCGTAGATGTCTCTAGCCATATGGATCGAGCCAATGACTCCATCGGAATCTTCAAGCTCCGAACGAGGGCAGTGGCAATGAAAGAGTGACGGGTACTTGTGTCTATAAGAACTGCATCTAAGGTGGACTAGAAATAGATCTTACCTCGAACCATCTCCGAAGCACCGTGATTGTAAGCCTCTGCTACCTGGAGCTAAGCACTCACTTGTCCACCTGCTCCCTGTGGTCGGGGTGGACTTCCTGGTGGTGGTGGAGGTAACACCTAGAATCATCATCTGCCACCAACTGCACGGCCACCTCCTCTGCCACGTCCGCCTACTCCCTGCAGTCCGCCTCGATCGAACCTATGCCTCAGCCTGGGAGGTCCCTCAACTGTCTAATGATCATCAGCACAGTAGGTCTGATAGTCATGAGCCATGTGTCCCTGTCCGCCACAAGAGTATCATTTCCCGCTCCTGGCAAGACTGGCTCTGTCTCGTGTGCCCCGCATAGCTGATCCTATGTCCTGAGGTCATCCACGAGACGGACTGGTCCACTTGGACCATTGTGACATCTATCTACTGCCAGTTGCAGAAGACTCTGCTGCATGTTGACTAGTGGTGGGTCTCACCGCTGGAGACTGTTCAGTAAGGAAACTCTCCACTAGGAGGGTTCTCTCTAACACTCACCTATTTCAAGATGTTGAGGGAGATCATCGAGGCCCTGATCTCTCACCTGAGCCCCTGCTCGAAGGTTCGGGCCCTAAATAATGGGTCTCCTACCATGTTTGTAGAGTAGCGTGAGAGGTCGGTGAACCTCACTGAGTATTGTGCCTCCGTAATGCTACCCTACTATAGATGCAGTAGCTCCTATATCTGAACCGCACATAGGGTGGTTGGGAAAAACTCCACCAGAAACGGGCTCCCGAAGTCTGCCTAGAGTAGTGTCGCCTCGTCATGAAACTAGAGCATCAGAATCCACCATCTGCATGTTGCTACCTGAAGGAGACTCACGGCAAGGATCACCATAAGGTCTCTTGGTGTCCCTATCAATCTAAAGTCTATCACCACAACCTCTAGCCAATCCTCAAATTCTTGCTGGTCCATCTCACACCTGAACTTGGGTGGCCTCTGGCACTGGAACTCGTGCAACGCGCTCAAGCGGCGTGCACTCTCTGCTACTAGGGCTGGTGGTATCGATGGCCCAATGGGTAGTGGTACCATTGGCGGCTTTGCTTTGATAGGGCCCTGCACCGAGGCCTCATCGCTCGGTAGGCTATCATCTCATACAACTCTGGGAACCCTGGATAGCTATCTACGTGGGGCCATCCTGAAAAGTTACAGGTGAGCCACGGTCAATATGTTATACCTAGTGAGCTGACTCAAAGAGATCACAAAGAAAACTCTTGAAACACACATGCGATCAGTGTTTTTGTGCACTGAGTCGAAAATCAGAAGCCAGGGTCCTACTGTATGGATACATCGGTTGCCACACCAACACTGGACTCCCTGAACTGAAAACCACACTCAGTACTCTTAACACTATTTCTTCATAGAAAATAATTAACAGAGTCCTAAGTTCTACAGTAAAATGGACTACTCTGATACCATTTGTCACGACCCGCCTCCTTGGGCCATGAACATTTTCAACTGACCCCATGGGTCTCCTTTAATACCTTTTTTTCCTACCCATCACACCATAAGCTATTACTCACTAGGGTCTCCTATCAGACTAATTATTGTCCCCACATGCCAACACATGTTCTTTCAGTGTGTTTTATTCTCACTCACACACACCCTGGAAAACTTCCAAGAAGGTTACCCATCCTGAGTACTACTCTGGGCCAAACATGCTTAACTTTGGAGTTATAATTAGATAGGCTCCCAAAAAGAAAGTTTCACCTTATTGACATGGGTAGTAACATTTAGTGGGGTGGATAATGTAACACCCTTGGAAAAGTCAGACTTAAAAGGGTAAATGTTACTACCCATGTCAATAAGGTGCACCTTTATTTTTGGGAGCCTATCTGATTAGAACTCCCAAGTAAAGCATGCTTTCCCTGGAGTAGTAATCGGGATGGTTGACCATCTGGTAAGTTTCCCATGGTGTGTGAGAGTGAGGACAAAACACACTGAAAGAACATGTGTTGGCCTATGGGGACATTCATTAGTCTGATAAGCGACCCTAGTGAGTAATAGCTTATGGTGTGCTGGGAAGGCAACCAAGGTATTAAAGGAAACCCATGGGGTCAGATGAAAAGGTTCATGGCCCGGGGAGGTGGGTCGTGACAAGTAAATTTTAAGGATGGGTGATTAAAATATAATTCTGCGACCCCCATCACATTCATATCATGTAAATGTCTTAGTGTTTCAAATACATTATGAAAATATAAGAATTAGTTTCATACGTTGAAATCCCACAATTTATGATTTTGGTTTACATAATTCAAATTCCAAAATCAATGATATATAGGTTCATCTAGGTGAATACCCTTTAGTGGAATGGTGTATGGGTATTCACTACACAAATATTTGGCAAGGAAAAATAACAGAATAATTGCTGCAACATAACAGGTCTATATAAATAGTCATGGATGGGTTTAATGAGAGTAAAATTTGTTTCCCCATTACATGGAAACAATAAGAAAATTAATAGGTATTTTTAAAAAACATATTGAAACATGAACAATTGAAATTCAAAAGGAATAATAAAAATAAAGTGTTTTAATAGAGGGTAGGATGAGATAGTCACTTAACTTTTGAGGGTAATATTAGAAGCTTAATAGGGGCCTCTTATAAGATTAATAACCCCATGGGTTGGTTTTATATTGGAATAGGTAGAGGGAGAGAAACTTAATGGTCAATGGGTTTTGACTGAATAAGAGTGGGAGGATGGGTGAGTATTTATATCAAATGGTAGTGGGATTGTTTATTAATTTATAAACATTGATTTTAGACTATGTGTGATAAAATAATCAGAAAACTTCACCATGGTTTTGGACCATGGTTTCTACCAAATAAGATTGGGCGTCAATATTTTATTAGACCATGAAATGAAAATATTAAAATAATACCATTGATGATGTGGAAGTGATTCATTTTCATAATAAATTGAACCATAAAATATAAAATTCATTTTGGAGAATTCATTGATGATTGATTAAATTAATAAAAAAACTTCAAAAATACATTATTTTAAAGGGTAATTATATATAGTCCAAGATTCATTTTATTTCCTTTATTACATCACTTTTACTTCATTTTGACCCATATAGATCCTCATAAAGTTCCATTTGATTTCTAGATTACAAAATGTTATTGTATGGGAACTCTACCAGGAGGAGGTCTTAATCAGAACATCCTTAGAAATATGTTAAACATGGTCTCAGAATCTCTTATATATTTTTATTTTATCTTTCAAAATTACCATCCATCTAATTGTAATAAATATTAACAAAACTGAACTTTGTATCTAAAACTTACTGAAGCCTTCTCCTAAACCACAAGGAAAACCTCAAATATCAATCAGATGGAGTGGAGAGTGGAACTCCATTATGTTTTACCACATCTTTTATGTATATATTGTTGAGTTGGTCAATAGATATATATGCCTTTATAGTAATGGAATTTTATGACTTTATAAGGTGATTGACTACCACAAAGACGGAATTTTTGCATTTATATTACACGGGGAGTCCTATAATAAAATCTATGGTAATGTTTCCCCATTTTCATACTAGTATAGAAAATGGTTTAATCATATCCTTAGACTTATATCTTTCAGACATGACTTGTTGTCATATAGAGCACTGAGATACAATTCTGCATTCTCTCTCATCATGTTATCCCATAAGAAGTTTTTCATCAAAACTATATATATCTCAATTATTCATATATGAATAGATAAGGGTTGTCTATACACATCATCCGGAATATCTAATTATAGTATACATTTTGATAATATAGATATCCAGGTTCCTAACCATATTAATCCATCTTTATAAATGTTTAACTCTTGAATGTTCACTACCTTTCTCTTTAGATCATCATCAAAATTTTCAGCCTCTCTTATGCTCTCAAGAATGGATGGTTGAGCCATTATTTGAGCAAGGTAGGCTGAAGGTTACTATTTATTATTCCTATATACATCCTTTACATGTATAATAATATTGGATCCCTTTAAAACATCATTATGGATTGGGTTCTAAGATACATTTGAATCAAATCATTTCCTCTTTTTTCCTTTACAACATGGCAATGGATTGAGCAATCAAAATCCTTTATTCTTACTAAAAAACATCATTGGAATATATTGACCGCCATTTGTGTGAATATATACATGAGGATTTTAAGATCCATAAATATTTCACACTTATCCCTATATATAGAATGTTTCCAAAACCTTTATTTTAAAATCACTTTAGTGAATTATATATCATGATTTTGGTAGTTCTACTAATGGATCTTAAATTAGTGGGAGGAATAGGGTATCACATTGTCATCATGCATGAGTACAAAACCCAAAAACATTCTGGAAGCATCGATGTAGATAAAAAAACCTTCCCTAATGGCGAGTAATGTGACAACAATTTTTGTGATTAGCTTATAAGTTAACTCTTTAAATATTTCTTCACATTCCTAAATCCATACAAGCTTCACTTCCTTATAAATTAGCTTAGTTAAATGGATTTACAATCACGAGATGTTTCACAAAATTTAAATATATTTCCCAGATAATCCAAGAAAACTACATATCTCAATCAAAGATGTTTTTCCAGTTCATGGTTAATGTAAGAACCCTTGGTTTGAATTAACATGATCTATATATAATATTTATCCTCAAGAATAATAAAATTTTCCTGTATTGAGAAAAATAGTTATCTAATGAATTAAATGTAGATAAAACTCCTCTCTCCTACACTATAAAAACCACCCCTCACAACCTCTTCTCTTCACTTATCTCAAGCCTTGTGCCTTGCAAAAGTTTTTCTCAAATTATTGGAGCAAAGGGTGTTATTTTCTAAAAATGGGGTATGGTTAATGTTTGTTTTAAATACTCATTGGGTTGATTAGGGAGTTTTCAAGGAATGTGGTCTTACGATTGAGGCTAAACGTAATATTGAAGGTGGTGAAATTTCTCAGGGTTTGACATCTTTTTGGGAATCTAAATCAATAATTTGTTTTCGGAAATAGATGGTCTTTTCACGTATGAGTGTATATTTTGTAGACTATAAATTTAGTAGGTGGAATGGGTTTTCTCGGAACAGTTTTTAGACTGCAAATTGTGGTATGTAGAATGACACAGAAAATCAGCAAAGGGAATCATGAAGCACAGTAAACAGTCGTATAGGAAATGGTTCATGGGTTGAAAAATTTTGCAGGGAATACATAAATTATGATTAGAAATGTGGTTCATGTGATGTCTTTTCCTTAGTGAAAATGTGGCAAAGATCAGTTCATGGAAGAGTTCATCTGCTGTGACGGAAGAGTGGCGATACGCGGACCGTGTAGAGAAGAATAGTTTATAAAAGTCACACAGTACGCAGTTAAGGTGATGCCACATCCAATATTTAGTACATATAATATTATTATATTATGTAGATATATTTTCCTATATAAGGAGAATGTATCCCTTCATTAAGAAGATAGATTAGGATTAAAAAATCCGGGAGGATTTCAGTGAAGTCTATAGTGGTTCACAGGAAGAAAATGATGTGAATGTGATTTTGATTAAAAATTTCAAAAGAAATTATTGATGTATAGAGTGGTAAGTGGGAAGATAACTCTAAATAGTAATAAGTGGTTTACAGAGGAGAAAACATCCTACAGAAGAAATTTTGGTTCACGGAGGAATCTCTCATAGTATGTGGAGAAGGGTAGTATGAGGCAGAGTAGGGTAGTACGTATAGGAGAAATAGTATGTAGAAATTTTTTGTAGAGGTAGAGGAGACACTATTTGGAGAAGGGGTAGTTCACAGAGGAGATATAGTCCATGTAGAACTCATGTTTCATAGTGCAGTGCAATACACATAGGAACAAGGCCAGCTCATAGAAGACAATTTTACGAACAAACAACACATGAAAATTCATATTTCATCTACAGGGAGAAATGGTACTTCAATAGAGCATCTATCCATAGTTGATGATTCATGATTTAATTACAAATCATTGAAGTAACTTTCATGTCAATAAAATGAGTTCAGATTCTTCTCACTACAGTGGGAAAGGGCAAGTCAATAGAAGTGATCCGAGGGATGTTGTGTCCTTTCCTTAAAACCTTATAAAGGATGTTCACTTGGAACAAAGTTACTGTACTAAAATTTTGTAATCCACAACTACTAAAGATTTGTGTAATTTGGTACAACTGAAAAACATTCAATGTATACACCGTGGATGTAATCCTTAGTAGTGAACTAATTAAAAATGATGTGTCTTCACATTTCATGTGATTGTTTTTTTTTCTGCACTTCCTCATTAGTCAGGTTTAACAAGTTCCTACCAATGTGGGAATAGGATACATTATAATAAAATAAAAAATTGACACCCTAATTTAACCCTCCCCTCTTAGGGTGTTCTGGGGTCCTTCAAGTGGTACCATAGGGTAAAGGTTGCTGGTGCTAAACCTATTTGTCTTTGTTGTCATGGAGAACATAGTAAATGTTAGTTGTGTCCCCCTCTTTGATGGAATAAACCTCTATATTTGGAAAAATAGGATGAGGTCTTATCTTAGATCTCTTGGAGTGGAAGTTCTATTTCAACTTCACATGGAATACAAGTCATTAATCCAATAGGTTTGTCTATGTGTGATTCAAACAGAAAAATAATCGATGTATATTCCAAAGAACATAATTCTCTCACTACTGCTCTTTATGATCAGATATATAAAGGCGATGAATTGTATGTTAGAAATGACTATGTGGGAATAAATAGAGAATCTTTATGAAGGTGGAAATTAAGTTTAGGAGGTGAAACAACATGTTTTGAAAAACATGTTTGAATATCTGAAAATCAATCTTGAAAAAAATGTAGAAACATTTTTCAATTCAATTACTGATGTTTTTAGAGAAATACGGGGACTCGATGAAGAATTAAATGAAATTGGCATTGTAAATAAAATATTGAGAATACTTCTATCACTTTACAGTGAAAAGGATGCATCCCATGAGGAAAGGGATATTTTCAAGCATTCTTGGGATGACATGCTGAGTAGACTGGTGGTATATGAGATGAGAGTCAAACCAAAATATTCAACGACTCGACTAGGTGAGGAAATGGAATTCAAAAGCATGGAAAAATAGGAAATTTCAAGAGATTTTATTGATGAAGAAATTGAGGACAAAGAAATTATTTCTCTAATTTCCAAGAAATTAAATAATGGAAAAGGAAAATTTGAAGTCAAGTTACCTCTGGATTTTGTTGTTGTAGAATAGTTGGGCGGATTTCCTCTTGGTGCACAAAAAAGCCCTATAAAGAATAAAGTGGGGCTGAAGACATGAAAAATGCTCAGAAATGGTTTTTCAAAAATAGAGACTACAATTATGGAAAAAAATTATAGAATATGAGTTTTTTCAATGAAGAAGAAGGTGGTGATAGTGAATTATTTGAGGAAGAGGAACCATAATTTAAATCTAGAAACCATTGGCCAATGATGGATACCATTGAAAAGTCAGAACCATCGGGAGATAAAACTAGAGATAATAAATTGACCACTAACCTTGATCTCAAGATACAACTTAAGGATGAATTTTGTTATCATGATTATCAATGTAAGAGATGAAAATAATGGAAATAAATTGTGGATGATTCATCAGAATATTTTGATCAGCTTGATGCTCAAATTGAACAACTGGAAGAAGTTGTGAATGAAAAGTCAACAATCATTGAAAGCACAGAAAATGTAATGGAACTGAGGATCACAATTTAAGAAAAAGAAAAGGTCATCAATAACTGATGTGAGGATTATTTTTCGCGAAATCCTCAATCAATTAAGTTTGCCCCAAAAAAACAATGCAATATAGTAGTCCATGGATTGTCTCTCGAGGAGGTTGCAATTTGAGTTGCAAAACTGCCACTTTTTTTGTTGGTTTTTTTTCACATTAAATGGAAAATTGGGGATTTGATTAAAGACTCAAGAACTGAAAATAAATAAAAACTAAACAGAAAGAAAATTGGAGAATGATCTAGAAAATTGATTGGAAATAAAATGGGTTTGAAACCAGAATCAAAATAGTGGTTACAGACAAGATTTAACCTCCCGGACACTCTCCTCTTCCTTGTTTAAAATTATATCTCTAATGAATCTCTCAATTACTACCCAAATAACTCTGTATAAACACCTTATTTGGAAAGGATATCATATTAAGACCTCAATATGATTGTTTCCCCTCTTATAGAAGTGATCTAAATATTTGAAGACCTTCAAATAACCAAACCTAACCGAAATCACTATACTCAATGGCAAGACCTCACCGAAGTAATTTAAATAGTGAAATCGACTATTTTACTTTATAGATTGGGAAATCATCCAGAACAAACAAGTTGAAAATATATTCAAGAAAGAAAACAACCGCTGTTATTCAAGAAATATAAATTCAAAAGACATGCAACCGAGATTACACATGAAGATCAAAACTCGGAAGGGAGTGTCTGTTGGTTGTCACCGTCCACAACCACTTGGTGCTTAGCCTTGCATCACTTGATCAGACCACATCACCTCCATTCCAGAAAGAGTGTACAATATCTTTATCATTGTCTCCACAAATCCAACCCCCTTGAAATGAATGAAGAGATTGGGAGAATAGGGGAGGAGGGCTGGAAAAACTTCTATCCAGATTATGTCCGCCCGAAATATGCTTCTGTTTGGAACACCTCCCGGCCGAATCAACCTCTAGATCTTTATAAAGAGTTGTTTCAAAATACGTTCTCTGTCTGTACACAAAATATTAACCTCTTTGGAGACGTGGTGCAAAAGTAATGAATTAATCACTCCACGAATCTTTCTCTTCTCAAGGAGACCTTTCATCTCTCACTTGTTTGACTCGATCATAGTGTGCCCTAATTATCGATTTTTACCTTGAAATTAATCATGAATGTGCACCTTGGAGTACCCTTGCACGCCCAGTTAGAATTAATGACATTAGAAACATGTAGCCTACGTTATCCTCCATTTATTAAGGTGGGATCCACACATCCGAACATACAAACCCTTCCCAAACAATCATTTATTTGGACCCATAGATGGACAATTTAGATCTTGATCCAGTTTACATATATGAAGAGCACATTCCAGGGGCTCCTAAAAAAAAGGAATCAATAAAATTTGATAATTATTTAGAAGGATATTACCAAATACTCACACAAGTCAAAATCTGCTTAAAATCCAGAATAAAGGCATTTTCACAATTTAGCTCAAAATACAACAATTTTCCAAAAATGATGCAACTTAACATGTAATGACAAATTGGTGAGGATTAAATAATTGAAATTTAGATAAAATATATTGAAAATATCAGCTCTATAAATTCCCCCACACTTACAACTTGGTCTCCTAGACAACTGATCATTAAAACCAAATTAGTGAATATTCAAAATACAAACCAATGAGGTTCACCAATCAACCACCAAGAATCAAATGATAGCATACCTCATAAAAAAATGATTCAAGTTTTAAATTCAGTTCATTCAATCCATTTCAACTCATTTTCTACTCTTATTCACTTAACACAGTCACCTCAGAAAAAATTTCTCTCAACACAAATATTGATTTCCAACAAAGCTTCTCTTAAGAAAACATGCAAGAATCATCATAGGCTTGAAAATTTTCTTAATCTCCACCTGATGTGATCCAAGAAAAATGTTATCATCTTGAGGGATTTTCAAGGATGTTCTGTGGATAAAGGTGGGTGGGTCTCAAATGTCCAAAATTCTGAACCCAAATAAGGAGGGTTTGGCTCATTTTGGAAGGAAAAAATACATGAATCTAATATTCACTCATGTGGGGAATCCTCCTTACTCTCCTCCAATGAAAGTCATATTTGAGAATCTCTGAGAATATCTTTTCCACCTCATTCCATCCAAATTTCAGCAGAAGAATTTACATTTCTCTTCTTCTTTTTCAAAAGCTCCAGATTGGGCACAGCTTTCTTCCATCAAGAGCTCCAGACAGGCACAACTCTCTTCAATTGAGAGTTACTGATAGGCAAAACTCTCTTCCTTGGAGATCTCCAGATAGGAACAGCTCTCAGAAATCAAACATCTTTCAGCAGAAAAACATCTCTTCATTGTTTAGATAACCACCCAAAGCAACACCAGATGATGTAGCACACCACAAGTAATCTCCCCCACACTTAAGTTCAACTAGATCATGCATTTATACTTCCAGAGCTGGTTGGAAATGGAAAATGGCTTGTAATGTGGCTATCTAAAAGGCAGTACATGGCAACTAAGGGCTCAAGAAATATAAAATGTAAAAGGTGGTCCAGAATAAAAGGGATAATCGTGAAAAAGGGGCTTTCAATCACAAACAAATTGCCTCAATAATTTCAATAACCCTCACCTTATCCCTCATGTTTTGATAGAAAAAGATCAAGTTCTGGTTCAATCAAACAACCATTCTTTGGTTCACTCAAGAAGTAGGATGAATGTAAAAAAGATGATAAATGGGTTCAAAATACTCACAGGCAAGTGGTTTTCAATATTAGATAGCATTCATAGAATGGAATTCAAAATTCAATGGTTTTTTCAAAATTTTGTAACTTGAAATAGTGTCTTTTTCAGCATTCATTTATAACCAGAATCAAGGGATCAATTGGTTCACTCATTGATAGGGTTTTAAAAGATCATCATGTAAGCTCAAATGTTTTTCAAAATTTTAAATAAAACACACAAAATTTGAAAAATAAAAGAACACACCAAAAATTGAAAGAGAGAGAAAAGCAAAGGAAAAAAATGAAATGAATGAACACAAAATCCTAATCTACCCATCATGTTCCTCCCCCCACACTTATTTTATGCAATGTACTCATTGTGTAAAAAAAAGATATATGAATATGAAATTCAAGAAATCAAAGACATTACAACAAAAAAATGAGAAGGAAAAACACAACCTAGCATCAATTGTATTCTGCTTCATGAAGATGGATCTCCTCCCCTAGAGGATCATGAAAATTCTCTCTAAACAGCTTCAACATGTGCCCATTGACTTTTAATGGTGTCCCTTTTCTTGGTTATTTTATCTGGATTGCACCAGAAGAAAAAAAAAATGAGTAACAATGAATGGATCAGACCATTTGGAACGAAATTTACCCGTGAACAGCTTCATTCTGGAATCAAACAGCAACACTTTGTCTCCTTCCGTGAAGTTTTTGTTGAGAATCATCTCATCATGAAAGATTTGGTTCGTTCCTTGTACAACCTAGAACTTTCATATGCATTCTTCCTGCTCTCCTCCAGCTCCTGGAAACAAAATTTTCTTTCTTCCCCAGCAGAAAACATATTCATGTTACATGTTTTAACAGCCCAAAAAGATTTGTGTTCTAACTCAACCGGAAGGTGACAAGCCTTTCTATAGACTAATCTAAATGGTGACATGCCAATTGGGGTTTTGAATGCAGTCCTATAAGCCCAGATTGAATCATCAAGTCTCAAACACCAATCCTTTCTATTTGGGTTCACAGTTTTTTCTAGAATTTGTTTGATTTATCTGTTGGACAACTCAGCCATTCCATTTGTTTGGGGGTGATAGTGTGTAGAGACCCTATGATGAACTCCATACTTCTTCAATAGTGATTCCAAAGTCTTGTTGCAAAAATGAGTACCTTGATCGGTAATCAAGAACTTTGGGAATCCACACCTTGAAAATATATTTCCTTTCACAAACTTGGACACAGTTTTGGCATCATCAGCTCTTGTGGGAATAGCTTCTACCCACTTGGATACATAATCAACAACAAGAAAAATTTAAAGATATACAAATGAATTGGGAAAAGTTCCCATGAAATCCATACCCCAAACATTAAATACATCACAAAAAACAGAGGTTGTTATGGAATCTCATTCCTTTTGGAAATGCCCCTTGAAATTGACAATTTCTATATGTCCTACAGAAATCAAAAGAATCTCTAAAAATGGTAGGCCAATACAAACCATAATCCAGCACCTTTCTTGCTGTTCTTTGAGGCCCAAAGTGGCCTCCACATCTCAATGTGTGACAAATGTTTAGGACAGATTTGAATTCTGAATTCGGAATGCATCTCCTAATAATTTGATCACTACCAACATGCCACAAGTAAAGATCATCCAAAATGTAATGCTTTGAATCACTCAAAAGTTTAGAAAATTGATTCTTGGAAAACCAGTGGGGAACATCATCAGAGGCTAAATAATTCACCATATCTCCAAACCATGGCCTTTCAGTTTGACAAGCATACAACTCCTCATCAGGAAAAGATTCTTTAATTGGGAGATAGATCTGATGATCTCCATTCAAAACAGATGGTATCCTACTCAAATGATCAGCAACAAGGTTTTCACTTCCCTTATTGTCGTTTATTTCAACATCAAACTCTTGTAACCACAAAATCCATATCAAAAGTCTTGGATTTTCATTATGTTTCTTCATCAAAAATTTGATTACAGAATGATTAGTGAAAACAATCACCTTAGATCCCAGAAGATAACATCTAAATTTGTCTAATGCAAAGACAACAGAAAACATCTCATTATAAGTTGTTGTGTAGTTTGATTGGGCATGATCTAATGTTTTAGAGGCATAGGCAATCACATGAGATTTCTTTTCCAACCATTTACTTAAAACAACCCCAAGAGAAAATTCAGATGCATCAGTCATGATCTCAAAAGGAAAGTCCCATTTGGGAGGTTGAACAATTGGAGGAGTAATAAATTTTTGTTTCATCTCCCCAAAGTCCTGTTTACAATTTTCATCAAAGACAAATGGGGTGTCTTTCTGGAGCAATCTAGACAATGGAAGTGCAGCCTTACTGAAATCCTTAATGAATCTCCTATAAAAACCAGCATGACCAAGAAAAGATCTCACATCTCTGACTATGTTTTTGGGTATGGCAATGAAGAAATGACCTCAACTTTGGACTTGTCAACTTGACTTCCATTGAAAGACACAACATGTCCAAGAAAAATCCCCTTACCCACCATGAAATGACATTTTTCATAATTAAGAACAAGGTTCTTATCAATTCACCTTTCAAGAACATGAGCCAGAACTTTCAAACAACTTTCAAATCATGAGCCATAAACAGTGAAGTCATCCATAAAAACTTCCACGCATGTTTCAAGAAAATCATAGAAAATGATCATCATACAACTTTGAAAAGTTCCAAGAGAATTGCACAAACCAAAGGGAATCCTCCTATAAGAAAATGTTCCAAATGGTCATGTGAATTTGGTTTTTTCTTGATCCTCTGGTGCAATATGAATTTTGAAATAACTAGAGAATCCATCCAGAAAACAATAATGGGTTTTTCCAGCCATTCTTTCAAGGACCTGATCAAGAAATGGAAGTGGAAAGTGGTCTTTCCTCGTAGCCAAATTGAGATTCCTGTAATCAATGCACATTCTCCATTTACTTGGAAGCCTAACAGGAACAAGGTCACCAAATTCATTCTTTGAGATTGTAAAGCCACCTTTTTTGGGAACTACATGGATTGGACTAACCCATTGACTATCAGAGATGGGAAAAATAATTCCAGTAGCTAAAAGGGTGGTAACTTCCTTCTTAACAACCTCTAAAAGTGTTGGATTCAACCTCCTTTGAAATTGTCTCACCGGTTTAACATTTTCCTCCACGAAAATTCTATGCATGCACACTGAGGGGATGAATCCAGTTAAATCAGATAGAGTCCATCCAATAGCTTTCTTGTGGGTTTTGAGGACTCCTAACTATTGATTCTCTTGGTCCTTTGACAAATCTTTTGAAATTATAATAGGGAATGTTTCATTTTAACCTAAGAAAGCATATTTGAGATTCTCAAGAAGTGGTTTCAAATCTAACTTAGCTGGGGTATTTTCATTGATCAAGGAACATTGCATACAGGTGTGGTTGTTTAGTGGGGTTCCAGAATTTAAAGGACAATCACCATGAATATCAATTTCAATGTTCTCAGAATTTGATTCTAGTGGAAAATTTTCAATTTCTTCTGGGAGACCACTAGCAGCACTATGGATTTCTATGGAGACATCTTCCTCATTGTTGAGATCAATAGAATCTTGAAAAGCCATCTCAACATTCCAAGACTCATCATCAGCTCCCTTTTCCCTCTCTTGTTGATCAAATTCAGCAACAAACAAATTTCCATCATCAAAAATATCAGCTAGTTTCTCATCATAGGAAAAATCAGGTAACATATCAGTGGAAAACCAATCAATCATGTTCACTTGGGGGGATGAATGATCCTCTACTGGGTGTTTCATGGACTGAAAAATATTTAAATGAACAACCTCTCTAGAAAACTCCAGTGAAAGTGTTCCCTTGTGAACATTGATGATTGTTTTTGCAGTTTTCAGGAATGGTCTCTCTAGAATGAGAGGTTCATGGGTACTAAACCTATCATCTTCCATATCTAAGACATAGAAATCCACAGGAAAATCATGTCTCTCACCTGAACAAGAACATCCTCAATAACTCTATCAGGCTTGGTGGTACATCGGTTAGCAAGTTGAATGATGATCCCATATGGTTTCAATTCTCCAACATGAAGAGATGAGTAAACAGAATGTGGCATAACATTTATGGAGGCCCCCAAATCAAGCATAACATCCTTGAATTCACATTTCCCAATGGTTCAAGGAATGGTAAAGGTTCCTGGGTCTTTACATTTGACAAGCAAGGCATGCTGAATCATGGATGAAACATTCCTCCCTAACTTGACCTTTTCACCTCCTTTGAATTTCCTCTTGTGGGTACACATTTCCTTCAAAAACTTTTCATACCTTGGAATTTGTTTCACAGCATCAAGAAAAGGTATATTGACTTGAAATTCCATAAAATTATCCAAAACCCCCTTATCCAACTCTTTCTCAGCACTCGACTTCACTGGCGGTTCACTCCTAGGGTAAGGCAACGGTGGTTTGGTTGTTTCAAGGCTATTTTGAGCACTTCTTTGAGAAACAAAAGGTCCAGACATCCTCTTCCAATCCATATTTGTTCTTTCAAGCAACATTTCTTCTCTTGAAATTGTGTTTCCCTTCAAAGAACATTTATAATTTACATCATTTCCATCAGTGCTGGGATTCTCAACAGCAGGTTCAACAATAGGTTTCGGTTTCTCCATTTTACGGGTATTCAATTGTTTTTCACTCCTATGTTCAATTGCACTCACATTTTCCTTCCCTTTATCTCTCAGATTCACTTGGGTTTGTGAGGCCAAACCTCCACTCGTTTGATTTTTTATGCAACTAAGATCTGAGTCAAGTTGACCCATTTGAGTCATTAGGGTGTTCAACATGTTTTTTTGTTGGTCGTGTGTTTGTTTCATTACCTCATGTTGTTTCCTCATTGATTCTTCAATATTACTCTCTGAAGTTTGAGTGGGAGGGGAAGCATGAAATTTTCTTCCAGAATGAGCATTGGCTTGCTCATTGAAATATCTTGGTTGTGAATTGCTTGATTGTCCTTGGAAGAAACCTCTAGGTTGTTCAGTGTATCGAAATATTTCATTAGAGTGGTTGTTCCAACCTTGATTGAAATTTTGATTTGATAGAAATGGCCTTTGTTGGTTTGATTGAAAGGGTTTTCCAGGAAAAACAGCATTGCAGTTTTCAGAAGGTTCCTGCATTTGAGGGAATTGGTCACTAAAATGGTCATTGTAAGAACAAATTCCACAGTATACTTTCATTTGAAATGTTGCTTCAGGTTTGGGTGGAGTTGGTGGGGTATTGGATAACATCATTGACCTCACCATGGTGGTAAGATCAGAAAGTTGACTCACAATCATATTGTTTTCAGGACTAGCAATGGGGAACTCTTGGGCAGATTTCACATGACGAAGGCCTCTTGTTCCAAACTATTGAGCATTTTGGGCCATGTTTGTAATTAATGTCCTAGCAACAGTTGGTGTTTTGTCAACTAGAGCCCCTCCTGCAGCAGCATCAATCATGCTTCTATCAGTAAGACATGAGCCCTCATAAAAACATTGAATCAAAAGTTGGTCACTAATTTGATGGTGGGGGCAACTGAAACAAATTCTTTTGAAGCATTCCCAATACTCAGGCAATGCTTCACCTTGAGTTTGCCTAATTACATAAATCTCCTTTCTAATGGAAGCAGTTCTAGAAGCAGGGAAAAAAATTCAAGGAAAAGTTTTTTCAATTCATTCCAATCCCTAATCAAAGTAGAATGTGAATAGAAAAACCATTCTTTGGCAACTCCTTCTAACGAAAAAGCAAAAGACCTCAATTTCATTTGATTTGCATCAACGCCCTGGGGTTTCATGTTGACACAAAGATAACTAAATTCCTGAAGGTGTTTATGTGGATCTTCCCCAGGCAAACCATTAAATTTTGGAAGTTCGTGAATGAAACCAGATATAATTTCAAACCCAGTAGGTGAATCTAGATATTCAACAGGATTTTCTTGATTTGCATCATAAGATGAAGCCAATTATTTCAAGGTTCTATTTTCAGCCGTTGGAATTTCAATTTCAACCAGGTTTCTTCTAAGTGCGTTATTAGAAGATTCACAACTTGGGAAAATGGTATTTATGGTATCTCTATCCCTAGAGTGAAAAGTTCTATCAATTTCATAATCCAATGGGAACAAATTTGGGTTAGAATTTCGGGTCATGAAAAAACAATTTTCACAAAAATCAACTCAAGAAACCTCCCCAGAAATGGAACCAGTTGATGTGAGGATTATTTGTCGCGAAATCCTCAATCAATTAATTTTCCCCAAAAAACAATGCAATATAGCAGTCCCTGGATTATCTCTCGAGGAGGTTGCAGTTTGAGTTGCAAAACTGTCACTTTTTTTGTTGGTTTGTTTTCACATGAAATGGAAAATTGTGGATTTGATTAAAGACTCAAGAACCGAAAATAAATAAAAACTAAAGAGAAATAAAATTGGAGATTGAGATAGAAAATTTATTGGAAATAAAATGGGTTTGAAACCAGAATCAAAACAGTGGTTACGGACAAGCTTTAACCTCCCAGACACTCCCCTCTTCCTTGTTTACAATTATATCTCTAATGAATCTCTCAATGACTACCCAAATACCTCTAGATAAACATGTTATTTGGAAAGGATATCATATTAAGACCTAAATATGATTGTTTCCCCTCCTATAGAACTGATCTAATTATTTGAAGACCTTCAAATAACTAAACTTAACTGAAATCACTATACTCAACGGCAAGACCTCACCGAAGAAATTTAAATAGTGAAATAGACTATTTTAATTTATAGATTGGGAAACCATCCAGAACAAACAATTTGAAAATATATTCAATAATGAAAACAACCATTGTCATTCAAGAAATATAAATTCAAAAGAGATGCGACAGAGATTACACATGAAGATCAAAACTCGGAAGGGAGTGTTCGTCGGTTGTCGTCGTCTGCAACCACTTGGTGCATAGCTTCGCATCACTGGATCAGCCCACATCACCTCCATTCCAGCAAGATTGTACACCATCTTTGTCATTGTCTCCACAAATCCAACCCCCCCTTGAAATGAATGAAGAGATAGAGCGAATAGCGGAGGAGGGCTGGAAAAACTTCTGTCCAGATTCTGTCCTCCCGAAATATGCTTCTGTTTGGAACAACTCCCTGCCGAATCAACCTCTGGATCCTTCTAGATAGTTGTTTAAAAATACGTTCTCTATCGGTACACAAAATACCAGCCACGTTGGAGACGTGGTTCAAATGTTATGAATTAATTACTGCACGACTCTTTCTCTGCCCGAGGAGACCTTTCATCTCCCACTTGTTTGACTCAATCATAGTGTGCCATAATTATCGATTATGACATTGAAATTAATCATGAATTCTCGCATTGGAGTCCTATTGCACTTCCAGTTAGAATTAATGACATTGGAAAAATGTATCCGAAGTTATGATCCATTTATTGAGGTGGGCTCCACACATCGGATCATACAAACACTTCCCAAAGAATCATTTATTTGGACCCATAGATGGACGATTTAGATCTTGATCCAGTTGACATATATGAAGAGTACATTCCAGGGGTTCCTAAAAAAATAATCAGTCAAATTGGATAAGTATTTAAAAAGATATTACCAAATACTAAGACAAGTCAAAACTGCTTAAAATCCAGAATTAAGGCATTTTCACAATTTAGCTCAAAATACAACAATATTACAAAAATGATGCAACTTGACATGTAATGAAACATTGGTGAGGAATAAATCATTGAAATTTAGATAAAATATATTTAAATTATCAGCTCAATCTATAACCATTCATCCCTACTAGAGGAGAAGTAAAATACCATTGAGTTTCTTGAAGAATAATATTTTACTCTTAGAAGTCAACACGAAAGTGAATATGATACAAAGGAGACAAAGAATAAAATTTAATTTGGAAAATTATCAGATGTGGAGCTTCCAGATAGAGCTAAGAGTGGTTTTGATGGAGTTGAAAATGTTTTGAATGATCAAATACCATCATGAATATGAAATATAGAGGATAGTTGTGATGCTGAAACTTAAAATGATAGGATTATAATGGGATAAAATAAATTCAAGTTGAAAGTTGGGAATATCACAAAAACGCGTGAAGTCCAAATATAGAATGTCTCAAATCAAACTAAAAAGAGGACTAAAAACTGAACTCCATTTTTCCAAGATGATTGATAGTCAAACTATCAATTTAATGAAGTAGACCTAAGAAGGAATAGAAGTTAAAAGAAATTACCACTTATGAGATGTCAATTTTGTGGTCGTATTGGCCATACCAAGTAATATTGTAAAGAGGAAAGGAGTTATTTAAATGGGGAAGAACTAAGAATTCAATAAAGGAGAATGAATTCATATCTTTATTCCTATATAAGAAACAGGTTATATGGATATTTATTTTTTTATTATAAATTTGTTCATAAAGTTTTTGATTACATGCAGAGGAATGGAAAGAAAAATTTGTATAGAACTCAGAGATAAGTCAATACTCACCAACCTTGAGATGTTGTTCTTACAAACAGGTTATCTCCTCTGGAAGAAAAGTGTGAGTATGATGAACCTATGCCCATGGAAATGAGATTCGAAAATCCATATCTATCCTTCACTCAAACTAATATATCATGGAAGGAAGAGAAAAAGTTTGAAAATCCAACTGAATGGTGTTGTCGTGGGTGCTCTCAAATAAATTGTGATTTTTTTGGTACTTGAGTGTAACAGAGTGGCTGACCAACGTCATCACTCAAAGGAGGAAATAAACTAAAACAACTTTGTAAAGGTATTCTAAAAAAATAGAATAAAAACACTACTTGAAAGGATGGGGGTTCTTTTTCATTTATAAATCTAGAAGTGTCTTTCTTGGAGAATATTGAATTTTTTTAGTTTTGAAATGAAGTACAATTAAAATGACACAATAAGAAGATGTTTTTTATAAAATGTTTAAAAGTAGTAATCGATCTAACTCTACCTCTTCATTTACTTATTAATGATTATCATTTAAATTAAAATACACTTAATTATTGTCCCCTAATTTGTTAACCCTCGAACATTATTAGAGTTAACTTAACCACAAAGATGAAATTACTTAATCCCGAGGCTAGCTTCGGAACATGCAATCTCAGCACCCTGCTTTAATTGATGTTCTAAATCTAGATTCTAGTGATTGGTAAATTAGGGCACATATCCATTCTATAAAATGATGATGAATTGTTTTTAGGTATTATATTTTAACTCTACAAATTTATCTCATGTGGTCTTTTATTACCGATTAAGTTTTCACTCTCACAATTTACACAAAATCTCATCCTCGCGTGTTTTTATATTAATTATTCAATTTCTTTCTTAGTTTCTTCCAATTTACAAACTCAATTATTGGATCATATTAAGTGAATTAGTGTTGATAAATGATTCAAAATAATAAAATGAAGAGGGTAGAAGATATATCGATCACTAAGAAAAATACTCTTCCATGGGTGGTGTGGTCATCGTGGAGAGGTTTTTCATGAGCAAAGGATTGAAAGAGTATAACCCAATCTCATATACACTATTGATTCCAACCCAATTAAGAAGATTAAGAGAAGAAAACATTTGAGAAAAAAGGAAAAAAATAAATAAAAATAAAATAACAACAAATAAGTTTATTTCAAAAATGAAAACATTGCAATGTGAAGAAGTGAAGAAGGCTTTGATGAGAGGATCCTTACTTCAAGAGCTACCCCACTTACAATGGTTGAATAATTTGAGTGAAACCAAATCTCCCCTTCCTTCAATATCCTAATTCACGTTCAAACCCCTCAAAATGTGAAAAATAGCAATTAATAGAGTTGTGCGGAGGCTTGGTTCAAAGAGATTTAAAGTTTGAATGGGGAAACACGGACAAATATTTTAATCCAAATTGAACCGCCCATTAGACCACCAAAACTCGAGGATCAGCTGTCCTTACAAGAGGATTATTTACGAGGAAATTATTCCTTGAGATCCTCTAAAAAATAAGTCCCAATCCAACCAAGTATGAAGATGTTAAAACGCACGTCCTATTGTCACATATCAACCGGTCAAGGTTTCGGTGCTCTTCTAATGTGTATAGCAGCACTCGGGTCGAATCCTCGGTGATGATACTTTGTAATAGATGTTTGCTTTTAGTTGATTGTATTCTGATTGGGGGGGTTTGTTTGCAGAGCTTAAATGAACTTATTAATGACTGTTGTTTGATTTAACAATTTGATAAATATTGGGGTGAGTTCATTTTTAGGGATTTAAGCTTCTGATATCCTGGAGCTTTGCTTTATATTGCAGTTATTTTAACAACCACTTCGCAAGATAATGTTGATTGCAATTACTAAGTGTTAAGGCTTTAATACAAGCCTTAACTTATCTTAGTGTTCAAATATCAATCAGATCTTGTTGATGGTAGTGTATTTATGGTTCCAATAATCCATGTAAACCACATGATAAAAAAACAAATCATTAATCCTTGACATGTTAAGTCCAACATACACAATGTTAAATTAATGAATATTTACCGAGAAAATACTCTCAATCACTTAACATCCCTAAATTTTGACTCTTCCCAATAATATATTTACTCATCCATTAATATTAATATTAATATGGTTTATATATTTATTATGATGAATTGACAAGAGAAGAAAAATGAAGGGATTAGAAAAGAGTGGTACGTCGAACACACACACACGAACAATGATGAGAATTAAAAAAACAGACTTTCGATTGAATGAGGAAGCAAAAGAGGGGAAGGTAATTCGACTGTATTTAAAATATTTAAAGAAAATTAATATTAAAATACATAATTTTTATGAGAATAAGAGATATTTGATGAGGAAACTTGCATTAAAACAGAATTACAAAACACAAACATACAAGATTACAAACGAAGAACAACAAAAAAGTGAAAAGAAACAAAGAGAGGAGGAAGGGTATCTCAAGTAAAAACATGAGTATGTAAGGTCCACCCAAGACTTTTTCAAGGCTTTGGTCGTGCTAATATGTTCTCTTCTCATCTGAAATTCCAACCCCCTTGAAGGAGAGGAGGGGTGTATTTATAGCCCAAAGAAGTGGACTGTTTTCATTCCCAATCTTTCCCTCCACTTGCATCGCCATGTTGGCTATTCCAAAAGCCGAATCTCAAGATATATCCTTATATAAAGTTGTATATAATACAGTTTTTCAAACTCTCTCAAAATTTGGAGTCATTTGGACCTATGTAACCAAGGTTATGGCTGGTTGATTAAACAAATTTAATCTGTCCATTTCAATCCAATGTTATTGAAGTCCAAAATGATAAAGGGTTTTTGAATAGGAAGATAATTTCAAAGATGATTGATTTCTTCAAAAAAGTCAGCCAGATATATCTCCTCTTTCACACTGAAAAATATCAGATCGGTTTGATGATTACATAATGATATATTTGATGAATAGTTCTCAGATTTTAATTCTCGTCCTGAATGGTGTGCTAGACTTCAATGCTTCATTTGGGCCTCTTGTTCTTAGAGTTGGGCCCTGAAAGTTTTATCCGTGATTCCTTTCTATAACCAAGAACATACGGTAGAGTTCCATAAAATTTGGGCTTTGGTATTTAGACCAGTAACTCAATCATCATGGTTGGTCTAGTTTCTTCACAAATTTTTTGGGTCATATTGTGTGGTCAATGTGATCATTCAAATGGCAGAATTGGCCCATGATCCCATCTAAGGAAATAGTGTATATTGTATTAGGAATATTAAAAAACAAGAACCAATCAATTTGGATCATTAGGGTGGGAGTTATAAATAAATTAGTAAACTGAGTCAATTGGACTACTTCTAATAATGCTCAAAAATTATACTTAGTATTAAAACATTAATATTTCACACAAATTATGTAAGTTACATATAAAATCAGAAAATGGTGTATATAATAAGTCATTTAAATATTAATAAAATAAACTCCCCACACTTATCCTTTTGCATGTCCTCATGTGCAATAAATATAAAAACATAACAAAATCATTTTCACTCACCAACAGATATTAAAATTTTGTTTTCTCCAATTAGGGGAGATTTAGAATGTTTTACTCATCCATTTTGAATTCCACCACAAGTTTTTATAGAAAAAATGTTCCAAAACTAATTCATTTTTTCATTCTCAAATGTAGAAATAGAAAATGTGGAGAATCAAAACTCACACTTCTCAAGATGATAAAATTCATTTGTGGAGGTTCACTCTTTGACCAACCAAAAGTGAAAATCTTAGAGTTTGAAAGAGTTGTCATCTTCCAATCCCTATCCATAGTGAAAAAGAAACAAAAGGTATTTTTAAGGGGTTTTCTACAGTTATGGGATGGTAAGAATACAATGTTTAAGAGAGATAAGAAGAGGGGTAAAACACCAACATAGAAAAAGCAATGCACATTTTTTTGAAATAAAACATGGAAGGAAATGAAAACACATATTTTAAAAGGGAATGATTGTGTGAAGAAGGACACAATAGAGGAGGAAAATTTGAAGGGGATGAGAAGATGAAATATTTATAAACCACAAAACTTATCTGAGTTACATAAGAATATAATTCAAGTGTTCTTTTATTTCTTTTTTTTTTATTTTTTTCGGAAGTTGAACTTGGAAAAGATCTCACACTCATATCTCAACACCTGATTTATCTCCTCACAACACTAATTTTAATAGTTATAACAAGATCAAAGGTTGAAGAAGAGTGACTTTTGACCTACTCAAGAAATAACCCAATTTGTTTTGTTCTTTTTTATTTATTTTTTTGAACACTTGTCAATAAAATTTACAAATTTACATAAATGACAGTACATTACATTCCCTAAAACACACTAAATGGCAACCTCTCCCCCACACTGAAAAGGATGATTTCTCTCAAGAAGATAATAACACGGTGAAATCAAAAAAGGGTACCCATAATGAAATTCATTCCCCCCACACTTAAATTTCAAAAAAAAACACTGAAAATACATGTTGATATTGGGTGCCAAAAGCTATCAGGCTTGTAATGTGGCTACCAAAGAAAAGGTTTTCATAGGCCCGAAGGGGCTTTCCAAAGGAGGATTAATGTAAGGGAAATGGGAGTCTATTTGGCTATTGAGATTATCTTGTGGTTCAGAAAATGCCTCTATCATATTAATGCATACTAAAGTAGGAAATTCAGCTCGAAGGTCCAAAAACTCAAGACTCACAAATGGGGGGTGAAAACCCACATTTTTAAAATATGGCCATAGGTGGCCTTGGCATGAAAAAAAATGTTGTTCCTCACGGTTTGGGAAAATCATTTTCCAAATCAAAAAATGTTCATTGAAAATTTTTAAAATGAAACCATGTCTTTTGACTCCCCAAAATGGTTGGAAAAAATTTAAAAATTAAATGTGATTTAGTATGACTCTTTTGGTTTTTTTACATTTTTTTTCTTTTTTAGATTATTTTTTATTTTCATTAAATTACACACCCACAAAAAAGATAGAGATAAAAAGAAATTGGTTTGATGAAGAAAGTGGTAAAAAAAATGAAATAGATAGGAAAAATAAGAAAGAGCAAGGAAGAGAGGAAGATATAGAGAGAGTTAAAGGGAAAGAGGTGGTCCTGGTTTGGATTTGGCTAGTTCCCATCTCCATCTAGTGGTGGGTTGACTGTAGAAGTTGGGGATCCAGTGGAAATCGAGGCGGTTCCAGGATTGTACATCCTCTCATGGTGATGCTCTAACCGATGTCTGTTAACTGTGAATGTTCGTTTGGAAGAGGTATCTTGGACTTACAGTGAACCAAATGGGTAAACATTAGTAATAACAAAAGGACATTCCCAACAAGAATTAAGCTTACGAGGGTGAAGCCAAAATTGATAATTGAAGATCATTACATTTTTAGATTCATGGAATACCTTTATCAGGATGTGTTTGTCATGGATTACCTTAGCCTTTTATTTGTACAGATTGGAATGCTCATAGGATTCAAGTTGAAGCTCCTCCAGTTCATCCAATTGAAACAATCATTCTTCACCAGATTTTTCACAATAAAATTATAGGTTCTCACAGCCCAAAAATACTTATGTTGAATTTCAACTGGTAGATGACATGCTTTACCAAAAACTAGCCTAAAAGGAGACATCCCAATGGATGTTTTATAGGCAGTTCGATAAGCCCAAAGTGCTTCACCAAGTCTTTCAGGCCATTCTTTTCTGGTGGGTGTTACAAATCTCTCAAGCACTCTTTTCACTTCTCTATTAGAAAGTTCATCCATGCCATTTGTTTGGGGGTGATATGTAGTTGAATTTTTATGTACAACCCCGTTCTTTTTCAAAAGATATTTCGTGGTTCTATTACAAAAATGGGTTCCTAAGTCACTTATAAAGGCACGTGGTGTGCCAAATCGGTGGAAGATGTGTGTCTTTAGGAACTCACTAACAGTATGGCAATTATCATTTCTAGTGGGTTTAGCTTCGACCCACATAAAAAAATAATCAACCTCAAGAAGGATGTATGATAATCCATTGGAAGGGGGAAATGGTCCCATGAAATCGATACCCAAAACATCGAAGATATCACAGAAAATTAAAGGCCTTTGGGGAATTTCATTTCTCTTTGAAATTGTGCCAAAATTTTGGCAAATGGGACATGATTGACAGAACTCATGTGAGTCATTGAAGGGTGAAAGCCAGAAGAATCCAGAGTCTATGACCTTTCGGGAGGTCCTTTGTGGTCCAAAGTGGCCACCTCCGGGAAGTGAGTGACAGAATTATAATATGCAAGAATGTTCATTTTCATCGACACATCTCATTATTACCAATTCAACCCCAGTTTTCCAAATTTTATTTTCTCCCCAAAAATAGTATTTTGAATCAATTTTCAACTTCATTTGTTGTTATTTTGAAATATTTTTAGGAAAAACATTGAAAACCAAGTAATTTACAATTGGAAAATACCCTAGTATTTTTGGAGTGAGAGATGAAAGGTGCTCAGTGGGAAATTCAGAATCAATGATTTCAGAATTAGAAGAATTATAAATTCTACTCGAGTGATTTGCCACAAGATTTTATTTTCCCAGTCTATCTTTGATTTCAAGGTCAAACTCTTGGAGCATTAGGATCCATCTTATTAGCCTCGGTTTGGAATCACTTTTCTTGAGTAAGAACATTATAGCAGAACGGTCTATGAAGATGATGATTTTGGCACCTAAGAGATAGGGCCAAAATTTATCTAAGGAAAAAATCACTACTAAAAGTTCCTTTTCCGTGATAGTGTGGTGAGATTGAGTTTCATAAAATGTTTTTGAGGCATAATAGATGAAATGAGGAATTTTTTCTCTTCTTTGACCAAGAACATCCCCAACGGATCTATTAGAAGAATCACACATAAACTCAAAGGGTAAGGACCAATCATGGGGTTGGATTGTTGGGGCAGATGTTAGAGCAGTTTTTAGTTCAACATATGCTCTCTTGAAAACCTCATCGAAATGGAAAGTGACATCTTTTTGGAGCAACTGAGTGAGTGGGAGGGAAATCCTACTGAAGTTATGGATGAATCTCCGATAGAAACTGGCATGACTGAGAAATGAACGGATGTCTCAAACAGAAGTGGGTTGAGGAAGTGATTGGATCACTTCAATTTTGGTCGGATCAACTTCAATACAATCTTTTGAAACTATGTGCCCTAGAAAAATCCCAGTTTTAACCATGAAGTAACATTTTTAAATATTCAACACAAGGTTACACTTGATACACTTTTTGAGGACTAGAAAGAGTGAATTCAATCAATATTCAAATGACTCACCATAAATGGTGAAATCATCCATGAAGACTTCCATGAAGTGTTCACTAAATTCAGAAAAGATACTCATTATACACCTCTAGAATGTTTCAAGAGCATTTCAAAGGCCAAAAGTCATTCTTCTATATGCATATGTTCCACAGGGGCATGTGAAGGTAGTCTTTTCTTGGTCCTGAGGTCAGATTGGGATTTGGAAGTAGCCAGTGTATCCATCAAGAAAGAAATAGTGTGACTTTCTGTCTAATCATTCCCACATTTTATCAAGGAATGGAAGACGGTGGTGATCTTTTCTTGTTTCAATATTCAATTTCCTATAGTCGATGCACACATGCCATTTTTTCTTCACACGAGTTGTGACTACCTCTCCATGTTCATTTGTCACAACAGTTATCCCACCCTTCTTAGGTAAAACATGAATTGGACTAACCCATTCACTATCAGAAATTGGGTAGATAATACTATCTTGAAGAATCTTGGTGATCTCCTCCCTAACTACCTCAAGTATGAGTGTATTGAGTCTTCTTTGTGGTTGTCTAATTGGTTTGGATGACTCCTCAAGATGGATGTGATGCATGCAAAGGGCGGGGTTGATTCCTGGTATGTTATCTAGGGTCCAACCTATGGCCTTCTTGTTTTCCTATAACACCTGAACATGTTTGGACTCGTCGGTTTCAGAAATTTAAGTAGAGATAATGATTGTATATGAGTGACCAAGGAAAAGGAATACATATTTCAGGTGTTCAAGATGAGGTTTAAGATCGGTCTCATTATTAATTTTTGTGTTATACAACTCAGGAATGGAATAATGGACTTCAGTTGATTCAGATTCATTTTCCTTAATACTGTCAAAGGTGGAGCAGTAGAGATCTGAGTTTATGTGGGATTCAAGAGAGTTTTCAAGTTTCTCTAGATTGATGGACTCTATGAATGATAGGTCAACATCAACTTCACCATTTATGACTTTGTTAATCATAGTGTAGATTTCACAAGATCATTTTTCATTAGAACATGAAGAACATGGTGGATTGAGGTTCGATTAACTCTTAGAAGTGTCCTCAGAAGCAGGGATTGGGAATGCAGAGTGATCATCAGATGGGTATCGCATGGCTTGGAAAATGTTGAACTTGGCCAGTTTTACACCGAATTCCATGGAGAAAATGCCAGAATGGACATCAACCTTTGTTCTCGCAGTCATAAGGAATGGTCTTCCTAGAATTAGGGGAGATCGAGAAGAGTTCATCTCACCTTCCATGTCAAGGACATAGAAATCACCAGGGAAGATAAGATCATTGACTCGGACAAGGACATCCTCAATTATACCCTCAAGACTAGTAGTACTTAAATTATCTAACTGAATTACAACACCCGTTGGATGTAAGGGACCTAGACCAATGTTGGAGAATATGGATTTGGTAATGACATTAATTGAGTCTCCTAAGTCTTTGAGTGCATCATCAAAGTTGGAACTTCTAATTTGGCATTGAACCGTAAATTTCCCTATATCATTGCACTTAATGGGTATGGACTATTGGGTTGAAACATTTTCTAAGGCCCTAAGTTGCCTCTTGTGGGTACACAACTCCTTGAGAAACATGGCATACTTAGGAATTTGTTTTATGGCATCTAAGAGGGTAATGTTGACATCAACATGTCTAAACATGTTGAGCATTTCAGGATCGGGTTCAAAGGACTTCTTTGGATTAGAAATGGCCTGAGGAAAAGGAATTGGGTTCTTATGTGGAATAGAAGGATATGAGGGAATGATTTCATGTTCATTTTCAAGTTTCTTTTTCTTTTTATTTTCTAGGTCAACATTCAAAGGAGGGTTAGAGGACATATCTTGAGGCATAGAAATTTGATTTCCCGATATAAGTGCAATTGCACTTACATTACCCTTGGGGTTGGGTAATGGTTGAGCTGGAAGTTGGGAACAATTAGATGGTTGCTGCTGACTAAGGTGGGATGCTAGTTGACCAATTTGGGTTTCAATGTTATTGAGGCTAGAACGGGTGAAAGAGGCAAGATCTTCCACTACACTTTCCCATGGTTTCTTAGAAGAAGAGGTTTGTCCCGAATTGTTATTACCTTGATTTTAGTTCTTGGGAAAGCGATTTTATTAGTTTTTTAATTGGGAAGGCTCACTAGGATAATGGAATCCAGGATGAGGATTGTTCCTTGGAGGTTGAGGAAGAAAATGATGAGGTTGTTGGAAGTTACCAACACCTTTACCATATTGTAATTGGTTTGGGTTTTGAGGATGGAATTGAGGAGGATGAGATATCGGATTACCATACCTAATGCCTTGGTTATAGGAAGAATATAAGGGCTCCGAGTGAGGTTGGTTGAATTTTCTAACAAACTGACCTGATAGTTGAGGATTGTTGTACTGCTAAGCATATGCTACATTGATCTCCATTGGTCTAGATGAATCATATTGATCCTCTTGAAGTTGTGGACATGTGTCAATTGGATGAGATGGAGAGTTGCAGATTCCACTGTTTTTGATAGGTCTAAGAAACATTGATTGTGAATAAGATGAGGATAGGGATTTGGTAGCCACATCTAGTTGTCGCACTAGACCTGTAAGTTCACTCATACACTCAGTCATCTTATTTGGCTCAATTGATTGATTATCTTAGTCTTGTTTGACATGATCATGTGATCAAGTATGGAATTTTTGTGTGTTTATAGCCATGTTACTTATGAGATCTCTTGTAGCTACAGGAGTTTTATCAACAAGAGCATCGCCACTTTCAAAATCAATGAGAGTTCTCTCGATAGCCAATAAACCCTCATAGAAGTATTGGATCAAGATTTGGTTAGGAATTTGGTGGTTTGGGTAGGTTTCAACAAGCTTTTTGAAACTCTCCCAGTATTCATGAAGTGATTCACTTGGGAACTGACGGATACCACTTATTTCCTTTTGGATATAAGCAGTATGGGAATCAGGAAAGAAATTTTCTAAGAAAAGTCGCTTCATGTCATTCCATGTGGTTATGGAACAAGGAGGGAGGTTGTAAAGCTATGACTTAGCAGTTTCAGCTAGGGAGAAAGGGAATGCCTGAAGTTTGATTTGTTATTTAGAAAACCCTTGAGGATTCATGGTAGAGAACACCACTTGGAACTCTTTAAGGTGGAGATGTGGATCCTCACCGGCTTGCCCGTGGAAATGAGGATGAAGATGAATCAAACCCTATTTGAGTTTGAAGTCATCTTCTATGTTCGTATATTGAACACCAAGAGTTTGGTAATTCATATCAGGGGCAACAAGTTCTTTAAGTGTTTGTTCCCTAGGATTAGCCATATCTAATTCAATTGGTTGGACAAGGACTGGTTCTTGATTTATTTGATTATCTCTTATGTTCCTCCTAAGTTGGCGAATTTTCTGCTTAATTTCAGATTCAAACAAATCTGAGGGATTGTTTAAGAGGCTACGGGTAATTCAGAGAGTTGTTGGAAGGAAAAGTAAGATGGGTTTTTCTTTTTATTTTTTCAGTTTATGATTTTTATGAGAAGACATGTTTTTCTTTGTGTTTTTTTCAAATTTTTTTTAATTTTTATTACAACAACCATAAACTAATGAATACTTAAAGAACCATCCCTAGAAATGGAATCATTTGAAAGGCACATAAGATTGTTGCCTATCGACTGGTCAAGGTTCCGTTTCTCTGCTAATATGTATAGCAGCACTTGGGGCGAATCCTCGACGATGATACTTTGTAATAGTCGTTTGTTTTTAGTTAATTGTATTATGATTGTGCGATTATTTGCAGAGCTTAAATGTAATGATTAATTATTGGTTTTTTATTTAACAATTTGATAAATATTGGGGTGAGTTCATTTTTAGGGAGTTAAGCTTGTGATATCCCGGAGCTTTGCTTTATATTACAGTTAATTTAACACCCACTTCGCAAGATAATGTTGATTAGAATAACTAAAGTGTTAAGGATTTAATTCAAGACTTAACATAACTTAGTATTCTAATATCGATCCGATATTTTTTATGGCAGTGTATATATGGTTCCAATAATCCATGGAAACCACATGTTAAATAAAACAAGTCATCAATCCATGACATGTTAAGTCCAACAAACACAATGTTAAATTAAAGAATATTCAACGAGAAAATACTCTCAATCACTTAACATACCTAAATTTTGACTGAACCAAATAATATATTTACTCATCCATTGATATATATATTAATATAGTTTATATAGTTATGATGATGAATTAAAAAGAGAAGAAAAAGGAAGGGATTAGAAAAGAGTGGTACGTCGAACACACACACACGAACAATGAAGAGAATTAAAAAACGGACTTTCGATTGAATGAGGAAGAAAAAGTGGGGATGGGAATTCAACTGTATTTAAACTATTTTAGGAACATTAATATTAAACTATATATGTTTTGTGAGAATAAGATATATTTGATGAAGAAACTTGCATTAAATCAAAATTACAAAACACAACCTTACAAGATTACAAACGGAGAACAACCCAAAAGAGAAAGGAAACAAAGAGAGGAGGAAGGGTATCTCAAGTAAAAACCTAAGTATGGAAGGTCCTAACAAGCCTTTGGTAGAGCTTTGGTCATGCCAATATGTTCTCTTATCTTCTGAAATACTAACCCCCTTGAAGGAGAGGAGGGGGATGCATTTATAGCCCAAGGAAGTGGACTGTTTTCATTCCCAATCATTCCCTCCACTTGCATCACCACGTTGACTATTCAGACAGTCGAATCTTGAGATATATCCTGCTTCAAAGATGTAGATAATAAAGTTTTCCAACCTCTCTCAAAATTTGGAGTCCTTTGGACACATGGATCCAATGTTATGTCCAATTGATTAAAAATATTTAATCTTTCCATTTCAATCCAATATTTTTGAAGACCAAAATGTGAAAGGGTTTTTGAATAGAAAGATGAATTCAAAGCCTAATGATTTCTTCCACAAAGTCTGCAAACTATATCTCCTCTTTCAAACTACAAAATATCAGATCTATTTAATGATTAAATCATGCGATATGTCCTGAATAGTTTCCGGATTTTAATTCTTTTCCAGAATTGTGGTCTAGACTTCAAAGCTTCATTTGGGACCATTGTTCTTGGAGTTGGGCCTTGAAATTTCTATCCATGATTATTTTGGATAATAAAGAACATATGGTAAAGTTTCATTAAATTTGGGCTATGAGATTTAGACCAGTAACTCAGTCATCATGGTTGGTCCAGTTTCTTCACAAATTCTTTGGGTCATCTTGTGTGGTCCATGTGATCCTTCAAATGGCAGAATTGGACCATGACCCCTTCTAAGGAAATGTTTTATATTGAATTTGGAATCCTAAAAAACAAGAACCACACAATTTAGATCATAAGGGGGAGAGTTATAAATAAAATAGTAAACTGACTCAATTGGACTACTTCTAAAAAAGCTCAAAAATTATACTTAGTATTAAAACATTAATATTTCACACAAATTATGCACATTTCATATAAAATAAGTAAAGGGAGTATATAATAAGACATTTAAATATTAATAACATCAGAAATTATGTCCCAAATATAGAGCCCATGTCCAATCTGGTGATTCCATCCCATCTTTGACTTTATGGCCCATTAAGGCCAATAAAATGAACAATTTAGCTCATATGTAATTAATGAAAGTTATATCACATTAAGTAAGAAACATATTTACAAAATTGTAAGTTCAAATAATACATATCAAAATATTTATGTTCGAAATGCTACAGTTAATTTTAAAGGGTAAAACTAGAATTTTCACCAAATTTTCAAATGAATGATCTAATCCCAAATATTTTATAAATAAACATATTTAACACAATGTGATGAAATATTTTCATTTATTATAAACACAATATTCAACAAAATTTTCTTTTATCACCAACCTTGTTGATGTAGCTCCCAAAAATACCAAGAACATCATGACATATATTCTTGATAGTGGGTTATCATCCCATATTGCAGGAAATGCATACCTATTGATGAATATTAAGAAATATGTCAATGGATCATTAATATTTTGTAATGACGGTGCTTTGAAGATCAAAGGTAGTTCAAGAACTGAACTACCCAATGGAGAGATAAAGAAAACTAAAGTTCATTATGTGTATGGGTTACGTCACAATCTCTTAAGTGTGAGTCAACTCTGTGACTCAGGACTTATAGTGACTTTCAATCAATAAGGTTGTTCTATCAAAGGAAAGATAGGAAATTATCTCGTGAAAGGTTTTAGAAAAAATGGAAACCAATATCGAGTTGATAGTAAAGAGAGCATTCGCTACATGACATTTGAAGAAGAAAATAACGTGTGGAATCAATGATTGGGTCACATTAATCAACATGAAAAGGAAAATATATCTAAACTTAATATTGTCATGGATATCCCAAATATTAACTATAAATGGTAGAAGATTCGCAATGCATGCATGTGACAAACATTCGCATGAGTTAATATCATCGAAAGAATAAAATACCATCAAATCTTCTTGATCTTGTCCATACAGATGTTTGTGGTCCAATAAATGTGTCTGGGACTCATGGAGAAAGGTAATATGTTCTTTTCATTAATGATTATAGAAATATGGCTTGTGTGATAGTTATTCAAAGTAAATGGACAGAGGTTGATTTCATGAAAACATATAACTGAATCACCAAAATTGATATTGGATGAACATTAAATGTTTTACAATCTGACAATAGAGATGACTATACATCAATTGAGTTTGAAAATTACCTATAAAAACATAGAATACAACATGATGTGGATGTTGTGAGAACTCCTCATCAAAATAGAGTTGCTATTTTTATAATTGATAGGAAAATAGTATGGCCAAAACTATGCTGATTGAGAGTCATATCTATCACCAATACTGGAAAGAGTCTATTCCAGATGTAGTTTATATTAAAAACTAAACAGCTATGTATATGTCGGAAACCAAGACACCCCATGATTTATGGGGAGGAAGGAATCCTTATTTGATGTATTTTCATGTTTTCAGGAGTAAATGCTTTATTTGAAACAAAGAAGGAAATAAAGGAAAGTATGTTATTGTTGGAGATGAAGGAATATTCTTCTAATATTTAATGAATATATAAGACTACAATTGTTTTAATAAACATATTGAAAAAAATTGTGGAAAGTAGTAATGCAATGATCATTGAAAAAAATTCAACAAAGAATTCATATGTCAATGTGATTGAAGTGGAGGAAGAATGTGGACATGGAACCGATCCATATACAGAAGTGGATAAAGGTGTGAAAAACACGCAGGAATCACTACACGATGTTTACATGGAATTATAATCCGAAGAGGAATCCATGGCTGAAGAGAATTCTTCTGAACCTCACAGGATAAATCGAAGAGAAGAAATTGATCAGTCCAAAATCATTAGAGATTGGATAGCACCGACACAGAAAAGGAGAATGAGAAATAATTCATAGTCTACATTCCTATTAGTTATGGAACCAACTTCATTTGAAGAAGCTACAAAGGATGAATCATGGGTTAATGCCATGAATGAAGTGTGGGATTAGATCGATAATAACCAATCATGGGATCTACTTAATAGACCTGAAAACCACAACGTGATTGGTAAAAAGTTTTTTTTTTAAAGAAATTTTAAGAGAAAGTAAATGTGATCTGAAATAATTCATGACTGGTTTGTATTGTATATTCACTGATTAAGGGTGTTGATGTTGAAGAGACATTTTCTCTTGTGGCTATATTGGAGACAATCAGACATTTTCTTTCCATAACAATTAAAATAGGATACAAAGTGTATCAAATAGACTCCAAGACATCTTTATTAAAAAAAATTTCTTGAAAAAGAAGTCTACATTGAACAACTAATGGGTTTTATGCATGGTAAGGATTAAATAAAGGATTTAAAATTAAAGAAGGTTCTCTTCAGTCTAAAGAAGTCACCTCAAGCACAATAGTCTCAACTATATTCTTATCTATGGAAGATCAAATTTAAAAGAGGAGGAGTGTATCACAATCTCTATGTGAATAATTCCCAAAAATATTAGTTCATAGTGCTTGTGTATGTAGAAGATATTATATTGGGGGTAAATAGGTAGCGATTAGTAGATTAATTTTCCAATCACATGAAATAATAATTTGAAATGTCTATTATTGTTGAACTCACATTATTCTTAGGTATTCAAGTGATTTAGTGACAAAACTACACTTTTATTTATCATGAAAAAGTTTGAAAGAGAGTTTTTGTTGAAATTTAATATGCAAAACTCTAATCCAATGTCAACTAGGATTGTGGTAGGAACTAAACTTTGAAAGCCTGAGGATGGGACTTCTGTGGATCCAAAAATGTACAAGAGAGTCATTGGAATCCTACTATACTTAATTTCAACATAGAAAGATATTGTCTATGCAACATGATTAGCAGTTTGGATTCAATGTAATCCGATGGAAGAACATATGGCGGCAGTTAAATGAATCATGTGGTACATTCAAGGTACTCACAATTATGGTTTATACTTTGATGCAAGGAATGATAATGAACTATTGGCATTTTCAGACACTGATTGGTCTAGATATGTGATTGATAGAAATTCCACAAGCGGTGGAGCATTATTTATTGCAGAAAAATGTGTAGGATACTTGAGTAATAAATTATAAATTACTTCTCTTAGTATTGCTGAAGCTGAGTATATCTCTGCTACAAAGTCTTGCACTTAGATACTTTGGATGAAGCAACAACTGACAGATATTAGTGATGAGGTAAAACTCACAATTGTGATTAACTGGGATAAGAATATTGAAATTGATCTTATGAAGAATCCCATTCATCATTCTCATATGAAATACATTGAAATCAGAAATCATTTCATCGAGGAAAATGTTGAACAATTACTGATTAAAATAGATCATGTTGGAACTGGTGATCAAGTGGCTGACATAATTACAAAGCCATTGTCAACATATGTGTTTGAGAATCATAGTTTGAAATTTTGTGTTCAAACACCTCATGGGGGAGATACGATCCAAGGGAATGTTCTTTGAGCTGTATAAGTGATAATTTTATTCATTTAGTTTATTACTAATGGGGGGAATGGATAAATTCAATGTTTTATGGTTTAAACAAGGTGAATTGAATTTGAATTTTTTTTTCATTGGTAGGATAATGGAGAATAAAGAAATTCAAAAATGCTACAATGGGGGATAATGATGAGTTTTTAAATGAGAAATGGTTTGGAGACAATGAGAACCCAATTGATTTTTCCCCTCCTATTTTCTACCCTAATCATTACTCACATACCCATAGATATTTGGCTTATTTATTTCTTGTATATTAGGTTTTTGTTTTTGATTGTGTTTAGTGCTTCATTGAATTTATTTAGTGATTTCCAACAAAACCAATGGGGGAGATTGGTGGAACTAAGTTTTTTTTCTAAACATGGAGTATGATTTGTGTTTCTTGTCAGTCCTCATTGGTTTGATCAAAGAGTTTTCATGTAATTCAGTCTCACGTTTGAGGTTAAAATTAATATTGATGGTGGCATAGATTCCCAGTGATTGCCAAATTTTTGGGCCTAAAAATCAAGAGTTTTTTTTGAAATGGATGGTTTGTATGTGTAAGAGTTTACAATATGATGACCGCAAATTCAGTACATAGAATGGATGGGGAGAACATTGAGCTCTATATTCCACCCCACATCTCATTCATCAAACCACATTAGAAATAACATCTTGAAATTTCATTACCCAAAGGTATCAATCAAATGAAATCCCTGCTTTGGAAAGGTGGAACTCTAAACCAGAACCAACCTTGAGTAAGTCTCAAAAGTTTTAGGCCTGACATGATCAAGACATTGAGAAGCTATGGAGACAAAAACCCAAGAACATCCAACAAGATTCCCACATCAGGGAATCCAAATAGAAAGTACAAATCGTGTCTTCGAAGGTAAATAAATCCTGTGAAAATCCAGCACCATAACTAGATCACACCCAAAAAAATGGGCATGAAATCAAGAAGGTGTCAATAGTGGAAGACACCACTGCAATATAGGAACACCCCTATTTCATAGGGTTGGGGGGATTTTTAACTCAAAATTCCTCTATAAGACCAACAAACCCAGGCCATAGCGCATCAATGCGAAAATGGGGGCAACCCCATCCCACATGATAGAGGAATTTTTACCTCAGATTCCCACACAATGAGTGTCCATCTTCTTCTGTCTATGAAAGGATGATAAGAAAAGAGGTCACCCATTTAACCCCTTCTCGTGGTTCGTACCCTATGGGATGAGGGAATATTTCGAGGTAAGATTAGGGATTCCTTCGGGTCAATATTCTCCATGCATCTCGAAGAATACCACAGATTGGAAGGAGAAAGTCCAATAAAGTGTGAAAAAATATCTCCTACCATTCGGTAATGGGTACACTACCCCAAATGTGGTATGCATCTGTGAACATGGTAAATGTCAGGCCCACCTATTTCATAGGAAATGATATAATAGAATCCATAATGGATACCCCATCCTAGTTATCCACAAAAATTCCATTAGAATGGACATGTCCATATTTCCCCCCCACAACTACACCCACCAAAGCTGATGTTTACCAGGATATGCATCATGGACTCTTGAATATCGTTGATCAAATAAAAACTCGACTAGAATCCATGGAAGGGCGGCATGCTCTGATAAAACTTGAATGTAAACCATACCCCAATTGGGTGAGAAACATTCCACCACCTCCAAAATTTGGAACCCAATATTTCTGGGGTTCAATGGTTGAGACCTAGATTAGTACCTAACACACTACTCATTTTACTGTGATCCCATTATGGGAACCCCAAAGCATCAATAAGTAGTAAAAATCAATTTCTTCATGAAAAATCTGTAGGGTTTATCCATCGTGTGGTGCACTAGATTTCCATCAAACACAATCATAGGCTGGGAGGACCTCTGGTGATAGTTTATCTTCCATTTCAGTTCGACATTACCTAAGAAAATAGTAATTGATCTCATGTACTGCAAGTAGTGAGATAATGAAAGAGTTTTAGACTTCATTTCTAAATGGAAGATCCTAACTTACTCCCTAAACTATCCACTCTCCCAGGATTAAATGATTTGTGTGTGCATATAGAATATCAATGATGAATTACAGAAACTTCTCATCTAAGTGAAGTACAAAAGTGGGATCCGAGATTTATCTACCATTGCCCATAGGATATAAGACTCCTTACAACAGATCAATCTCAAGCCCCAAGTGGCACCATCAGCCCCACGTAAAAGAAAGGGAAAAGCTTAAGCAACTTTTTTCATGCTTAATTCCATTGATACGAGCTCTAGTTTCCTGATCTCCACCAAATTGTTTCGGACTCTCTAGATTCGAACAACCACCCAACCTCAGAAATACAAGTGAAGGGGTGTGAAAAGAAATTAGTTTGAGGAATGAAAAAATAAGGTATACTTGTTTGGAGATGACCAAGTCGGTGTCTACTTCATAGAAGCAATGAATTGTAACTTGAATCAGCTACCATATCCATGTTAGCTGATGAAGTCGGTCCTGAAGATGTCCAAATTATTGTCCCTACAACCATATATTAGAGAACACCATCCAGGAGTGCTTCTTCTTCAATGACCTCCTCCTAAAGATGGTGTATTTCAGGAAAGTCAAGTTAGGTCCACAACTAGAAAAAATGGTGTATGTCTCCACCTTAGAACTAAGAGAGGAAGAGAAATGGGAAACAATCATTAGAAAAAAGGAGAAAGAATTTGATAGTTGGATGACTTAGAAAACGGTCAACTGATCCCATGGAATCCTCCAAGAATAGTTGAAGCAACCAACTTTGACCATGATAGTTCCTGATTCAACACAACCATCATCCTTATCCCCACACTCCTCTATGGGCCTAAAGGGCAGAAAGTAGGACAAAAAGATGAGATTTTTCCATATCCAAAATCAGTTTTTACACTTTTAGACTTCAAGCCAAAGAGCTTGAAAATACAGGCATCACCCTGCAAAATGGAACAGCGGGAACCGCCCTGCCAAATAGAACCATAAAAAGAATACAGTCAGATAGAATCATTTTCATATCAAGAACTAATCTTCAACTCCATTAATGTCACTCGCTTAATGGATCCCTTCTATGATAGAGACTATGGCCATGAACCCAAATTCCGCACGTTCGACTGGAGAGTTGGTGGAAGAGGTTGTAGTGGCCTAGGGTTTTCATGAAGTTGTGATCATTGAAAGAGTTATATCCCCAGCTATACCTTATCTCAAACTTTTGACTTGGTGTAAAGTCGCGGAAGGACCCTCACGCTGATACAACGGGAACTATAATATTCATATGCACCTTCTTGAATAACTTCGAGCCCAATCAACATGGAGTATCCGTAGGAGGAAGAGAATATAGCTAATAAACTATGGCATGTAGGTATACTAGTTCGGTCAAACACAGAAAGAATAATAGTACCATCAGCTCCTATTGTAGAGGACAAACCATCTACATCCAAATGTCAAGCCCCTAAAGTGCCCATGAAAGATAATCCCCGCGTCAGGAAGCACCAAACGTTATATAAAAAATATGATATTATGAAATAGCTAGCCTAAGTACTAGAAAATCTATCGATCATGTATGCCTTGAGACTATTAGCAGACCTTATGGAGGCACTCATCAAAGCCTTACTAAGTCCCCAAGAATTCGAGACTGAAGTTGAAGCTACAAAAGTATATCGGAAATAGACCAATCCAAAAGCATGTCATGTTTTCATCATCTTTGCAGATCAATATAAGTTTCCATCATTCAAGGACACATAAAACCCTTATATGAGTCTAGGAAGATAAATGAAATCTATGTTTACAAAAGTTTCATTGATAATGAATCTGGAGTCAACATCCTCCCACTGTGAACACTTAATCAGTTAGGATATGATGAGGATAGTTTGACACCCTACACCACAACTCTACTGGGATATGAAAAAATTGAATAGAATCTATTGGGATGAATCAAGAGTAAAATACAGTTTGGTGACCTCATTTTTGATTCTGAGTTTTTAGTAGTGCGGTAAAGTATGGCTGTCAATGTCCTTTTGGGGAGGCTTGGGCTATATTAGCATGTTGTGATTCCCTCGTCATACCATAAGTGCATAAAATATTGCACTAATGGAAAAAAAGGGACATTTCATGTAGATAAATCCCTATTTGAATCATGTGGGTCACATTACATTGATGTAGGGTTCTAAAAATTTAAAGAGAAACAGTCTTTGGCTAACGATGTTGATTGGTTCACTACCCCAAATGGATTGGAAATGGCTCCTTATGATCCCCTAAAATAGCTTGGGGAAGAGTATTTATTACCCATTATCTAGGTTGAGTGCATACATTAATTCTAAGACACAGAATCATCCGTCTTCATGATTTCTTGCATGCCCTCAAAGTCCAAAGACACTGGAAAGTGCGATGGAACCTATGATGTTGAGGAAGGACCAAACAAAGATGCTCTTGGCCCATCCTCATGACCCAAGATAATTCATGCCTTACTCACTAAGGGTGAAGACAACGTCCTATAACTAAAAGAAAGAAGGTAAATTCTATCCTCTTTGGAGAATTCCCCACAGTCAGCCAGAGTAAAATGAGTAGTTTTAGTCTCCATAAATCAGAGTTGTGATTCCTATCCTACCACTGGAGAGTTCATTTTGAGAATCCCCTTTGCATTAGAAGAGGAAGAAGATTACGAAGAGGGTGAATTTGAATAAGAATAAGACCTCAAAGATTCCCCTTCTTTATTTAAAGTGTTTTTATCCACTATAATCGATGAACTTATGGAGATAAACATGGGCATCGAAGACGACCCGTGGCCCACTTTGATTACTACGGTTATACCCTTCGAGGAGAAAGAAGCATATACCACCATCCAAAAAGGATAATTGAGATTTTTTTTCCATGGAATTACATAGAAATGTTAGGCCTCGATCCTTTTGTTGTCACTCATCACTTGGGTCTGTTGTAAGACCATTGTATCTTTAAGGAGGCTTCCAGAAGGACCGAATAGACACATACTTCAAAAATAGAGGATGAGGCTTGTGAACTAATCAAAGATATATTAATATAAGAAGTTAAATATCTTATCTTGCTGGAAAGAATAGTCCCTATCAAAAAGAATAATTGTTATATTAGAGTCACCATTGAATTCAAGGACCTCAATCGGCACTGCCTGAAAGATGACTTCCTGATCCCAATCAATAAAAATCACTGATCAATGCAACCACAAAATATGAGTCCTTACCTTTCATGGATGGATATTATTGATACAACCTGATCTGAAAGGCCTATGAAGATGGAGAATACACTACTTTTTGGGGGGCCCCAGGGAGTGTTCTTCTATAAGTTGATTCCCATTGGTCTAAAAAATGTCAGTGATATATATCAGCGTGACATGAATCACATTTTCAAGCCAGTCGTGGGAATGTTTTTCAAGTACTACATCAATGAATTGGTTGTAAAATCATGATAGTGATCAAACCACCTAAAAGACCTTGAAATTGTCTTTAATAAACTACAAAAACATAGTATAAATATTTATCCCCTAAAGTGAGCCTTTGACATCACCTCTGAAAAATTCCTTGTCATTGTCATATGTTATCATGACATTGATGTTGACCCTGAGAAGACAAAAATAATTTTGGCATGCCTCCACGTCACAACTTCACTGTGTTCAGGGGTCTATAGGTGAACCTGGCATACATTCGGAATTTCATAGAAAACCTTACAGGTAAATGTTTTCCTTTCACCATGTTGATGAAGAAAGGGGTTGCATATGAGTGGGATAATGATTGTCAGGAACCATTTGACAATGTCAAAAGATATCTCTTAATCCCACTGGTTCTGATGTATTAATTTGAGGGAAGACCACTCATTTTGTACATAAACATCATGGAATAGTCATTTGGAACATTCCATGCATAGAAGAATGATGTCGACAGTGAGGAAAATCTCTATTACCTCAATAAAACAAATATCCATGCCAAGACTCAATATTCAAGAATTGAAAAGAACTACCTAGACCTAATATTTTTGGCTGAGAAATTCAGGAATTACATGTAGCACCGTGAGGTCCATCTGGTATTCCGCTTCAAACCACTCAAGTATATCCTCATCTATAATATTCTAACTGGATGCCTATCACAGTAATCATTCATCCAACAATAGTTTGATATATGGTACATGACCTAGAAATCCATCAAAGGACTGGTGTTACCAGACTTCCTAGAGGAGCACCGCTCAGAAAAACAACCCCATTAGATACTGATCTCCCCGATGAAGAGGTAATATCTACACAAGAAGGCCCCCAAGCATGAGAAATATACTTTAATGGTGCCTCAAGTAGCCTAAATGGATGAAGGATGGAGGATCCTAATCTCAACAAAGTAGGGCAGGGTGTTATACTCGTATCTCTAGAAAATTAAATATTACCTTACTCCTTCATGATTTTATAGGGGTGCACAAATAATTAATTAGAATACTAGTCCCTCGTTGTAGGCCTAAAGATGGAACTTCATGCACGAGCTAAAAGACTTAAGATAAAAGGTGATTCAGAGTTGGTCATCAAGTTGGTCAATAGTGACTATGCCATTTAGAAAAAAGTATTGACACCTCTAAGGAACCACATCCATGGGATAATGGACAAATTACCATCAGAACCAACACTGAATTATGTCCCCCAAACATAAAATACTCAAGATGATGCATTGGAAAATGCAGCGACAACCCAAAATGATCCAAACTAAGATGAAACAGTAATTAGCATTTCCCACCATCAGATGGTCTTGTGGTTCATCCAGAACAATATGGATGAAATCAAAGAGATTATCCATGTTTCTGAGCGTTATGCTCACACCACCGGCTAGATTACTCCCATTAAAAATTACCTACTGACTGTGGGCCTCTCACTAGATAGGGCGGGAAGATAATATATCCATAAGTGGGAAATCGATTTTGTTTTGTACAATATGAAGAACCAAGGAAAATTACTCTAAAAATGAGGCCTTGACGGAGTCCTTCCCAAGTGCATTGATGGATAAGAGACTTATGTCATTATGAAACAAGTGCATGCCAAAGCTTTTGGATCACACTAATCAGTGTCCAAGCTCCCCTAATAAATTCTAATTCTTGGATAGTATTTGACGACTATGATACAAGATTGTTCCACATTTACCAATAAGTTCCATTCCTAAAAAGTTCATGATAATTTTATTCACCAAACCCTGGATCTACCTCACATAGCTAAGTACTTCATGGAATTTCCCATATGGGTATGGTTATTATGTGACCATATCCTCCCACCACATCTAGACAATTCAAGTTCATTCTCATAGAAACCAACTTCCTCTCCAAATGGACTGAAGTCATACCCCCTTAAAGTGGTCGGGGAAATAATCATTGTTAGCTTTGTGAAATCCTACATCATTACCAAATTTAGTGTACCTCATACAATACTAAAAGACAATGGCACCAACATCTACTCTACTGAGTTGGACAAGTTATACAATGAGTATGGTATAAAATACAATGAGTCATCCCACTAACATGAAGTGGACAATAGGAAGATATAGGATTTCTACAAGACTCTGTCCAATATACTCCAGAATATGGTGGATAAGGATAAGAAATCATGTCTAGACAAACTCCTTCATGATTTATGGGCATACAGGACCACGACCCACACTACCACCTAGGTAACACCGTACTAATTAGTATATGGGATAGAGGCAGTTCGTCTCATTGAATTTCAAGTTCCATCACTCCGAATTTCCATTTGTGATCAATGTTCTGTGGATGAGAAATCCCAGAAATAGTTTGTTGAGTTGGAGTGACTGTATGAGAAAATGTTTCACAATTTTCACCATTTGGAAGTCTACCAAAATCGGATTGCCCAAGCCTTAAAAAAACCTTCTTCTTCAAACTTTTCCTGAAGGGGAGATGGTGTTGGTCTCAAGCACCCTAATGATACATGGGATAAAACCCCAAAATCTTGATCCAAAATGGGAGGGTCCATATGTTGTATATAAGGTCTAATTTGATGAAGCATATGACTTGATATGAATGGATGGATAGCTCTTCAAATCTCCCACAAATGCAAGGTTTCTGAAGAAATAATCCACATAATAGCGATAACCACATACTAGATACAAGATGTTAAACCGCATAGCATAAATCATCCTAATCACATGAGGATAAACTGAATGATCAAAATTGACCTAACCACATGACATTAAACATTGTGGAGTATACCATTAACATAATATGTTAAACTGCATGATTTTAAAAGAACTACTTACGGATTGATTCCCATTCATCAGTGGGATACATAATGAAAGCTTGACCCTCGATCTTGGCCCAGCCATCACATGAAATGAATTTCCTCTATTGTATCATCTATGACACCATACTACGAGGAAAATTTTCATCACTCCTTGTTTTTCACATCTAGTATGACTTATGTGAGTTTAGGATCGGTGTTACGGATTACCTTATGTAATCAAACCATAGAGGAATACGATATACTTGACACCCATAGAGGATGAAACCAAAATGCCCCTACTCTTATACCCGAGTCAGATCGGTACAGGGAACATTTAGAACTATGTATGGATTGGTTCCTTCCCTTGAAAGATATATAGGGACACCCAGATCTAACATCCTGACCCAACCACCGATTATTGAAAAATTCCCTCTAATTTTCTAAAACATGGGCAAGACCTATTTCGGGAACATTTAGAACTACGTATGACATGATTCCTTCCCTTACATGATATATAGTGATGCCTAGATTTAACATCCAGGTCCAGCCACCAAAAACAATATCTTTTCCACTTTGTATAGGTCAAACATGCACGTGGGACTCTATGAAAGGTCGTAACTGCATGAAATTAAACTACAAGGTCCCTCAAGAGTCATGTGTGGCCCATTTATCAGCATTAGGAGATCCCGAATATGCCCCCAATTTCCTGAAAAACAAATTCAATGAGATGACAAAAAGTCCAAGTCTGAATTCTGATACTTCAAAGTAGTCAAATGATCATGCTTCCCCTACATATGAATCATATATTTGTATAAGATTACATTAGTTCATTTCTAATAACAATCGGGATATTTCTTACATTCCAAAAAAATTATCTTTCGTATTTGTCAGACTCCATACTCCAAGTAAGTTGGGTTATCCATAAACATTGATGGCCAATGGAGATGAAAGGCTAGTGTCCTACAAAAACATTTTTTTACAATGCATATCTTTCTCTGTTGGATCTGCATAGGTTGCATACAAAATAGTCATCAATCAAAGGCAAATTTGTCCCCAAGAGAGTCCTTTACTATTTTCATATGATCAATAGATTTCAATACCAAAGTCATTCCTCATATTCCACGGATCCCCCTTAGGACTATGTTTTATTCCTTAAATCATCATTCATGTTTAAGGAATTCCATATTATCCCTACCAAAATTAACTCAAAACTATTTATGATATTTGTGAAATTTGTCTCTGCAACATGATGGTGAATTGTGTTGCTGATGTCCTCACCACGTGATTCTAAACTCTGAGGACAGAAGTTTCCTAGATTAATTATGCTAAACTGCACCACTCAATGACAATGCTTATATTCTTATCTTGGCTCGGCCACCACAAACAAAATGCCTTCCCTTCCTATGTATGGTCTATACCTCCACAAGGAATTTCAATTTGGAATCTTGTGTAACTTGGTTCCCCCCTGAGAAGATGTGTGGTGGACCCAAATTCTATGATCCAGACTCAATCACAGAAGGTATTGAAATGTTCCCTTTTCTGTGCATGAATTAAATCAAAGAATAGAATCTCTAAAAAAGTCCTATTTGTATGGATACATTAAGGAAATAGTATCTCCCTTATTTCATGTTTGGATTACCCTATGTCCACCCCACATGATGATAAATTGTGTGGAATTTCATCCTTTATTCACTAAGTTAAACTACATGACATTGGTCTAAGTATAAAATAATCCCTTCCATTGATTATGATATTCTTATGTCTTGACCTGGAATCCTTATAATCCCTTGTTTCTTACATCGAGCATATCACACATGAGATTATGGACTTTAGTAAGAGAACCACCTTGGAATTATGGAAAATTATTCCATGAGTTTGGTCTTAGCAGCATGACCCTAAAAGGAATGTTATGGTTCCCTTCCCCATGAAGAATCTCGGGTCCTGGCCATATGAAATTAAACTATAGGGTACTCCAAAAAATGAAACAGATGTCTTACCCAATGTATGAGCTAGATCTATGTAGGGGATTACTTAATCTCTTGGGTGAATCACATCCTGAACATTTCTAATGTATCCAGATATATTTTTCCATGCATCAAAATCTACACTTTGAGTAACAATGGATCCCCCCAGCCTTCCATGGTCATCAGAGAAGGAAGGCCAGTGTCCGGTAGACACCTTTGTTTGACTATGCATATCATTCCCTATTGTCTCTTCATACATTTCATATAAAATGTCTGTCAATCAAAGGAAACTTTTTTCCTAGGATATTCCTTTAATATTTCCATATGCTCAATGTATTTCAAGCCTCATGACATCCCTCATAATTCATGAACCCTCAAAGTCCTGGTTTACATTACTCTCCCTACCCACATCTTTGATATATTAGAACAACTGGTCCTGATTCACCTCCAGTCCCTCCTGAGGCTTCTACAAAATAAATATTCCCCATCCATGTGCGTGATATTGATCCGTGCACACAAAAAAACAATAAAATAATCCTACCAATTTCTATTTTTCTTGATAAAGTTCATCCAATGAAATCCCACTTTCATGTTTAGGTTCACCCCCATTCATAAGCCACATGTCATGTCTAAAAAGGTCCCAATCTCTATGAACATTCATGACCATCAGGGATGGAAGGCCAGTGTCTTTTAGACACCTTTATTCAACTATGAACATCATAACATAGTGGATCTAAATATGTCTCCTATAAAATAGAAATCAATCAAAGGAAAGTTCTTCCTCAGGAAAGTCCTTTCCAGTTTTCATGCACCCGCCCAACACTTATTTCATGTCTGACTTCTCGGATTTGGAAACCCCCTGGATTAAGACTTACATTTTTTATTCCCTTTTAAAATGCCCAAATTTGAAAATAATTTCTTATTGAACTAAGGAATAATTTACTCTCCCTTGGTTAGAGAAAAGTGATCTCCCATAATAGGTTTCAAGTGTCTTGGTGTATGACGTTAATCTGTGCCATTCACTGGCTCTCCCTTACAGAAGTAAAACTAATGTGGGAGTGGTTTTCCATTAAAAGACATGAAAAATGATTCTAATAATTTCATACATCATCCCACATATAGGCAACCCATTTTGGTCCCCAACCTCAAAACAAATCCAAAGTGTTATAAATCCCCCCAGGCCATTGGAAATGGATAGTCAGTGTCCTACAAACACCTTTTTTTGACTATACATATCATTCCCCTGTGGCTCTTCATACATTACCTACAAAACAATCACTAATAAAAGGAAAATTCATCCCCAGGAGAGTTCTCTCCTTCATATATACACCTAAAATGGCTCTTAAGCCTCATATAATTTCAAAACATACTAATTCTGTGTCAATAAAAATATATCTTTCATGTATTAATTTTATTAGGACATTTCCGGCTAGTGAAACCAAAATTGGGGCTCCTACACTACCAATTTTTGATAAATATGTTTGACCTAAAACATTAGTAATAATTCTAATTGGAAAGACTATAAACTGCCAAAAAAATCCCTAATACTTTCTCGAGTGAAAACCTTCAAAGGGCACCCATGGATAAAAGTCGAGTACCATCTCGTTGAACCTATAATTTGTATGGTTTATACCAAAAAAAAGTTTGGGCTGTCAAATACTCAAAAGAGACATAAAACATATTAGGTCGAAAACCTGCAAAGAGAGGCCTAATAAAAAAGTCAATTTATACCCTCTAAGTCCATATCAAACAGGCTTAGTCAAAAATTTGGGAAATAATAAAAAAGGCTTGCGATTTCGTGAGTTCTTCAAAATGACCCCATCAAGAGTCGAACTATGCTCGCTTCTCGGGGCTCAAGAAAGAAAATTAGAGCCCAATTCAATCAATTCAGTTTAACCGTTTTTAATCGGGGTTCAAAATTAATACCTAACCAAATTATGCTTATATAGTCAATTTTGATTGATTAACATTGAAAAAAATGAAATAAAAGAAAAAAAGAAATGAAGAATAATTGTAGGGAAAAATCATTCCATTAGTCCCAAAAACAAATAAAATGGCAAACATCCCCAATTTGGAGCCTCTCTATAGTATCAAAAGAAAATTAGTACATCATGATTTGGGTATGTTATAGTAAGTCTCGGATCTCCCATTACAAAAAAAACAGCAAGGGACTATCATGGGTCATCAAAGGTTTACTCTGAAGTAGCTATCTCTTCTACCTTGACTGTAACCATTTAACATACGAGTTCCATAATTGCTTTGAGATCCTCCCTTTATTCTTAATAACTTCATAATTCACACCCTAGGAGGAAATTTTATCCTTTATACTTGCCTTGTGATCCTCACATTCTTGTAGCTCTTCTGTTTGGGCGTCCACCATGTCATGAGCCTTCACCTCCTCAGTTGTCAGATAATTGAGATCCTCTTAAACATATCATAAAGTCATTGCATGATGATGTGAAGAATTTAATCTGGCATATTAATTATTACAATAAGAAAATTATTCATAGGCTATGACAATCTAGTAAATTAGAAAGTGTATATGCCAATAGTCAAAGCCGCCCAAACCCAATTTTGAAAATAATCACTGTAATTTTTCCATTTCATTGGTGAAATTAGATAGAGGGGTTTCCGCAGAAAGGGTGCCTAATTAGCACCATGCCTATTTTCACATTTCTTGATTCCTCCCCACAACACTGGGGCCTTGGTCCTCTCCCACTGCAATGGTTATGTAAGAAAGAAACATCATAACAGCAGTAAGAAGGGACCTATGATAGGTAACCCTGGCAGTGGGGGGGGGGTCTCCCTCCCCACAGGTGGTTTAAACAATGTATCCAGACATAGGGGACTGGCCAAGAACTCTATAATATATGGTGAAACTCTACTGGGGCCATCCTCATTAGGTCTGTGAACTGTATCCACGTGAGGGGAGTAGTTTGAATCACTGCCTACCGAGATAGGCTGCATAGATGAAGCCCCTTCTAGACACATATAAGGGCGGATTGAGAGTCTTCTCACCACAAGTATAGGAATATATTGAATATCTATTGTGGTAACAAAAGGAATTGGTATATATGGCATGGTTGTCGGGGTAAAGGTGAGGAGAAATACGGTTAACGGATTTTGGACCCATCGAATTGGCCTTCCTAGCACCCTATAGGGGTAATAGTACCCCCATAGTTGGGCATATTCCACTGATAGGAAAGTCGATCCCATCATATTAGGGATGATAACCTCCATTGTTGAACCTTCCTACATCATTATAATCCATAACTACCGATGAACTATGGGATGGGATTCTCCCCTTAACTCAATGGAAGGAAAAGTCACAATTTGTTGAAGGCACCCAAATTTCCTAGAAAATTGGTTGGGAAGGTATAGCTCACAGATAGCCACTTGATCAATGCGAGAAGTTAGCATCCCATCTCAAAGATTGATGATATATGAGTGATCCTCTGAAGAACATCATCCATAACCCCTTATTGACCGATGATGAGTAGGTTACGGTGCAAAAGAAATGTGAGAAGCATCATTTAGTAACATGACCTGTAGAGACCCGAAGCTTGATGTACATGGACTTTACATTACTTTTGCGGAATACTTAGTACATTACAAAAACACACACACAAGGACCGTAATAGTTTAGTGTCTTTGGAAACTCGGACTATAATCTTCTAATCGTGGTGAAAGATCTTCAACATCTCCCATAAAGATCTTCCTTTTTTTACCTAAAACCTTTCTTTATATCCTGGGGAAAAGAAAACATAAAAGGGTGAGCTCAAATGCTCAGCAAGGGCAAATAAAGGAAATAAAAATCATATCATATCTTTATGAAAATCAAAACCTGCAAAAGAGATCATAATATCTTAACATGGAACAAATCATAGAAGTGAAAATGAGATCCCCATAATCATATCATAAAAATTGAAACTTTGTGGCATGCACACATAATCATGGAAAATCATTTCTTGTTAGTCATGACTCATTGCCAAGACTATCTTAGTGGACAAAGTCCCTTTCTGAACCGAGTTCACTCCTCGTTTCAGTCCTGTATCACTGAACCGAAATAACCTTCCGTTCCAGCCATGTCTATCTCATGAGATATAAAATCTTTACCCAATGCATTGGAGGGAGATATAGGTCCCACCCATCTTATAATGAATCCTTTCTTATGTGTGCCACATAATCATAAAACATACATCATCGCATAACACATGTAACAAAAATGGGATTCTTGAAACATCATGACATCATAAATCAATTCATATAAGATAAAGGAATTCATAAAAATAATTCCATCACAACATGATCAAATCAATGTAATAATAGGGATAAAAACAGAACCCTTTATTATCTTAGATGGAAAATAATTTTGATAAAACACTTGAACTCCATTCTTGAGGAAAATATCCTTTCTTCTTCAAAAACATTTTTCCTTTCATAACATGTCATACAAATTTAAAATAAAAGAAGTTGATTAAAAATAAACTTGAAAACTTGTAAAGGAAGCTTCTTGGAAATAATGTTTTAAAAATCCATTCATTCCGTATAAGTTAAAAAAAACATTCTTCGTACTTTTGTCAGAAAAGTCAAAAAGTACCTCGTATGACAAAAGATTCCTTTCATAGATATTACTAAAAACTCACCGAAGGGTAAAAATGGATTTAAACAATTGTAGGTGGATGGAAATATTATTACATATTGATGAAACATGGATGTGGATGATAAAATACACCCCAGTAATTACCAAAGTAAAAACAATCTTGGATAAAAGTGAGATTGTGATATTTCCCTTACCTTAGGTCCGATTTGCTTCGTATGTGTCCGAACCTCCTGTATAATGATTTAAATAATGTCATTGACTTATTATATAATCATATTCATTGTTATTATATCATATATGGTTCACTTATGACATTATATTACCCGTTCTTTTGTAAATTCCATGTTAAAGAAGCGTTTTGGGTAAAATCGTTTCATTTATCGTATGTGTTTTGACTTGTTGTTCTTGACATTATTATTACTTATATCATGATTTACTTACTTTCAGAATATACAATTTTATTTATATATCATATATATTCAGTATATATATATATATATAATAGATAGATAAAATGAAAAACACCGTTCATGGAGACGGTAGTCCGTACGTACGCATGAACGCTGTTTTCCATTCCTTATTGTCTTGAAATGGAAGTAAGTAGATGACATACATATATATATACATAATCCAGTAGCTTTATAATGTCATATATTTCATTATTATTTCTTATATATACTTTATAATCATTCTTAAATGGTTAACATGGAGAATGAATCTCATCGCGTCGTGGAGACGGTAGTCCGTACGTACGCACGAGCGATGATATCATTTTCATAAATATTGAATTGAATCGGAGTGGATTATACAATATATCAGAATCAATATGATGTTTTAATAACTATGTATAGTTATTCTTTACACCATTATACCCATCCATGTAAGGTGGTGGTGGAAAATAGATTACACCACGGCGTGGAGACGGTATTCCGTACGTACGCACGCGCAGTGATTTCTTTTTCCGTAGGATGGATAGATGGTGAAATAGGGTTGTTTCATACTTATAATAACATATCAGTATATGAGTGATACTGATTTTATTACTTCATAATGAAACAACCTAAGAAGAAGTAGTGGAAGAAGAAATAAAGATGAAAGAATTGGTAACGGTAATTACCTCTTCTTTGAAGCGCCTCTTTGAGACCTCCTCTTAGGGCACTAAAATTGGTCTTTGAGGAAGACCAGAACCTCTAGGATGTTTCTAGGGAAGTTGAGAAGAGATTTTGGCAGAGGTTGGACGAGCTTGAGTGCTCAAATTGGTGTGAGGAGGAGGGGGAGGAGGTGCCCTTTTATAAGGGAGGAGAGGGGCACCTTAGGAATATCTCAAAATATTATTTTATATTAAAGTCAAAATCGGTTTATAATGGCTCCAAAGGGTCTTATTTCGAAGATAAGGTGGGGATGGGTCGAAACCCTATCAACCAATAGGATTTAGACAAGTTTAGGGTATTATTTTAACCTTATCAATTAGATTTAACTCTAAGTTAAATAATTTAACTTTTACCATGCCTTTTTGTTTTCTTTTACTATGTGGTTAATAAACTTACTATAACATGCCAAACGAACCCCAAATTGTTTATTATTAATATATATATCCTTATCTAAGTAAGTTGGCCGAACCTTAGATTTTTAGGAATAAAATAACAATTAATAATATAATATTTGATTTAAAAACTATTTTGTGTCAATTTTGACACTATTTGATATATGATTTTTGTGAAAGTCATAACAGAATTATATGTTCGAACCAAGTTGATTAAATCAACATTAATATATCATAGTAACCTAGAAAATTAGTGGAATTCATAAAAAGTCTTAAATTACATTTAATTTGGTATTTATATTATCAATTATGTCAATATTTCATTAATAAGATAATTACTGCATCATCTTTGTGTCATAAATAAATTAAATTATTTGATGTCTAAAAATTACAAATAAAATACCATCATGTAGGAAATCTTTTTAGCTTTCTAATGAATATTTACAATCGAATTTATCTTATGTATAACCCCATATTATAAATGATTTACTTATTAAACTTTGATTTTAACTATTTTAACCCTTCTTTAAATGAATTAATAATAAATGTCCTAATCTAATCCAAGTGGGCCTAAATGGTCATATTTTATTCCTAAGTTTGTTTTTGGTCGAATTACACTTGTCCAATAGAATTAGGACATGTGTTAGGGTAATATTAATATCATATTTACCCTTAGTTACCCTATTTACTATTAACCGCGGTAAAAAAAGTAAAAAGTTACTATTCACCAAAAAATTATTTTTATCTCATTGAACCACATTTTAGTCCTTGATATTAACCGTGTCTCTCGGATTTTCGAAATTCCATTCACAGAAGCGGTAAAATTAAGTTTTATGCAAAATTCAGTTTTTAACCTACCACTTAGTGGTTTCACTATTCATCAAAAATTGAAAGTTTTCAGAAAAATACCAAAATTTCATCCTAAGCTATATTTTATATTCCGAATTCAAAAATAAAGTCTATTTTACCAAATTCATAACATTGAAGTTTCATTAATTATTTTTATAATTAAATCCCGCTGTTAAAACAAATAGCGTGTTTTTAAGAAACAATATCTATCAAAAGATTGACACTTGATTATGTCTGGTTTAAATGTGAAATTACAACCAATGACCAACATTGTATTAAATTGTAAAAATATATTCTAAATATACTTTAAAACCACTCAAATTAATTATTTATCACTATTAATTATTTCGATTAAAAAAGTTGTTTTTAATTATAATTTAGTAATTTTCACTATTCATCAGAATATGAAAGTTATCCGAAAATTACCAAAATTTCACCTTAGGCTAAATTCGATACTCCGAATCCAAAAATGAAGTCCATTTTGAGAGCTAAAATTTCTAAAATTTAAAAAGTGGTTATTACTATTCATAACGGCTAGTTTTAATAATATTTTAATAGCATATCGTTGTTTCGTGAAACTCAGTATTGCGTACTACACACGCTATCGAAGAAGGTCGCGATTGCGTGTAATGCAAGGCAAGTCAAGGATGCGTGTTGTGCAAGCTCCTTTTGGTGTAGCGTACAACACAAGACATTAGTGAAATAAAGAATATTTTTCATAAAATCTCGGGCTGTTACATTCTACCCCCCTTAAAATGAATTTCGCCCTCGAAATTCGTCGGGGTTATAAATGGTTTACTATTTGAAAGTTTATTTAATAGAAACCCACATCGTAAAAAGGAATATCAAAACCAATCTTTAAAAACAAAATTATGAAACGTAATGGTTACCCAAATAAACTAATCACTAGGTTTCCACATAGGTGAAAATATGGATATGAAAGAGAAATCTAACCATCATGTTCTGATGGAGAGTGGTAGAGAACATGGCTATGGAAAATCCAGTAATCACAAATCCATAAATTTGTGACGATCTAAGGTACCATCTGATTCATCAGGTATAAGATCACTAGGACAACATTTTTGGTTTTCAAGATCATTTCCCTAAAGTTGAAAATTGAATTAGAATAAATACTTTCTTTATTTTGGTACAATCTCACTGTTGTTCATGCCTTGAACAATTTCCACTTCATCTCTTAAATAAATGAAGTTGAATTTTTTATTCGTGAAGTGTTAGCAGATCATGTGATAGAATGACGGGTCATTCCATCTGTCTCAAACAAAAGGTTAGCAAATATTATATACATAAGTCGATCTATAGTGAGATTAATCATATATGGTTTCTAAAATGGACTTATACTTCATATATCATACTTCTTAATATAATCAAACTAGTTTCTACTAAACAGGGACTTCCTGTAGGCCAGTGGTAGGCGATAAAGGCCAGTCGCACTTCGGTTGTGGGTTTGATTCCCAGAGCCTTGTCCGACGCGATGGGCTGTCGCCCGTCCTGCAGGTTGTCCTTTTTCTAAAACTATATTACTATAACATCCCATCAATAATATCGAGAAAACATCTATCCTTAAACAATACTAACTTGTGTCCAACATAATCCATTCCAATCTTTAGGCTTATCCATAATACTGCAGTCCACTCTCATAACATAGTGAAAACGATTTCCAGAGATTTAATACCATCGTTGATCCCCATATATCATAAGATATATCTCGTTGGTCACATTCTAATCATTCAAAGGCCTTAATCATGTATTCCCTTGAATACCCATTGAACCTTATTGAAAACATGAATGCAGTTAAACGTTAACACTTTCCACATACCAAAATCCTCAAAATTCTATATACTCAAACCATGATATCACTTAGTCCTTATATCAATCATGAGCTCATGAATATAATCAAACACCCCATTATCTTATTATTCCTTCATTGTGCGCATATCATCTAAATTCTAAAAATATCTGAATAACCTTTCATGGATAGTGGTACCATTAATCATACACTTTCATAACTCAAGGAAAGACAACAGTGTAACAATCCTTAGACGTCTCTTTATTCCATAGTACCATGAGATTTCTTATTACACATGATAAACATGTAATCATTCCACTACATTCTTAAACCATTGACCGAGCTTCAAAAATTCTTTCATCTCACATATCATTTGTAGTCTCTTCATCATCATCCACATAAATACTACCCATATGACCATACTGATTCTCTTCATGAGTCTTTCCCTTAGGGCATTTGTTTGCATAATTGCCATACATTCCACATTTAAAACACTTAACCATTTTTCATGTCGTAGCAATACCATTATCCTCATCCATGGTGTTAACCGACCCTTTTCCTTTGCACTTACTTGCTTTGTGTCCTTCTTTTCCACACCCAAAGCATCTTCCAGTTCCCTTGAAACATTCTCCTTGATGCCTCTTCCCACATGATTTACATAGGGGAAATTGAACTTTCTTTCCTCTATGATCATCATGAAACTCCATCTTTCTCTTATTAGCCGAGTCAGGAAACTTACCAAATTTTACTTTATTGATCATATTATGAGATTGCTGATTCGGCATAATAATGATCTTTGGACTTCCAAATCGCATTTCATTTGGTTTCTCATGAATAATATCATTCCATTGTCCATCATATCCTCCATTATCATGAATCATCTTGTTTCCAGCCATTTTCTAAAACCCAAAAAAAAAGAATAGTGTGAGAGGCAAAAATCATGCTAGGGAAAACAACATAATAAAGGTGGAGTATCCTTGATATCTAACATCTTAGGTTAAATTCTATGATCGTTACCATAGTTCTAGGACTGTATCCTATACGTATACTTATCCTTAGGGACATCCCTAGACATACCTTATAAATATCTCTAGGGATCTCACTAAAGTTCTCGCATCCTAGTTTCCAAAGGTTGACTAAACCTTTCTTCTGATACCAACTGCAGAGACCCGTATCTTGACGTACATTGACATTACATTACTTTTGCGGAATACTTAGTACATTACAAAAACACACACACAAGGACCGTAATAGTTTAGTGTCTTTGGAAACTCGGACTATAATCTTCTAATCGTGGTGAAAGATCTTCAACATCTCCAATAAAGATCTTCCTTTTTTTTTACCTAAAACCTTTCTTTATATCCTGGGGAAAAGAAAACATAAAAGGGTGAGCTCAAATGCTCAGCAAGGGAAAATAAAGGAAATAAAAATCATATCATATCTTTATGAAAATCAAAACCTACAAAAGAGATCATAATATCTTAACATGGAACAAATCATAGAAGTGAAAATGAGATCCCCATAATCATATCATAAAACTTGAAACTTTGTGGCATGCACACATAATCATGGAAAATCATTTCTTGTTAGTCATGACTCATTGCCAAGACTATCTTAGTGGACAAAGTCCCTTTCTGAACCGAGTTCACTCCTCGTTTCAGTCCTGTATCACTGAACCGAAATAACCTTCCGTTCCAGCCATGTCTATCTCATGAGATATAAAATCTTTACCCAATGCATTGGAGGGAGATATAGGTCCCACCCATCTTATAATGAATCCTTTCTTATGTGTGCCACATAATCATAAAACATACATCATCGCATAACACATGTAACAAAAATGGGATTCTTGAAACATCATGACATCATAAATCAATTCATATAAGATAAAGGAATTCATAAAAATAATTCCATCACAACATGATCAAATCAATGTAATAATAGGGATAAAAACAGAACCCTTTATTATCTTAGATGGAAAATAATTTTGATAAAACACTTGAACTCCATTCTTGAGGAAAATATCCTTTCTTCTTCAAAAACATTTTTCCTTTCATAACATGTCATACAAATTTAAAATAAAAGAAGTTGATTAAAAATAATCTTGAAAACTTGTAAAGGAAGCTTCTTGGAAATAATGTTTTAAAAATCCATTCATTCCGTATAAGTTAAAAAAAACATTCTTCGTACTTTTGTCAGAAAAGTCAAAAAGTACCTCGTATGACAAAAGATTCCTTTCATAGATATTACTAAAAACTCACCGAAGGGTAAAAATGGATTTAAACAATTGTAGGTGGATGGAAATATTATTACATATTGATGAAACATGGAGGTGGATGATAAAATACACCCCAGTAATTACCAAAGTAAAAACAATCTTGGATAAAAGTGAGATTGTGATATTTCCCTTACCTTAGGTCCGATTTGCTTCGTATGTGTCCGAACCTCCTGTATAATGATTTAAATAATGTCATTGACTTATTATAGAATCATATTCATTGTTATGATATCATATATGGTTCACTTATGACATTATATTACCCGTTCTTTTGTAAATTCCATGTTAAAGAAGCGTTTTGGGTAAAATCGTTTCATTTATCGTATGTGTTTTGACTTGTTGTTCTTGACATTATTATTACTTATATCATGATTTACTTACTTCCAGAATATAAAATTTGATTTATATATCATATATATTTAGTATATATTTATATAATAGATAGATAAAATGAAAAACACCGTTCATGGAGACGGTAGTCCGTACGTACGCATGAACGCTATTTTCCATTCCTTATTGTCTTGAAATTGAAGTAAGTAGATGACATACATATATATATACATAATCCAGTAGCTTTATAATGTCATATATTTCATTATTATTTCTTATATATACTTTATAATCATTCTTAAATGGTTAACATGGAGAATGAATCTCATCGCGTCGTGGAGACGGTAGTCCGTACGTACGCACGAGCGATGATATCATTTTCATAAATATTGAATTGAATCGGAGTGGATTATACAATATATCAGAATCAATATGATGTTGTAATAACTATGTATAGTTATTCTTTACACCATTATACCCATCCATGTAAGGTGGTGGTGGAAAATAGATTACACCACGGCGTGGAGACGGTATTCCGTACGTACGCACGCGCAGTGATTTCTTTTTCCGTAGGATGGATAGATGGTGAAATAGGGTTGTTTCATACTTATAATAACATATCAGTATATGAGTGATACTGATGTTATTACTTCATAATGAAACAACCTAAGAAGAAGAAGTGGAAGAAGAAATAAAGATGAAAGAATTGGTAACGGTAATTACCTCTTCTTTGAAGCGCCTCTTTGAGACCTCCTCTTAGGGCACTAAAATTGGTCTTTGAGGAAGACCAGAACCTCTAGGATGTTTCTAGGGAAGTGGAGAAGAGATTTTGGCAGGGGTTGGACGAGCTTGAGTGCTCAAATTGGTGTGAGGAGGAGGGGGAGGAGGTGCCCTTTTATAAGGGAGGAGAGGGGCACCTTAGGAATATCTGAAAATATTATTTTATATTAAAGTCAAAATCGGTTTATAATGGCTCCAAAGGGTCTTATTTCGAAGATAAGGTGGGGATGGGTCGAAATCCTATCAACCAATAGGATTTAGACAAGTTTAGGGTATTATTTTAACCTTATCAATTAGATTTAACTCTAAGTTAAATAATTTAACTTTTACCATGCCTTTTTTTTTCTTTCACTATGTGGTTAATAAAATTACTATAACATGCCAAAAGAACCCCAAATTGTTTATTATTAATATATATATCCTTATCTAAGTCATTTGGCCGAACCTTAGATTTTTATGAATAAAATAACAATTAATAATATAATATTTTATTTAAAAACTATTTTGTGTCAATTTTGACACTATTTGATATATGATTTTTGTGAAAGTTATAACAGAATTATATGTTCGAACCAAGTTGATTAAATCAACATTAATATATCATAGTAACCTATAAAATTAGTGGAATTCATAAAAAGTCTTAAATTACATTTATTTTGGTATTTATATTATCAATTATGTCAATATTTCATTAATAATATAATTACTGCATCATCTTTGTGTCATAAATAAATTAAATTATTTGATGTCTAAAAATTACAAATAAAATACCATCATGTAGGAAATCTTTTTATCTTTCTAATGAATATTTACAATCGAATTTATCTTTTGTATAACCCCATATTATAAATGATTTACTTATTAAACTTTGATTTTAACTATTTTAACCCTTCTTTAAATAAATTAATAATAAATGTCTTAATATAATCCAAGTGGGCCTAAATGGTCATATTTTATTCCTAAGTTTGTTTTTGGTCGAATTACACTTGTCCAATAGAATTAGGACATGTGTTAGGGTAATATTAATATCATATTTACCCTTAGTTACCCTAATTACTATTAACCGCGGTAAAAAAAGTAAAAAGTTACTATTCACCAAAAAATTATTTTTATCTCATTGAACCACATTTTAGTCCTTGATATTAACCGTGTCTCTCGGATTTTCGAAATTCCATTCACAGAAGCGGTAAAATTAAGTTTTATGCAAAATTCAGTTTTTAACCTACCACTTAGTGGTTTCACTATTCATCAAAAATTGAAAGTTTTCAGAAAAATACCAAAATTTCATCCTAAGCTATATTTTATATTCCTAATTCAAAAATAAAGTCTATTTTACCAAATTCATAACATAGAAGTTTCATTAATTATTTTTATAATTAAATCCCGCTGTTAAAACAAATAGCGTGTTTTTAAGAAACGATATCTATCAAAAGATTGACACTTGATTATGTCTGGTTTAAATGTGAAATTACAACCAATGACCAACATTGTATTAAATTGTAAAAATATATTCTAAATATACTTTAAAACCAATCAAATTAATTATTTATCACTATTAATTATTTCGATTAAAAAAGTTGTTTTTAATTATAATTTAGTAATTTTCACTATTCATCAGAATATGAAAGTTATCCGAAATGTACCAAAATTTCACCTTAGGCTAAATTTGATACTCCGAATCCAAAAATGAAGTCCATTTTGAGAGCTAAAATTTCTAAAATTTAAAAAGTGGTTATTACTATTCATAACGGCTAGTTTTAATAATATTTTAATAGCATATCGTTGTTTCGTGAAACTCAGTATTGCGTACTACACACGCTATCGAAGAAGGTCGCGATTGCGTGTAATGCAAGGCAAGTCAAGGATGCCTGTTGTGAAAGCTCCTTTTGGTGTAGCGTACAACACAAGACATTAGTGAAATAAAGAATATTTTTCATAAAATCTCGGGCTGTTACATTCTACCCCCCTTAAAATGAATTTCGCCCTCGAAATTCGTCGGGGTTATAAATGGTTTACTATTTGAAAGTTTATTTAATAGAAACTCACATCGTAAAAAGGAATATCAAAACCAATCTTTAAAAACAAAATTATGAAACGTAATGGTTACCCAAATAAACTAATCACTGGGTTTCCACATAGGTGAAAATATGGATATGAAAGAGAAATCTAACCATCATGTTCTGATGGAGAGTGGTAGAGAACATGGCTATGGAAAATCCAGTAATCACAAATCCATAAATTTGTGACGATCTAAGGTACCATCTGATTCATCAGGTATAAGATCACTAGGACAACATTTTTGGTTTTCAAGATCATTTCCCTAAAGTTGAAAATTGAATTAGAATAAATACTTTCTTTATTTTGGTACAATCTCACTGTTGTTCATGCCTTGAACAATTTCCACTTCATCTCTTAAATAAATGAAGTTGAATTTGTTATTCGTGAAGTGTTAGCTGATCATGTGATAGAATGACGGGTCATTCCATCTGTCTCAAACAAAAGGTTAGCAAATATTATATACATAAGTCGATCTATAGTGAGATTAATCATATATGGTTTCTAAAATGGACTTATACTTCATATATCATACTGCTTAATATAATCAAACTAGTTTCTACTAGACAGGGACTTCCTGTAGGACAGTGGTAGGCGATAAAGGCCAGTCGCACTTCGGTTGTGGGTTCGATTCCCACAGCCTTGTCCGACGCGATGGGCTGTCGCCCGTCCTGCAGGTTGTCCTTTTTCTAAAACTATATTACTATAACATCCCATCAATAATATCGAGAAAACATCTATCCTTAAACAATACTAACTTGTGTCCAACATAATCCATTCCAATCTTTAGGCTTATCCATAATACTGCAGTCCACTCTCATAACATAGTGAAAACGATTTCCAGAGATTTAATACCATCGTTGATCCCCATATATCATAAGATATATCTCGTTGGTCACATTCTAATCATTCAAAGGCCTTAATCATGTATTCCCTTGAATACCCATTGAACCTTATTGAAAACATGAATGCAGTTAAACGTTAACACTTTCCACATACCAAAATCCTCAAAATTCTATATACTCAAACCATGATATCACTTAGTCCTTATATCAATCATGAGCTCATGAATATAATCAAACACCCCATTATCTTATTATCCCTTCATTGTGCGCATATCATCTAAATTCTAAAAATATCTGAATAACCTTTCATGGATAGTGGTACCATTAATCATACACTTTCATAACTCAAGGAAATACAACAGTGTAACAATCCTTAGACGTCTCTTTATTCCATAGTACCATGAGATTTCTTATTACACATGATAAACATGTAATCATTCCACTGCATTCTTAAACCATTGACTGAGCTTCAAAAATTCTTTCATCTCACATATCATTTGTAGTCTCTTCATCATCATCCACATAAATACTACCCATATGACCATACTGATTCTCTTCATGAGTCTTTCCCTTAGGGCATTTGTTTGCATAATGGCCATACATTCCACATTTAAAACACTTAACCATTTTTCATGTCGTAGCAATACCATTATCCTCATCCATGGTGTTAACCGACCCTTTTCCTTTGCACTTACTTGCTTTGTGTCCTTCTTTTCCACACCCAAAGCATCTTCCAGTTCCCTTGAAACATTCTCCTTGATGCCTCTTCCCACATGATTTACATATGGGAAATTGAACTTTCTTTCCTCTATGATCATCATGAAACTCCATCTTTCTCTTATTAGCCGAGTCAGGAAACTTACCAAATTTTACTTTATTGATCATATTATGAGATTGCTGATTCGGCATAATAATGATCTTTGGACTTCCAAATCCCATTTCATTTGGTTTCTCATGAAGAATATCATTCCATTGTCCATCATATCCTCCATTATCATGAATCATCTTGTTTCCAGCCATTTTCTAAAACCCAAAAAAAAAAGAATTGTGTGAGAGGCAAAAATCATGCTAGGGAAAACAACATAATAAAGGTGGAGTATCCTTGATATCTAACATCTTAGGTTAAATTCTATGATCGTTACCATAGTTCTAGGACTGTATCCTATACGTATACTTATCCTTAGGGACATCCCTAGACATACATTATAAATATCTCTAGGGATCTCACTAAAGTTCTCGCATCCTAGTTTCCAAAGGTTGACTAAACCTTTCCTCTGATACCAACTGTAGAGACCCGTATCTTGACGTACATTGACATTACATTACTTTTGCGGAATACTTAGTACATTACAAAAACACACACACAAGGACCGTAATAGTTTAGTGTCTTTGGAAACTCGGACTATAATCTTCTAATCGTGGTGAAAGATCTTCAACATCTCCCATAAAGATCTTCCTTTTTTTTACCTAAAACCTTTCTTTATATCCTGGGGAAAAGAAAACATAAAAGGGTGAGCTCAAATGCTCAGCAAGGGCAAATAAAGGAAATAAAAATCATATCATATCTTTATGAAAATCAAAACCTGCAAAAGAGATCATAATATCTTAACATGGAACAAATCATAGAAGTGAAAATGAGATCCCCATAATCATATCATAAAACATGAAACTTTGTGGCATGCACACATAATCATGGAAATTCATTTCTTGTTAGTCATGACTCATTGCCAAGACTATCTTAGTGGACAAAGTCCCTTTCTGAACCGATTTCACTCCTCGTTTCAGTCCTGTATCACTGAACCGAAATAACCTTCCGTTCCAGCCATGTCTATCTCATGAGATATAAAATCTTTACCCAATGCATTGGAGGGAGATATAGGTCCCACCCATCTTATAATGAATCCTTTCTTATGTGTGCCACATAATCATAAAACATACATCATCGCATAACACATGTAACAAAAAATGGGATTCTTGAAACATCATGACATCATAAATCAATTCATATAAGATAAAGGAATTCATAAAAATAATTCCATCACAACATGATCAAATCAATGTAATAATAGGGATAAAAACAGAACCCTTTATTATCTTAGATGGAAAATAATTTTGATAAAACACTTGAACTCCATTCTTGAGGAAAATATCCTTTCTTCTTCAAAAACATTTTTTCCTTTCATAACATGTCATACAAATTTAAAATAAAAGAAGTTGATTAAAAATAAACTTGAAAACTTGTAAAGGAAGCTTCTTGGAAATAAAGTTTTAAAAATCCATTCATTCCGTATAAGTTAAAAAAAAATTCTTCGTACTTTTGTCAGAAAAGTCAAAAAGTACCTCGTATGACAAAAGATTCCTTTCATAGATATTACTAAAAACTCACTGAAGCGTAAAAATGGATTTAAACAATTGTAGGTGGATGGAAATATTATTACATATTGATGGAACATGGATGTGGATGATAAAATACACCCCAGTAATTACCAAAGTAAAAACAATCTTGGATAAAAGTGAGATTGTGATATTTCCCTTACCTTAGGTCCGATTTGCTTCGTATGTGTCCGAACCTCCTGTATAATGATTTAAATAATGTCATTGACTTATTATAGAATCATATTCATTGTTATGATATCATATATGGTTCACTTATGACATTATATTACCCGTTCTTTTGTAAATTCCATGTTAAAGAAGCGTTTTGGGTAAAATCGTTTCATTTATCGTATGTGTTTTGACTTGTTGTTCTTGACATTATTATTACTTATATCATGATTTACTTACTTCCAGAATATAAAATTTGATTTATATATCATATATATTCAGTATATATATATATAATAGATAGATAAAATGAAAAACACCGTTCATGGAGACGGTAGTCCGTACGTACGCATGAACGCTGTTTTCCATTTCTTATTGTCTTGAAATGGAAGTAAGTAGATGACATACATATATATATACATAATCCAGTAGCTTTATAATGTCATATATTTCATTATTATTTCTTATATATACTTTATAATCATTCTTAAATGGTTAACATGGAGAATGAATCTCATCGTGTCGTGGAGACGGTAGTCCGTACGTATGCACGAGCGATGATATCATTTTCATAAATATTGAATTGAATCGGAGTGGATTATACAATATATCAGAATAAATATGATGTTGTAATAACTATGTATAGTTATTCTTTACACCATTATACCCATCCATGTAAGGTGGTGGTGGAAAATAGATTACACCACGGCGTGGAGACGATATTCCGTACGTACGCACGCGCAATGATTTCTTTTTCCGTAGGATGGATAGATGGTGAAATAGGGTTGTTTCATACTTATAATAACATATCAGTATATGAGTTATACTGATGTTATTACTTCATAATGAAACAACCTAAGAAGAAGAAGTGGAAGAAGAAATAAAGATGAAAGAATTGGTAACGGTAATTACCTCTTCTTTGAAGCGCCTCTTTGAGACCTCCTCTTAGGGCACTAAAATTGGTCTTTGAGGAAGACCAGAACCTCTAGGATGTTTCTAGGGAAGTGGAGAAGAGATTTTGGCAGGGGTTGGCCGAGAATGAGTTCTCAAATTGGTGTGAGGAGGAGGGGGAGGAGGTGCCCTTTTATAAGGGAGGAGAGGGGCACCTTAGGAATATCTCAAAATATTATTTTATATTAAAGTCAAAATCGGTTTATAATGGCTCCAAAGGGTCTTATTTCGAAGATAAGGTGGGGATGGGTCGAAATCCTATCAACCAATAGGATTTAGACAAGTTTAGGGTATTATTGTAACCTTATCAATTAGATTTAACTCTAAGTTAAATAATTTAACTTTTACCATGCCTTTTTTTTCTTTCACTATGTGGTTAATAAACTTACTATAACATGCCAAACGAACCCCAAATTGTTTATTATTAATATATATATCCTTATCTAAGTCATTTGGCCGAACCTTAGATTTTTAGGAATAAAATAACAATTAATAATATAATATTTGATTTAAAAACTATTTTGTGTCAATTTTGACACTATTTGATATATGATTTTTGTGAAAGTCATAACAGAATTATATGTTCGAACCAAGTTGATTAAATAAACATTAATATATCATAGTAACCTAGAAAATTAGTGGAATTCATAAAAAGTCTTAAATTACATTTATTTTGGTATTTATATTATCAATTATGTCAATATTTCATTAATAAGATAATTACTGCATCATCTTTGTGTCATAAATAAATTATATTATTTGATGTCTAAAAATTACAAATAAAATACCATCATGTAGGAAATCTTTTTATCTTTCTAATGAATATTTACAATCGAATTTATCTTATGTATAACCCCATATTATAAATGATTTACTTATTAAACTTTGATTTTAACTATTTTAACCCTTCTTTAAATAAATTAATAATAAATGTCCTAATCTAATCCAAGTGGGCCTAAATGGTCATATTTTATTCCTAAGTTTGTTTTTGGTCGAATTACACTTGTCCAATAGAATTAGGACATGTGTTAGGGTAATATTAATATCATATTTACCCTTAGTTACCCTATTTACTATTAACCGCGGTAAAAAAAGTAAAAAGTTACTATTCACCAAAAAATTATTTTTATCTCATTGAACCACATTTTAGTCCTTGATATTAACCGTGTCTCTCGGATTTTCGAAATTCCATTTACAGAAGCGGTAAAATTAAGTTTTATGCAAAATTCAGTTTTTAACCTACCACTTAGTGGTTTCACTATTCATCAAAAATTGAAAGTTTTCAGAAAAATACCAAAATTTCATCCTAAGCTATATTTTATATTCCGAATTCAAAAATAAAGTCTATTTTACCAAATTCATAACATAGAAGTTTCATTAATTATTTTTATAATTAAATCCCGCTGTTAAAACAAATAGCGTGTTTTTAAGAAACAATATCTATCAAAAGATTGACACTTGATTATGTCTGGTTTAAATGTGAAATTACAACCAATGACCAACATTGTATTAAATTGTAAAAATATATTCTAAATATACTTTAAAACCACTCAAATTAATTATTTATCACTATTAATTATTTCAACTAAAAAAGTTGTTTTTAATTATAATTTAGTAATTTTCACTATTCATCAGAATATGAAAGTTATCCGAAAAGTACCAAAATTTCACCTTAGGCTAAATTCGATACTCCGAATCCAAAAATGAAGTCCATTTTGAGAGCTAAAATTTCTAAAATTTAAAAATTGGTTATTACTATTCATAACGGCTAGTTTTAATAATATTTTAATAGCATATCGTTGTTTCATGAAACTCAGTATTGCGTACTACACACGCTATCGAAGAAGGTCGCGATTGCGTGTAATGCAAGGCAAGTCAAGGATGCGTGTTGTGCAAGCTCCTTTTGGTGTAGCGTACAACACAAGACATTAGTGAAATAAAGAATATTTTTCATAAAATCTCGGGCTGTTACATGACCGCATCGCTAATGATTAAATTCATAGGATGAAAAACACCAATTTCAATGAGGGTGGGGTGAAAGTCGGAATGAGGAACCCTTACAGTGGGTTGATATTTATTTTAGGGGAAATGTTATACTATCCACCAATAGAAAAATTGAAATGATCTAGGGAGACGATGCAGAGTTTTACCTTCTTGAATCTTCCCAAACAACTCATAAAGTCGGGAATGATTTGAATGGACTGATTAATTGGTTTATCCTTCGCCAGTGTAGCCTCCATTATCAGAGTACAAACTTTAACCCCATTATATACATCATAGGATGGGAAAATCCATCTTATTAGAAACATGGAAAAGAAACCTACTAATCTATGATTAGGTGACACATCTGGTCGAATCTCATATCCCCAGGTACTATATAATCCTGCTTCAAGGGTGGCGCAATATGAACCTAAAATTTGTCGAGACTGACAGGATGGATGAGTTCAACTAAAGTGGACTCTTAGCCTAGGAAAATTTACTTGCAGAAATGACCATATCCAGTCCTAAAATTGGATAAGAGAGTGATCCTAGAGGAGGTGACCAAGTAGTCCCTCTTCTATGACCAGTAGGTTCCTTTTCAATGGGGACACATGGTTGGTATTGTCCCATGTAGTGGATTCCATACGAAAATATTCATACATGTTTCCATGAATAGAGAGTCCTTTGAGTTGGTGGATGTCCCATAAGCTGATTCCCACCTCTCCATGTGATAAATGGAAAGTATTAGTACTTGAAAACTAGTGACTCAGTAATTCGTGTAGGATTTCTCTTATAGATAAAACTCTAAAGTGGGATACCCAAGATACCTTATACAAGATCATTGTTTCCAACAGATTAGGGGACTCCAAATAGATATAATGTACCCATAATGCCCAAGCCTATTCATCATAAAATCATAAACTGGCCCGTAGGTCCCTTTTGGTGATCCACCCACCATTAGGATTTTATCGAGAAATGTTGAAAATGGTGGTGTAAGCTTGGGCGATTCATATCAAGGAAGTGTTGCGAAAACTATGGTTGCTCTGATTCCATGCCAAGACATCTTGTATGAACGCTATCTCTTGAATAGAAGTAGCTATGATTTCTCCTGTTGAGGAAATATTGGCTCAATTATTTCCTTGCGGTGCTTCCCAGAGAATTAAGGGAGTATTATGGTCAGCCAATGGTAGAGGGACGTCATTAGAGAGTCTAAATCCGTATAGCGGCACCTGCACAGATAATGGGTAAGCTAAAGGATTTGAAATAATGAGATATTTTAATAATCAATCTCGAGTGACAATTTAAGACCCAAGATAGTCCTCGGTGTTCTCAATCAAGGCTTCCATCATTCGCGTCAATTCATCAGTGGCCTTTGGAAGATCCCTTACAGTCTTCAAAGAAATATCCAAAAGGCCATAAAAAATAGTCATTCTAATGAGAAATTTATTGGATAAGGGCCACAAAAATGGATGAGAGACATAAAATGGGGGGTCTTCAAAGAGATCTGCATACTTCCACCAATGATGGTACATGGAAGCCATTTCCTGCGTAATGACAATACACGAGATCCATTTCCCACATACTACATCGGTAATCAGAAGCTATATCCCACGTAATTCCTCTTTATGCAGAAGGCCCACAAGGATCTGGCCCACGGAGCATTGGAAAACAAACAGAGGGGTTCACAGAGAGAAGATACTGAAAACTGAGGCCTCCCCATGTTGATATTAAAAGTTTCCTGGTTGATCTTTTTATTTTGTTTGTAATATGGTTTAATGTTTAGTTTGTTGGTTTAAGTTTGGTGTGTGGAACATGTAAATCATGTAATTTGTTCCTATGAGGAAGTCTGGAATTTAGATCTAAATTCCAGGATGTAGATCATGAAACTAAAATTACATTTAGTGGGTAGAATAAATTGTGAAGAGTTTATTTCACAGAATGTCCACAATGGTTCACGAATGTGGATTTCTCAAAAGAGTCAGTATGCGGACACAAAAGACACCTAGGGAAGGTTGAGATCACTCTTTTCGATAAGAAACTATAAAAGAACAATAACATGGGCACCCAATAGTGGTGGTCCCCTCCTACCAGACATATCTATTCAACCATAAACCACCTCATTTCAGGACCTATTCTACATCAGATTAGCTTTCTATTTGTTTCAAACAGTCCCCATTCTAATGGTGGGAATTTTTAGGGTCCTAAAAATTTTGCAAAGAGAAATAAATACTCATAGAAGAACTTTGCAGAAGGAAGTAAACATTCCCATATGTCTAGAAAGGAAAATGGATGCAAATTGAATTGAAAATTTGAGAATAAACATGAAAAAATCAAAACTTTCAAGAGTATTAAATGAACCATGTACCATAATTACCAAAGGTTTGTAGGGAACATGAACAATGAACCACTGGTATGTGGAAGGACTCACCAGGAACTAGCCCACGGGGTGATGGAAAACCAACAAAGGATGCCGTGAACCATGTCATCAGCAAAATCGAGCGTCGGAATTCCATACCTATACCATCAAGCAAAATCAGTAGTTCATGGATGAATGAAGCTAGTAGGGTTCTGCAATCCACGAACCGCGAAATGAAATTTCCGCAAACCCTAGTTGATCGAGTCTTCTTCGGGTTCAGATATATCTTCATGGGCTTCCGAAAATGGTGTCTCATGCGCATAGATATGATTTACCTAGTGCTATATAAATAGTGTACAAAAGGAATTAAGAATATGAGAAATGATAGATGAACGAAGAAGACCCTAGAGGTCGAAAGAAATAATTTGGAGGGAATTCGGACTTCGGTTTCAAATCATCGATGGAGTTCAAACTATAAATCACATTTCTGCAGGTATAACGAGTAGTGAACCATAAAAATAAAGAAATTAATAATAATAGATGAACCATGAACCTATTTTTCACTATCACAAATCATAAATTCATCACAGATTAATTCCCTACAAACCATAGGTTCTCAAACCCTTCTTCAAGACAGTGTTCCGCATAGTGCATCGCTATGTGGATTGAACACTGCACCATTTACTACATCTGTACGCAGGTGGAACCTGAAGTGGCATGGAAAACCATGTCCAGGACCCCGTACCACTTTGGTACACTGTGTTTTACACCTAAGTTCATGTAATTCTTCAGAATGCAGGCAACACCTTTACCTGCATAGTAATAAAGTATGTGGGGATCCCCTCATCCTGCATGAGAAATCATTATGTGGAATGGTGTGTCTTCAGGTGTCCTTCCCTTCGGATCCAATCCCTCCACTCTATTACCATCCAGTCCTCCATATATCCTTGGAAAACTAGTCCACATACATTAGTCAAAATCCTCCTCCAAAGCCACCAAAGCCATATGATCAGATCATCAGATGCATCAGTGTGCCTCTTTAAGTGTATATATCCAAGGTAAGCATAGTCATAAAGGTTTTCCCTATAACAGTTCAGACCCTACGAATGTCCCTAACTCTACATTCCCATTGGTAACCTAGATTCTTACCTTGGGATAGTAACATGACCCCCCCCCCCCCCTTCTAGGGATCAAGGATGATCTCTCTCTTTTCCATTAAATGAAGAACTATGATATGTGAAAGGGATCATGCTAAATTATTCTTTTGACTTGAAGTGGCATTCCTCCCCTTTCGTAGAACACATTATTGGGAACTCCCACTTAGGTAAGTCCCCAACCATGTGACTTCCAAGCCACATGGCCTCCAATGTCATCCCACATTGAATGGTTCATCTCTCAATTCCCTCTCCCACCATCACCTCAACATCTTCCACTGTAGGACTGACCTCTTCCATCAGTGGGAGAGAAGGTGTGTGGATTATTCAATCTCTCACATCCTATTGTTTCTCACACCGAGTATGACTCATGTGGGCTAATATATTTTTCATGATTACAACATCCATACAAAAACCACCCATAATTAAATATGAGAACTTTGATTCATTTCCAAACTAGGATACATACCACACATTCTAGAAGGCCCGAGCTCAAAGGGGCTTCCTTCCAAAAGGGTCCACCAAATCATGTCCCCCCGAACGGGAAGCATCCATGCGTAAGCCCCACCCAAAATAAACTACGATAACTCCGATTATAGTCCAAATAATGATATGTAAGATTCCTTCTTGAAGGCCCAATCTCAAATGGGTTACCCTTTCTAAAATTTCCACCCATTTTTTCCCCCAACAAATGGACTTCTTCCCAGGTCCAAGCCCCAATCTAGTTGAACTATGTGGGAAATGATTCCTCTCATGAGGATATGTATGAAGCCCATCTTATGGGTCCGAACCCAACATCAAACCATCTTTTGTCTCTCCTAGAAGATGATAAACTCTAGAGCACCTTATTGTATAGATTAAGTTAGCATTCCCTCTGTATCATTAAATCTATGTATATCAATGATGACTCTACAACCCAGGGCTAGCCCACAGATACACCCTTCGGGAATGAACAAAGGGTTCATGAACATATTAAAATAGATTAAATATATAAGACAGGCCTGTAATAGTCAATAATTCCCCCCAAAGGGTGTGGTGAGCTTGACCTCCCATCCTCTCAAACAACGGAGTCCTCAAGTGTCGTTGGCCAAATTGTCTTCTAACGAGCACCTTCCTTTAAGAGGTGGGTCCATGAATCATGGATATCAGGGTTGTTGGGTGTTTATGGCTCCACAAAGAAACCCATTAGTGACCATCCGAGTAATTCATATCCTAGGAGGATCGATTTCACAAATACATAACCTCATGAAATCGCTAGATGGAACCATTTGACTGTGGAACCTCCTTTATAATACTGAAGGGATAAACTACCCAGTCCCCATAGTTTCAATAAGATTCCACTTAAAGGATACAGATGTGGATTGGGATGAAACAAGGATTCCGACATGAAAATATCTATAATAACAAACAAATTCTCTTCACCCATCGAAGCATTTTGTTATCCCCAAATGCTCTCCTCGGGTCGAAACATACCCGAACATCCATTATTCCTTAAAGTTTCTCTATAATTCTTTATAACCAGATTAATTTATCTTTTCATATTATTAAAATTTTATAATTTATCTATATATGTTTCAAAATCATGTATCAATATACATTAATCATTCTCTTTTGGGGATATACATGTTTTTATGTGGTTCTCTTCTCAATTTTTCCTGATAAGCAAACCTGTTTTAAGGGAACTTCCCGAATTCTTACCCAATTTCAAGTGCACTCTATAATATGTTTATATGTTTCAAAATCATGTATCAATATACATTAATCATTATATTTTTTTGATATACATGTTTTTAAGTGGTTCTCTTCTCAATTTTTCCTGATAGGCAAACATGTTTTAAGGGAACTTCTCGTATTTTTACCCAATTTCAAGTACACTCTATAATATGATTTAAGCCACCATATTTTTTATAAATCCCAAATTTTTATTATTAAAACATTATTTTTTCACTTTTGGATTTATATAAAATTTCATCCCTTTTCTATTTTAAATTATCATTGATATTTTCCTTAAACCGCACTAAAATGTTTTAATTCTAAATTTTCTTAAATACTTTTTTTATATATTTTCACTTCAATTTGACCACACATGTCATTATATATGCCTATTCTACCTTATTATTTTATATTAAAGATCTAATTCCTTTCCTTCATGGAAAATTTTATGATACGCCCATTTGTTATGCTTTATGACTTGATTTTGATACTTAATTATTTCCATTGGTAACCCTTATCTTTAAGTATAATTGAATATTTATGATTCTGTATGCGGAAAGAATATTCATGAAAACATTATTATGTGTGTTCTCATATAGTTCTCCAATGCATTGTGTAATTTTTAGTCTCATGAGATGTTATGTGCAATGGTCATGGCAGTTAGCATTGACTCATGCTCTATGTGCAACGGTCATGATGGTTATCCTTGACTTGATCTACTCAATGTGAAATGATCCTTGAATTGTGCTAAATTCATGTTTTTTATTTCTTCCAAATTACAATGATTCCATTATTATATGATCCCATGTTCTATATGTTATTATTATTTATGTTTAATCATGTCCCATGTCTTTTTATTTCATTATTTTATTCCTTCTAATCCATGTGCTAAGCTCTATTCTTATGTTTACTCTCTTTCTGGGATTTTTAGCTCATACCTTTTTTCATGTCACCCTCATGTTATCCTGTAGAGATTTAAGGTCTTAGAGGAAGTTACTAGATCATTAAAAATATTAAATAATGAAATTTTTTTTTATTCCCATTTTTTTAGTTTTATGTACATATTCTCCCATGAAACTAGAATTTACAATCCCTAGCTTGTAATATGATTCTTAATTATTCTCAAAATTATATAATGATGTGTGTAAAAGGATTGGGTTGCTATAAAATTTAAGACCATAAAATTATTTAGGTTATACCTCAGTTTATTCCATTATAATTTTCATGTAATCAAGGATTGTTTTTCCTTAGACTCGGTATTTTTTCATAGATATTCCTCCTCATATGAAAATAATATCCATTCTTGAGATGATGATTCCAGATTATATTCATAATCCTACTTGTAATTGTATATATTTTAAGGGAGTTTCATGATACATGGGTGATTTACTTATCTTAGAAATTTATTTTGGATCTATATATGTAATATAGCAACCCAGGCTTAACATAAATAGATATTACATAATATTAGATGAATATTTATCAAATTACACAAATATATTCTTAAAGACCATAATAGTTTTTATATTTTGAAACATGGAATAAATAATCCAACATGGTGTAAGATATTAAATTTTTCCCATAGAGATATTCCTCTTTACTACTACTACTTAAACCCTTTCTTCCTAACCTATGGAAAGGAAACATAGTAAAGGGGTGAATTTAGATGCTGAATAAGGGTAAACAAAGGAAACATGTATGCATAATCATGATTATAAGGGTATGATTACAAGGGTGTAAAATTATAAGATCATAACATTCATATCACATATCATACACATAATTCATGTAAGAAATATTAGTATTTAATCAGACATGAAACATAAGGGAATCATGAGAATAATTCATTAAATCATAATATAGGAATAAGACATAGAATTTGGGACAGATATATAATCATATAAAATTATTTATATAGTAGTTAAGGCATATATACCAAGGTCATATTAGTATTATGGGTTCACTCCCCATACCATATTTGAAGTGATGGTTTACTCATGTGACTAAATTAGTAATCAACGTTCACTCACTAAATCATCTTAGTAGAAAAATTCCTTTACTGAATAGAGCTTACCCCTATTACATCCATGTCTATCTCATGAGATATAAATCATTACCCAATGCATTGGAGGGATATATTGGTCCAAGCCATCTCATAATGAAATCAGACATATTCATTCAAAAATATCATAAAAAATTATATCATAACCCATGAAATTTAATGGGTACCATAAACATATAATCATATCATAAAATATGGAAAATAGATAGGTTTCATAATAAATCCATCAAAGAATTACCTGTGAAATGAAGTGGGTTTCATAAACATATAAAATGTGAAAGGGAAAAGGGTTTTATAAACATATAATCCATGAAATATTACGACTTTCATAAACCTCATGCCATCAAAACATAAACCATTTAGAGAAATAATATAAATCGAACCATTGGATCCTTTCCCGGAAATCCATGAGCAATATCAACGGATATCATATTAGATAGAAAATAATTTATTAATATCTTTTAAAAATGATTTTTGATTAAAGTATCCTTTATTATTTTAAAAAGGATTTTTAGAACATAAAACCTTTTGAAAACATATAAAGATGGGTTGAAATAGTTTCTAAAACCATTTTTTATGAAATATTATAAAAGAATATAGAAAAGATTTTGAAATTATTTTCCTTGAAAACATATAAAAGATGGTTGAAGAGATTTTGAAAACCTTTTTCTTTGAAAATAATTTGAAATGTTATAAAATATACATTAATATCATTGAAATACTTTTCTTGGATAAATGTTTTTTAAAACATATAAAGGATGATTTGAAATTCATTAAAAACACATTTTAAACATTAAACTTATTTGAAGGCCCTTTTTCTTTGAAAACCATTTTAAAGTTAAAAAATTCTCATGTATTAGAAAAAAAATTATTTATAAAAATAACCTTGTAAATCTACAAATTACGCATAATGAAAAATTATTGTTATGACAGTGGGTAAGTCTATACATGTTGAATATTCCTTTTCCACCATTAAAATTTAGAAAAGTGCCTTGATCAAAAGACAACAAGAATACTCGCATTAAACACATTTTTTAAATGGTAATACATGGGTAAATATTTTATTTTATCATAATTTTATAATAGTAAAAAAATTGAAAACATTTTTAGAAAACATATTTTTGAAAGAACAAAGATTTCCGAACAAAAGAAGAAATAAATTCAGATTTTCATAAAAAACAAGTTCTTAATTATATTAAGTAAAAAAGAGTGGGAAAAGGTACCATTACTTGGAAATAACATAAATAAATAATATTTAATAAAATTAATGACATTTTTTGAGATATGTATCAAAATATTTCATCAATAGAAGATAATCACAAACAATCTTGATAAATGATGATATTCTAAAAATAAACCCTTTCATGTTTGGTGACATTGAATCATAATAAAATGGAAGTAATAAAATTAAATGAAGCATAAAATATCATTAAAATAATTATATTCATGATATAAATTTTCAACTATAGTATATACAACTCATAGAAAACTATAGGTTATAACATGGCATGTGTCTCAATGAAGGAAAATTGAGACAAAATTAATTTACCTATTTGGTAACTCATAAAGCCTAGGCACCATGAAAGAAATATCATAAAATGGATATATAAATTACCACTAATTTAATTATAAAAACTATATAATTAATCAATTTCCATTATAAACACCACATATAAGAAATAGGTGGTGAATATGGCTTACGTCTCACAGAAAATAAAAGTGAGACGAGAAAACCTTTACCTTATGTCTTGACTCTCATTGTACTTGTTCAAAAGTCAAGTATAATGTGTATAAGATTATTATTAATCAATAATATAACCATATTAATTTATAAAATATCAATTATTATTTGTTTATGACTTTATATTACCCATTCATTAATAACTCCATATTAAAGTAACATTTCTGGTGATAACCGTCAGGTTTTCGTACATGTTTTGACTTGTTATTCGTGGTCCTATTACTTAGATCATGGTTTAATTATATCTATAAAACATGATATAAATATATAATATATTCATTATAGGTTTATTATAATATTATATTTAATATATAAGTATGAAAATGGAATACACCATTCATGGAGATGGTACGTGGTATGTAAGCATGAATGTTGTTTCTTTTTTTGTCCTAAAAGAAAGTACGTAAATGAAATATATATATAATATAATTAATTTAGAATTATTATTTCATATATATAATATAATTTTACTAAAATCATTTTTAATAATTTTAATGTAATGTGTGAATAAATCACATCACTTTGAGGATGCGGTAGTCTACACATCCACAAATGAAGTTATTGAGTTTTAAAAAAATGGAAAGAATAGAGGTATATTTTATTTAATAATTAAATAAGATTAAATAAATAATAAATATAATATAAATCATATAAAACCATGGTTTATATCATAATTCCAATCCATGAGATGTGGTAAAGGAAAAAAATGAACAACATCGTTTCGTGAGGCGGTAGTTCACTGTACATAAGAATAGTAAGTTTATTACCAATTAGATAGAAGTGTGTGTATATTTAGTTCAGACACATAGAATAAAAAAAATATACATATATTTATTATAATTTTTTTATTATAAAATAATGTAATAATGATATTTTATTGTGCATTGAATGAAAATATAATAAAGGATCTTGAGGAAGGACGTTACCTCTTCTTCAGGTAACTCCTTTTGGTTTTCTCCAAAGGGCTTCCTTTGATGGATTAAGTCCCAAAGGGAGGAATATAGGATTAATTTTAGGATTTTTTAGGATATTTTTGTGGAGTTATTATAATTAAAATTGCTTGATATGTGTGAATAAGTGGGGGGTTGAGTGCCTTTTCACATTGGGGGAGTGGCATTCTTGTAAATTTTTAAAAAGGGAATTCCATCGATGTTTTTTCCATAAAAATTGGATCCAAGAATGGTTTAAATCATAGAAAATGGAGTATAGGGTAGAAATAGGTCCTTAAAATGGAGTTTTTACAAGTTTATAGGTCATTTTGTGCCTTCTTTTTAGTGATTAGTCCTTTGTTAAGATATTTTCTCTCTTAATTGTTATAATTAATTTTAATTAATTTCAATTATATATTTGTTGAAAAACTATGTTTAACATATTAGAAATTATAAATTATGACTATTCCAAATATGGAATCAATTATTCCAAATTGTAATCATATAAGTGGTAGAAATTAATTTAAATTTAATCCTAGAGACGAGACGCCAAAGCTTGTTTTTAAAGTAAAGAGGTACAAAAGTTTAAAATGTTTTTATGTACAATATGAATGTGAAATTGGTTCCAATAACATAAATTGTATTTATGGATTTATATTAGATGTATTTATGCATTAAAAAAATAAAATAAAAATTAATCGTATAAATAAATTATATGAAAAATAATTTTTGAATTAAAATTCCGTATTTTTCATTATTCATCAAAAAATAAAGTTCCTCATAAAAAATAACAAAAAACACCCAAATTAATAATTGATATTTATATTTCAAAAATAATTTTTTCATATAAAAATTGAAAAAGTTTCAAAATCGTATTTAAAATGGGTTTTAAATTAAAAAGTGGTAAAATTACCTTTTTGAAAAATACATTTTTTATTTATTAAATTGGATTTTTTTCCTTATATTATAACAATCAAATATATTGGATGAGTATAAATTTATTTATTAAATATATAAAATAAAAGTTTTATTAAAAACACAAATCAAAAGAATTTTTTTAATTTGTGGATATAAAATTGTGTTTGTACATAAAAAATTATTTTTCTTAGAAAATTAATTTCTTTATTTTCAAATAGTTATTACATTCCCTTGTATTAGTTGATAGAAAAAGGATTTATTTTATATACATTTTTAAATTATATTTTCACAATTTAGTTAATCATATGCATAACTTCCCTTAAAATGTCTAGCTAGTAGCTATAATAATATTTTAATAATCATGTTAACAGTATATTGTAGTTTGGTAAAAACTCAGTCTCACATGTTACGTATGCTATCAAGGAAACTCATCATTTTGTATAACACCAACCAAACATAGTGTTACATGCACCGAAATCCAATATAATATTTTTTTTGGTGAAATATTAACTTGGTGTTTCATATATTAAAAGGAAAACATAGTGTTTTTTTTAAAAAATCAGTATTACGTGAATTAAAAAATATCCAAAATATTAAATTAATTCAAAAATAATAATTCAAAACATATCAGGGTGTTATATTCTACCCTATTAAAATTATTTTCCATCAAAATTCTTCTGTATTATCCACAGTTTTTTACATGGATGTTCTTTTCAAAAAAACCGCATCGTAAAAATGAATACTAAAGCTTACATTAAGAAGGGAAAGTTAGAAACATAACAGTTACCAAAAGTTACATGTAACTAGGTTTACACATAGGATAACATAGGTGAGAAGTGAAAACATGGACATGGAATAGAAATATAACTATTATGTTCTGATATAGAGTGATAGAGAACATGTTTTGTGGAAATATAGCAATCAAAAATCCAAAAATCTGTGATGATTTAAAGGTCCATTTAATTCATCAGAAATAAAGGTACTAGGATAATGTTTTTGGGTTCAATATTTTTTTCCTTAAGTTGAATAATTCTCATGAAAAGATATACATGCATGATTTCAAGACAACTATACTGTTTGTTTTCCGTTGATCAACTACCACTTCATCTCTCATTCTAAAAAATAAAGGTGAATTTTTTATTCCTGAATCATTAAAAAATCATGAGATCCATGAATCAAATGACTTTTCATTCCATCTGTTTTTATCACAACAAAACTTTATCATAAGTTATCTAATATGCATAAATCCTCATATGGTGAGAAAATACATTAAAATATAAAATATTTTCTTATTTTTTACATAAACCATTCCATAAATTGTTAGAATTATAACCCTTCTGACAGATGAAATTCAAAAAATCTAGAAATAAGGTCACTAAATTTATCAAAACTAGCTTAACATTGATACCTCATATATCATATAGTAGTTCATATCTATCGAATACAAATCATGTTTATACATTCATCAGGTTTTCTCTTGAAACAAGTTAATGACATGAATTTACATAAATCCTTACTTAAAACATGCTTGATTTCTTATTCCAAAGTATATTGGATATATTATTTAATTCCAAAACTGTTGTCAACTTCATCAATGAAAGCATAAAACACTTGTCAAAAATTCCTTAACTAGTTCCAAGTTAATTATTACCATCCAATTTACATTTTCATATATAATGTATCTTTATCAAAACAACATTATCATAACATAGGGAAAATATTAAGGGTTATATTTCCCTTAATGGTCTGTTTTTCATGAACATCATCATGTCATTAAATTACTTTTCTAGTCCATCAAAACCATTCAAACTATTCTTATAAATCCTTAGAAATAAAATAAATTGATCAATTCTTATATATTTCACCAATAATATAACATAATTATGGAATCCAAACACATAAAAACCTCGATTATTCCATTTTATCCTTACTCCATAATAATTATATCTCATCCTATTACTTAATACCTATTTCCTTTCACATTTCATTTGTAGTCTCATCATTATGAGTAATATAACTATTACTTATACATCATTTCTAATTCACATTGGGAGCCATCCACTTAGGACATCGATTTGTATAATAACCATTCAATCCATAATTAAAGAATTTAACCTTTGACAATGACTTAGGGAGGCCAATATTTCCATCCATTTAATTAACTGAACCCTTCACATTTCCTTTACAATTACATGATTTTTGTATTTTTTTCTATATTCAACATATCTAATTGTACCTATAATACATTCACTTGGGTAACCCTTTCTACATTCATGATAGAAAGGAAACTAAATCTTATTCCCTACATAGCTTCAATTAGACAAAATCTCAGCGAACTCATTCCTCTTCTTATTTGGTGAATCTGAGAGTTTTTAATGCCAACAGTGATAATCATGTTATGAGAAAACTGACTAGGAATGATCACAACATCCTTCACTCTAATGACCATCTCATTTGACTTCTCAATTGAAAATCATTTTTCTCATTAAACATTATCCCAGTTCCTTCTTGTTCCCACCATTAACTAAAACTAGAAACCATTGTATGAGAAACACATAGATAAGTGAAAAAACCTAGAATCGGGAAAAACCAGTTATATGATTAATAAATTATGACACCTTCTTTTAAATATAAGAAACCTTAGGCTAATAATTTGAGACATCCCTAGATATATTCTTATAAATATCCTTTGGGATATCACTAATGTTTTCTCATACTAGTTTACAAAGTTTGAATAAAATTTTCTTTTGATACCAACTATAGAAACCCAGGATTAACATTCATGGATATTATATCATTTCAGATGAATATGTAGTAAATTAAAAAAATACATGCCTAAAGACCATAATATTTTGGTGTCTTTGGAAAATTGGAACATATCTAAAATGGTGAAGTAACTTCAATGTTTCCCACAGTGATATTCCCCATTAGTATTACTACATAAAATATTTCTTCATAACCTAGTGAAAGGAAACATAATAAAGGGTGAGCCCTGATGCTTAGAAAGTGTAAAAAAGTGATACGTAAGCAAAATCATGAATAAAGTGGAATGAGAACATTAAAATAAAATTATAATATATTACTCTGCATATCTAATATCACACACATGATTCGAGGAATAAATTTTTGTATTTAATAATACATGAATTATAAGTGAATCAGGATCATAATCCAAGAAACCATAACACAGGAATAAGATATAAAATTTTTTAAAAACACCTAAGCATATAAATTTATTTCCATAGTAGTTAAGACATCACTGTCAATGTCCTTTTTGTAGTATGGGTTCACTCTTGATACCATCTTGGTAGTCATGGTTCACTCTTATGACCATATTATTAGTCAAGGTTAACTCTTAAGACCATATTAGTCGACAAATTAATTTACTAAACTGAGTTCACTACTCATTCAATCCATGTCTATCTCATGAGATACAAATATTTTCCCCATACATTGGAGGGAGATATAGTTCCCCCCAATCTCATAATGAAATCTTATATATGTGTTCCGCAATATCATAAGAAATCATATCATAACCAATTAAATGAAATGGGTACCATAATAACATAATTACATCATAACTTGTGGAAAACATATAGGTTTCAAAATCATTTCATCAATGTATAAAATGTGAAAAGAAGCAGGTTTCATAAATATAGAACCCTTGAAAGGGAAATGGGTTTCATAAGAATATAACCCATGAAAGTTAAATAGTATTCATAAATATCATTCCCTAAAAACATTAACATTTAGTGAAAGAATATGAATGGAAAATTTGGATAATTTCCGAAAAAGTTATGAGTAACATCAATGGATGTCCTCAAATATGGAAAATAATTTTGAAATATCTTTTAAAAACATGTCATGGGGGAAATATACAATCTTATTTTAAAAATTCAATTTAAAAAATAAATATTTTCGAAAAACATTTTCTTTTTAAAGAAATTAAAAAAATAGAAATAAGTCTTGAAATTATTTTAAACCTATTTCCTCAAAACATAGAAAAAAATCTTGAAAATATTTTTAAAACTATTTTCCATGAATACTTATAAAATAAGTGTGAAAGCATTTTGAAAAACATTTTCCTTGAATAATTATAAAATAATCTTAACAATATTTTGAAAAACCTTTTCTTTGAAAATATTTTGAAAACTTATAAATGAATATTTGAGATCATTGAAATCCTTTTCATTGAAAACATCCTTTTAAAAACATATAAAGAGAGATTTGAAAATAAATTTAAAAACTTTTTAAACATAAAAACATTTCTAAAAACCATTTATCTTTGAAAAAAATTTTAAATTAAAAAAATATATAATATTAATAAAAAAAATTCTTTAAAATAATAACCTTATAAAATTACAAGAAACAAAAAAAATAAATTTGTGTTCGTGACGGCAGGTAAGTCTGTGCATGCTGATCGATCATTTTACACCTTCAAATATAGGAAAATTGCCTTGACCAGAAAATGAAATGAAGATTACTTTTAAAAAAATTTATAAAGAGGTAATTAATTTTATAAAATTTTCTTTTAAACACCATATGATAATATAAAATCATTTTTAATTTTTTTTTGAAAACACGATTTTGAAATAACATAGATTTCCGACTAAAATAAGAAATAAAGTTAGATTTTAATAATAAAAAAATTCTTAATTATCATGATTACCAAAGAGTGGGAAAATGTTACCATTACTTGGATATAATATGAATAACTAGATTTTCATATATTTCAAGAGATTAATTGAGATATATATCATAATATTTCATTAATGGAATTATAGGGATAAACATTCTGGATAAACAATGAGATTGTAACAATGAATTTTTTACACTTTATAAATTTTAATCATAATACAATGGAAGGAATAAAATTACATGAAAATTAAAATATAATGAAAAAATAATATTAATTATCTAACATTTCAATGTTATTTTATACATCAGATAGAAAAATTTGGTGCATAACATGCAATGTGTCTCAATTAAGGAAAATTGATAAAAAATTACATTACCAATTTGGTAACTTTTGAAACATAAACCCCATGAAGTAAATATCATAAAATGGATATTTAAATACAAAAACATTTAATTATAATAATCATATAATACATCTATGGGAATTATACACTCTAAATTTAAGTATTAGGATGTGAACATGGATTGTTTTTTATGGAAAATAAAAGTGAGATAAGAAAACCATTACCTAATGTCTTGAATCTCATCATAATCTGTAAAATATCCTATATAATATATATAAGATTATTATATATCTATAACAGAACCGTATTAATATATATAATATGATTTATTATTTACTTATGACTTTATGTTACTCATTAATTAATAACACCATGTTGATATTATGTTTCAGGTGATAACCACCTTGTTTTTTGTACGTGTTTTGACTTGTTATTCTTGGTCCTATTACATAGATCATTATTCACTAATTTATATAATTTAAAACAAAATATAAATATCATATATATTCATTATATATGTATTGTATTAATATATAGAATATTGATGTATAAAAATGGAATACACCAAACATATAGACGGTAGGTTGTACGTACATATGAACGTTGTTTTCGTTTTGTTGTTGTATTGAAAGAAAAAAGTAAATGATATATATATTTATAATATCAGTATATTAGAATTATTTTTTCATATATATCATACAATTTTACAAATAAAATCCTTAAAACATTCCATGTATAGTGTTAATGAATCACATCTCTTTGAGGAGGTGGTAGTCCACACGTCCACAAACGAAGTTATCATATTTACCCAAAAAGGAAATCCTGAAGTTTTGTTTTATATAATAATTAAATAATAATAAATTTATAAGAAATATCAAATATAGAATATAAAAATATATTTTCCATTATAAATCTCAACCATGAGAGGTAGTAAAGGAAAAATGAACAACATCATTTCGTGAGGTAGTAGTTCACCGTACACAAGAACAGTAAGTTCGTTACCCATTAGATGGATGTGTTTGTAAGTTTAGGTAAAACTATTAGAATAAAAAAATATAATTATATTGATTATATTTAGGATATTATATAATCATAGAATAATAATATTTTAATGGGGTGGAGAATGAAAATAATGAAAAGGAACTTGAGGAAGGATGTTACCTCTTCTTTGGGTAACTCCTTTTGGTTTTCACCAAAGGGGTTCCTTGGATGGATTTCCTCCCAAAGGGAGGATTATAGAATGAATTGAGGAATTCTGGTAGGATATTTTGTTATATTTTTTTGAGTCAATAATCTTGATGTCTATGAATAAGTGGGAGGGGTGAGTGCCATTTTATAGTGGATGGAGAGCGATATTCTTGTAAATTTTTGAAAAAGGGAATTCATCTAATGTTTTTTGAATAAAAGTGGCTTGAATAATGTTAAAAATAGATAAAAGGGGGGATATGGAAGAAATATGACCATAAAATGGTTTTTTGAAAAACTGTCTAAGTCATTTTTGGGCCTTATTTATAGGGTTTATTCCATAGTTAAGCTAATTTTTCTCTTAATCATTGTAATTAATTTTATTTACTTTCACAAATATTTTAATAAAAAAATAAGTTTATATGATTATAAATTATAAATTATTATAATTCCAAATATTTTATCTATTTTTATAAATTAAAATAATAGAAGTAAAAGAAATTAATCTAAATTTAATCCCGTAGACTGGATGACAAACCGGGTTTTTAAAGTAAAAAGGTCCAAAAGTTTGGGATGTTTTTATATACAATATAAATGTAAAATTTGATTAAATGATATAAATTAGACTAATTGATGTGTAGTTTATATAATTGGACTTTAAAACAAAATTAAAATAAAATTTTAAAATATAAATAAATTCGACAAAAATGCAATTTGGAATTAAAATTAGGTATTTTAACTATTTATCAAAAAATGATATTTCTCAAAAACAAATCACCCAAAGTAAATTTTTATATTTTGATTTCAAAAACAATATTCTATTAAATAAAATTAAAAAAAATCAAAAATTATATTTACAAAGGGTTTCTCATTAAAAAGTGGTAAAATTACCTTTTCCAAAAAATACATTTTTTATTCATAAAATTAGATTTATTATTATCTTATAACCATCAAATCTATCAAATGAGAATCAAAAATATTTATTTAATAAATAATATATTAAATGTATTTAAAATATTAAACAAAATTTTATCATAAATTTGTGTAGATAAAATTATGTTTGTACATGGTAAAAAAGCTTTCTTAGAGAAGTAATTTCATTATTTTTAAAAATATCTTACATTCACTTGTATTAATTGATAACCAAAATATTATTTTATATACATTTTTAAATATTATTTTTCACAATTTAGTTAATCTTATTTATTACTTCTTTTTCAATGGATAGGTGGTAGCTATAATAATATTTTAATAATCATCTTAATAGTATATTGTAGATTGGTAAATACTCGGTATTGTGTGTTTTGAAAGCTATCAAAGGAACATGTAACTGTGTGTAATACAAGACAAGCATAGTGTTTCTTGTACTATAAGATAATATAAGTGTTTTTTGTGGTGAAATATTTACTTGGTGCTGCATATAACGTAATCAAAATAATTGATTTAAAAAATCAATATTCAGTGTCGCGTGAAGTAAAAAATATCAATATGATTAAATTAATATGAAAAAAAATCACAAAATCTTAGGGTGTTACAAGGAAAGAGAATTAATACCTTGAATTACATTGAATTATTATAAAGGGGGTATTATGATGTTTACTGGGAAATTTATCCTGAATATTTGTAAAATGTAGAAGTTATATACTTGGATTCAATAATTACCCCATTTTCTATTTTCACTAATAGATTGAATTACTTATTTTGAGGTGGTTTTTGAATAGTTATACTAAATTTGTGTGATAAGAATGAATTTGTAGAACCATACTCACATAGTACATTTTATGTTCATGAAGAGATGATAAGCCCACTATTCACTATTTGATTCTACTTATAATCAATTACTTCATCTAAAATAGAGTTATGGATGAGAATTTTCAAACAATTAAACTTAAAAAAGGGGAAATATGGACATTTAATGTATAAATCATAAGTGAAATATATTCCTTAACCTTTGAAATTCAAGGTTTCAATTTATGTTATCCATGGACTATTTCCTAACAAAATATTTGTGGGAATTTTGTATTCTCTAAATGATGGTTCATAAGGATCTTGTGAATTTAACAAATAATATACCTTAGGATTTTAAAAATACGTATATAGAAAGATATATTATTCATGTATAAAGTTACTATAGTGTTAATGCCCAATGTTTTCCTTTTTGGGTTTTTTCCCCAAGGTATAACTATGTCAGATCCAAATCCACTTGTTGTATCCAGATAAGGATTTTGTTTCTTGGAAACCATATACTCCATATTTTAAAAATTAGGAATTTTTTCCTATGCTTCGTATTATCCCTAAGGAATCCAATATGTTTTTATAATCATAATACACAAAAATAACTAGGACTTTCTATGATGCCAACTATAAAAACCTATATGTTTTAAAAACCTTATTTCAAGATTTATGAGATAAATATGCACATAATACAATCCCAAAATATCTAAAGGCCTAGTTTCTTTGGAAAATTTGATACATATCACTATAAAATGAAATAGTGACACAAAAAAATATTTAAATACTTTTTAACATGATCTTAAAATTCCATATCTCTTCTAGAACTACACAGGATAACATGGGGATGTACATAAGAAAGTGGGGATTTATAAATCCTAGTAAGGGAATATTAAAATAACAAAAAGATAAAAGTAATACATGTGTGTCATGAAGAATTTAAATGTGGCATAAAACTGTGAGAATAATAAACAATAACATTGAAGCATAATATAACATGATAAGATCAAGGTAACATAAAAATGTGGTAATAACATAAAAAAAAATATCATGAGTATACATTATGGTTAACCTTGGATACATCATAACATAACCTATATAGTATAACCTCAGATGCATCATACATGAAATATCCTGAGATAAAAAAATTACCCAATGCATTAGATGGCTATATAATTTTGGTCCTACCCTTCACATTCATATCATGTGCATGTGTTAGTGTGCCACATAGATCATACAACATAAGAATTCCATTCACCCCTTTAAATCCCATGATTAGAGAATGTGGGTAAGATACATAGAATCTCCAAAAAATTAAGTATAGGTGCATCTAGTGGAATACATTTCATTGTAAATTGGGATGGGTATTCACTACAAAATTGTTTGGCATGGAAAAATTGTAGGATAATTTCAGCAGTATAGTAGGTTTACAATAATATTCATATAAGGGTTTAATGAGAGTGAAATGTGGTATCTAATTACATGGAAACTATAAGGATAATAAAATGGACATTTGAAAACACATTCAAACATGAAAAATTGAAAATAAAATGGCATAATACAAAGAAAGTGGTTGAATGAAGAGGAGGAGGATAGAATCCATTACCTCTAGATGTTTCTTGTAAAAGTTTTGTGGAGTTTATTAAGATCCTCCAAACACCATGTGTGGGATTTCGGGAGGAATAGGGTGAGTAAAATTACAATGATTGGGTTTTTTTATGAGTAGGAGTTTGGTTGGGTATTTATACAAAAATAAGGGAATTATTTATAAACTTTAGAATATAGGTTTTGGACTCTATATGTTAAAATAATAAAAAAAAACAAAAAATCCCATGATTTCTATCAATTAGGACTGGTTTTAAATATATTATTATTCCATGAAACAAACATATTTATGTAATACCATTGGTGATGTGGATGTGAGTCATGTTTATAAAAATTGATCTTAAATCCTTAAAATATATTATATGTTTTGGAGGATTAGTTAATTTTTTATAAAATTAATAAAATAACATCAAAAACACATTATTCTAAAGGGGAAAATTTTATTTGGTCATGGAATCCTTTTAAATAATTTATTATAATACATTTGTTTCATTATGATTTCATAAAAAACATTATAATTATACTGTATTTAATTTTTTCCCAAAAATTATAATATATCATAAAATTATAAAATATTTATAATTAGATAATTTTTGTGTTCTGATTTCAAAAAAAAATTATTTTTCAAAATAATTCTATAAATATTATAATTTTTATTTTCAAATAAAATAATTTATTTATATCAAAATAATTGTTTTCTCAATAACACCAATTTTATAAGCCTTATAAAGATTACATTTGGCTTCATTAAATTACATTATCATTTGTATATAAATAAAAATTATTTAATAATAATATTATATGAAGGTAATATTTACTTCAGAAATATTGGATTGGTCATAAAATGTTTTAAAAAATATATTTTCCAAAAGTAATTTTTTTTCTCTTCATATCAAAATATACTATTTTTCAATGTATATATAATTGTATATATAATGTAATAATGAAAAGGGATAAACATAATAATTATTTTATTAAAAATAAAACATAAAATATCAAATTTGTCTGGTCAAGATACATCACCCCTTACTACACCAGTGTACTCCATAAGAGTAAAGTGTGTGATATTGGCACTTTGTTGGGGTGGTCTGGTGAACATTGTGTGGGTATTAATAACAATAAGAATGATTTTTTTAATAAATTCTCTTGTCCATATTTCAGTTTTTGAATTCCATATTGGTATTGGTCAAAGTAAAATCTTAGTGACACCATCTTTCTCAAAATCTTTCATAACTGAGCTGTATAGGGTACGACCCTTTTGGTCAACACCATCACTTCTTCTGTTTATGTCAATTAGAAATTATTATAAACCTTATTATATACTAATCCAAATATTCATTGTACAAAGGCTCTATTATCAATGGTAATGATACATAATGGTCTTTTATATCATGTCTTAGCCTAATGGTCCCCTCCTAGATAATGGCACACCAAGTGTGACCCCCAAATCCTACCTTCAATAGACCAGGGGTTGTGTGAAAGCATCGAGTAGGAATATCACACACAATGGAGGCCTTACCTTAAGGTACATGTATGCACAAAAATATCTATTACCCCCAAAACCATGATGAGTGATAAAATACAGCTAATACCCAAATTAATGAATACATTTATATCCCATAATTATAATAAAAAAATGTAATGGAAAGTATAATGGAAAAAACTACAATACCACCAAAATTGATTAAATATTTCAACCTTCTAGTAGGAGGGGACAGTTATTAAATACAACACTAGGTATGAACTGTGATATTTCCAGGTCACTATTCTCTATCATATCTCATTCCACCTTGAACCCTATTAAATTGCCTATCTATAAATAATACATGACATATGTGGGTAGATCCTATGAGGGGGTGAATATAACAATACCTAGTAGGACATGATGAAATCACAAATATAAAGTATGAGGATAGTAGTCATCTTTTCATCATGATTACATGTCAATAAAACTATGATACATAATAATAATAAGTACAATATACTCAAGATAAAAACCAAGTCACATAGTATGGTCACAACCACACTTCCATCCTTGGATTATGTTTTATATTTCAAAGTAATACTAATCTAGGATAACACAATCCATTAGAATCATAATTCTAATGAAGCTCATCTAAGAGATCATCCCCATTGGTCCTCACCATGAAGAAGCACACTATGTAACTCATAAGAGATCGATACATAGATTGGAGATCATTCCCAGGTCTTTTAGGTTATATTAAACCCTATCTGGAAGAAAATTCTAAGTAGGGGATCAATGCTCGTGTATGGTGGTCATTCCAATTCTTGAAGCCCCATTATGGGAAAAATATATGATAGTGGATCTGACCTTAGACCACACATAGGGATTCCATTAACTCTATATTATACTGATCCCCTAGGGAAGATCACATCCTATGCTAAGGATAAGATACCTCACTTTACCCTCATAGGGATAGACATATATAATGTTCCCTAAGTAAATTAGACCATAATAAAGAGACCAATGGCCTAAAATTTCCATGTAGAAATTATTAGTTGTGTACTATGAGTAAATTACTAGTATTTATATCAAGGGTCTTCCTGTGTTCTCTAGGCCATGCTTCTATACTTCGAGTAGTGCCCATGAACTTTTTTTGTTCCCATGTATCAATCCTCATTTGGGTACTCTAGTTATGTTCACGTACTGGGTCATGCATGTGTACTCAGGTTGTGTCCATGTACCTAGTTGTATCCAAGTACTCTAGCCATTCTCTAGTACCTAGTCATGTTTATCACCATGTACTTGGTCATATCTGAGCCTGTGTACCACAAGGATACATTTTGTTTCACCAAGAATGGGTCACACAACATGTGGTGAGTCCCACATGGTGTTTGATACTTTATTATCAGAAAAATCCAAGCTATTATTGCTATGGTGCTTCATGGAGTGTGTTCTACATAATACAGATTGTGTCATTGGGATTTTACTAAAATCTAGAATGCTCACACCACCACCACAATAAATATATCCACCAATGTCACTTTTAAATCATGCATTTATATTAACAAAAACTCACCATTATTGATGGATATAATTTAGTTATCCAGTCTATTCAAGAATTGTCTCCCATCAAACTAGGCCAATGTTGTACACCAAACCATGAAATGGGAAAACATTGATATGATCTTGATCCTCCTCTGATCATCCACTGTCATCTTCACACCTCAATATCTCCATTGATCATGAACCTGAACTTGTGGTAAATATCTTTTGTGCCAAAGAACAATCGAACAATGATCATCCACCAGGTATTGTTTGATCCACAAAAAAATAAAATATTGGTAATGGAAATGTGAAGAATTATGGAAGAAAAGAATAAAAAACAATTAGTGAAGTGAACCTAAGATTATTTTTTGGGTGGGGTGCAATTATTTTTTGATAGAAATAAAAAAATAAGAAACAAAAATAAAAATAAATAATGAAATTTCCTTAATTACTAATCATATGATGGTTTATCAAACCCCTCAATAAAGACTGACCTACAAATCAAAATGTTAGTGGAGTAAATTCACATTAATCAATGGATTTTTTGGGGGATTAAACCAGCAAAAACAATTCTCTACGTAAGGTTGGGATCAATCACTAATGAAGAACAGTTACACATCACTATCATTGGTGAGATCCTTTTGAATCTTTGGTTCACCAATTTCCAAATAATGATATGTTTTTGATCATATAAGAATTATCCTACAATGGATCCTCTCACAATCCCTAGAGTTATGTTGAAAACCCTATAGATTTTTCATAATAGTGATTATATAGAGGGGGTTAAGACATGGTGAAATATTATAAATAAATAAATTAAATTTGTTTCTTTTATTATTTGTTCCCATGACATCGCTTAAAAAACACCTAGTGTCAATAAAGTTTTTCTCACACATAGGGTAGAACCATAATTTTGGATTTAATGGTGGCATTAGATCTCTAATTCGAGAATCCATTTCGGAGTAATTCAATTATTTTAAAAAAACATATGCGTCCATGGTATAATATATATAATATTTTTATTATATTAATATTGAGTTTCTCCGGGCCCCAGAATCCCATGATAACTCATATCATAGCTCTAAAATTATTCATAAAAATATTTCAAATACTAACAAGGGAAAAACGGATTTGTTGAATTCTCCCCACCTTATACATTTTCTTCCTGAGAAGAAAAATCCTACTCAAAAATATAAGGGTACCAAGATCACATTCGGTTCTCCTATTCCTAGGTGGTCTTGAGATTATTCTAATGTTTCTACTCGACATACACTAAGGTAATCACTCACACATGAACGATTTTCTCCTTCTAGTCATCAATCTCTACTGGTTACTTAGAAAAGGTTATCTCATCATTAGTTACTAGCATATCCCATTCGATAACATGTGATAGGCCATGAACAAACCTCCTCAACTGTGACACATGTAAGATACAATGTACTTGAACTAACTGTAGTAGTACATCCAAGCGGTATGAATCCTCTCCAACCATATGAATTTTTTAAAAAGGGATGATGAAATCTAAGATAACTTACTACCCCAACCAATTCATTACATCCCACAATGTGGTGTGACCTTTAGGAACACATTTTCCATCTTATAGAACTCTAAAGAACACTATCATCTGTACAAATAATATCTATAATATTTCATGTTAGTCTTTATCTTCTATTGGATTATCTTTACCTTCTCTATTTTTTCTCACACCAACTCAAGATGCATGAGTATAGACTCCCCTTGATCTATTCAGTATAGTGGTGACCTGGAGGGTGTTCTATACAAGGCCCTGAATGCTGCCTAAATGATGGAGGAATAGAACTTGTTATTGTATGAAAACTCCACAAAGGGTAGATGATCCTACCAACTATGGCCAAAGTCCAACAAAAAAGCCTCAATAAATTTATCAAGAACCTGAATTATCATCTTTTTTTGGCTATCTATCTGGGGATGAAATGTCATACTTAAACAAAACTGATTTCCAAAATCATCCTAGAATCCTCTCTATAATTGTGACATGGAATGAAAATCATGTTCTAAAAATATCATTGAGTTAACTCCTTGAATCCAGACTATATCTTGTATGTAAAGGAGTCTCAAGATCTCAACCAAACTCTACTCTAGGATAGGTACGAAATGTTCCATCTTGGAAATTGTGAATATGATTACCCATATTGTATTGTGTACTATAGATTATCATTGGATCCTCATCAAAAAATATATATAGATACCATCCTATATTTACAGTATCACCACATGGGGTTGAGAAAAATCTACCAGAACCTGATTCCTAGAATTCACCATCCGACAAGTGAGGCATCAAGAAACAAAATCTACTACATGATTCATTATTCCTAGCCACCAAAAACATATGTTTATGTTCTTGGAACATCTTCACCACACCTGGTTGTACCACTAGGGGGTCTATGAAACTCCCTAAAAACCTACTCCCTTAATGTTTTTGGCACCATGGTTAATCCTAAGAAAAGTATGATGTGCTCCCTAAAACTTCCTAGTAATGATAATTGTATCACTAAGAGGGAGAGTGGGTGAATCAGTGATATATTTTATTTTTATGTTTCCTTTAAAGTGAAATAACCTTCAACATCGATTAAATATTTCTTTCCTTGAAGAAAAATATTCAAACACACACCCATAGGAACATAGTAATTTTTAAGGTTCTCTATTCAATAAGAATAGTTATGTCCTTGGTATGTTTTGAAAATGATCCAATCACACAAAATCCACTAGAAAAAAATTCATTTGTGTGGAATACAATGAGTAGGATATTCCCTTACTCTCGTGTAGCACTTTGTAATCAATTCAATACTTCATGTTCTTCTTATAGTGAAAATGATGAAATATGTTTTTAGTAACAAACACGTTATGGTGCCACTTGATCAGATTTCCCAAATATGTTCTTTTTAAAAAAAATCTTCACTTTCTTAGCCAGCATAAGGCAAGAACATCATGGACTTTGTAACAAAACTCAGTTTAATTTCCATGTCCTATTTTCCTAGTCGGGTTTCCTAATATAAAAAATATGTATCCATCAGAATAATTTTGAGACATCCCTGAACACTTTCTTCCTTAGTCTAGAAAAAATTGTATGGTGATCAACTGAATATGGTAAAAATAAGAATATGATAATCAACTGAATATGAAGATGCACTAAATATAATGATCAAATAAATATGTTTAAATCTAGTATTATATCTTTTCAATCCTATCTGATGAAACTTCACCAACAAAAAATAATATAGAAATTTCTTTTCTCATTATAAATATAGTTCTTCTCTCTAATCCCATCTGAACTATACATCAAGATTATAAAAGTATAATGTAAATTATCCTTTTATAGTTTACCCAAAATGGATTGGGTAGGATTGAAAAAATTATCCTACTCAACCAAATTCTATGAATTTGAATTTTTCTTTTAATTTTAGTTACATTTTTACTTCATCAAATATTTTCAACTCTTTTCGATTATTCTCGTATATTCTAACAACTTCAGTTATTCTTCATAATTTCTTTAAAAATACTAGTCTAATTCTAATTTCCATTTCGATCTTCTTAGTCCAATTTCTTCATTATGATTCTTTGTTCTAGTTTGAATTTATGAAGAAAAATTAATCTTTCATCTTCCTTAAAAATATCGATTCTGATTCTTCATTCTAATTGGTCAATACAATTACATCATTACATTACTCTTCACAAGACGCGGAAGAAAATTCTTCTTTGAATTTAGAAATCACACTTTTAAAAACACATTATATCATCTCTAAGTAATGATTTTCTTTTTCTTTCATACATAACCACTTGATATCAAAATGAGGACAAAAAAATTTAACTGGATGAATGGTTGACAGCATTATTGATTGGCCTATTTTTTCTGAAATAAAAAATATATGATCTTTTAAAACCTAACTTTTTTATCGATTCCCATAAAAATTGTTCTCTGAAGTCTTATATCTTTTTCCTTTTTTTCATACTGAAAACCAGAACCTTGGGTTCCTCACCTTTTTCACAAACCATCCCAGTGTTTAAATAAATATGAATATGATAAACTCATTACAATGATCATGATACCATAAATCTTAGGTTTCACCAACTTTCTTCTTTCACAAAATACTTCTTTTATCTGGACATCCTTCATGACATTGAAAACATTGAGGATCAGAAATAGCATTGTATGGATTTTATTACATTAAGTATTTTCTTAAATAGAATCTTACTTATAAAGGTATTGTGTCTTCCCAATCCTCTAGAAACATCTTTCTCTCCTTCTCAGCCTAAAGATGATTTTCTTGAATACAATCACTAGCCCATTTCTCTTTAAATCTGATGCTCTATACAATTGTCAGCATACTTACTCCCTATTTCATTCATCAATATTATATTATCAGTTTTATAAGATAATTATGATTTATGAGAACTCCAATATTTTAAAAGCATTATCATATTTTATATCATAGTAATGAAAACTATGATTCTCCACCATTAAGGTCACACTTTCCATACAAAACTCGTGGTGGGTCTAGTTACAAATTACTTCCTGTGGGATTCTTCCTCAATACGATAAAACCCTTAATTTTGTATTTAGTTTGAATCTTATAAATCTATTCTTCTAGCCATCTACACATAAATACGATGGACCATTGTAATCATTGGGTGTCTAATTCCTTGAATACAATGGTTGGTCTAATTTTAATCAAATAAAAAGAGAGTTGATTATCCATTCTTCTTAAACATCCACGAAAACAAAAGTAAATAACTGAATATGATCATCATTTTCTCTGCTTTGTCATAACAATCTCCCCCTTTGGATTATGTTCTCAAAAAATTTCATAAATTACTAAACCTTTTATCCTTAAAAAATAGATTACTTATCAACAATGCTAATACTACGTGAGCTAACTCATTGTTGGAAGCAATAATTATTTTCAACAAAGACAAGCTATATAAGAGTAGAGATTATGATAACCATTTAACTTTTATTTGTCAAATTTTAGTCCTTATCTCTTCAACCTCATATTTTTTGCACTTATTTAGTTTTCACAAAACATAAAAAATTTGTTTCCTACAACTACTCCAACAAATAGTTACAATATTTCAAACGCAATAAAATTATAGATTAAAATCAATCCCATAACTCCCTCTTTTTACATGCATTTTATTGATATATTTGTGAAAAAAACATTTATCCCCCTTAACAACATTATTGAAAGGTATGATAATAGATGGGATAGAAACACACACCTCAACCTTGATAAGAAAGAGGATGGACACCCATATTCAACCTCCGTGTTGAAAAGGATTCCTTCAGTAAAGGTTATATGAAAATGTCAGCAAATTGTTCTAATGTAGAAATATAATCCATTATTAATTATTTATTATCCACATTCTCTTTGATGAGATGATATTTTATATAAATATGTTTTTAATGATATTATTGAATTGGATTTCTGGTGACATTGATTTTACTTTGATAATCACAGCCCAAGAGAAAGGGTAACTTCACTTTAACAAGTAAGTATTCTTATTGAGACTCCATCCACATAAGCTGAGTAGAGGCTTGACTAGTAGCAACATACATAGCCTCAACCATATAGAGAGTTTCTGAATTTTATTTCTTTATATTCCAACTAAAACAATTCATTCCCATAAAGAATACTCCAATATATGTGGATCTTTTATCATCAACATTTCCTACCCAATCTGCATCTGAATACCCAAAAAATTAATACCTTCTGAGCAAACATACCTAATTTTCAAATTTTTTATTCCTTTGATGTTTCTAATATTTGTTTTTCCAACATTTATATGTGATTCTGGTGGATCATTCTGAAATCATTCACATTAGGTGACATTTTATACAATGTTGGGTATTGAGGTAGTCAAATAAAAAAACTTCTAGTTGTCTTCCAAAATTCATTCTGATCAACTTCTTTTCCTTCTCCATATTTAGAAAACTTTTTTCCTACTAAAATTGGTGTGGAAATAAATTTTTATTTTTTCATTCCAAAATTATTAAGAAATTATATATCATTCTTTTCTTGAGAGAGAAAAATGTGCTTTTTATTTTTTAAAACTAATAACCCAAGAAAGTATTTCATTTCCCCATCATGGAAATCTCAAACAACTATTTCATTTCCTCATCCAATCTTTCACAACTTCATTCATCATTCCTTTCAAATATAATGTAATCAACATAAAAAATTACGATGAAGGAATAATCTTAACTTTCTTTGATGTAAATATTGTTATCCAGTCTTCCTTTCATCAAACTCATCTTCCTTAATAAAGTATCCAATTTCAAATACCATAACCTCTATGATTTTTTTTAGAATATACACATCCTTCATTAATCTACATACATAACATTCATCCTTCCCAAAAAAATCCACATGGATGTTCAATATAAGAAACTTCATCAAGATCCATATTCTAAAATGTAGACTTTACATCAATTTGAATGATTTTGTAACTTCATTGTGCATCATTAGAAAGACAAATTATGATTTTTTATAACCTTTAAATTGAAAAAAAAGTTTCATAAAAATCAAAACCTTCAATTTGGGAGTAATCTTTTCATACTAATGTTGCTTTTTTTCTTATCACTTCACCTCCTTCATTCAGTTTGTTCTATAAAACCCACATTGTACCAAAAAAATGTTTATTATTTGGATTAGGTATGAGTTCCCATGTATCATTATTTAATATTTTATAAATTTATTCATTCAAATCTTGAACCCATTCTAGATATGCAAAAAATTGATTCACATCATTCAGCTCAACATTTGAATACAAGGAAATATGCATAATAGCATTTTGTTTTCTTATTATTAGAATATTTTGATATTGATCACCAATAATATTCTAATATTCCACTTTCATTCTCATCTTTGGGTGATATTTTCATGTATCCTCCTCATCAATAGAAATATATGAGTCTTATTCTGATTCTTGAGTATTATTACAATTGACTTTATTCTTATCAAGAATGTTTTCCTTATCCTACTCAACTTTTTTATTTTCATGATTCTGTTTATCTTTCTCAGTCTTCTCAATAACATTAAAACCACAATAATTAATAATTCTGCTTATTTATTTATTGAAACATTTTTATCCTCTTCCTTAAAGATTATTTCCAAAAAAACCATCTTCACCTATCTACTCAAATTTTAAAAAGTTTTCACATTTTTTTATTTTTATGCATGGACTCTTGAAAAATCTAAAGTGTTTTACTCTTGATGTTTTTTCATAAAGGATTTAAATGGAGTCATATATGATCCTTCCTATAGAAACATTGGTTATAAATATACATCGTATTACTCATGGATTGCCTATAAAAGTTATGACAAAGAAAATGTTTATATAACATAGTTCTCCCCATTTCCTCCAAACTTCTATTTTTTCATTCTGAAACCCCATTGTGTTGAGGAGTATATGGGTAACTACACTCATGATGAATTCCATTCTTCTCGAGATAACTTTTGATTTATTCACTTTTATATTCACCACCATTTTTTATTCTCATCTTTTTCACTGAATACTCAAATTCCTTCTCACCTTTCTTTCTGAAACTTTTAATCATTTTCAAAGAATTTGACTTATGTTTCATATGCATAACACAAGTAATACGATCAAATTCATCAATGAAAGTGGTGAAATACTAATTTCCATTTTTTGATTTTGTTTTTCTCATTTCCCCATAGATATCGGAATGAATAAACTCTAGGATTTTTTTGAAAAAATCACAACTTTCTTATAAACTTATTTTTTAATTTTTCTTCTCTGAGAAATAGTGCAAAACCAATATATTCTTCTTGGAAAATCAGAAATATCTTAGACACTGTCACTTTTGTATAAATTTCTCAAGTTTGTTTGAAAAATTCTTCCTGGCATTTTATGTGAAAGTTAAGATTCTTCCACCATACTCATGTAACAAGAGACTTATGCCTCACCAACTTGAAATAATTTTTTCTTTGTATGTTAAACTATAGAAAATTTATTTCCATTCATCTCACGTTTCACAAACAAAATCCATCTTTATTGAAATTAAATTATTTACCCTAATAAAAAAAATCTAAAATAGTCAGTAGGTTATGTTTCAGAAAATCAATATATAAATATTTCTTGGATTGAAATTTTTCTTTTTCAATGATAGATGATCCAACACATTTGATTCTTAGTGATTCATCATTCCTGAATGTCATAGTTTCTTCTTTTAAGTCGTTAAAATTCCTCAGAAGTCTCAAATCTCATGTAATATGAGAAGAACACCCACTTTAAAGAATCTAATTTCATTATCCTTTTATAGATTTCAATGAGGATTCAACAATAAGTGAGCTTTCTTCTCCGTTTTCATTCTTGGATTATCGATTATGAGAATATTTAAGAAACATTATTTTTTCTTGTAACAAAACAAGACAAACCGTAGTAAGATTAACTATTTTTTACACCTTTCACATATAGTTTCCATTGGTTGGAACCTATTTTCATCCTTTACTCTATCCTTCTCAGGTTTCCTCAAAATAGCATTCTTAGACTTCAATATTTGAGGAAATTAACTCCCCCACAAAATTTTCCTTTTATAACCTATGGAATAATAGTAATGTTGTTGGTTAAAAAAAGACATACTTTCCTTATGTACAAATACACCGCAATACCAACAATACCCATATAAATAATTTTTTCCTCTAAAACTTTCATACTGACCAAAGTTGTGAACTTGTTTCTCATTAATCTTTTTATCTTTCTTCTTTGAATCATATTAATTTCCATCATTAAGGGATTTAGAAATATCAGAAACCCTTTCAAATTCAAAATTAATAGAACTATTTTTAGACTCATGGTATTTTGAAATATCTAAGTTATCCACTCTGTTAATCTAGGACACATACATAACTTTCTAGATTTTTTTATTTTCATAAATAATTCCATCTTTCTTATCACCTTTTGAATGAAACTTTTATTGAACCTTCTTCACTTTTACATTATAAACACTTTCACCGACTTTAAAGATATAATTTTTGAAACTTGTAACATTATATAAACTTTTATAATATTTTTATTGGATAAGATAAAAATATTCTTCATTATACTTCAACTTTACCTCTAGATTCTAATTTCGATTGTTTTCTTCATCTAGATATTTATCCAAATAATCAATCTCCACCATCATATTATTCATGTCTTCTAAAATTTTTATTGAATTGCTGAGGAACATTTATATTCCAATATCCTATTTTTATTTTCATGTCTTCTAATATTTCTCAAAAATTCTTTCAATTATTCAGTAAAATTATATTCATTTAGAGTTTCTTCTTCATTAGAACTAATGCTTCAAAATTATTCCTCATTCATTGTTGAAATTAATGTATTATAACCCACATTCACAAAAGATTTTTTAGAATCACCATAAATGTATTTTTCTTCTTCATATTTATATAAGAATATTCTTCTTTTTTATTTTAATATTTGTATATATTTATTTTTTGTAAGATATTTATTTGTATCACCATGTTTCTTCCACGATCTTCTATTCCTCCTTTATTCTTCATCACTATATTATTTTTTATTTATTCATGGAAAATTGGTTTCAAAGTTCCCAATATCTCTACATTCAAAACCATTCAAGGGATTTTTCCCTTTGTCTTTACTAGTACCTCTTCAAACGTTTTTAGAAAACAGGGATAGGATTTCATCAAATTTTTATATACCTTATATTCAGAGTCAAAATCATAAGAATCTTCTCCAATAAGAATCTTCTTTGACTTACCCTACTTTGAAGCCTTGAAATAAATTTCTCTATTATCTTTTTTTTACTTTTTATAGCTTTCTCCCTTCACATTTCATAAGTGATTAGAGTGTTATGAAAATAATATGGAGATAATGTTTCATGATCTATATCTTCCAAGGATGAAACATTAGAATCTAAATTTTCTATAATGATTCTAAATATCTTTTCATCAACTATAGAATATTCTAAATTTTCTCCAAGACATCTAATAATAATGAAAATATCATTTACCCTATTAAAGAAGTCCCCAATGGATTCATACTCACCGATTTTAAAATCATCATATTTCAACCCTTGGATTTATAATTTTTTCCTTCTTCACTTTTGTATTGCTTTCATATATGCTTTTCAGCTTATCTCATATACCATCAGTTGTGGAAACACATTTCACCCTTAGGAATTAAATTTTAGACAGTGATGATAGTAAAGTCTTCTATTCTCTTCCATCATTCTCGTGAGTCTTATTGTCAACAAAAATAAGTGTAACATTATCATCTATAGGATGAAATAAATAATTTTAAACTTCAAGGATATCATTTCCAATAGACATAAGATAATGAAATATTCTATCATTTCATATATGATAATTCTTACCATAAAAACTATAATATAATTACTATTAACACAATTCAGATTCTCCATAAACTTCTCCTCAGAAAAATCAGCAATGAATAATATAAGGGAACCTCTAGCTCTGATTACAGTTGGAATTGCCCAATCAGGATAGTTATATCACTGAGAAGAATAGGGGTTAATCAGTGATATATTTTATTATTATGTTTCATTTCAAATCAAAAAAACTTCACCTCCACTTAAATATTTCATTCCTCGCTAAAAACAACTCAAACACACATCCAAAGAAACAAAATAATTTACCAGGTTTTATATTCAATATGAAAAGATACGCCCTTGGTATATTTTGGAAATGATCCAATACCACACAATACATGATAAAATAATCCTTTTTTATTGAATACCATGATTAGGATATTCCCTTGCACTCATGTAGCACTATGTAATCAATTCAATAGTGCATGTGATCCTTATACCACAAATGATTCTATACAATTTTTGTAATAGTCACGTTACGGTGCTACTTGATCAACATTCACAAAAAATTTCTTTAGAAAAAAAATTTCATATTCATTCCCAACAGATGGTAATAAATTCCTAGAGATTTTAAAAAATCTCATTCTAATTTTTCTGTCTAATTATCCAAGTCTGACTGTTTAATAAAAAAATATGTCTCTATTATAATACAATTGAGACAAATTTGAACACTTTCATCCATAGTCTATAAAACCTAATAAGATAATATAATTTTAATTATCATGCCTGATATGATGATCAGATGATTAGTGTGACATTTAAAATATGATAATTGGTTGAATACGATGATCCATGAAATTTGCTGATCAAATGAATACATTACAATCTTTTATCTTATCCTTTCAATTTTATCTAAAGAAACTTCTTCAATAAAGCACAATACATAAAATGATTCTCTCCCTAGAAATGTAGATTTTCTCTCACTTCCTCTATGAATAGTACTACAGGATCAAAAAGGTGAAATTTATTATAACCTTTTATAGGAAACCCAAAACTTATTTGGGTGGAATTCTAAAAAATTTCCCACCCAAGAAAATTTTCTAAATTTGAATATTTCTTTGAATTTCATATAAATATTAACCTCATCAAATCTTATCAAATATTCTTGATTCTTCTTGAAGGTTTTAAGAACATAATTTATTCTTTAGAATTTTTTTATAAACACTAGTTTGACTCTAATTCCCATTTGAATTTTATTATTTTGATTTCTTTATTATAATTCTATATACAAGTTTGAATTTATGAAGAAATAGATAGTTTTCATCTTCCTTGAAAAGCCCCATTATGATTCTTAATTCAAATTTCTTGATATGATTGCTTCCTTAGATTGATATCCACCAGATGAAGAAACAAATTCTTTTTCAAATTCCAAGCCCCCCCCCCCATTTGACAAAACATTCATCCTTCTCTATGTGAGGATATTCTTTGTAACGACCCGAAATTTTGAATGAATTTTTGTTTCCTAATTTTGTGTGTTATTTTATTTTTTACTCAACAAAACTATATCTTTTAATTAATGATGTGAGTATAATTAAAATGAGACCATTGGGTTTCGACTGTTGTATGACCGTTGGTCAATATGACCGTTGGAAAATAATTTTTGTGATTGTTGTCTCTAAATACAAGTGATCTTGATTAAATAATACATGAAGAAGATTTGATGGCCTCATCCAGTTGTCTTGGGCCGATCGATGCCCATCTGACAAAACTTGGGAAGGAGGTAGCACCACTGGACTTTTCTCTATATCAAACCCAATCCAAACATCATCATGTGAAGTTGAATCAGAATCGCCTTCAGGAGAATTTCAAGATTATAGAAATCACTACTCGGGAAATGTTGGCCAAGACACCCTCGAATTCTCTCAACTTAGCACACCTTACACTTAAGTCCTATGTTGGGGTTATAAGGGGCTATGTAACGAGACCATAGCTACTATGTGTAATCCTTTGAGATAAATAAAATTTTGATTTCTTCCTATGGTGATGTTTATGCTTTTTTAAGATATTCGAATAAATATAGGATGTATATTGATGAATTTAGGAAAAACGATGATATTTATAAATATTTATGTAAACCATAAATAATTAATGATGTGTAATGATTTTCAGAAAATGGTATTCTAGAAATATGTTCCGTAAAAAATTTAGAATCTAATAAGATCAACTTAATTATTTTTGTGAATAATAAATTATGAATAGTTATTTTACGCCTAGGATTAGTAATGTGACCAAATGGATTAGTAATCTCACTTAAAAAATGTATTAATATAATTTATGCACCTTGATTAAGTAATGTGATTCAATAAAATAGGTAAATAACTGTTTCGGAAATTATTAGTCAAGTATTAGTTTTTCGGGTCAATGGTGTTTTTTAATTAAAAATTAAATTAGAAATACATATAAAATTATTTTTATAAAATTGTGTTCTTTTTGAAATTTAGATCATCGATATTAGGTTAAGGTGATTTTTGGTGATTTTTCTGAAAAAAATGAATTTTCGGTGAATAGTAAAAATACAGTTTTTAGTTTCGGGTGTTTAATTACATAATTAAGGATGTAATAATTATGTAATAATTCTAGTAGACTTATGAATAGTAATTTAAGGGATGAGGTGTCCCAATTTTTTAATACCATGGAAAAATACCATGGGCAAGCCCATGGTTTTTCCAATACCACCGATGAGGTGTCCCTTGGCCACTAATGACTTGTCCCCTCACTTCTCCTATAAATACCTAGCCTTTACCTCGTTCTATTCATTTCTAAATCCTCCTAAACAATTTTCTGGTCTCCTTAACTCCCAAGGAGTCCTCCTAAGGTTCCTTTAAGCCTCCCAAGGTCCCGACCTTCAAGCTTTCGAAGTTACTCTTCAAGGTAAGGGATCCTTTCACCCTCCTCTTTTAAGTCATGACTTCCTTTATGTTGTGTATTATATTTTCCATATCTTTATGTTGAGGGTATTCTCTTATATGTTCTTATTACAGTACATTTCATGTCCAAATGATGAGAGACCCTTTATTCTCTCATCAATTTTTCTACTGAATTTTTATATGATGCCTTTAAGCTGCCGAGTTTCTCGTAAAAGAAATCACATATTCTCTTTTCTTTCATGATTCAATTTCATGTGGTATATAATTAAAATATCCATACCATGATCTTATTCAGTACCCATACTTTATTATGAATTATTGTAAAGTCGGTGACCCTTGTCCCCTCTCTTTTAAATGTTTCATAAAACCATGTTATATTGTCGTTATGCTGTAGAAATTTCGTCTCAAAATTTCTATCTCTTTCTCTCAAGAAATTCCCTTGTTTATTTATTTGAATACCCAAACCTATTTAGTTTCTATGTGTGTTCATAAATATATAAAAATGATATATTTTATTCTTTAATTGACATACATATAACCCTCACTCCCCTTCCATGGGTTATAAAGGATATAATGATCTTATTTTTAAGAGCTTTTAAAACGTCACGATTTTGAAATGAAACCCATTACTTTTATTCTCTATGAGTTATTTATGAAATGTTGGATTATGATCTATGTGTCTCAGATGTATGTAAAGATATATTAAGTTTGATCCCTGATAGCACTCCAATTCATTGGGTAAAGATTTAATCTCTAGAGATGACAAGTTTCACGATACCTTGGTGAATAACCTTGGTAATTTTTATGACATCTTGGGGATGGACCTTGGTGATATGCTCATGAATATCTAAATGAAATTTTTTTGCAACATATTCTAGTTATGTTTCATGTTTTTTTATTATGATATGCATGTAATTCCATTTCTCATATCTTTATGTTGTTATTCAAGTTCTTATTGATATCACAAGTACACTAATTCCCTTGTTTATCCTTATTGGGCCTTCTTCTCACCATTTCATTTGATGTATGTCTCCAAGGTATTAAAGACAATAATTATACTTATGATGATCTTATGATAAAGCTTTATAAGTGTATTAGAAGAATTTTTTATGTTGTATTCATGTTTTATTGTTCCTGATTTCCAAGGCACTAGACTTTAAACATCCTCTGTATGTAAAATGTAATGAAAAGTTATGTATTAAAAAGGTGGGATTCCACTGTTGGTATCAAAGGATAGTTTAGTTATTTATGGAAATTAGGCTATGAAAAATTTAGAAAGAACCCTATAGAAAAGTTTAAATATAGGGAAAACTTCCTGGTATTTTGCTGAGTATTGAGTAAGTGGTTTATCAAACAAATACATCCCTGTATGGATACGAGCAGGCAGAGGAGGCTCTAGCACAGATGTACATAGGGGTAAAACCCGAAAACACCACTTTGAGATAGACTCGAATGGTAACTGGTGCACGAAAATGGTCCTTGCTGCACTCTTGGTTACGACACTCTCGGGGGATATGTTTGGTTAATCTCAAGATTTTTAGGAATTATTATGAAAGAATTATAGAGAAATATAATTTTTATTCATGAATTTTTGAGAGGTTGAATCCTTTATAGTTAAAATATTTGTGAATGAAACAAGTTTCTCAATAAGATTTTATGTTTTTAGAAAATGGAAGACAATAGGAGGAAACATGCAAATGGTGACCACAATGGACCATGCGCTGACGACCCTCTAATGGAAGCCAGAATGGAAACATTCATGCAAATGATGAACCAACTGACTCAAGTTATGAGTAATAACTTGAATCAGGCTGAGAGACCAATCTCACCATGAATGGAACAACATTATATTTAGTCCTTTATATGGAAACTACCACCAACCTTTAGTGGATCGACTGGCCCATTGATTACTGAGCAATGGATCAGCACTATAGAGAAGATCTTTTCTGTGATACGTTGTTCAGAGAAAGATAAGGTCACCCTGGTTGTTTATCGCTTAGAGCAAGAAGTTGATCAGTGGTGGGAACTGATCAAAAACTCGAGGAAAAGAGTGGAAATTGAAGATATGGAGTGGGAAGGGTTGAGAGGGATCTTTTTCAGTAAGTATTTCCCTCGTTCCATGAGAACAAGAATGGAGAAGGAGTTTCTCGAGCTGAAGCAGAAGGAGAATGAATCTGTGGGAAGCTACGAGATGAACTTCAAAAGGCATTCACGATATACCTCTAGTTTTTTCATGGATCCAAATGGTAAGGTTGATAGATTCTTCAGTCGAATGAGACCTCATCTATGGAATAATCTAGCCAACTGAGATTATGATAGCTATGAGGAGATAGTGGGGAGTGCGATGAAAGTAAATCTAGAGTATAGTGAGATGCAATGGTCTCATAAATCCAATGAAAAGAAGAGATTTATGGAGCCCATCTTAGGGAGGAATTTTCATCAAGGAAGAAGAGGAAAGCAAGTTTAAATTACCATGTGTAATAAATGTGGGAAGAAACATTCAGGGAATTTCCTGCTCAGGAGTAGGAAGTGCTATAAGTGTGGCAAAGATGGCCACATTGTGAGGAATTTTCATGGTGATTTGAAACCTAAACTTCCAAACACAAAAAACAAGGGGAATGTGGTGAAAGCCCTACCTGATGTCTAGTGCTTCAAGTGTGGACAAAAAGGGCACTTTTCCAATCTGTGTCAAAATCTGAGGGAAGTGGAGGGGAACCACCATCCGCCTTAACAAAGGCCAAGGTATCAAGGCTATGTTTTTTCTATCGTGACAACTGAAGTCGATGCTATGAATGATGTGGTAGTAGGTACTATTGTTGTCCACTCAAAGCTAGCAAGTACTTTGTTTGATTCTGGTTCTACGCATTAGTTTGTTTCCTCTAAGTTTGCAAGGAATTTAGAATCAACCCTTGAATTTCTAAAAGTAAAGTTGTTAGTCAAGAATCCTGGTGGGACTATCTGAGAATCGTCGGTGTTTAGAAACTCTAATATTTACTTTAGTGATCACAATCTTATAGCAAATCTAGTAGTCATTCCTATTCTGGAATTCAACATTATACTAGGGATAGACTGGATCTCAAAGTATAATGCTAAGATCAATTTTAGAAGCAAGGAAATATCAGTAGTCTTGAATAGAAAACCTACAGTTATCTTCTAAGTAGATATTTCTCAACCTCATCTTTGTCTGAAAGAACTGCCTATATCCTTTTTTATGGAGTTGATCGGTGAAGAAGAAGAAGAAGAAGGAGATGCGATTTTGATGATATAAAATGTCCCCATCATCCAGGAATACATTGATGTATTTCCGGAGGAGTTTCCCGGACCTCCCCCAGAAAGAGACGTAGAGTTCTCCATCAAAATCGTACCTGGATCTCATCTGATATCAAAGACCCCATATAGGATGTAAAATGTAGAGATGGAGGAATTAAAGAAAAAACTCCAAGATCTTTTGTGGAATGGGTTTATCCGACCAAGTGTGTCTCCTTGGGGAGAACCTGTTCTCTTTGTGAAGAAGAAGGATGGATCAATACGGCTATGCATTGATTATAGAGAACTGAATGGGTTCACAGTGAATAACAAATACCCTATTCCAAGAATTGATGACTTAGTTGACCAACTTTGTGTGGCTCAATCCTTCTCAATGATTGATCTTCGATATGGTTATCATCAATTGATGGTGAAGAAAGAAGATATTCCAAAAACTTCCCTCTGACCAAGATATGGGAATTATGAGTTTGTTGTTATGCCCTTTTGACTGACTAATGCACCTGCTATTTTTATGGATTTGATGAATAGAGTTTCTAAGGACTACCTTGATAAATTTTTGGTAGTTTTTATTGATGATATTCTGATATATTCCAAAAGTCGCAAGGATCATGAAGATCATCTAAGGGTTATTTTTCCAAACTCTGTGGAAGGAGAGGCTTTTTGGAAAGTTCAGTAAATGTGATTTCTGGTTACACCAATTCACTTTCTTAGGGAACATTATAACCAATGAATGAATCACAATTTACCCTTCAAAGAAAAAAGTTGTAGAGGAGTGGCCTCAATCTACAACAATAACTGGGCTTTTTAGTTTTCTTGGATTTGCAGGATATTGTAGGAGGTTTGTGAAAAACGTTTCACGACATTTTAATTCATTAACCAAGTTAACTCAAAAAGGTGTCACACTCATCTGGACGAAGGATTGTGAGGAAAGTTTCCAAGAGCTAAAGAAGAGATTGGTTACTGTACCCATGTTAACTCTGCTTTCAAGTGTATAAGGATTCATTATTTTTAGTGATGCATCTCTAAAAGGGTATGGGTGCATCTTCATGAAAAATGAAAAGGTCATTGCTTATGCATCTCGACATTTGAAGATTTATGAGAAGAATTATACTACGCATGATCTAGAGCCGGCTGCAGTCGTTTTTGATCTGAAGATATGGAGGTACTATCTTTATGGGGAGAAATGTGATATATACACAGACCATCAAAGTTTGAAGTATATTTTCACACAAAAGGAATTGAACATGAGACAAAGGAGATGGTTGGAACTTAATAAAGACTATGATAGTTCAATTCATTATCACCCTTTAGGAGAAAACAAAGTTGTTGATGCATTAAGTAGGAAATACCAAGCTGTTCTTTCCATGATGAGGATTCAAAAAGATCCTTTGATCAATGAACTAGTAAATAAAGACATGGGAATTATAAGGTAAGGGACATCATTAACCCTAACCCAAATGATTTCTCAACCATCATTACTAGAGAAGATCAAGAAAGCTCAGAAAGAAGATCCTTTCTTACAAGAGAAGTTCGAGGATGTAAAGGATGGAATGTTTCCTGAGTTCCATATTGATCAAGAAGGTGTAATGTGATTTCATACAAGACTATGTGTTCTATATATTCCGGAAACAAAGAAGGAGTTGATGGATGAAGCTCATAGCTCTACTTTCTCTATACATCCTGGAAGCACAAAAATGTTTAGTGAACTTCGTGAGCATTATTGGTGGGATAATATGAAAATAGAGATTGTTGAATACATTTCAAGGTGCCTAGTATGTCATCAAGTGAAGGCAGAGCAACAACTTCCTAAAGGGGTATTGCAACCACTACCCATACCATCATGGAAGTGGGACAATATCACTATGGAATTCATCACTGGCCTTCCGAGAACTCCCAAAGGAAATAATGTGATATGGGTTATTGTGGACTGTCTCACCAAGACTTCCCATTTTATCTATATCTAGGAAGATTTCCCTCTTGATCAACTTGTTGGGATTTATGTGAAGGAAGTGGTAAGGCTGCATGGAGTTCCACTTTCTATCATATCTGATCGTGATCCAAGGTTCGCATCAAAATTCTAGAGATGTCTTCAACAAGATCTGAGCACTGAATTGAATTTCAGAACAGCCTATCACCCCCAAACTAATTTCCAATCTTAAAGGAATATTCAAACACTCGAGGACATGCTGATAACGCGCTCAATGGAATTTAAGGTTGGATGGGATCCACATATCCCTTTAGTTGAGTTCTCTTACAACAATAGCTTCCACTCGAGAATTCAAATGGAACCCTATTAAGATCTATATGGGAAGCGATGTAGAACTTCTATTTTTTGGGATGAAGCTGGTCAGAGAAAGCTTCTTGGGCCTGATCTTGTGCAAGAGATGACAGAAAACGCCCATGCCATACAACAACACATTAAGGCTGGTCAGAGTCGGCAAAAGATCTATGCCGAAAACCGTCGAAGGGACATGGATTTTGATGTCGGTGACAAGGTATTTCTTCTAATTTCACCTTGGAAGAGAGTCATGAGGTTTGGGAAGAAAGGGAAGCTCAGCCCAAGGTACATTGGCCCCTACGAAATCCTTGATCGCATAGGAGCAGTGGCCTATGGGATTTTACTTCCTCCAAATCTAGCACAAGTACACAATGTCTTCCATGTATCCCTCTTGAGAAAGTACATACCTGACCCTTCACATGTACTAAACTTAGAGATGGTACAACTGGGACATGACCTCTCCTATGAGGAGCAGCTGGTGGATATCTTGGATCATAGAGACAAGGTTCTACGCAACAAGACTACCCACCTTGTTAAGGTTTTGTGGAGAAACCAAAAATATGAAGATGCCAAGTTGGAAACAGAAGAGTCTATGAGGCAGAAGTACCCACACCTTTTATTTTCTGAGGATACGAGTTAAAATTTTAGGGACAAAATTTCTTAAGGGGGGAAGAATGTAATGACCCGAAATTTTGAACGAATATTTGTTTCCTAATTTTGTGTGTTATTTTAGTTTTTACTCAACAAAACTATATTTTATAATTAATGATGTGAGTATAATTAAAATGATACTATTGAGTTTCGACTGTTATATTATCGTTGGTCAATATGATTGTTGGAAACAAAATGATGTAATCGTTGTATCTAAATACAGTTGATCTTGGTTAATTAATACAGAAAGATGAATTGATGGCCTCATCCAGTAGTCTCAGGCCGATGGAAGCCTGTCTGAAAAAACATGGGAAGGAGGTAGCACCACTGGGATTTTCTCTGGATCAAACCCAAGCCGAACTTCATTGTGTGAAGCTGGATCAGAATCGCCTTTAGGATAAGTTCAAGCTTATAGAAATCACTACTCGGGAAATGTTGGCCGAGCCACCCTCGGATTCTCTCACCTTAGCACACCATTCACATAGTTCCTATGATTAAGTAATAAGTTTCTATGTAATGAGACCATAGCTACTATGTGTAATCCTTTGAGATAAATAAATTTTTTATTTCTTCCTATGGTGAAGTTTGTGTTTTTTTTTCAGATATTCGAATAAATACAGGATGTATATTGATGAATTTTGGAAAAAGAGTATATTTTATAATATTTATTTAAACCTTAAATAATTAATGATGTGGAATTATTTTCAAAAAATGGTCTTCTGAAAATGTGTTTAGTAAGAAATTTAGAATCTAATAAGATCAACTTAATTTTTTGTGAATAGTAAATTATGAATAGTGATTTTACCCTTAGGATTAATAATGTGACCAAATGGATTAGTAATCTCAATTAATGAAAGTATTAATATAATTTAAGAACCTTGATTAAATAATGTGATTCAATAAAATAGGTAAATAACTGTTTCAGAAATTATTAGTCAAGTATTAGTTTTTTGGGTGAATAGTGTTTTTTAATTAATAATTAAATTAAAATTTTTTAGAATTGTTTTTTATAAAATGGAGTTTATTTTTGAATTCAGAGCATCTATATTAGGTTAAGGTTATTATTGGGGATTTTTCTGAAAAAAATGAATTTTCGGTCAATAGTGAAAATACAGTTTTTAGTTTCGGGTGTTTAATGAAATCATTAAGTATGTAATAACTATGTAATCATTCTGGTCGACTTATGAATAGTAAGATAAGGTATGAGGTGTCCCAAGTGGCCAATACCATAGGAAAATACCATGCGCAAGCCCATGGTTTTTCCAATACCATCGGTGAGGTGTCCCTTGGCCATTAATGACTTGTCCCCTCACTTCTCCTATAAATACCTAGCCTTTCCCTCATTATTTTAAATTCCAAATCATACACAACAAAGTTCTGGTCTCCTTACCTCCCAAGGAGTCCTCCCAAGGTTCCCTCAAGCCTCCCAAGGTCCCAACCTTCATGCTTTCAAAGTTAATCTTCAAGGTAAGGGATCCTTTCACCCTCCTCTTTTAATTCATGACTTCCTTTATGTCGTGTCTTATATTTTCCATTTCTTTATGTTGAGGTTATGTTCTTTTGTGTTCTTATTACTTTACATTTCATTTCCAAATGATGAGATACCCTTTCTTCTCTCATCAATTTGGTTTTTTAATTTTTATGTGACGTCGTTATGCTGCCGAATTTCTCGTAAAAGGAATTGCATCATCTATTTTCTTTCAAGTTTCCTTTTCATGTGGTATGTCATTCAAATATCCATACCATGATCTTATTCAGTACCCATACATTATTATTAAATATTTATGAGTGGGTGACCCTTGTCCCCTCTCTTTTAAATATTTTCTAAAACCATGTTATATAGCCATTATGCTACAAACATTTCGTCTCAAAATTTCTATCTCTTTCTCTCAAGAAATTCCCTTGTTTATTTATGTGAATACCTAGACCTATTTTGTTTCTATGGGTGTTCATAAATATATAAATATGATATATTTTATTCATTAATTGACATACATATAACCCTCACCCCCTTTCCATGGGTTATAAATGATATAATGATCTTATTTTTCAGAGCTTTTAAAATGTCAAGATTTTGAAATGAAACCCATTCCTTTTATTCTCTATGAGTCATTTATGAAGTTTTTGAATATGATCTATGTGGCTCACATGTACGTAAATACATATTAGGGGTTCTCCTTGATTGCGCTCTAATGCATTGGGTAACGATTTAATCTCTAGAGAGGACAATTTTCACGATACCTTGGTGAATAACATTGGTAATTTTTATGACACCTTGGGGATGGACCATGGTGATATGTTCATGAATGTCTAAATGAAATGTTTTCGACAAATATTAAAGTTATATTTCCAGTTCTTTTCATTGTGATATGCATGTACTTCCATATCTCATATCTTTATATTGTTATTCACGTTCTTATTGATATCACAAGTACACTGATGCCCTTGTTTACCCTTACTGGGCCTTCTCCTCACCCTTTCCTTTGATGTATGTATCTAGTGTATGAAAGGAAGTAATTATAATTACGATGATCTTATGGTGAAGCCTTATAAGTGGATTAGAATAATGTTTTATGTTGTATTCAAATTTTATTGTTCCTGATTTCCAAGACACTAAACTTGAAAGATCTTCTGTATGTAAAATGTAATGAAAAGGTATGTATTAGAAAGGCGGGATGCCACTTTATTATTTTTTACTTCAGACCCACATGATTTCAAAATGAGAGAAAAAATTTCAACCTGATGAAGGGTTGATTCCATTATTTAGCGTCCATTATTCTTTTTGAATAAAAAACCAATGATCCTTCTAAAGATAACTTATTTCTTCATGCCCATTAAGTTTATTCTCTAAAGATTTATATCTTTTGTATTTTGGTGTGACTAAAAACAATCACCTTAGATTCCTAACATTTTCCACAAACCTTCTTAGACTTAGAATAAATAGGAATATGATGAACTCATTACGATGATTTTCTTACCAAAATTCTTGGACTTCACCAACTTTCTTCAGTCAAAAACTTCTTCTCATATAGAGAATTCCATCATGACTTTGAAAACATTTAAGACCATATTTTGCATCGTTTGTCTTTGATAATTTCATGGATTGACTTGAAAGGTTTCTTACAAACAATGGAATTTATTATGTCTTCCCAATCCTCCAGTAACATATTTCTGTCCATCTCATCTTGAATATAATTTTCCTAAATATAATTGGAAGACCTTTTTCTCTTTCAATATGATGCTCAATACAATTGTTAGTATCTTTAATACCCCTTTCATTCATCAAGATTTCATCATAAATTTTATAGAATACTTATGATTTATGATCACTCCATGATCAAGAATGTAACGTTAGATTTTATATCATAGTTATCGAGGCTCCAATTATCCTATATTACAGTTTCATATTCTATACCAAACTCATGGTGGGTTTGATGACCCTTTATGTCTAGAAATATTCTCCCTTAATATGATTAAACCTTTCATTTTAGATTTAGTTTCAATTTGATGAACCAATTCTTCCAGCCAGTTTCACCTGAATATGATGAACCTTTTCAATCATTATGAGTTTGATTCCTTGAATACAGTGGTCAGTGTGATTTTCGTCAAATGCAAAGTGACTAGATTTTACATTATTCTTAAACGCACTTGAAAATAAAATACAATACCTAAATACAATAATCATTCTTCTTAGCTTGGTCCTAACACTCCCCTCCTTAGTAAAATACATCAGGTGCACATTATGTGGATATATGAATACACAATGTCTCATTGGTTATATCTATATGATAATAATCCCTAATATATTGTATAAGTGGGGATGTAATAACTATTTATTAAAGTTAATCCACACCATCCTCGTCTATTAAGGACAACTATAATGAGGTTATCTGGTCTAACACCTCACTCAACAAAATAAAATAACATCTCTTACTGATAGAATATAACACCATGTCCCCATTATTAAGAGTATAGGGGCCTGCCTGGATGGCAGTATAATGACTGTTACACTCCAAGACCTTATCTGGATGCATCATAGAACAATGTATACTCAACACCCTCCTCTAGAAGTCTACAGATTAAGGAATTTTCAACCATCTCTATAGCTCCTGAAAATCATATTGATACCTATTCATCCACATGAAAGGACCCCCCCCCTTTCAAGTCAATGAATTAAAGGGTTCCACAATACATGAGATATTGGGTATGAATCTCACATTGTATCCTTACCTACTAATTAATATCTAGACCTTAGACAAACTCCAGGGTGGATCCCAAACAAGAACTACATGAACATTAATTGGGTCTACCATTACTCCATCTTCTGAGATTACATATCCTAGTAATTTTACCTCTCAAATATATAACTGAAACTTTTAGATATTCCCATAAAAATAGAGATTTATTAGTATGTCCAATACCATCCCTAACTATCTCATGTTATTCTCCTCTGATACTAAGTATACCAGAATGTCATCAATGGAGACCACTATGAATTGGTCTAATAAGGGATGAAAGACCTAGTTCATGAGTCCCATGAAATAAAATGGTGAATTAATCACATTGAAACACATCACCAAGTACTCTTAGTGGCCTTAGATACATAAGCATGTTATCTTTAGTATGTTATCATCCCAAACTTGATGCTGGTGATAGTAATATATGATGTTAATCTTCAACAACCATCTCACCCCCTGCATATAGTCAAAGAAATCATCGATACTCTATAGTGGATATATATTCCTCATAGTCACATAGTTTATGTAGTGATAATCCACACACAATCTCAATATCACATATGCCTTCTTGGTGGAAAATACCAGGGATACCTAGGGTAACACCCTGGGTCTGACAAATCCCTTCCTACACAAATCCTGCAACTACACCATCATCTCAAAAATCTATATGGGATCTAATTGATATACTGAAACATATATCGGGAATTCCCTTGGTGTAATTCTATGCATAGTTCAATCTCTCAGGGGGGGGGTAATCCCATCATGTCTTTAGGGAATACAACCTCATACTCCTTCATTTATACAATAAGATAAAATATCATAGAATCTACTACCCCATGGTTAATAAAGGACAACTGGTGAGTAATCAGTTGTATCATATTATGTATGATCCCATCCTTTTCTTATTTGGTTTCCTTCTCATTAGAAAATGAAAAGTACATCTCATCGGCAAGGAAACATTAAATCCTCTTCCTCGAACAATAAATCCATATGTCAACAATGTATAGTAAGTCCATACCTTGTTTTTCATCATAAGTCCTTATTACTAATATAAATAGATATAAAATGACACTCTATACACTAATAGGTAGTTCACATGATCATTAAAATCATGTGATCAGTGAATCCCATTCAGTAGGAGTCGTAAAATTCAAGTGTTGAGCCAAAGGCTTAACTAGAATCTCTAGGTATCGAACATTGGATATAAAAAGATAAGAGTGTCCCATGACCATGTCTATCATTAGTACAGCTAAGGTAGAAAATAAATTTTTTGTACCTTTTATCATCCTTGGAGACTCTAGGTTATAGAACTCGATTGTCTGTATCTATCCTTATCCCTGACCACCATCTCCCTAATACAGGTAGCGAACACCTAGGGGTGTTGGAGGAAATAAGTTAAACCGTCTACCACCTCCATCTACTCTCCCTTATCCTCTTCCACATATTTTACCCTACAAACCTCCTTTATCTAGTCAATATCTCTCTAAGGGATTCCATAAATTTTATCTTTTACTGATGTATGGTGGCTCAAATAATTTCATGTCAGATGTCCCTGACCATCACAATAGTACAACCACCACTCCTTACACAGACTAGAACCACCCTGAGATCCCTTAAAGGAATATCCGCTTTCATGATACCATCTCCTAAACTGTATTGTAATCATGGATCCCTATTCCTATCATTGGCTATGAGGAAAATTGAGAACCTCACTCCTAGATCAAGTTCTACAAACATGTTTTATATTTTCTTAAAATTATCTAAACAATTAAAAACCTTTTATAAAATCGAGGATATCTCCATTCTAGATTTTTGATGAACAAGAAAACCTTAAATCATATCAGTTTTTGATACATATTATCAATAAAATATATGTCTAGCATCACTTAAGCTAGATCCTTAATCAAAACTAAACAACATTGGAAATTCTAATGATCCTTTCAAAAACATTTTAAAAAGTAGGGGGACAACAACATTTCCTCATATTGGTTTTTAATACCAAGAGTAAAATCCTTTATTAAATTGTTTAAAAACTCTTTTGAAAACATTTTATCAAATACAAAACATTTTAAATAATAGTTGTTTTCTAAAAAGTAACTTTAGGTTTTTCGAAATATGATCATACAATTTATTATTCAAAACCATTAAAAATAAATATCACAAGGAAAATAAAATTTCGTTTCATAGTAAAATATCCTTTGAAATATATACTTGGATTTCACTATTAATTTGTAAAACATTTCATTGAAAATAATAAAACATTATGATAAGAAATGATACATGGAAACCCTTATGAAATCTATGAGGCTAACTACGATATGACATTTTGGGAAAAAAATCTCCATGTGGTGGTGGATTCACTCATCATTCCTTCTTATCACATTTTATATTGAAATGTTGAGTTTTATGTAAAAACATTCTTATAGGGTTTACTTTTCTCATATCATTTCAACTAAAACAATATTTCAAAGTGTATATGAATTATTTTTCTGAGGAAATTATTTCATTTCACATAATCTGTAGTAAATTATGATTTTATGAAAACACGATAAAGGTTAAGAGAAATCTATATTTCATAATTAATACTTATAATGACATATATAATGAATTCAATATATAGTAAGATGCTTTTCAAAATTAAACTTATATAATTTCAATGATAATAATTGATTATTTCCACATATATAAATATGCCGAACATCCATATTTATAAAATTACATTTCATGCATAAAATGATAACTTTAAAACCCCACTTAAAAATGAAAGTAAAATTCGTGAAATAAACTTATCTTAGAGGATATTTGAAATTATAATAAAATATTTTCAACCAAAATTTGGGATTTAGAAAAAATTTAAGAAAACCATTTTCCATATATTATGGATTTTGGAAAAAATAATTATGCGTGATAAATAAGAAAAAATTCTTTTAAAATCATAAAATTTTAATAAATAACCCTTTAAACTAAACCTTGAATAAAAAAATTATTCATAAATTCATATTTCAAAAAATGAGAGTTTGAAATTAATAAATTTCCCTTACATTAATCTAAAAAAATATGATCTTAAGAATTCTCCACTATTAGATTTTAGAAATATAGAACATCAAATAAAGAAGAACCATCATTTTTTAATAGAGGATGGTAATATGAGATAAATTTGGAAGCTCGAAATGTGGGGTTTTAAGATTAAAAATGGGATCCCATTTCATATTACAAGAGAGCTTGGGTAGTGGTTATTATAAACATTTAAATGGTTTTTTTATCATTTTTTTAATTTAAATAATTGAAGGGACACACGTGGAAAGGAAAACAGTGAATATTATATCTATATATTATTCCCAAACTCGAAACTTCATAATGTTTGATTTTTCTACTGGATTTATGGAAATGTTGTGGGTTTTAATGAAAATTAAAATATTTTAAAAGTTATATATATATTCACATATAAATCTATATCCTTATTATAGTTGATGTAAACTAAGGGAGAAAATGAAATTGAGGGACTTAAAACAAACTGATGATGATTCTAAGATAAAAATGATTGTTTCATATGGTTATATAAATATTTACCTTTTAATAAAACTTATATAATCCAAAGGAGACAAAAACATTATGATTCGTAGAAATTTAAAATACACCATAGTGGATTTATGGTTTAATATTATGATAGTTATGACTATAAGTATTTATTTAACTCATTTACTTAGCCACTCCAAGATTCCTCTACAATTATACATTGAAATAGATGAATCTTTCATGATTATAATTGTGTTTGTACATAAAAATGGGATGAATTTGAATAAACAGTAGATCAAGGTCAATAGATTTTTCAGCAATAGAAATTGATAGTGGAGTTATGGGGTTTTGTGGTGCACTATTTTTATGTTATACGAGTTAGAAATATATTTATCCAAAAGTAGAATAGGAAGACAATGAAGGTATAGTCATAGAGATCTTCATGTGTGAATTGAATATTTAATGTTTTGTAAATCGAGGTCTTATGAGCCTATCATCAAATAAAAATGACATTGGACATAGGTGTAATCGGGTTGTTCCTTACATAAAACATGGTTTATACATCATTCAATAGCATTGGGAGGAAGGGGATAATACATAGAGGGTTTAAATTTGGCCTGAGGGTGAAGATGATTCACAAATTGATCAAACAACTTGGTTCAAATTAATCGAATGACCATTATTTTATGTGTATGTTTTAATTGTAGAGTTAAAATACCCAAAATAAAATTATCCCACATTGAACATTATCTCATCTAAGTGCTCCCATATATGTCAACCGTCCTTGATATATGATCTTTCTAAAGCACTAAAGGATCACCACCTAGACACACCCCACACATTCCCTCCACGTTATTGTACAAACCCATACTGTGGTATCTGGAACCCAACACATGTTACGGGCAATCCATGCATGCCATATGGGTGTTATGAAATCCCACCATCACCTTCCACCTTACGGGATTACCAAGCCAACTCCCATGTGTGTTATATTGTTTCTCCCACAAGTTAATGGGTGATTTTATAGGTTTTCTTGTAAGGGTAAGGAAATTTTTATTTTTTCCCTTATTACATTTTTGAAAATCTAAAATACATAATGTGTTTTCATAAAAGAAAACAAAAATATAAACTATTTTAATACAATATTTTAACAATAATTATTTATTTATTTTCCACCATCTAATAAGTTTATACTAATTTAAATATTAACATAAAAAAACAAATACAAATTCTACTAATGTTATATATTTTTATTAAATATCATTATACTTTTTAAACAACACATATAAACATTAACTTTTAAATAGGGATTATAAATATTTTAATATGATTTATAAGTACATAAAAAACTTTGACATTTCATATCAAAATAATCATACATTTAAATAAAAAATAATCTCTATTATTTTAAATACAATTAACTAATAAAGGATTATTCTATATGAAATAATTTCAAAAGGTATTATCGTGTTAAATTTAAATAATTTGTCATATATTTGAAAAATATTGAGTTAACATGTATTTAATTTTATTTAAATTATAACATTTGTTTAAAGGATATAAAACATTATATTTTAATACAAATATATATACAAATATATATATTTCTATAAAAATATCATCCATTGAAAAACATATATCAATAAAATTTGAATATTTAAACTTATTTTATAGTCATAAAATATTTTATAAAACAAAATTATTTCATAAAATATTATTTATTGAAAAACACTTAGTTTTTTTAATTGAAAAATAAAAACATTTAATAAGAAATTATTATATTGAATAATAAGCTGAAATTATTATGATGTTACACTATACCCCATTAATGGAATGACTCCCTTGAAATTATTTCATTGTTCTTAAGGAAATTATAAATATTAAATCATAGAATTTAGGAAAACTAAGTTAAAAAATTTTAATACTCTTAAATGTTGACTAGATTTTAATTTTATAGAACCTAAAAAAATAATTGTCACATAGATTATCCACATTATAAACCATCTAATATCCAAAGTTATCTATGTCGTTATTCTAATGCCAAATGAGATAGCCCAAGACCCTCACTCCCAAATCTGTTGCTACAATCATATTGTTATTTTTTTTTAATGGTAACATAAAGATAAATAGTTTTGTATACAATCGAGTGACATTCTAGTCTAGGGTTGAGAGGATAAATAAAAAACTTCAAACATATCTGAGTTTAATAAAAATTATCCATAAAAATGATATCTGAATTTATATAAGCTACTTCATTAATCGATACTGATCACCTCTAGAACTTCTAATGATCTTGTGAAAAAAAATTAAAATGAAGGGTGAGAATAAAATTCCCTTGTAAAGGCTTTTAAAACAAGGAGTAAATTTTTTATAAATACTCTAAAAACAATTTTAAAATATTTTATCAAAAATAAAACATTTTATATAATAAATTCTTTTCATAAAATTAGCTTTAATTTTTTCAAAATATAATCAAAGGTAGTATTTTTCATATCCTTTAAAAATATATATAACTTTTAAAACCCAATTTATTTTCAATATATAATAACCTTTAAAATATATACATGGATTTCTCTATAAAGTTTAAAAACATTGATTGAAAATAATATCTTTTTATATAATGAAATGAAACTTAGAAAACCATTATAAGTTAATTAGACCATGAGAAGTATTATATTTTGGGACAAAATCTCCTTAAGTTTATGGGTTCACTACTCATTACTCATAATCACATTTAATACCTATTTTTCATGTTTTATGTTAAAAAAATGTAGGATTTTCTTTAGTCATATCATTTATACTAAAAATACTTTTGAAAATTATATAAATTATTTTCCAGAGAAAATAATTTCATATCACATAATCTTTAGAAAATTATAATTTTATGAAATCCCTATAAATGTCAAGATAAATCAATATTTCTGAATTAATACGTAAATAGTAAATATAGAGAATAAAACCTAAGAATATTATTTTCATAAAAAAAGTTATGGAATGTCAATGTTAATAATAGAGTATCGATAAGTATATGAACAGGATTAACATCCCTATTTTAAAATTGACATTTCATTCATAAAATGATAACTATAAAAATCCACTTGAAATACGAAAAATAAATCATTGAAATAGAAATTTCTTATAAGGATTTTTAATATATAAAAAATATTTTTCCAAACTAGTTTTTTATTAGATTAAATTTAAGAAAACCATTTTACAAGTATCAAAAATGTTAAAAAAAATATAAACATGATAAAGGAAACAAAAATTAATTTAAAATAATAAAATTGTGATAAATCACCCTTTTAAATCAACCTTGAATGAAACAATTTATTCATAAATTCATATTTTAAAAAATGGGGGTTTTAAAACCATAAATTCCCTTTTCCACATTATAAAAACTAAGATGATATTAGGAAACCACCACTATCGGTGTTTGGAAAAATATAACTGGGGAGAAGGGAGAACCTTTATATTTTAATAAGGGATGAGAATATGAGAAAATTGAGGAAACTGAGAATATAGTGTATTAAGAATAAAAATACGATCTCATTAATTGTATAAGAGATCTCGGATGGTGGTTATTATAAAAATTTCCAAGGTTTGGTTCAATTTTTTTAATTGATGGCATTGAAGGGACACCTACAAAAAGTAAAATTATGAATATTCTATCCATATATTATTACCAAACTCAATGATCTGTTGAGTATAATTTTTCTAGAAGATTGTGGGGAAAGATGTGGGTTGCATGGAAATTTTCAATATTTTTAGGGTTATAAAAATATTCATATATATATATATGTATATCCATATGGTGGTTAAATTTAAACCAAGGGAATGTGATGAATCTAGAGTATTGAAAACAAACTGATAAATATCCTAGGTTAAAAATTATCATTTCACTTGGTAAAATTTATATTTAACCTTTCTGTCACAACTCATATAATCTAAATGGGATGATAAAATTATACTTTTGGAAATTTTAAAATACAATGTGACGAGTTTGTGTTTAATATTATGATTTTTAGGATTATAAGTATTTATTTAAATCATTTACATAGACTTTCCAAACATACATTGGATGTTTTATTTTAAAAGTTTAAAGATATGTTAATTATTCTATTGTGTGTGGATCACTATTGGCTGAAGACCTATGCCAGGTAGACTAAGGGAAAAATATTTTCACCATGGGAAATTCACATTGGAGGTAGGGGTTTTGAGGTGAAATATTTTTAGGTCATACTAGCGAGGGATGTATTTTTCTAAGAGGTGATGTGTAAGATGATAAAGGTATAGTTTGAGAGGTATTTATTCATTTATTGCATCGTTAATATTTTGTAAATTGAGGTATTGAAAGCCTATCATCATAGAAAAATGACAGTGGATTTTGGTGATATAGAGCTTCTCTGTGCATAAAAAAAGTTTGATATATCATTCAGTAACATTGAGAATATTGTATATAAGGCATCATGGGTCTAAATTTGGCATGAGGTTGAGTATGTTCGGTTAATAGATTTGATGTTGTAGATAAAATATGTCAAACAACCATTTTTTAAGCATGTGTTTTAAATATGAAGCGATTGGGCAACAAAAACTAACCCCACATCAAACCTTCTCACATACGATTGCACCCATATATGTTAACCACTCTCAATCACCAATCATGATAATGAAATAGGGGACCTACAACTATACACACACTCACTCACACCCTCCACGCCGGTGTGTTAACCCTCATTATGTCACCCGGAATATGTCGCATCTTATGCATTCTCCATGCATGCCCTATAGGTGTTCTGCAAGCCCACCATCACATGTCGCCTTGCAGGATTGCTAGGCCGACTCCGATGGATCGCCAATCATGTCTCCCATAAGTACATAGTTCAGTTAGAAAGGTTGTATTTTAATGTTGGGATAATTTTGTTAATTAATTATTATTTAAACAACCAAAATAAATAATATGTTTTCTTAAAATAAAACTAAAATATGTATTATATTAATATACTATATTCACTATTTGTACATATTTATTTCAAACTTATAATAAACATAATATCAATAAAATTATAAACACAAAAAACACCAATTTCATTAATGTTGACTATTATTACTAAATAAAATTATACTCTATAAACAAAAAAAATTAAATTTTCATTACGAATTAGAAATATTTTTATCTGGTTTATATGTACATAATAAAAATATAATGAATCATATAAAAATATAAGTGTATTAAAATAATGAATAGTTATTTTTGTTTTAAATACACTTTATTAATAAAGGATTATACTTTACTAAATAATTTCAAAAGGGATTATTTTCTAAAATTTACACAATAAATCATATCATTTCAAAAAATTGAGTTAAAATATTTTTGTGTGTGTTTAAATTATAAATTTTTTTAAAGATATAACTACATTAAAAATATAATATATATGTGTGTATATATATATATAGAAATATCATCCATTTAAAAATAATGAAAAATGTCATATTAATATAATTGTAATATTTTAACATTATTTGTATCCAAAACATATTTTGTTTAAATAATATTCTTTTATAAAATATTATTTATTTTAAAACTATTCTTAGTTTTTAAAAAATAAAAAACAATTAATTTAATAATCCTTTATTAAAAAAAATATGCTAAAAATCATGGGATGTTAGAGGCTACTATTTTCTAAAGTGTAAACTCTTTTTTCCCACAACGATCACCAAATATCAGCTTCTTCTTCATAAAAGAATCTCTTTGCTACTAAAGCATGATCTAGAACCCCAAAATAGTTAGAAATTGAAAGAGGTATCACACTATCCTAGATATCCCAAGAGGAACCTCACTTGGAATTTAATGCTTGGAAGACCGAATCTAAAACCATGTCCATTGATTATAACAAGAGGTTAGTAAACCTTGATGAATAGTCTGCTATTGACATGCTACCCTGTTAAAGCTAAAGAAGATCTTGGATGTGCACTCATCACAACTTAGCAGTAGAGAACTCCTCTCTAAGAAAATGGTCAATCTATGTCCATGAAATAATCATTTCATCACACAATAGAGTCACCAGACTCCACAATTTCCCTACAAATCCATGAATAAGGCACACTGTTATGTCCATTATTTTTATGGGATATTTTCTAATAAGGTGAAAAAAATGTGTAACTACCTCAGTATATTTCTTATCATTCTAGGGGTCTGGATTTCCATAAAAACTGAAGGTTTCACTACCTCTAAAAATCATGACATCTATTCATCCAGTGTGCCTCATCCACTAGAACTGGTGTTGTAACTTACTACTCATTATGTGGTTGAAATATTGGATAAAGATCATGAGGTACCACCTCCAAATGTTGTCCCTATATAAAAATCACATCACTAGGTGGATTATACACATGATCCTTTTGTGGTATCCTATATGGAAGTCATCATGGAAGCATCCAGAAATTGACATGATGTACCATGGCCATGATTATTTCTGGGGAGCTAAATCAAGAAGGGAATGAAAACCATGATCCATTCATATATTATACATTTATGATTTTTTCCCTAAAACTAATTACTATATGGACTGAGTGAGAAAATATTTATCAGATTCTAGCTAAATGGAAACACCAATGACTACAACAACACTAGATTCACTATCCTGAGAGCTGAACTTGAAACACTTTGACACGGTTACCCCAATTCACATACTAACAATGGTATTTATTTATTTCTATACACCATCATATTTTATTACAAGTAATAAATTATCAAATTAATTTTCATCTACATAATACATTACATGTACATGTAGAGCCCATGCATGGGTGAGTATATTAATACCCAATAGGACACCCTAAATCATCACAAATAAATCATCAGGAGAGTAGTTATCTCATCATCACAAAATCATATCAATCAAAATATGAGACCTAATAATAATAACCTAGATATAATCATGATAGAAATTGAGGCTCAAGGTAATGTTTAAACTATACTACTAGCCTAGAATTTTTCTCGAGATTTCAATGTAACATTAATCTAGGAAAACTGACTCCATAAGGCTGATAACAATTATAATGCTCATTTAAGAGGGCATGCTTGTTAAGACTCACCCTAAACATTTACATGTTATAACTCATAAAATATTGATACATAGAAAGAGGATCTACCCTAGATGTTTTAGGTTTACCAAACCTTATCGAGAATAATATGATACATTGGGGATCAATTCCCATATATATTCATCACATCGATTCCTAAAACCCTACCTAGGGAAGAAGATACAATCAAGGATCCCACCCAATTCCATATGGAGGTATTCCTATAACTATATATGTGAGTTCTCGAATATAGTGGATCACATCATATTCTTACGACATGATACCTCTCCCTACCCCCATGGGTATGGACTGCTAGAATATACCCCAAGGAAATTTGACCACAATGAAGAGAAAAAGTGCATCTAACTACCCTAGAGGAGTTACATGACATGTACTAGGAGTAAATGATGTTTCTTGCAATCCATGGGCTTCTGGTGTGTTCTGAACCATTCTTGGGGAATTTGGTATATTCACATGTACTTTGGTCATTTATTTGTATCGGGTCATGTGTGCGTACAATGGTGGGGTCTGAGTACTGGGTCATGCCCATGTTCTATAGTAGTTCAAATGTACCTAGTCATGTTTAGGTAATCTAATTGTGCCCATGTACCAGGTTGTGTCTATTCTCATATACCCTTCTATGCCTATACCCATGTAACATTAGGGTACATACCAAGTTGTCAAACATGGGTAATAGGGAATTTGGTTGGTCCCACATGGAATGTGGTACTTTATTTTCAATGAAACCATAGCCATCACAACCAGGGTACTACAATGTGTCTTTTATTCAAACAACATGTCATATAATTAGGATTTTTCCATAAATCCATAACGTTTACAGGTTTTCCAATCGCACTTCTCCACCATTGATCTATCTACCAATCTCATCCAAAAACATTGGATCTTGGTTTAAAAAATGTAATTGTCACTGGTCTCCATGTTTTGACCATCCAATTTACATAGGAATTGACTCTCATCGAACCATGCCATTATCATACATGAAACCACGAAATGGGAAACCACCAATATGATTCTTATTTACCTCTAATCATCCACCATCATCACAACTCCTTAGTATATCCATATATTGAAAACATAAACCTATGGTGATAATTCATTACACTGATGAATAATCATCAAATGATCATCCACTAAGTATACATCAAATCACTAGAAAAAGAAATTGTTGGTGATGAACATGTGAAGAACGGGGCAGGGAAAGAATAAAACAATACAATGATAATGAAACTCTGCAATTTTTTAGGTTGGACTCGATTTAATTTTATTAGAAAAATGAATGAGGAAACAAAAAAATCATGATTTGAATATCCCCAATTCCTATCCATATGAATATATATCAATAACTACAAACATGATCAACTCGTTAATTAATTAGTTAATGGTGTAAATTTTTTTTCAACGTAGGATAATAAATTAGGGATTAAACTAATGAAAATATATTCCCTACCATGGGTTTATATAAATCCATGATGAATAATGGTCACATGTCACCATCATAGGTGAGATCTACATGCATCATTGGTGCACTAATTACCAATGTACTATCTATTGTTGATCTTCAAGAAAGATCCTCTAACAACTCCTCTCTTAATCCCTAGGGGTATGTGTAAAACAATAGGGATTTTAAATAATGGTGATTATATAGAGTAGGTTGGTTCATGGTTATTAAACGGTAAATTAATTAATAAGATTATTTAATTTTATTATTTTTACCTTTGACTCCTATTTAAGAAATCCCCAGTTCTAAAAAAGGTTATGTCATACCTATTGTAGAGCATGTTTTCCAAATTTAATGGATATCACGTATTTATAATTTGATACTCTATTAAGGATTTATTCAGTTATTCTTGAAAAAATAGGGTGGGTCTATGTGTGTGTGTGTTATAATATATTTAATATTTCTATTACGTCAATATCAGGCATCTTCGGCCCCTAGAATCATTTTCTTACTTAGCATCTTTCTTGGACAATATTCCTCAGAATATTCTAAATTGTAAAAAGTAAATAATAGTGTATTTACATTTTTAATATGATCAGATAAATTTTATAATGGTCTAAAATAACCAATTTAGTGCATGATTTTTCTATAATAACATTAATTAATAATTCCTTTTATATAAATCTACGATTTTTATACATAAATATTACATATTTTTAGATGAATATTCAATACATTTCATTATACATGATTGATGACCGTAATGGTTTAGTGTCTTTGGATACTAGATACATAATCTTCTTTTGTTATCAGATATCATAAATATCTCCCACAAAGATCTTATCAATTAGTACACTTCATAGACAAACCCTATTTAAATATATCATCATAATTAGGGGAAAAGAAACATAAGAAAGTGTGATCTAAAATGCTCAATAAGGATAAACAAGGGATATATCTATTGATGATCATAAGAACGAATAATATAATCATAAAGGTATGATTCATGTACATAATTTATAAGTTTGATACCCATTCTATCTAAGATCATAAACATGAGTCATGATATAAAACATTATCATTTCAAAGGAAATCATCATAAGAAATATAAATCATAATAAATCAATAATGATCCATTAGTTCAAGTCATATAAGTGTGGCACCATTTCAAGTATATAAACCATTTCATATGTCAAGGTTAACTACTAAGACCATCGAGTCAAAGTATATTATGCATCCATACCTAATTCACATTACATATTAAATCAAGCATCATGATCTATTTCCCATAGAGGATCAAGAACAATGACTTGTTTCTCAATGTGTATCAATTAAATCATCCAATTTCCCATAAAGGATAAATCACATCATCTTTTTTTCCATTATTATCTCATGATATAGGAACCATTATTTAATGAATTAAAGGGAGGTATAGGTCCAACCCATCACATAATGAAAATCATACAAATGTATGCCATAATATAATAAAACATTAATCATATCAGAACTAATGAAAATAAATGAGTTTCATCAAAATTTCATTAAAAAACCACCCATGGAAAATAATAATGTCTCAAAAAAATCACATTTTCCTCATTCTATAGCCCGTGTAAAAGAAACGAGTTTCATAAACATTTTATATTTGTTTCATAACATAACTTGTGGAATATTAAAGGTTTTCATAATTATATTATCATCATAAATACAAAACATCAAGAGAAATATTAAGGATGGTATCATTGGATCATGTCCCCAATAATTCTTCAGCAATACTAAATTATGCCATCTTATATGAAAAATTATTTTGAAAGATCACCTGGCACATTTCATATAGAAAATATACTTTCTATTTTAAAATAATATCATTGAAATATAAAATTATTCCTTAACATTAAAAAAATATTATTTTGATATATCCTCGAAAACATTTAATAGAATATTTATGTAATTAATTTTAATGATGGAAAAAAATTTGTTTTATGTCATACACATTAAAATAAATATTTTTTCCCCATTTTTTGTAACACCCCGAGCTTCCATGATACACTTCTCATTCAATAATGTAATAGCTTGCGTTGTACACAACATCGAGTTCTAACACACTACAACTAATCAAAGTAGCCGTTATGAATAGTAATAGCCACTTTTAAAATTTATAGAAATTTTATATTTCAAAATGGACTTCATTTTTGTATTCCTAATATTGAAATTAGCCTATGTTGAAGTTTTTGTAATTTTCTGAGAACTTCAAAAATTTTATGAATGGTGAAAAATACTTAAAACAACTTTTCTAATCAAAAAAATTTATAGTGATAAGTTATACTATTGAGTGGTTTTAAAGTATAATTAGAATATATTTTTACCATTTTATCCAATGGTGGTCATTAGAATTAATTTCACTTTGAAATTGGACATAAACAATTGTCAATCTTTTGATATAAATTGTTTGTTAAAAACACGCTATTTATTGTGACAGTGGGAATTAATTATAAAATTAATTAATGAAAATTATATGTTTGCAATTTCATAAAATAGACATAATTTTTGATTTCGGAATATCAATTATAGCTTAGGGTGAAATTTTGGCATTGTTCTGAAAAACATCAATTTTTGATGAATAGTGAAACCACTAAGTGGTAGTTAAATAACTGATTTTTCGTTTAAATGAAATACTACCACTTCTATGATTTTATTTTCAAAAATCCGACATACATGGTTTTCATTAAGAAGTAAAATGTGGTTCAATGAGAATAAAATAATTTTTTGGTGAATAGTAACTTTTAAGTTCTTAATCGCGATTAGAGGTAATTAGTGTAGTTTAAGGTAAAAATAATGTTTTAATAATATGAGATGAGCTTGACACTTGTCCTACCCTCATTGGATGTTCCATGGCCGACCAAGAAAATCCATGGGTCAACATGGGGACCCCATGGAGCCACTTTAGTTGGAAAATGACATAAATATCTTTTATTTAATGTTAAAGTAAAAAATGACACAAACATGAAATGTTTTACTAAAACAATTTTTATATGGGGTTATACAAGTCATATTTTTGATTATAAATCTTCATTGGTAAGCTAAAAATATTTCCTACATCATAGTATTTTTTTTATAATTTTTAGAAATTAAATAAATTAAATTATTTATGACATCATGATGATGCAGCGATGACCTCATTATTTAACGATTTAAATAAAATGAGAAGATAATGTAAATTCCAAGGCTTAAACTTGTCCAAAGCCTATTGGATGAGGATATTTCGAACCCTTATCACCTTATCCTCTAATTATACAAGTGTGGGACCTTTAGAATCCAAAAAGCACTGTATAATAGAATAACATTTCATTACTTTCCAAAAGTGCCCCTCCTCTCCACTTATAAAAGGCCCCCACCACTCCCACCTTATTCACACCTTCAAGCCATTTGGCTCGGCCAACCTCTGCCCAAATACTCTCCAAACATCCCTCAATTACTCCGAGAAGCCTCACTTTGGGCAGAATTCTTCCCAAGGAAGCCTTTGTCTCAAATCAAAAAGAGTTACTCGATTTTTTTAGGTAATGTCTTTTCTAATGTTGTTTTGTTTTATTTTGCTTCTCCAACACCTTAAACTCTTTTCATTTCTTTCTTTTGTAACAAAACAAGTATCTACAATATACTAGTATGTTTTTATGATAAGGATTTGTTTTACACTTACACACACCTTCGTCTAATGGTTAACGAACATACTGTTTCTGTGGGTGGCGAAATACTGCCTCACAAAACGATGATTGTTCAAATTCTTTTAACACCTATAATGGTGGCCATTTTGATGACACTATTTTCATATATGATATATATATTATGTTTATTTTTTCCTTATGCTTCTGTATTTCTCATTTATGGCATACTTTATGATTTCCATTATGGGTAAACGCGATAATTTCATTTTAGGAAGTGCGGACTACCGCCCCCTCAAAGTGATGTGAATCGTTAATGCCATATGTGGTATGTATAAAGGATGGAGTAAATGATATTATATATGATATTATACTGAAAATATATTATACCTTTATATAATTATGATTTCATTCCATTAAATATGAAATAGAAATGAAAGTAGCGTTCATGCGTACGTACGGCTTACCGTCTCCATGAACGGTGCATTTCATTTCTTACCTCTAAATGTTACGTAATATTATGAATGAATGTGTATAATGGATATATATGATATATATGACATCTAAATCATGAATATAATTCTGGAGATAATGGATATTCTACCACATAAACAACTTGTAATTATAAGAAGTTTATTGATTGACTCAAGTACCAAAGATCGACAAAACGACCGTTATTAACTTAAATAATTACATAATGTTCATAACATGGTAATAAGTGATATAAAAGGAATAATGAACATAAAAAAGGTTTTTAAGTAAATAGAAATTAACTCTAGTTTATTATTCAGGGGGTTAAAGAACGGTCGAGTCAGGACAAGACGCAAGGTAAGGGAACTTCTTAACCCAACTTCCATTCTTTGGGTTAATCTCCTACTTTCAAATTATGTCATGATATTATTATGTCCTATATTGTATTTGTACATTCTTTATGTGTACATATAATGAATACACATAATAGATCTATTTTATTTTAAAAAATTATCTTTGTAAGGACTTCGTCTCAATCTCCTTTCATTGAGGCATATTTCGTTTTATACTCAACTTTATACGGTGTATAAACCCCTTTGACTTTTACTTTTATTCAAAAGGAATCTTTTTTATACGAAGCGTTTTGCTAAATGATAAAAGGGAATGTTTTTCTTTCCGTACTTATGCGGTAACAACGATTCTCCGCCTCTGTGACCATTATTTGAGTTTCGGCTTCCTCTACAAGCCATCATTTTTTTAATGAAAAATAAATACAAAGTTTTAACTTTCTTTTATTTTGGTATTGAAAATAGTTTTGAAAGCATTTTTATTATATAAATGTGTTGTATTGATATCTTGTGATTGAAATGTGGAAATGTTATGTTTCCTTTATGCATGTTTTATGTGATATGATTATGTTATGGTTTATGATATGTTTAAACCTATTCATATGAGGAATGTGTTCGACTTAATAAGTGACGGGTGGAGCCCGCTATAGCTCCTCGATGCATCGGTAGGTCTCATGAGACAACTAGACGTGGAATTGGCCGAGGCCCTTTACCAATTTGATTTATGGTTTTGTCCAATGCCTTAATCATTTTAGACGTCTTGGCCGAGGCCTTGACAAAATGTTTCAGAATGTCTGGCATTATGCATTCCATCATTATCAAAGTGGTTTTTGATATTGCATGTGATTATTCGACCAGTAGAATATCCATGTGAAGAAGTAAATGGAATTATCTCATTTTACTTTTTCCATATTATGTTAATGTTCATGTTTAAAAGTCTTTTGTTTTAGTTATACATTGCCTTAAATGTTTATGTTTATTTATGAAAGCTTCTGCAATATTGTTATCCTTACTGATCATCTGAGCTCACCCCTTTCAATGTTTTAATATTTTCCAGGATGTGAAGAAGTATTTTATGAATGACCTGCAGGGATAGTCAGAAGAGGATATGAGTGTGGACTATGAAGACTTTGTTATTAGTTTTTCACTTTATGATGTAATGTAACATTTATGAATGTATCTAGTGTTTCCAAGGATACTAAACTAATCGGTCTTTCGAGACTTGATCTTTTGTGATCATGCCAATGTTACGAAGTAATGCACCGACTCTGGGTAGCTGGGGTCGGGGCGTTACAGTTGGTATCAGAGGCATTTTAGTACTAACCTTGGAAGCTAGATTTAGATAAACTCTGATTAGAGCACATAGCCCGAAGATAGACTTTAAGGATTAGTATAGAAGAACTTCCAATAATTTTGGTATTATAGAGATTTTGTGAGTTTTCCGAGCAGTACGTCCCTGTCTGGATATGAGCAAGTAGAGGAGGCTCTGGCACAGATATACCTAGGGGTAAAACCCGAAAACACCACTTTGAGCTAGACTCGAACGGGAATTGGTGCACGACAACGGGCCTTGCTGCACTCTTGGTTACGACACTCCTGGGGGATATGCTTTGGATAATTCTCATTTTCTTTATAAACCACTATGAAGGGTTATAAGTATATACTTCCTCAAAGAGAACATTTTTATGGATTATATCCATAAATAGTTCAATTTATGTTAAGTATCTTACAAATATTGAATTATGTATTTTGATTTATAAACTAATATAGTTTATGCCATTGTTTAGAAATGGCACCTAGTGGAAGGAATGGAAACTGTATCAATGCACGCACTCCGTGTAGGGATTTCCCTCCTGCTCAAGATAATTATTGTGGAACTGGAGATACAACTGGTGCTGATCAACTTATTACCATACTGGGACAACTCACTCAGGTTATGAATAATAACCTTACTCGTATGGAGCACCCTGATCCGCAACGTGGAGGATCAATGTTAGACCGCTTCATGAGGCAACAAACACCAACATTTAATGGGGGTACAAATCCATTAGTAGCTGAGCAATGGATAAACTCCTTAGAGAAAATATTCCACGCCTTGGGGAGTAGTGAAAGGGAAAAGGTTATCATGGCAGTTTACCGCCTCACTGGAGATGCTGATCAATGGTGGTCATTGATTCAAAACACAAAGGAAGATGATGACATATCGAATATGGAATGGAGGGAGTTCAAAGATCTTTTCTTAGAAAAATACTTTCCTCATGACCATAGAGAAGATATGGAAAGGCAATTTTTGAGTCTGAAACAAAAGGAGGATGAGAATGTCGCAATGTATGAGGCCAACTTTACAAGGTTAGCGAGGTATGCTGCAGATTATATACGTAACCCAAGAGGTAAGATTGATCATTTCTTTGATGGGTTAAAACCATTTCTCCGTCGAGCTTTAGTATCACAATCGTTCTCAACATACGAAGATATTGTCTCATGTGCTATGAAGACAGAAAAGTAATTCTCTAAGTCTTATGACAACAAAGTAAAGCAAGAGAAGAAGAGAACGGTGGAACAAGAGACAGATAAAGGGAAAAAGGGAAAGAAGGATTTTCCATTATGTGATAATTGTGGGAAGAATCACCCTGGTACTTGTCTAAAAGGAATGGGAGTTTGTTATAAATGTGGGGAAAAAGGTCACTAGGCGTGTGATTGCAAGGGAAAGAAAGAGGCTATCAATGTTGAATGCTACAATTGTAGGGAAATGGGGCATTATGCAAATGAATGCCCTAAGCGTTAGGGAAACTTACCTTAGAAAAGGCCAAGTGATCATGGACAATCTTATACTGTTACTACAGTTGAAGCAAAATAATTAATGTATTGGTGCCTTTGGACTCATGGATTATATTCTGGTTATTAGAATAATGTGATATATATATATATATAAGTATTGTACTGCAGTACTTGTTGATTTCAGTAAGGTTTTAATATGATGAAGATAATTATATTTTTAGTATGTGATAATAAGAGAAACTTTACTTTGTTTGGGGAATCTGATAAATTGATTTTGGAATTAAGAGACCTTTTAGAGAAAGTCTAGACAGAGGTATTTTGGATAACTATAAAGGTTGGAGTGGATTAAGTTGATCTTTGGATAGTATTGTTTAAGGTTAAAAATTTATGAAGATTATTTTTGAATATTATAATTATATAGTTTTAGGAAAAGGACAACCTGCAGGGTGGGGCATAACCCGTCGCGTCGGACAAAGCTGCAGGAATCGAACCCACAATCATAGTGCGACAGGCCTTTATTTCCTACCACTAGCCTACAGGAAGTCCCTGGTTATTACAAAATAATTTTACTAATCTAAATGGTATGTGTTAACATTTGGAACCTTATACAATTAGGATAAGGGTAATATTTTTGAGTTCTATTATCTTTTGAGTGAAAGATGAGTTGAAGGTTGAAAATCTAATTGTCAAGCATAAATATATATATACCTATCTCTTATTCAATGAATAAATTAATTCTTAAACTTTAGTAAAGGGATATTAAAACAAAAAAATGTGTTATCCTAATACCTTATGTCTTGTTGAACTGATGATATTTTAAATCAACATAGATTGAAGTCTTTGAGGCCCTCAATTTGACAGTTGATTGTGATTGATGACCTCAATCACTCCCTACAAATATTTACGTTTTTCCTCCAATTATATGTCTTTAATTGCCACCAATGTTCTCCTAATCGAGATCATAATTGGGTGGTGACTTTTTCATTTCCCTTTCCCTCTTATTAAGGCTAAATTTTATTAATCTTATTTCCGATGTGGGTTTTCCACAAAGGTATTTTCTCTTTTCAACCTTTTATTCACAAAGAAAAATTTCAAATTGCGAGGACGCAATTTATTGAAGGAGGGGAGAGTGTAACACCCCGAGCTTCCATGATACGCTTCTCATTCAATAATGTAATAGCTTTCATTGTACGCAAAATCGAGTTCTAACACACTGCAACTAATCAAAGTAGCCGTTATGAATAGTAATAACCACTTTTTAAATTTATAGAAATTTTATATTTCAAAATGGACTTCATTTTTGTATTCCTAATATTGAAATTATCCTATGTTGATTTTTTTTTAATTTTCTGAGAACTTCAAAATTTTTATGAATGGTGAAAAATACTTAAAACAACTTTTTTAATCAAAATAATTTATAGTGATAAGTTATACTACTGAGTGGTTTTAAAGTATAATTAGAATATATTTTTACCATTTTATCCAATGGTGGTCATTAGAATTAATTTCACTTTGAAATTGGACATAAACAATTGTCAATCTTTTGATATAAATTGTTTCTTAAAAACACGCTATTTGTTGTGACAGCGGGAATTAATTATAAAATTAATTAATGAAAATTATATGTTTGGAATTTCATAAAATAGACATCATTTTTGAATTCGGAATATCAATTATAGCTTAGGGTGAAATTTTGGCATTGTTCTGAAAAACTTCAATTTTTGATGAATAGTGAAACCACTAAGTGGTAGTTAAATAACTGATTTTTTGTTTAAATGAAATATTACCACTTCTGTGATTTGATTTTCAAAAATCCGACATACATGGTTTTCATTAAGAAGTTAAATGTGGTTCAATGAGATTAAAATAATTTTTTGGTGAATAGTAACTTTTAAGTTCTTAATCGCGATTAGAGGTAATTAGTGTAGTTTAAGGTAAAAATAATGTTTTAATAATATGAGATGAGCTTGAAACATGTCCTACACTCATTGGATGTTCCATGGCCGACCAAGAAAATCCATGGGTCAACTTGGGGACCCCATGGAGCCACTTTAGTTGGAAAATGACATAAATACCTTTTATTTAATGTTAAAGTAAAAAAATGACACAAACATGAAATGTTTTACTAAAACAATTTTTATATGGGGTTATAAAAGTCATATTTTTTATTATAAATAGTCATTGGAAATATAAAAAGATTTCCTACATCATAGTATTTTTTTTATAATTTTTATACATTAAATAAATTAAATTATTAAGACATCATGATGATGCAGCGATGACCTCATTATTTAACGATTTAAATAAAATGAGAAGATAATGTAAAATCCAAGGATTAAACTTGTCCCAAGCCTATTGGATGAGGATATTTAGAACCCTTATCACCTTATACTCTAATTATACAAGTGTGGGACCTTTGGAATCCGAAAAGCATTGTATAATAGAATAACATTTCATTACTTTCCAAAAGTGCCCCTCCTCTCCACTTATAAAAGGCCCCCACCACTCCCACCTTATTCAAACCTTCAAGCCATTTGGCTCGGCCAAACTCTGCCCAAATACTCTCCCAACATCCCTCACTTACTCCTAGAAGCCTCACTTTGGGCAGAATGCTTCCCAAGGAAGCCTTTGTCTCAAATCAAAAAGAGTTACCCGATTGTTTTAGGTAATGTCTTCTCTAATGTTGTTTTGTTTTATTTTGCTTCTCCAACCCCTTAAACTCTTTTCATTACATTATTTTGTAACAAAACCAGTATATAAAATATACTAGGATGTTTTTATGATATGTATTTGGTTTACACTTACACACACCTTCGTCTAATGGTTAAAGAACATATTGTTTCTGTGGGTGGCGAAATACTGCCTCACGAAACGATGATTGTTAAAATTCTTTTAACACCTATAATGGTGGCCATTTTGATGACACTATTTTCATATATGATATATATATTATGTTTATGTTTTCCATATTCTTCTGTATTTCTCATTTATGGTATACTTTATGATTTCCATTATGGGTAAACGCGATAATTTCATTTTAGGAAGTGCGGACTACCGCCCCCTCAAAGTGATGTGAATCGTTAATGCCATATGTGGGATGTATAAAGGATGGAGTAAATGATATTATATATGATATTATACTGGAACTATATTATACCTTTATATAATTATGATTTCATTCCATTAAATACGAAATATAAATGAAAGTAGCGTTCATGCGTACGTACGGCTTACCGTCTCCATGAACGGTGCATTTCATTTCTTACCTCTAAATGTTACGTAATATTATGAATGAATGTATATACTGGATATATATGATATATATGACATCTAAATCATGAATATAATTATGGAGATAATGGATATTCTACCACATAAACAACTTGTAACTATAAGAAGTTTATTGATTGACTCAAGTACCAAAGATCGACAAAATGACCGTTATTAACTTAAATAATTACATAATGTTCATAACATGGTAATAAGTGATATAAAAGAAATAATGAACATAAAAAAGGTTCATAAGTAAATATAAATTAACTCTAGTTTATTATTCAGGAGGTTAAAGAACGGTCGAGTCAGGACAAGACGCAAGGTAAGGGAACTTCTTAACCCAACTTCCATTCATTGGGTTAATCTCCTACTTTCAAATTATGTCATGATATTATTATGTCCTATATTGTATTTTTACTTTCTTTATGTGTAGATATAATGAATACACATAATAGATCTATTTTATTTTAAAAAATGATCTTTGTAAGGACTTCGTCTCAATCTCCTTTCATTGAGGCATATTTCGTTTTATACTCAACTTTATACGGTGTATAAACCCCTTTGACTTTTACTTTTATTCAAAAGGAATCTTTTTTATACGAAGCGTTTTGCTAAACGAAAAAAGGGAATGTTTTTCTTTCCGTACTTATGCGGCAACAACGATTCTCCGCCGCCGTGACCATTATTTGAGTTTCGGATTCCTCTACAAGCCATCATTTTTTTAATGAAAAATAAATACAAAGTTTTAACTTTCTTTTATTTTGGTATTGAAAATAGTTTTGAAAGCGTTTTTATTATATCAATGTGTTGTATTGATATCTTGTGATTGAAATGTGGAAATGTTATGTTTCCTTTATGCATGTTTTATGTGATACGACTATGTTATGGTTTATGATATGTTTAAACCAATTCGTATGAGGAATGTGTTGGACTTAATAAGTGACAGGTGGAGCCCGCTATAGCTCCTCGATGCATCGGTAGGTCTCATGAGACAACTAGACGTGGAATTGGCCGAGGCCCTTTCCCAAATTGATTTATGGTTTTGGACGAGGCCTTAATCATTTTAGACGTCTTGGCCGAGGCCTTGACAAAATGTTTCAGAATGTCTGGCATTATGCATTCCATCATTATGAAAGTGGTTTTTGATATTGCATGTGATTATTCGACCAGTATAATATCCATGTGAAGAAGTAAATGGCATTATCTCATTTTACTTTTTCCATATTATGTTGATGTTCATGTTTAAAAGGCTTTTTTTTAGTTATACATTTCCTTAAATGTTTATCTTTATTTATGAAAGCTTCCGCAATATTGTTATCCTTACTGAGCATCTGAGCTCACCCCTTTCAATGTTTTAATATTTTCCAGGATGTGAAGAAGTATTTTATGAATGACCTGCAGGGATAGTCAGAAGAGGATATGAGTGTGGACTATGAAGACTTTGTTATTAGTTTTTCACTTTATGATGTAATGTAACATTTATGAATGTATCTAGTGTTTCCAAGGCTACTAAACTAATCGGTCTTTCGAGACTTGATCTTTTGTGATCATGCCAATGTTACGAAGTAATGCACCGACTCTGGGTAGCTGGGGTCGGGGCGTTACATTTTTAGTAAAAAGTAAAAACTAACTCCTTTAAAAAATGAAAAGATGAATCATTTTAAATCATTTTGTAAATTTCAGACATAGTAAAAAAAATTATTTTAAATATTATTATTGAATACTAAAAACCTTCTTTGAAACATTTATAGAAAATATATACATGGAAGAAAATAAAATTTTGACTTAAGAGAGAAATAAAGTAGCTTTCTTCTTAAAAATATTTGTTGGTATATTAAAAAAATTAAGAGGAAAAAATGAGAGGAAAAAATTTATTATCTAGAAATAACTAGATTATAATAAAATAAATTTTTTTCCTAAGTGTTATATGAAAATATTTCATAATTGTAAACTTGATCACAAAAAAATAGTGATAAATAAGGAGATTATAACATTAAATTTTTACAACTTTTGTAAATTTGGAATCATAATCCCTATGAAAGAATAAATTTAAATATAAAATTAAATATAATTATAATAAATATTTTCATTATATATCATGTGAAATAGTATGTATATACACCTCATAAGAAAAGAGAGGTTTGTAACATAACATATTTCCCAAGGAAACCAAATTGAGACAGAAATACATTAACTCATGTCTCGACTTTCTTCATACACATTAAGACTCATGTATAATCAATATATGATAATTATAAATCTATTAAATAACCATTAATATTATATATCATATGATATATTATTTACTTATGACCATTCATTTCCTGTTTATGAACAATTCCTTTTTAAAATCTCATTTTGGATAATAACTACTTCATTTTTCTTGTATGTTTTGGTTTGGTATTTTAAATAATTTTACTCTGATCATTGATCCATAATATAAAAAATGTTAAAAATGATATAAATTTTTTATATATTTCTTATATATTTATTTATAATAATCTATAAAAGTCGCTGATTGAAAATGAATTACATTGTTCATGGTGATGGTATGTCGTATGTGCGCATGAAATTTGTTTTTATTTTATTGACGAATGAAAGAAATAAAGTTAAATATTAATTAACAATTAAATGGTAATTTATATACCATATATATCATAAATATTCCTTAAATATTTCATTATTACCATTCAAGTCAATATAAAATGAAAAACGCATCACATTTCTTTGTGGAGGTGGTAGTCGACACGTACGCACGAGCGATGATATCATTTTCAAAAATATTGGAAGGAAAGAAGTTTTATATTATATTATAATTAAAAAGTATATTTATTTAATAAATATTATATATATACTTTTAATACATAATTATATCCACCTGTGAAAGACGGTGATGAAAAAAAATTACATCAATTTGCAAGGTGGTGGTCTATCGTACACATGAGCAATGATTTCATTTCCCATTTTATGGAAGAGGATGTGAATATAGATTATTCTGTTGACATAAAAACAACTCAGTATATATTAAATAATTTTTATATTTTATTCAGTTTATTAAAACTTGAATTACTGTGGAAAGAGATAAACTAAAAAGAGAAATTATTTAGTGAAGGCAATTATCATCGCTTAGAAAAGCCTTCTGGGATCTCTTATTAAGGACCTTAAGGTTGGTATTTTGGGAATAAAGGAAGATATATAACTTTTAAAAGGATTTTTGGAAGATATTTTTCAGGTTATATTCCTAAAAAATGGCTTAATATTTTTGAATTATTGAGGGAGGATATCCCATTTTATAATTGTGGAGTAGTGATGTTTTTGTAAATACCCAAAAATATTCAATATTTAGAAGTAAAATTCAAGAAATGTTCCTTGAAAAGTGATAAATAATGCATTGGAGGGAATATATGTTCTATCCACAACTCTAAAATAAATAAAACACATGCTTTTTAAACATTTTATTCCCTTATCCACTAATTTTAGTCATTTTTACCATTTTAGTTTTCACCACGAAAACTAGTCTCTTTTAATTTACCTTGGTAATTTATCCTTTAATATTAATAAAAAATGATACATAATGAATAATTTTCAACAAATTATTTTATGTATTAAATATAATTTAGTAAATAAATATAATATTTGTGTTGAAAATTAATTTTAATGCATGCATATGTAGTGCAAAAAACCTCGTTTTAACCTTAACCATTATAATTAATTGTTTATATTGTTATTACTATTGTTTTTCAAAAAAATTGTTTTGAAATTATAATATAATATAAATTACACTGATTTAGAATATGGAATAAATTTTTTATATTCAATTTAATGAATTGGTTGAATTTAATTTAAGAATAAAACCCTAAGATGAGAAGAAAAGGTGGTTTTCCAAAGAGAACATTTTTATTAGTATAGAAGTTTTTAAAATAAAAAATAAAAAATAAATTTATTATAATGACCTAAACTATATTAAGTATAAAATAAATTAAATAATTTTACTTATACAAATTTTTATAGAAAAATATAATTTGTTAATAATTTAAACGAAAAGGTAGTTTTTAATAAAAACAAGTAATTTTCAGTATTTATTAAAAAATTAATCTTTTCAAAAAAAATAAAAAATTTAACTTAAGATAATTTTGAAATTCTGATTCAAAAAATTATATTTATTTTTTCAAATAAATTATCTAAAATCACCTAAAATAAATTTTATTATTTTTTGACAAAAAAAAAATAGAAAACAATATTTTTTAAGTATATAAAATCTTTTCCAAAAATTAAGTACGTATTTATCAATATATTTTCTCTAACTAAAACTTATATACCTAATTTTCAAAAAAATCTTAATAATACCACAACATTTAACATCTATGCAATAATAGACATGTTCAAATAATAATATTAATAATATATTGTGGTTCGTTATAACTCGGTGTTGTGTGTAATCCAAAAAATCAAAGTGATTAAATTTATTTGAAAAAATATATTGTAATTCCCTTCCCCTATAATCCTGGAGCCGATGCATTATTTTATTATTTTTACATGATTACAAGGAATCAAATCCTAAAGGACCGATCAATTTAGCGGTTTTTGAAATTGAGATTTACATGAAACCCATAATACCTTGGAAAAAGATAAAACAAACATGAGTCATAATAAAATGAAATAGACGACATCCTTGAAACTCATTCAAAGGATTCCTTTTCATAACTTAGGGAAAGAAAACAGAATAAGGGTGAGCTCAAATTCTTATTAAGGGTATGTAAAGAGGAAGAAATAATGAATCAATGAGAATAAATAAATATGGAAAGGTAAATAATAGATAACACATTCCATTAAAATTACTAGATAAGGCATAATCAATAGGGAATGTTAAGTAACTAAAAACAAAATCCATTTAATTAATAAACTGAGAATGATATACATCTATATATTTTATCATATTATATCCTCATGGATAATAATAATGATAACTGAAATATCTATGAAGGAAATGCTTAATTATTAGAAATCATGTTTGAGGCACATGAGAACCTATACAATAAAAATAAACCCTCTAGAATGTTAAAAACAAATCGTAGAAACCTTTCTAATTTGGCCCACATAATAATCTCATGAGAACCCATCAATGCATTGAGAGGCTATATAAAGTTCGGGCGCCACCATTCATTACATGTCTAAAGCATTCTTTATATCAAATAATCAATTTAATCAATAGATAATATGCCTCATCAAATATACATATTGAATAAATAAAATGGATTTATCTATAATTACTCAAATTATTATAAGTAATAATAAGGGTTGTTTATGTTGATTAATGGATGTACCATTGAAATATCATTAAAAATAATCTTGGTGAAAATAATAGTTAAACGCTCCAAAGCCTCGAATACCACTTTTGAAAAATGAGAATTATAATTAACCATGAATTAAATGAAACTTATAATATCATCAGAATAATTATATTCATGTAATAACATGTTAAATGGTAGTATATACACCATATAAAACTGAATTGGTGCATAACAACAAATAAGTCTCAATGGCATGTAAATTCAGACGAAATCCCATACATTGAGTCTGACTTGTCTCATGTTTCTATATATTCCTAAATAATAACCATATGTTAATTATTTAATTTATTTAAAATATATTTAATGTTTTTAATTAATTTTAATTCACTTATTACCATGTTTTATACAACTACTTAAACAATTAGGTTTGTGTCGGGTGTTTTTGACCAAATTCGGCATATGTCAAAAATGAATTCGGTAGGTCGATTATAATCAAAAGGTTAATTATATAAACATATATATAATAATAATAACATAATTTCCATAATTATACATCAATTTTACTTTTAAAACCAATCATGAAATAAGTTTATGAAAAAAATGAACCAATGTTACAATCATGGAGATAGTAGGTCATATGTACGCGTGAGTAACATTTTCATTTTTCAATAATCGTTATGAAAAGAAGGTAAGTAAAATTTTATCCTTATATAATGATAATCATATAAAAAATACCATTTTATTTAATCATATATACTTATATATATAATTATAGTTATGTAGAAGGAATCACACCGTGTCAAGGAGGTGATAGTTCACACGTCCATGGTCAACATTATCAGTTTTTAGTTTGTGAAAAGGGTAATAAATAATATGATACATTATATTTACATAATTTCAATTATTTTATTAATATAATATATATTTAATTTATGTCACATAAGTTTAATTAAACCCATACATTATACATTTTATGTAAATCATGAATGAATCACATCGCTCTGTGGAGGCGGTAGTCCACACTTCCATAAATGATTTTATCGTATTTATAAAAAATTGAAATCATAATTGTATGTTCTATATAAAAATTAAAGTAGAATTAATTAATTATAAATATCATAAATATCATATATATATATATATATAGTTTTTCCACTATGATTCCCACCATCATAGGTGGTAAAAAAAGAATGAACAATCATCGTTTCGTGAGGCGGTAGTTCGCCATACACATAAATGGTATGTTTGTTACTAATTATATGGAAGTGCCTATGAGTGTAGGTAAAAAACTTAGAATTAAAATATCTTATTATATTTAGGATATTTTTTTATTTTATAATCATGTAAAAAGGATAATTTATAGAGTATAAAACAGAAAAAAAAATCTAAAGAGCTTGAGGAATGATGCTACCTCTTTTTCGGGTAACTCTTATTGGTTTGCACCAAAAGGATTATTTGGATGGATTCCCTCAAAATGGTGGATTATAGGATGAGGGGCGGTATGTTTAGGATATTTTAGGGAATATATTTTTTTATCCAAATTTTCTTGAGATTTTTGAGGAAGTTGGAGTCTTGAGTACATTTTTAGTGGAGGAGTATTGACACTCTTGTAAATTTTGCAAAAGATAATTCCACCCACATTTTTTCCAATGCTCATGAATCCAATAATAGAACCCAGTATATAAAATGGAGTATCTGGTAAAAATATTTCCATCCAAAATATTTTGGACAAGTTTATAGTTCATTTTTGTTCTTATGTTTAAGGTTTAGTCATTCGTTAAGCTAAATTTTCTCTTGATCATTGTAATTGTGTTTAATTACTTTTACAAATATTTTTTTGTCAAAAACTAAGTTTAACTTATTATAAACTATAAATTATTATTATTACAAATATGGAATACTTTTTTACAAATTAAAAACATTGGACTTTTATAAATTAATTTCAAATTAATCTCGTAGATGGGACGATAATGTGGGGTTTTAAAGTAAAAACATCCAAAAGTTTGCTATGTTTTTATGTCCAATTTCAAAGTGAAATTGATTATAATGAATTAAATTGTATTAATTAATGAAAAAATCCTATTAAACTTTTATCCCAATTTAAAATATAATTATACCATATAAATAAATTAGAATGAAAATGAGTTTCAAATTAAAATTCAATGTTTTTCACTATTAATAAAAAATAGAACTTCATAGAAAAATAGAAACAATTCATCCTAAAATAATTTTAATGTTTCTATTTAAAAAATTAAGCTTTTTTTGAAATATAAAATTTATCAAATTTCCAAAATTTATATTTAAAATAGGTTCTCCAATTAGTGGAAGAAAATCTATTTTTATAAAAATATCAGTTTTTATGTGTAATATTTTATCTGTCTTCATATTATGAATTTAAAATCATTTGTATGAATATAAAAAATATGTTATTTAATATATAATATTTATGTTTTATTAATATCAATCACTAATTGTGGTTAATTTAATTTATTAGGATAAAATGACTGTGTGAGAATAAAAATAGTTTTTTCTACAAACATTCCATTTATATTAAATTGGTTCTTATAATCATTTATAATTAATTTCTAACTAATGAATTCAACCATATATTTTCATAAGTTATTTAATACTATTCATAATATCAATTTAATTTCTAGGTTGTATTTTATTATATTAAATAATAGTATCTTTATAATATATTGTTTTTGGTAAAACATGGTCTTGCTTGTAATGAAAAAATAACTCCATGTTGTGTGCATTAAAAGTTTTATAAAATATTTATTTAAAATATTATATATATCCTAAAGTCTCTTAATGTTTTATTCATTTCTATTCTTAGTGTTTCCTTTTATGCACTCAATTAAATAAAACATTCCTATTTTAAAATTTCAAAGTGTTATATTCCCCCTAACTTAATTAAATTGCTTCCTCGTAATTTAAACTTGATATTGGTAATCAAGGTCTTGATATTTGAAAAATAATTATTAATAAAAAATACAAAGCATAAATAGGCTTAATAAAATTTCTTCTTAATAGGATAGAAAGTAAAGTACAGTGATCACATAACTAGGTTCCCTAGTCGTGAACATAGGTGGGAAATGTAACACCCAAGATTTTCTGGTATGCCTATTTTAAAATTTAACATCTTCAATAGTTTATCTTTTGTAAAACATTGAGTTTAAAACCATAATATACTATTAAATATTACTTTTGATATTTCAATGTGAGAATTATGAATAATAATATGACTAATAAAATAGTTACTTTACCTATGAAAGTAAAAATATAATTTTTGTATCTTATAAATAAAAATATTGTATATATCCCTTGTGTCCAACAAGAATTTATAGAGAGGAAATCATTAGATATAAGACATAAAAGGGATGAATCATTTTCCAATTATGAAACTAAATTTACAATTTTATCAAGGAATGCTATGGATTATGTGCGTAATCCAAAGAGAAATATTAATGGATTATTTTATAGTTTAAAACCATACCTTTGAAGGGCCCTAATCTCCAAAACATTCTCATCATACAAAGATATTATATAAAATTTTATCAAGATAGGGAAATAATTCTCTATTTATTTTTAATTTAAAGGAGTTAAAGACATGAAGAGGGATGTTGAACACTCTGGAAAAGGAATTAATGGAAACGGGGTAAAGGGAAGAGTTGAATTTTCATATTGAAATAAATTTGTTATGAAACATCATGGAACATGACTATGGGGGATGGGAGTTTGTTACATGTGTGGATAAAATGGACAATAAGACCATGATTTCAAGAGAATGAAATAATCTACTAATGTTCAATTCAACAGTTATAAAGAGATGGGAAGTTATGAAAATTATTTCCCTATGAGTCAAGGAAACTTTCTCCAAAAAAAGAAAAGGGATAAGGCTATGATTAACTAGTCACAAAAACTGAGGTTGATGTTCCTAATGATGTGGTGGAAGTTACTTTAATCATATCCTGAAATTTAGCTAAATTTTAATTTTATTCTGGATCATCTCATTACTTTTTATCTTCTGATTTTTCTTTAAAAATTAGATATATCCAATTCACCTTAACATGGAAATTATTAGTAAAGAATATTAGTAGATACCATGTTGTACAAAATATGTGTCAGTAAATACCTACTATAACACACAAACATCCTATAATTACTGATTTTATCATCATACCTAATGTGGATTTTGATATAATTCATGGTATGGACTAGATTTCAAAATATAATAAAAATAGTTATTGAAAAGTAAAGTAAATTATGATTCGTGATGAAGATATGGAATTTCTTAATTTTATTGGGGGTAAATTATCATCTTGTTTATATATAGATCAAGCACCAGTAGATCTTTTAAATTAAATTCTTATAGAGGAAGGGAAAACATCATCCACTGATGAGGAATGAAATATTAAAACTAAAGATGTACCTATTTTTAAAGAATAAATTTATGTATTTCCAGAGGATTTAACTAGACATTATTTAAAGAAGAAATTTGAGTTCTCTCTTCATATACTTTATAATGAAATACATATATAAAAGACTCTTTATTGAATGGACCCTATGGAATTAGTGGTGACAAAGAAAAAAATAGAGTAATTGAGATATAAGTGATTTGTTTCTCATAGTGTTTCTCCATGGGGATCCTCTGTTATCTTTATCAAGAAGAAAGATGAATCCCTGAGGTTGTGCATTGACTATAGAGAAATAAATACTATTATAATAAATAACAAGTATCATATGCCTCACATTGATGATTTATTTGGTCACCTTCATAGAGTTAAATAATTTTTAAAGATTTATCATTTATTTGGATATAATAAATTGTATTTGAGGAAGGAATATATTCCAAATAAAGTATTCCGAACTAGGTACCAACATTACAAGTTTTTAGTAATTCCATTTATACTAAATAATGCACCCTTTGTTTTGCTGGATATAATGAAAATAGTGTCCAAGCAATATATTTACAATTTTTTGTGATATTTATTGATGATATCTTGATATATTCTAAAATATATGAGTACCATGAGAACCACTTGAGGGTTTTTAAAAATAATCTTAGAAGAAAAAGGTGATATGTGATGTTTAGAAAGTGTGAATTTTGGCTTCAAAAAGTTTTTTTATTAAAAATATTATCTCTAAGGATGGAATCTCAGTTGATCCTGTGAAGGAAAAGGTAGACCAGGAATGTGCTACGCCAATGTAAATGACCATGGTACATAGTGTCATTAGCTTAAAATTTTTATCCCAGTGCTTCATTCAGAATTCGTCCTGATTAGCTAACCTGTTAACCAAGATTACTCATAAAGGGTTTAAGTTCATATTTACAATAGAATGTAAAGACTATTTTGAATAATTGTATAATATATTAGTGATTGATCCAATATTTATTCTACCATCTAGAAATGGTGGATTTTTAATTTATAGTGGTGCATCAGTATAATTACTTGGTTGTTTCATTACAGAGAATGATAGATTTATTCCATATGTATTAAGGTAGTTAAAAACTCAGGAATGGGACGTTCCAACTAATGGTCTTTAGTTAGAAGCTATAATCATTTCTCTGAAAATATAGGGACACTATATCTATGGTGAAATAAGTGAGATATATACATATCACAAGATTTTTAAATATATCTTCTCATAGAGAAAACTCATCATGAGGCAAAGGAGATGGCTCAAGCTACATATGAATTATGATTGATTAATACACTACCACACGGGGAAGGAGAATAAGGTAGTAGATGCATTGAACATGAAGGATCATGGTGTTATGGACAAAATTAGGATTGACAAGGATCCAGTGTACATGTATTTAGAAAAGATGGATATAGGAATTATCAGGGAAGGGAAAACATCCTTACTTTTTCAATTGGTTTCCCAGCCATCTTTATTAAAAGCAATTAAACTTTCTCAGTTTGATGATGATAATTTTAAAAGGAAAACTAAATCTTTGAATGATGGGATGTTGGAAGACTTCATACATGAAGATGGAATATTCAAATTTGCGAATATTCTGTGTGTTCCTGCTATAGCTTGGATAGAAATGGAGTTATTGGATGATTCCCATAGCTCAAATTTTTTTATACACCCTGGTTTAACTAATATGTATAGATATTTAAAGAATCATTTACGGTGAGACAAAATGAAATTGGAAATTAATGATTATGTATCAAGATGTTTAATATTCCAAAGGGTGAAGGTTAAAAGAAGACATCATAATAGATTCATACAACCTATGAATTTTCCTACAGGGAAATGGGATGACATTACTATGGATTTTATCACTATATTACCAAAAAACTCCAAGAAATAATGATGATATATGGGTAATTTTTGACCAACTTACCAAATCTACACATTATCTCACCATAAGGGAGGATTTTACATAGGAATACCTTCTAAAAATCAATATTAATAAAGTTTTAAGAATTCAAAGAGAACCTATTTCAATTTTTTTTGTCCTGAACGATGATTTTCCTCGAAACTTTAGAGAAATATTCTGAAATATTTAGACATTGGGTATCATTTGAGTACATATTTTCTCCCTCAAACTAAAGGGTATTCTAAAAGGACCATTCAAAAAATTATAAAACCCACTGATATCTTGATCACTTAACTTTCATGGTATGTTGGATCAATATTTACATTTGGAATAGTTTTCCTATAATAAGAGTTTTCATTCAAGTATTGAAATGGCCCCATATGAAGAACTCTATGGAAAGATATTTCATTCAACAGCTTGTTTGTATGAAGTTGGTGAAAGGAAGCTTGTCAGTCCAGAATGTGTGGAGGAAACAACAAAATAGGTAAAGGCTATTCAAACCCATATCAAAGAATCTTAAAGTAGGAAAATATCTTTGCCAATAATTGAAGGAATTATTTGGCATTTACAGTGGGGGATCCTGTTTTCTTGAATGTATCTCCATGAAAGGGTATTATAAGATTTTGAATGAAAGGTAAACTAAGCTCCATGTACATTGGTCCATCTGAAATCCTGGAGATAATTGAAACATTGTAATATCATTTGAAGATTCCACGTAGACTTTAAAAAGTAAATAACTTATTCCACATCTCTTCGTTAAAGAAGTACATGCCAGACCAAATGCATGTTCTCACTTGTAAAGGAATATAATTGGATCTTGAATTATCTTTTTATGAAGAACCTATCCAGATTCCAGATAGTAGTGATCATGTGATGAGGAATCAGATGAACCTATTGGTAAAGGTACATTGTAAAAATCATAAAATTGAAGATGTGATTTGGGAATAAGGGGAATTTATGATGAAGAACTACCCAAATATTTATTATGTGACATCCTAGAAATTTTAAGGAGGGATTTTTTATAGGAGGGGAGAATGTTAAACCCCATGATTTTATGGTATGCCTCTATTAAAATGTAATATCTTATATACATTATTCTTCATGGAACACCAAGTTTAAAACCATAATATACTATTAAATATGACCATTTCAATAGTAGTGTGACCATTAGAAATTGTAATATGACCAATAAAATAATAACTTCACCTATGTAAGTATAAATAAAATGGTTTAATCTTATAAATGAAAATATGGTATATTTTTATCATTGAATCAGTAAATAATTTTTTTTAAATGATAAATTAATTGTTGGTATTTTTGTGAAACATAAATGTTTATTCAAAATTTTACAATTAATATAATGATTTAAAAGAAGTTTTATTTTCAAAAAATGGATTCATAAATTATTTTTTTCTTGTATTTATAAGATAATTTAATGAGAACATAGCTAATTTTTCAAAGTGTGCTAAAAAATTGATAATATTAAGAAGTGTATTTTTTAGTAAATAATGATTTTATTGAAAAATTAAATTTCTCATATTTAGAAAATTATTTTCCTAAAAAGGATTTTATCTTTTATTTCTACTCCTTGAAAAAATTTAATGCTAATTTTTTTTGATTTTTATAAAATATTTTAATTTTTATAAATAGTAAAATACTATAATTTATGGTATTTGGAATTTTTAGAAAAATAAATGAATTCAAAAATAATGAATGATTTCAGAAACCATTATTTAAAACCCACATTCATATTTTATGGTATTTTTTCACAAGAATAAGAAATATTCATTATCTTGATTTTAAATAATAAACAAATGAATAAAACATTCAAAAAACACACCTCTCCTCCAATATAAATACCACCCCTTCTCCTTACACCTCCAAAGCCTTGAATATTTTTAATAGTATGACAATTTCATCTCCCAAAACTCTCCCCAACATTATGGTCCTTCTTCTCTCACCAAAAGATCATTTTAAAGTTCATTGTAGAGGTTCTCATGGAGAATAATTCAAGAGGTAAATCCCCTTTCGTTCTTTTATTTTTTCTTTCCATTTCATTTCTTTTCATATCAGTTGCATGAATCCTATTTCCAAACATGATTGATAACTCCAATATATTTTATAAAATGTGATTTTATTATGTTAATGGGATATATACCATCAACTCTATTCTTTTACTATCATTTTATTCTAAGAGATGAAAACATTGTCTCTAATGTGCTAATTTACCACCTTCATGGAAAATGAGTTTTTGTTTTTCAATTCCTTCTTAAAGGATAGTCATAAAATCATTTTTATGATTAAAAAACACTATTATAAATGTATTAAAACATATTTAATATTATATAACCTTTATATATACATTATATTAATTCATAAGACAAAACTATATCATGGTGATCGAAAAAACACCAAAATAATCCAGACGATTATCACTAACATTTTATGTAATAAATCGTCCACTTATCTAGAAACAAGATGATATAAAATACCATTAAATATTATTTAATTTCATTAATAACATATAATTTCAATTATGGATAACTATTCCCATTTCATATGATCTTTCATATATGTATACAACTTAACGGATCATAAAAACCAAGGAAACAAACACTTATGAACGATAAAATTGACTCTTATAACTCATCAAAAAGACCCTAATTGAACTTAAAAATATTTTACTAAATAATATACATTTTTAATATGTTCTGAATTAAATTATTAATTAATCTAATTTCATTAACTAGGGAAGCATGTATATGTGTAGAACGCTTCCACACATAAGGTATGAGTTTCTACCCAAAGCACCATTTTTCATTTGGGTTATACTTTCTCTCTATTTACCCCAATGTGAGTATTATTTATTTATATATAATTCTTATTAATTATATGTATATTTTAAAAATTCATGTATCTATATCATTTCATCTTTATTTTATTAGGAAATAAATATTTTATAAGGTTTTTCATTTCAATTCTTCCCTATAAGCAATCCCAATTAGAGGGAATTGCCAAATTCTCACCCATTTCTGAGTAGAATCCATACATTTTTTTAAGAAAACAATATCCATATAAAATAACTACTTTTATCATGAAAACCTGTCTTACCTATTTTTGGTTTTAGGTAAACAATTAATCCTTGTCCTTATTAAAGACTATTTTATATTTTGTTTATAATGTAATGATGTGGCTCAATTTTAATGTTTCTTTAAAAATACTTTTTTATTATTTCATTTCAGTTGGAAGTCATTTATTCCTAAAACAAAATTTCATTTCCCTTCCCTTTTATTTCTTTTATTTATATTTTTATAATCTAATTTTATGACAAATAAATTTGTTTTTACAAAAGAACTCTTCTTTCCAATGTAAAAGGGAATTTCTCTGAAGAATTTCTCGATGATTCTATTAGAGTATTTGTATCTGTTAAAACACCTTATTTTGAATCATAGGCTATATTTAAGTTGATATATTTTTTTAAAATCCACCACATTTTATTGAATGGTTTATTATTATTTATGGGGGAGTACTAACTTGATACCATTCCCTGTATTACTCTAGATGTTTTACGATTATGTTTATTTTTTAGTCAATGTTACTAACATTTAATATGTTAGTTTCATTATAAATGTATTTTTTTATTATGCTTCATGTACATTATATGAGTAATTTATTTTACTTATTATGTGACGGGTGGGGCTGGATATAGCCCCTCAATGCATTAATGGGTCTCATGAGACAAACTAGAATGGGTTTTTTACCCATTTATATATGGTGTCTTGGAAGAGGACTTGATGGTATGTTTACGATGTCTATAATTATGCATCCCCTCATTATTTTACAAGTATTTATTAATCTATGTGATTATTCTACTAGTAAAAGATCTATGGTTATGTTTTATAATCAAGTGATTATTCATATTCCATTATTTAATCAGAAATTATTTCTTCCATATTATTCTAAATATTATGTTTTAATGGAATTTTTATTAGTTATTCACCTTTGTTTATTTTTTATGATTATTTATGATAGATTATACTATATTTATTACCCTTACTAATAATCTGATCTCAACCCTATCTTATGCTTTATTTCTCCCTAATATGTGAAGATGTATATTATGAATGACTTGAAGGGATAATCTAAGTGTTTATGGGTGTTTCCAATAGAGTTTCTATGTTGTATTTCATTTAATATTATAATGTAAAACTTATGTTTGTATCTATTTGTCTAAATATACTAATATATTTGGTCCTTTGGGATGTGACCTCTTTTTCAAAATAACAATATAATTAATTAAGTCACCATCTCTGAGCTGCTGGGGTTTGGGTATTTTCATTTGGTATTATATGAAGTTTAGTAGAAATCTTAAAAACTAGATTTATAAAATATAGATTATAGAAAATAACCCTAATATTTAAATTGAGTGTAATCATAAAATAACATCCTAGAATTTTGGTAAGGTAGTGATTATGTGGGTATTTCTTGCAACACATCCATGTTTTGATAATACAAGTGGGCATAGTTCTAGCATAGATGTTTCTAGGGATAACCACTCTGACAAGGTGCATGGGGTTTGATTCAGCATAACCTGGTACATGAAAATAGTCCCTACTATGCACTTGGTTTGACACACCTTTGTGACATGCTTAGGATAATTCACATCTTCTTTAAAATCCATTATGTTGGATTTAAAAGTAAATATGTCCCCAAAGAAACCATGTTTATGATTATGAGATTAGTTGTCCATAAATTTTAAATTTATGTTAAGTGTTTTTCATGTTTGAATTTATGCATTATAGACTAATTTAGATTATTCCATTCTTTAAAAATGGAACCTAGTGGAAGGAATTTAAATTGTATCAATACATGTATCCCATTTAGGGATTTCCCTCCCACACAAGATAATGATGTTTGAGCTAGAGCTGCAATTGAAACTGAACAACTTATAACTATATTGGGATGACTTACTCGGGTTATGAGAAATAACCTTACTCAAATGGATTATCCTTATCAAAAATGTGGTGTAACAATGTTAAAATACATTATAGAACAATATACACCATCATTTAATTGGACTGTACACCCATTTGTAGCAGAGAAGTGGATAAGTTCCCTAGATAAGAAATTTATATATTTGGGAAGTAACAAAACGGATAAGGATATCATTAATGTTTATCATCTATTAGGATATGCAGATCATGTGTGGTAATTAATTCAAAACATAATGGGGGATGAATAAATTGATAATATATAATGAAAGGATTTTAAGTAAATTTTCTTAGAAAAATATTTCCTTCATAAATAGTGAGCAGATATGGAGATGCAATTCATGAATATAAAACATAAATAGGATCAAAATGTCTCCATGTATGAAACCAAATTTACAATTTTATAAAGTCATGATGTAAATTGTGTACTCAATGAAAAAAGAAATATTGATTGATTATTTTATGGTTTAAAACAATTCCTTCAAAGGGCATTGGTCTCCAAAACTTTCTCATCATATTAAGATATAGCATCATGTTCTATCAAGATAGGGAAATAATTCTCTATGTCTTATGACTTTAAAGGAAATAAAGTTAATAATAGGTATGTTGAACACTCTGGAAAAATAAAGAAGGAAAAGGGGAAGAAAGAAATAGTTGACATTCTATATTGAAATAAATGTTTAAAGATACATCATGGAACATTTCTTTTGGGGATGGTAGTTTGTTACAAGTGTATAGAAAAAGACCAAAAGTTCCATTATTGAAAAGGAAATAAATAAGCTTCCACTTTTAAACACTACAATTGTAATGAGATGGGAAATTATGAAAATGATTTCCAGCACATTAAAGAATCATTCCCCAAAACAGGCCAATGGAAAAAAGGCTATTCTTAGGCAATCAGAGTAGGTGAGGTTAAAGTTCCTAATGATGTGGGGGAATTTACTTTAATCATATTTTTAAATTTAAAAAAAATCTTCATTTGATTCTAGATAATCACATCCATTTATATATTCCTAGCTTTCTTTAAAAATTATAAATTCCCAGTTCACCAAAACAAGGGAGTTTTCTATAAAAATACTAATGGAAACATTATTGTAAAAAATATGTGTTGATCGATACCTGTTATAACACATTAAAGATATCTAATTTCTGAATTTATCATCATAACTATTGTTTATTTTGATATAATTCAAGGTATGGACTAGTTTTTGAAATATATTGAAAACAATTATTTCAAAATGAAGGAAATTATGAATCATAATAAAGATATTGAATTTCTTATCTTTAGAGGGGATACATCGTCATCTGATTCATATCTGGATATACCCACAGTATCTATACTATATGAAATTCTTAGGGAGGATGATAAAACATCATCAATGGATGAGAATAGAAATATTGAAATTAAATATTTACCTATTATGTAAGAATACATTAATTCATTTGTTGAATATTTACGTAGAGATATCCAAAGCAAGAAGTTTAGTTATCTATTGATTTAATTATTTATGCAAGACCTATATCAAGTACTCCTTATATAATGGAAACTATGGATCTAGTGAATCTAAATAAACAACTAGAGGAATTGATTAATTGTGGATTTATTTTCCCTAGTGTTTCTCTATGGGGATCCCATATTCGCTTTATCAAGAAGAAAGATGGATTCATGAGGTTATGAATAGAATATAGATAAATCAATGATATTATAATAAATAACAAGTATCATATGACTCACATTGATGATTTATTTGATCAACATCATAGAGATCAATAATTTTCAATTATTGGCCTTTTACCACGATATCACCAATTACATATGTGGAAGGAATATATTCCAAAGATAACATTCCAAACCAAGTATAGATATTACATGTTTGTATTAATTCCATTTAGAATAAATACAAATACCTCTAGTTTTTATGTATCTAATGAATAGAGTGTTCAGGGAATATCTTGAAATTGTTTGTGGTATTTATTGATGATTTTTTGATGTATTCCAGAAGCTGTGAGGATAATTAAAGCCACATGAGGGTTTCCCTAGAGACTATTATAAGAAAAGGGAGATATGGGATGTTTTGAAAGTGTGAATTTTGGCTTCAAAAAGTATATTTTCTTATCCATATTATCTCTATAGATGGATTCTTAGTTGATCTTGTGAAGACAAAAGCTTTCTGAGAATGGCCTACACTAAAGAACAAAACTAAGGTCCATAGTTTCATTAATTTAGTGGGTTACTATTGGGGTTTCATTAATAATTTTTCCCAATTATCTAGATTGTTAACCAATATCACTCATTAAGGGGTTATGTTCATATAGATAAAACATTGTGAAGACTGTTTTTGAAGAATTGGAGAGTATGTTAGTGAATCCTTTGATATTGATTCTACCATCGAGGAATGGTAGATTTTAAATTTATAGTGATTCATAAAATAAATTACTTGTTTGTTCCTTTGTGTGGAATGACAGTGTTAGTGAATAGGCATCAAGGAAGTTAAAAACTATTGAATAGATCGATCTAGCTCCATATCTCATGTTAGCTACTTTAATCTTTTCATGGAAAATTTCAGGACACTATCATTATGGTGGAAGATGTGAGATATATACAGATAATAAGAGTTTTAAATATTTATTATCATATAAAATACTAAACATGAGGCAAAGTCAATGGCCCAAACTACTCAAGGATTATGATTTTTTAATACACTACCACATAGATAAGGTGAATAAGGTAGCAGATGCATTGAACAAAAAGGACCATAGATTTCTGAAGAAAATGAGGATTGAAAAGGATCTTATGTACATGGACTTATAAATTATAGATATAGGAATTATCAAGGAAGTTGAATCATAATTATTTTTCTAATTGTTTTTCCAAAGATCATTATTAGAAAGGATTAAAGGTTCTCAGTCGGATGAAAAAAAAATTCAAAGGAAAAATAAAGCTGTGAATGATGGGAAGTTGTAGGACTTCATACATGAATATGGAATCATGATATTTCAGAAGAGTCTTTGTGTTCCCACTATACCCGAGTTCAAATGTGAGTTATTTTATGATTCTAATAGCCTAAATTTATATATACACTCTGGTAGAACAATGATCGATAGATATTTGAAGAAACATTTCGGGTGAGATAACATGAAATAGGAAATTCCTAATTATGTATCAAGATGTTTTTTCTTTCAACTAGTGAAGACTAAAAGACAAAATCATAAAGGATCCATGCAACCTCTTTCAATTAATATATGTGAATAGGATGACATTACTATGGATTTTGTCATTGATTTCCAAAAAATCCACGAAAGAATGATTCAATATGGGTAATTATTGACCAACATAATGAATATGCACATTTCGTCACTATAAGGGAGGTTTTTTCCAAGGATCTCCTTCCACAACTCAATATTAAGGAAGTTTTAGGAATTCATGGAGCACCTCCTTAAATTGTCACTGATCATGCTCCATTATTTACATCAGAATTCTAGAAATGTCTTCAAAATACTTTAGACACTGAGTTTCATTTTAGTACAGCTTTTTACCCTGAAACTAATGGGTAGTCTGAAAGGACCATTAAATCATTATAAGTCATATTAATATCATTCTCACTTGACATTCATGGTATGTGGGATCATTATTTACCTTTGTTAGATTTTTCCTAAAATAATATTTTCCCTTCAAGTATTGAAATGGAACCATATGAGGCATTATATGGAAAAATATTTCATACACCAACTTGTTGGGATGTCATTTTTGAAAGAAATCCTGTAGGCCCAGAACTTTTGGAGGAAAGAACAACAAAGGTAATGACTATTCAAACCCATATCAAATAAACTCAAATTAGGAAAATGATTTAATTCTATAATCGAACAAAGGATTTGGAATTTCAAGTGGGGTCATGTTTTTTGAACGTTTGTCCATGGAACGGTGTTATAAGATTTTGAAATAAAGGGAAACTAAGACCTAAGCTCATTGGCCCTTTTGAAATCCAAGATAGAATTGGAATTGTGTCTTATCATTTGGAAATGCCACCAAGCCTTTCTAAAGTACACAACTTATTTCACATCTCTTTGTTAAGGAAGTATATGACAGACCAAATGCATGTTCTTGTTGAGAAAGTGTTGTTTCCAATAATATTTTATTATTATTAGGGGAGATTGTTGAGAACAATAATCTATCTCTTTATGATGATTTTTATTTTCACAAATACCTTTATTTTCTATTATAATGGTTTAATTTGAGTATATTTCAGGAAATTAATATTCTTTATTTATCTATTTTTGGAATAATATTAAAGTGTTTAATCCACGTGGAATATTTGACAATGTGTTTGGAAATCATTTTAGCATGTTTTAGAAACATTGTTCATGATCTACATGTTCAGAAATCACTTTAGCGTGTTTTGGAAACACTGTTCATACCCTACGTTGGTGAGTATAGCGTAAGGATGGAATCTCTCATTTACTTTACGGGATATCATAAAAGTATGGTTAAAAAACCATACATTATCAAAAAAGTATGGAAGAAGATACCTATGTTTACAAGGAACCATACGTTTAGGATATCAAAAAATTATGGAAGAAGAACCATATGTTAATATGGATCATTATGTTTGTTTCTCAAAAGTATGTTTCATCACCCTTCCTTTTGTAAACATCGTTACGTTTTATCAAAAGGTATGAATCATGTATGTTATGATTTGGTAAAAAGGAAAGTATGGATTATATAACAAACATTTAAAAGTTTAAGAGAAAATATTGGATGACCAACCTTACATTTGAATATTGGATGATCAACCATACGTTTAAGGTCAACCTTACATTTGAAGAATGGATGAATAACCTTACGTTTAAGATCAACCTTACATTTTAAGAATGGATTGTCAACATTACATTTTGAACCTTATTTTCTGAGAAATAATTCTAGGTAGTTCAACCCTACATTTAGCGTCGGAGATTTAAATTATGACTTTATTGATCAATGGTATTTATGCAGATTATTAGGCTGGTTTCAATCCATATTAAAAGCCTGATTTTAAAGATCGACATTTAATGATTCAATTCCATTTATTTTTGATTCAATGGATAGATTTAAGAGGATATTTTTGAAGGTTCCGGGCGCAGCGGAAGCGCGTGGGTGGATGTTCCCACTTGGCTTTTTGTCATTAGCAATGATCAATCTGGGATCAATACGACGATAAACGCCAGTCTCCACGGATCGAATCACAGAAAAAGACAAAGAAGATGGTTTTTCCCGGAACCACAAACAAAGATCATTACAGGTTGATTATAATTAATTTAATTAATTATAAAGAACTACCTTTTGGGTGTTCTTTCTTCGTTGATGTTCCCAATCACGTTGTCGATGTGATCCGTCGTTGCGTCGCAGAAGCCAAGTGTAGACTCCCTCTAGCGGTGATCCACACGTGTACCTCGTATCTCTGGACGTCGCCAAAAGATTCTCCGGGTGCTAGCGTGGAGAAGCCTTTGCTTGCGTTGTCCGCCTTAGATTGTCTTGATCCGATGGAAGAGGATCTCTCTCGGTCTTGAGAGCGTTCTTGGAGGAAGAGGTTCTTTCGGCCTTGAAAGAATTCTCCAGAGATGTTGTGCACAACGATTCTCTTGTGTCAGAAAAGAGTTGGGGTTGTGATGATATTTATAATCAGGTGTGTGGGGTTATAGAGTTATGACAATAAATAAACGCGTTACGCGTTTTATTTATTTCATTGACTCTTTATTTAAAACCCCATGTCAAATAAATAATTCCTTGACATGCTCCCACGCTGATTATAATAAATATCATTTAAAACAATATTATATCCTCAAAATCCCAACTAAAAAAACTACACGGCGTGTATTAATAAATACACGGCGTGTACTTGTTTTTCATTGAAAACTACACGGCGTGTACATTAAATGTACACGGCGTGTATATCTTGTTTTCATTTATTCATTTCCTTTCCAAAATAAAACTACACGGCATGTAATAATAATACACGACGTGTACTTGTTTTATTTTCTTTTTCCTCCATCATTAAAAACAACTTAGGCTTCCTTGAATAATTATTAAACCACGTACGAGAATAATCTTTATTCAACTTGAGATACTTGGATACACTTAGTGTGTGACCCTCTAGGCCTCTTTCTTGTTGGCATTAGGCGGGCTTGCCTAAAGTCCAAGATTACTGTCTAGCAACGGGTCAAGGCACCCAAGAGAAAGAAGTTGACTCCGCATTGACGTATCACCTCATACGAGCGCTTACTGTGTAATTTAATCCCTTTGTCTCAATATCTCATCAAGCAGGTTTCATGGCAGTGTCATAAACCTATATGCTTGATATGTCGTTCTTTGACTACCTGAAATAAACTCATCATTTACACCATGGCCATGGAATTTAATGCGACTGTTCTATTTCAATCAAAGGGCCGAGATATCAACTTCCATAAATGTAAGGGACAAATCCTTCCTTGACTTATACATTAACAACATGTCACTCGTGACGCACCCAACGTACCCTACTTCCCGCTAACTGTCTGCGTGATGGTTTTCGTCAGTAAATATAAGTGCGCGAGTCATGACATGAGTTAATGATAATCTTCAAGTCCAAGGACCATTACACACGCTCGTAGATAGAAATATCCGATGACACCAAGACATGCGGAATTACTACTGGCGGGTCTGTTCTAATAATCTCCCATCTTGGAGATTACCAAGTGCGAACTCCATGAGAGAGAGTCTCATCTTTTTATGAGTACTCGCACATGACGGTATGTATACTATGTGTCCAATCATATTATGTCATCCAACCGCAGAACTTTATTTAAGAATATTGTTATAGCATTTCAAGGTTCTCATCATAGTGGGGATCTGCTATGACCTTATTAATGCAACAAATATTTCAGGACATTATTATATTATAGTCATGCAGAACAATGAACAATATATAATAAGTGAACATTTATGTAATCAAAGTACAAAACAGTTGGTTCTGAGGACACCAACCCTTACAAACTCCCACTTGGACTAGAGCCAACTGCCTACGACTTTTAGTCCGCTAGACCTCACATGATGATCATGTTTCTGCTGAGTCAAGGCTTTAGTCAATGGGTCCGCCACGTTGTCTTCCGTGGAAATACTGCTCACTGCAACTTCACCTCTCTGAGAAAAATCCCTTAAGAGATGATACTTCCGAAGTATGTGCTTTGTCCGCTGATGTGACCTTGGCTCTTTTGCAAGTTCCACCGCTGCAGTATTATCACAATAGAGTGTGATAGGATCTTTACTGCTCGGTACAACATCCAGCTCTTGGACGAATCTTTTCATCCATACTACTTCTTTAGCTTCCTCAGAAGCTGCGATATACTCGGACTTCGCTGTAGAGTCTGCCACCACACTTTTTTTTGAGCTCTTCCAGCTCACTGCACCTCCATTCAAACTGAAGATGTATCCAGTCTGCGACTTCATGTCATCTTGATCAGTCTGAAAACTAGCATCTACATGTCCTCTGATGACTAGTTCCTCATCTCCTCCATAAACCAAGAACATATCCTTTGTATGCCTCAGATACTTAAGGATAGTCTTGACTACCATCCAATGGCGGTCTCCTGGATCATCTTGATATCTTCCTACCGCACTTAATGCATAAGCAACATCTAGCCTCGTACATAGCATAGCATACATGACTGACCCAATCGCGGATGCGTAAGGGATCCTTTCCATTCTCTTTCTTTCCTCATGTGTCTGAGGACACATTTTCTTGGAAAGATGAATGCCATGTGACACTGGCAACAATCCCCTCTTGGACTGTTCCATACTGAATCTCTTCAGTATCTTGTCAATGTATGTACTTTGACTTAGGCCCAGCATTTTCTTGGATCTATCACGATGGATCTTGATCCCAAGAATATATGCCGCCTCGCCCAAGTCTTTCATGGGGAATTATTTATTCAACCATGCCTTAACTGACTGTAAGACAGGTACTTCGTTTCCAATTAGCAATATGTCATCGACATATACTATTAGGAAAACGACTGCACTTCCACTAAACCTTTTGTAGACACAAGGCTCACATTCGTTCTTAACAAAGCCAAATTCTGTAGCAGCTTCATCAAAACGAATGTTCCATGACCTTGATGCTTGATTTAATCCATAAATGGATTTTTGCAACTTGCATACCTTGTTGACATCCTTTGAAGTCACAAACCCTTCAGGTTGTGTCATGTAGACATCTTCCTGGAGGTTCCCGTTAAGGAAAGCTGTTTTGACATCCATTTGCCAAATTTCATAGTCATGGTAAGTAGCAATGGCCAATAGGATTCTGATAGACTTCAGCATTGCAACCGGTGAAAAGGTTTCATCATAGTCAATTCCTTGACGCTGTCTAAAACCTTTTGCTACCAGTCGTGCCTTGTAGGTGCTGACTTGCCCCTCCATGTCCAGTTTCTTCTTGAATACCCATTTATTACCAATAGTCTTTACATCAACTGGAGGATCTACCAAAATCCAGACTTGGTTTTGTTACATGGAATCCATTTCAGAATTCATGGCTTCTTGCCACTTGGCAACGTCTGTGCCTTCAACTTCTTCCTTGTAGGTAAGAGGATCATCATTGTCAACCAATAATGAGTCACCATCCTCAGTGACAAGAAAACCATATCATTCTGGTTCTCTCACCTCTCTCGTTCTCCTACGCAGTTCTTGTGTCTCTGGAACATATTGTTCTTCCACGGGGCTTTGTGGAATCTGTTCTTGTACCAACTCATGTGTATCTTGAGCCTCGACTTCATCGAAGTCTATCTCGCTCCCACTATCTCTTCTGGAGATGTGCTCCCTCTCAAGGAATATGGCGTGTCTTGCCACTGTAACCTTTTTGTCTGAGGGGTTTTATAGGTAATATCCCCTTGTTTCCTTGGGATATCCTATAAAGATACACTTTGTGCCTCTGGGTGCAAGTTTGTTACCTGAAGAGGCCTTAACAAATGCTTCGCTACCCCACACATGTAAATTCGATAACATGGCTTTGCGTCCACTCCATAACTCGTATGGAATACCATTTATCAATTTAGTTGGTACTGGGTTTAGTATGTGTGCTGCTGTTTGTAATGCATATCCCCAGAAGGATAATGGAAGACTCGCATGACTCATCATTGATCTCACCATGTCCAACAGGGTGCGGTTCCTCCTTTCACTTACACCATTCCACTACGGTGTGTAAGGAGGAGCGAGTTGAGATAGAATCCCAAACTCCCGTAAGAAATCAATGAAGTCTTGATTAAGATATTCTCCTCCTCTGTCTGAGCCGAGTTTCTTAATCTTCTTACCAAGCTGGTTCTCAACTTCATTCTTGTATTCTTTGAACCGATCAAAAGAATCTGACTTATACCTCATTAAATAGATATATCCATATCTACTAAAATCATCAGTAAAAGTTATGAAGTACGAGAACCCACCCCTTGCTTCAACTGTAAATGGTCCACACACATCTGTGTGAACTAATTCTAGAAGCTCTTTAGCTCTCTCACCTTTCCCACTAAATGGGGATTTGGTCATTTTTCCTTGTAGACACGCATGACATACACCAAGTGGTTTTAGTTCGAAAGAATCTAAATACCCATCTTGATGTAATTTTGTCAAACGTTTTTCATTGACATGACCTAGCCGGTGATGCCAAAGTTGGGTGTGGTATGAGTCATGTAAATTAACTTTGTTATCAATTTCCAGTACTTGGTTTGTGTAGTCTAACACATAAAGGCCGTTATATAAATGTGCCCTACCAAAAAAAATGCTATCTTTATAAAAGTAGCAACATTCATTTCCAAACATGAATATGAATCCATCAGTATCTAATCTGGATACTGAAATAATGTTTTTGGTTACAGAGGGTACATAATAACATCATTTCAAAACCAAGACCATCACGGTAGGCAATGTGAGGTGGTAGTCCCCGACAACTACAACATCAAGTCTGGCTCCGTTGGCTGCTCGTAGATCTATCTCCCCTCGATCAATCTTCATGAATCTACTTGGTTCCTGTATTTGGATACAGATGTGAGAACCACAAGAAGTATCTAATACCCAATTAGTAGAAACAGATAGATTGCATTCGATAACAAACGCACCTGAAGCTTCCCCTTGCTTCCTTCGCTGGGTGCAGTTTTTCTTCCAGTGACCCTTCTTGCCACATACGAAACAAACAGCATCCTATTCCTTTGCCTCCCCTTTGATCTTCCTTTTCTTGGAAGGCCTTGAAGAAGCTTTGGGCTTAAATCTCTTCGCCTTCCCTTTCCTTTTATTCACCATAAGGACAGAAGTCTTTTCACGCTTCATGTCATTTTCCACTTGGAGAATAAGGATAAGAAGATCAGATAGAGACTTCTCAATATTTTTCATGTTGAAATTAACAACAAAGTTCGAGAAGCTCTGGGGGAGTGATGCGAGAATGAGATCGGTACCCAGTTCTTCAGGGAGTTTAAACCCTAGAACCTCCAAGCGCTCAATGTAGACAATGAGCTTGACTACATGAGGCCCAGCTAGGGCACCCTCTCCAAGCTTGCTCTGAAACAGAGCCTTGGAGATCTCAAACCTTTCCTGTCTTTCTCTCTCCTGGTATAAACCACGGAGGTGCTCGAGCATGCTGTAGGCATCCATGTCTTCATGAGACTTCATGAGCTCACTAGACATAGATGACATCATCAAACATTGAACGTCGAGAGCATCGTTCAAATGTTGATCATAGACTAGGAAATCTTCATCACTTGCCCCTGGGGCAGGAGAATCAGGAAGTGAGGACTCCAGCACATAAAACTTCTGTTCATGGAGTAGGATAACCCGAAGGTGCCTAAACCATTCCTGAAAGTTACTGCCGGTGAGGATGTTGTCTTTATCCAGAATTGATCGCAGAGAAAATGTGGTTGATGTGTATGTCATTTTGATTCTACAATTTAAAAGAGCAGATTCATCAGTACTTTTTTGATTACATTTTATGAGAAATAATAAATTTTATTAAGTCTCCCACTATTTTATCAATTCCCAATGGCCCTCACCATTGAACTCGGAATGTCCAGTTTCTTTGACATTCTAATGGAAAGGATCCATATTTCCCTTCGCATAACCCCAACAAGGGTTGGTCAAGCTATTTAAAGGTATTTAGGTAGGCGGGTCTTTGCCAACTGTGAGCTTACAGTTCCTTGATCTGTTGAGTGGACTCCCCAATCCTGAAATCCTGACTTGGATTTCCTCAACTCTTGCCTCCAATATTACATCAAGTCTAGCAAGGGCTACTTCTCTTGATGTAATATGGTTAAGTCAACTCGAAACCTTTCATAAGGGCTTCCTTTATAAAAGTAAGTGTCCCAACAAGGGTTGGTCAAACACATATTTTTATTGAGTCTTTCCCTTAATCAAGTAACGGAAGGCTTGGTCTGACTTAATATGGTATTTGAGGGATTTTATTCTTTATGCGTATATTTGCATTATCACATTCTTGTTAATATTAAGTGATGCTTGCTTAAGTGATTAACCATGTTCCGATAATGTATATGCATAGACCGGTTTTTATTTTATTCCATATTTGCATGCTTGTTCATTTTATTAATTATGTGATCGCGACAACACATGCATAATATATAAACCATTCAATCAGAAAGAAATAAAATAAGATGGCATGATCATGAGCTTCTATTTGGTTATCTTATCTAGCGGTTTTGATAAGCTTACCCTGACCTAGGGAAAACACCTTAAACCTGATGGTTCGTGTTTTGCAACTCCCACCTGTCCACCTTTGTATCTTCTTGTGTCGGTTTCGCCTCGGCTTCGGGATTTGAACCGTCTCCTCTGGATTGGGAGATCCTCCATTACATGGGTTTACATTAAAGAAACCATGGGCACGCAGGCTCTACATTTTATTGGAAGAAGGCTCGCAGGCCAACAAATTTAAATTAAATAAATTTAAATGAAACCATACACATACAAAGGGTCTTTGGTCTAGCTCATGATCATCCATAGTATGCAACGACATTTACGCATATTTAGAATTCGAATTCTTTTAATCATTCTTTTATTTAAGATAAGACGCGCTCGAATTCAATTAATTATGATCTTATAATTAATCAATTCTTTATCTTAAATTCCATTCTGAATTTCCTTGAGATTCTTCTCATCCATATTCCTTGTACGGGTCTTTGTACATTGGAGGAAACCTGGTGAAATTCCATTTCTGGAAAGTACACGGCGTGTATTTTATAATTACACGGCGTGTATTTTTCTTTTCACCCTTTGTCCAAAGTACACGTCGGGGCTTTGGCGTGTTTTTCTGTACTTTGGAAATTTTAGAGTACATGGCATGTAGATGAATCATACATGGAGTGTACTTCTTTGTTACGCGGTAACCGGCCTGGAGATCCCGTATACGCGGTACGCGACTTATCTTTGTACATGGTTTCACCTGGGTCGGAACGGACTACACGGCGTGTTGTTCCAACATACACGTCGTGTATTCCGGTTTCCACGCGCCGTTCTATTCTGTTCAACACGACGTGATTAAAACTTAGGAATAATAAATTCACACGGTGTGGTTTGGCGGACCAGTGCCGGTTCGTTGAACCTAAGTACACGGCGTGTAGTTTTAATTACACGTCGTGTAATCCCGTGTTGTACAGAAAGAAAGAGCGGCTCCTCCGGATGAGTTCCTCGTTTTTATTTTAATCAAAATTAAAATTAAAATGTCGTTTCTATGATATGAATCGAGAAACAAAGGAGGAAGAATAGATCTCGTTAATTCAAATTTATAGAATGATTTATTTCGAATTGAATCAAATATGAATGCATAAATTATCAACGAAAATTAAATAACTATAATCAACGTTGTAACCTCCTCTGATACCATTTGAAGGTTCCGGGCGCAGCGGAAGCGCGTGGGTGGATGTGCCCACATGGCTTTTTGACATTAGTAATGATCAATCCGGGATCAATACGACGATAAACGCCAGTCTCCACGGATCGAATCACAGAAAAAGACAAAGAAGATGGTTTTTCCCGGAACCACAAACAAGGATCGTTATAGGTTGATTATAATTAATTTTATTAATTATAAAGAAATACCTTTTGGGTGTTCTTTCTTCGTTGATGTTCTCAATCACGTTGTCGATTTGATCCGTCGTTGCGTCGCAGAAGCCAAGTGTAGACTCCCTCTAGCGGTGATCCACACGTGTACCTCGTATCTCTGGACGTCGCCAAAAGATTCTCCGGGTGCTAGCATGGAGAAGCCTTTGCTTGCGTTGTCCGCCTTATATTGTCTTGATCTGATGGAAGAGGATCTCTCTCGGTCTTGAGAGAATTCTTGGAGGAAGAGGTTCTTTCGGCCTTGAAAGAATTCTCCAGAGATGTTGTGCACAACGATTCTCTTGTGTCAGAAAAGAGTTGGGGTTGTGAGGATATTTATAATCGGGTGTGTGGGGTTATAGAGTTATGACAATAAATAAACGTGTTACGCATTTTATTTATTTCATTGACTCTTTATTTAAAACCCCATGTCGAATAAATAATTCCTTGACATGCGCCCACGCTGATTATAATAAATATCATTTAAAACAATATTATATCCTCAAAATCCCAACTAAAAAAACTACATGGCGTGTATTAATAAATACACGGCGTGTACTTGTTTTTCATTGAAAACTACACGGCGTGTACATTAAATGTACACGGCGTGTATATCTTGTTTTCATTTATTCATTTCCTTTCCAAAATAAAACTACACGGCATGTAATAATAATACACGACGTGTACTTGTTTTATTTTCTTTTTCCTCCATCATTTAAAACAACTTAGGCTTCCTTGAATAATTATTAAACCACGTACGAGAATAATCTTTATTCAACTTGAGATACTTGGATACACTTAGTGTGTGACCCTCTAGGCCTCTTTCTCGTTGGCATTAGGTGGGCTTGCCTAAATTCCAAGATTACTGTCTAGCAACGGGTCAAGGCACCCAAGAGAAAGAAGTTGAGGCCGCATTGACGTATCACCTCATATGAGCGCTTACTATGTAATTTAATCCCTTTGTCTCAATATCTCATCAAGCAGGTTTCATGGAAGTGTCAAAAACCTATATGCTTGATATGTCGTTCTTTGACTACCTGAAATAAACTCATCGTTTACACCATGGCCATGGAATTTAATGCGACGGTTCTATTTCAATCAAAGGGCTGAGATATCAACTTCCATAAATGTAAGGGACAAATCCTTCCTTGACTTATCCATTATCAACATGTCACTCGTGACGCACCCAACGTACCCTACTTCCCGCCAACTGTCTGCGTGACGGTTTTTGTCAGTAAATCTAAGTGCGTGAGTCATGACATGAGGTAATGATAATCTTCCAGTCCAAGGACCATTACACACGCTCGTAGATAGCAATATCCGATGACACCAAGACATGCGGAATTACTACTGGCGGGTCTGTTCTCATAATCTCCCATCTTGGAGATTACCAAGTGAGAACTCCATGAGAGAGAGTCTCGTCTTCTTATGAGTACTCGCACATGATGGTCTGTATACTATCTGTCCTATCATAGTATGTCATCCAACCGCAGAACTTTATTTAAGAATATTGTTATAGCATTTCAAGGTTCTCATCATAGCGGGGATCTGCTATGACCTTATTAATGCAACAAATATTTCAGGACATTATTATATTATAGTCATGCAGAACAATGAACAATATATAATAAGTGAACATTTATGTAATCAAAGTACAAAACAGTTGGTTCTGAGGACACCAACCCTTACAATTTTCAGGACGAATATTCAAGGGAGTTGTGACTGATCTGTTATGAAAACATTTGAATATCGCAATTCTTAAGGATACTTTTGTGGATCTTAATTTGAAAGTAAAATTATTTTCTTTATTCTATATATATCTGTGAAATTTTTGAATTAAATATATAGAAAATACTAGATCATTTTGAAAAATATTATAAGAAAAATATCTCATGTTTTTAAACTATAGTTTATAGAGATATTCGAGACATACAGATCTGCAGTTACAAGATCAATCAAACTCTATTTTTCTGATGAAGAAGAAGAATAAGAATAATATGATGATGATAAAGAATGACGTTGTATATTCATCGATTCTACATCGATTATCTATTGTGAATCTACTATTTTTAGAGTTGGTAAATTCATTTCAAGATCTACTGCAACTGGATCGGCATAGAACTACTTTTACCTGAAGATCACTCTTTCTGAAGATGGTTGTTTTCGAAACTTTTTTTGGGGTGCACACGCCTATATACTTAAGGATGAAAGGCATGGTCTTTTTACCCCACATTGTAGCTTTCCAAATGTAGGCGGCATCCGTCACTTGTTCAGGGATGTTTGCTCCTTAATTGAAACGAGATGAAGGGATTTCGGGTCTTCCCTCTGTGGATTCCTCCATGGATCTTATTACTTAGTCCGGGTCTCCCTTATAGATTTAAGACGTTGTTCGTGAAACTCTTCTTGGTGCCATATCTTCATGGACACTAGTTAATTATGCTTCTTCAGTCGGGACATTCCAAAGGGTCTGGTTAAGGTAGAAACCTTCGATTAGGGGAGAAGTCACATTGGGCATCATTGGCATGTCTGGACACTGAAACGTTGGTGCATCTAGGTTTCTTCCCCTTATTATAGGGCTTCTTAAGGGTGAGTAATCTCGATGCATACCATGTCGCATGCAGGGAATTACATGTCATAGGCATGTATCTGAGGTTTTCCTCAGCTGCCCATGTTTAACAAGGTGTATTCCACGAGTTTAACGTCTAGAAGAGATGGATCAGAACACTGCCTAGAGTGGATCAGATAGGAGTAACCCCAAGAGTATACACTAATTTCGGGACTAACACATGGTTAGTTACCTTGTTACTACTAGGAGCAGTGAAGAGGTGAATTGGCATGATCATACTGGAATGTGGTGGCCCGGGAAATAATCAGGATGGATGATGGGTGGATGAATGAAGTGGAGGGGGAATGAAATAAGACCATCACAAAGGCAATGGTGAAGTTGGGATTGAACCTTAAAGAGACTTCCTACGTATCCTCGTGGTAGGGAATCAAAGTCCGCATAGTTTGGTGAACATAGTTCATCCTAAAAATGGCTTACCGCTGGTTGGAGTTCCAACGGATTACCGCCGAAAGGGGCTGACAATGGCTTGCCGTTGAATGGTGGTGACAACGGCTTACCACTTAAAGGGGCTGACAGTGGATTTCCATTAAAAGGGGTGAAAAAGTGGAATACAATTTAACATCATGTAGGTCGGTGGTGGACCGACGTGAAGTGGTCAGGACCATTGGTTGTTGGGCTTGAAATTTTTGGAGGATTCCTATGTACCTTGCCTTGGCAAGGATCCAAGTCCACGTTGTTTGGGCATGGGGTAGTAGTCAGTGAACAGACGTGAATAAGGACCTGGTGTCTAGGTGGATGTTGGGATTGAACCTCAAGGAGGCTTCTTATATACAATTCCTTGAAAAGGATCAAATTCCTTGTAGTTCTGATATGGGGCAGTTTACCATCATGCAAGACAAAAAGGGGCATGCAGTTTAACATCATGCAGGACGAAGGTGGTCTGATGCGAAGGGGTTCGGAAACAATGGATGTTGGGCTTGAACCTCATGAAGGCTTTCGACGTAATTTTCCTTGGAAAAAATCAAAGTCCATGTAGTTTGAGATTGGGGTATTTTGGGCTTACATTCTCAGGCATCCCAGAGTGTTGGTGAGCCGACATGGAGGTAGCTGGGACTGACAATTGTTGGGATTGAACTTCACGGAGGATTATTACATACCCAACCTTGGAAATGATCAATGTCCATATATTTCGGTCTTGGGGTTGGTGTCCTGATGTGATGTGGGGTAGGAACGACCAGTGTTGGGCTTAAACCTCAGGGAGGCTTCCTATATAACTTGCCTTGTCAAAGATCAAAGTCCATGTAGTTCAGGATGGGGTTGGTGTCCTGACATGAAGGGGGGTCAGAACGACTGGTGTTGGTCTTGAACCTCCAGGAGTCTTCCTACATACCTTACCTTGGAAAAGATCAAAGTCCACGATGTTTGGGATGTCATGTGGGGCTTACACTCTAGGCTGCCCAGATAGGATGTCCTGTTTTGTGCCTACTCTAATCCCACATGAGTCATGCTCAGTGTGAGAAAAAAGAGGCAGCAAAGACCTGACGATCACGTCATGAAAGGTGCGTCCCTGGGAAGTGGACTAGGGCATACACATATTTAGCATCCCAAAGAGGAAATTGGAGGCTTATGCGTATTTATAAGCCCAAGGAGATAGAGATTGGGACTCACTCTAGGATGGAGACCCGATGGCGATAAATCCCAGAGGGAGAGGGAAGGGATAACAAGATCCATGTCCCCCTCTCTCCTCTTAGTCTTTGGAATAGAAGAAGAAAGGAGTAGGGGTACTAAATCATGTAAGAAAATATAGGGGCTTACACCAAGATGATTTACCTTCTCCCAATATAGGATGCATGGGGGGAAGTCACAGTTTAATTTCATGTGCTGAGGATGATAGTGCTTGGCAATTTAACTTCCTATAGCTTGGACGAGTTGGGTTCACTCTGCACCCCTAGGACATACATAACTGGTACCCTCTACACCTTCGTGAAAAGAGGGGACTGGTAATTCCATGTTAAGGTGGTGTCGTGAGGTTATCTCATTTAGGGTCCATGTTAGCGTGGCTATGTGAAGAAGAAATAGTAATTAGTGTGCCTATGTGAAGAAACATGAGGCGAAGCAACACAATGGGAAGTAATGTCTCGGGGACTTTGAAATCACTTCGTGCAAACCTCGAGGGTCTCACGGGAAAAGGAATTTCAAATCAAAGATTTTTATAGGCAGGGGCCTTGTAAAGCTCTGGTGCTCCACGTGGTGGAGGGTACTTGCGAAGGGCTGTGTTTCGCAAAGTGGAGTGTTCCATCATAAGCATAGGGAAGAGATGCATATATGTGGTGCCTCGAAAAGTGGAAAGGCATTCGCAGAGTACTGCCTTGGGATGAAAAAGTGCCTCAGGAAGCAAGGCACTGTGAAGCAATGTGCCTCACGAAATATAGTGACCCTTCCTTAGCATGTGTATCACGTGTACATGAGGGGTGTTTCACGAAGCATAAATTCTCCATGACGACTCGGGTCCCCTTGAGGATCCCCTTCCTTCACGGAGGACCTTAGGCTCCGCAAAAGGCATCCCTCTTGAAAGAGGGGGTTAAAACAAGGAAAAGGGGAGGAACATTGCAAAGAAAACATACCTTGCACAGATCATGTTTCACGGAGCATAAGGTGATTCTCGATTTAGGAGTTAGGAAGTTGAAAGGTCCGGTGATCCACCCCCAGGACTTTGGAGGAGGCCGGTATTTATAGGAAAGAGGAGCCACGATGAAGTTCTCGCTCAGCTCGAATCAAGATTTTTTGTTACTCTACGGCGGTTCGTGAACGTCAAATTCATTCATGAAGCATCCTGCCTCCTTGCTCCATGGCGGGTTGCGAACATCAAATACATTCGCAGAGCATTCCACCTACTTGCTCCGTAGCGGGTTGCGAACATCAAATGCGTTCACAGAGCATCCTGACCCCTTGCTCTACAGTGGCCGCGGTGCCAGGGGGACTCCATGAAGTGGCTTCGTGAGGAATCCAACGGGATTCTTTGTGTCTTCTTCTCCTCCCCAAATGTTGGTGCCAACAAATGCCCCCCCAGACTTGGAGCCGCGTAGAAATCAAGGGTCGAAGTATGAGTGTCAATCGCCAAAATCCTCAGTTTTTCATGAAGATATCTCACAAATAGGGCTCACCATTCTGGAAAGAGACGCTCCGGTTGAATGTTCTATGAATCTCGCTTTGGTCGAGACATGCTGCAGATCTCCAAGGGTCCCTCACCTATAAATAGGGGACCCGAGCCCTCTTTTTTCGTTTCTCCTCTCCATCATTTTGGACATCAGTGCTCTCGATTTGTGAAGATACATGTACTCCATGATTTATCTCTGCGAATCGAGCCTTCTGATCTACAACAATTAGAGAGTCTTTGACTTCGTGTCTCAGTGATTCACGACTCTGCATTTGAAGGTCAAGGCAGGGCTCTGCGAACAGGATTCGCGAACGCACTCTGCGAATGAGATTCGCGAACCAACCCATAAATCGCCAAAACATTAAAACTGAATGGCTCATCTAGAAGCTACCTAGGGGGTTCTTGCAGATGCTTCCCGGAGGGATGAGATGACGAACAGTCTGGGTCTAGGGGAGTTTATTCAGAGCCACTCTGACCATAGTTTGTTGGTGGCACTGCTATCACAGAGCCAGAAGAACTACATGTTGTGTAAGATGTTGACTCTGTATGGCTTCAGGATGAGGGATGACATCTTTATACCTGAAGCAAGTAGGTAAGAGCTATCTTACTAGTTCAGGAGCACAACGTTCCAACACCGATGGTTCAGGGTGGTTAATGGCCCTGCTAGGGAGGATTTCACACCCGTTATTGCTGATTGCTTATAAAACCACCTGAAAAATGTCGACGAGAAGGAATTATTTACAGAGATATCTCCCCCTCTATACCAGACAATTTTGAAGGCAGCTTTGAGGAACCTGAGAAAGGGGTGGTCCAAGGAATGGGACCTGTGCCAGGGTGGAAACTTCACAGATTATTGGGCATGTGCCTACTGGGTAGGAGCCTCGTGTGAGGAGTTTGGGGAAGAGATAAGAATAGTTAGCCTGTATGAGGTAGCTTAGGCCTCCTAGTTTCACATCTACTAGCAGAAACCACTGATGTTGGAGTTGTTGAGTAGGTGGTCATCGAGGACCAACACATTCCATTTTCACCATGGGGAAGTCGGCATCAGCTTGTGGGACATCCACTAGATCTCGGGGGTCCTAATATTGGGGGTGATGTATGATGAATTCCTCCCCTTCATCAGTGCGTGGGAGGATCTAGAACAAATTTCATGTCTGGTGATGGCATTGATAGATCTTGTGCTAGGAGAGGATAAGGAGGTGGTGAGGGATGTCCACTTCAGGTATTGGTTCAAAAATTTCCCGAACATCTCGTAAAAAAGGCAATTTACAGCAAGGCCTTAGACTTGTCCAAAGGAGGCCTAGAGTAAGGAACACTCATACTGGGAGTTGTTGGAGGATATCCAGTGGTAGATGTGGGGATTCAGTGTCAGCACCGAGCAACAACCAATAGTCAGGCTGACAGCATTCATCACTGCTCTTATCTGTGGTTGGATCCTACTGGTGATGGATACCAACATTGGAGTGCGACCAAGCACATTTATCATGGCATCCACGTTGGTGATAGGAGGGCGTGTCAACCTTGGGATCCTGATGCTCGCCAAATTGTATAAGATTTCGTGGCATATAAGCGAGGGTTAGGGGTCACAAAGGATATGTGGGCCATTCCACCTTCTGTATGGGTGGATAACGGCGCACATCAGGGAGGGTTTATGAGTATCCGAACCTCATATTTCCTCTGAGCTCGAACTTCCTATAATCCATCATGAATGATTCCAGGAACGTTCCGTCCAAGATGACATCACCATCGGTTCTGAACTGGGTTTGGAGGGTGGATGAATTCAATTTCCACCCATTTCCATTGCCAAAGGGGGTATTTACTGATGAAACTCGGGGAAAGGAAGGGTATCGATTCTATATCCTGGCCTTTTGAGGTGGATTCCTAGTGTCAATGGTGGTTCGTGATCCCCTCTACGAGCCATACACCCCACACCGGTTTGCAAGGCAATTCTGTTGCATGCAGCGGCTAACCCCACGGGTCTATCTGGATGTTCTCCATGAATAAAACTCGTGCGTGATGAGGCAAATGTGGCTCATTTTCACGTGGGAAGATGGGAAAATGTGGAACGAGTTGCCTCCACTTACCATCGTCCTTGAGTTGGTAAAGATGTATGACCAGAGCTTAGAGGCAGCCTACCTAGGGGAGATTCTAAATCAACCAACCATTGAAGTCAATGATGGTGAGATTCCTCTACCTCAGGGCTGGGGATGGAAGGCGGCAAGTGCATCCTGTAGTGGCGGGGTTATCGTGGCGGTGAGGCACGCACCAGCCGAGGGGGAATCAGTGGTAGCGGATCCGGCAGCGGCAATCGTCTCGGTGATTCCATAAGAGAAGAGTTATCTAGAGGGGAGTCCGCTCAGAGGTTTTTGTATAATACCTACTTAGGCTTCGGGGAAGCGGTTGGGCCATATAGACATGTCGGAGAATGAATTCATCCTGGAGGCCTGGGATATCTGGGATGTCAACAGGAAATTCCTCTATCCATCTGAGATGTGTCAACCCTTGAACCGTCTCAGGATGTATTTTTTGGGAATATGCCCTATCAAGGCCGGCTTTGTGGTGTCCCAAGATGAAGGGGGGAAATATCTTACTGAGATGGAGGACTTTGTGCACTTCCTAGGTGATCCTCGTCTAATGAAAGATCGAGTCAAGGTGTTTCTCGATCACACTACTCCCCATTAGTTGTCAGCCGCTAATTTAAGAGAGCGCTTCCCTATTCCAGAATATTCAGAGGAGTCCTCCTTGGGAGACGAGGTTGGGAGAGGGATAAAATTGGAGGAGGGAAAAGTTTGAGATCAAGACTCAGATCATGAAGAGTTCACAGAGGTCCTTGAGGTAAAAATATGAAACCCCCCTTCTCTAAGACTTCCTTTAAAGTCATTCTCAGCTATTTTCTAATATCTGAATTGTGCAGAAGAGTATTATACCTAGAACTGATTCACATCCCTTAGTGGATGCAGAGGTGGGACCTTTGGGATCTATGCCTACCGCCGCATCTATTGCTACATCTAGTAGTGCTAGGATACCTGAGGTGACCCCTGCAGAGCTTTCAGACATTCCGACCATATAAGGGGGCTATGCTTTATGGTCCCGATGACCTCAACCCAAGATCGAGATTAGAAATTTGATCTATATAAGTCCCTTCTACCAATTTTATGACTTCCACCCCCTGACCACTCTAACAGACATTCATGTCTCTCTTTTGGGTGTGTATAGTTCTTCAAATGGCATGGGCCTCCTTGGAGAGGTTGGTCAGGGTTTATGGAGGCATTCTTCCCATGTGAATATCAGTTATTGTAGAGGTGGGGATCTAGATTGATCGAACTATGGTGCTCTCGGTCACTAGCAGGACTTTCGAAGAGGCTGAGCCTGAGATCATTGAGAAATAGTCCGACGATGAGGATCAACCAGACATCCCAGGTCCCACCATGCCTGATCCAATGCCAGAAGTGGAGCCTTCTGATGAGTTCGTGAGGGCGTAACTCACATATGAGCCAACGAACCATTATGACTGGGATGAGACGACATCTGATTAAGAGGAAAGCAAAATAGTATGTCGCTGATCATGGAAGCTGACCAAGTGCTTCATCGATGACACCCCCTAGGAACTATGGCTAGACAAGATTGATAGAATTTGATCATGGATAAGTGAGCTATGTGTTGGAGGAGGGGATGCCTAGTGTCCTCACATGCTCATCCAAGATCTTATGGTAGGGAAGATTCGAGATTATGATCGTGGTCTTGGTGTGGGCTGGCAATGGAGGAAAGAAGTGAACATTAAAAGGTTCTAGAAGGCTAAAGATGAGGTTCAACGGCTGTAGAGTCAGGCGGACGAGCACTCAAACTCCCTCAACATGCAATCTGGTCTATTGTTGCGATTAAAATCCCAGCCAGCGGAGGCTGAAGAGCGTATGAAGCAGGACTCTGAAGAGATAACTGTCATTTAGGCTGGTATAGAGCGGGCCCAAATTGCGGCTGATGAATTGTGCCCCATCACTTCCGAGGAGGAGCGAGAGATGAACAGGCAGCAGCAAATTCTAGATGCCACAAGCCAGAGGGTGGCGGAGCTGGAATTCTCTTTAAACGGGGTCAAACCATCCATGGGAGCGGTCGATCCTTGGGTGTTATAATGCCTGTAACCTTTTAACATTATTTCAGGATTTGATTAATTTATTCCAACTATACGCTTGAGTTATATTATTTCTGTTGGTTTATTTAATTCGTGTGAAATTCATGGTGTGCTCAGCAGTCACTCCCTAAGCTCACGTGGGTCGGGACTGGTGTGAGAAACAAGGGGTGACCACCTTATGACTCCTATTAAAATGTGGGAGTGAAAACCAAGATTTAGGTATCTGAGGCATGGACAACCAATCCAAATTCCTAGAAAGAAATGTGAAAGGGACCGACCAGATGATGAAGCTCTCAGAACAGTCGAATTACCATTTTCCAAGGGTTCTCCTATGCACGAACGGGGTAATTCCAGGGGCGTTGGAATTAATACGAACATAGGGGAATGGACAATGTGAATCAAGATACCCAAGGATTGGAAATTGTGGGATGGCATAAAATTATGAGTAACTATTGATTGTGTTTGAAACAAAGTATCCTTCTTGCATTAGCCTAAAATGAGGAAAACAAAAGAAGGCCGACAACTAACCATGTTAGAAACACAGGGCTTGACACGAAACATCATCCATTTGTCTTCTAGAATGTTATCCTAGGATAGTAGGTGAGCCATATTCTGAGCATCGACACTTATAGGTATTCTTTCAAACATGAAAGGGGAGATCCCAAAAAAGTGAGTATGTGGTGTGGTGGCCACAATCCCAACGTGAATGAGGACTTGGAGTCCGTACCACACCACATATCCCTGAAGGAGGCTCTTCTAGGTCAGGGGACCTAAAGTGGAGATTAGGTCGGGCCCGAAAGGAAGTGGTCGGGTGATCCTATGTACCCCATTAGTATGGGAATTGAGCCACATGTAGTTCTGTAAGCACAGTTTTAACGTCATGAGGGAGGATGTAGCATGGCTACGCTAGTAGACATCCTACCAAAAATACTGAGCTCACGTGAGTCGTGCTCGATATGGGAAACAAGAAGTAGTTTTGGTACTTTCATAATACCGAAAGGAACTTGTAGGGTTGAAGGGATGCTAGGTGAATGTCGTCCCAATTATATTGACTCATCCACAGAGCACATCTATATGCGTGACGAAGTAAAGTCGAATGTGTCGGAATTCCACATGAACATAAGGAAATGGAAATATGTGAATTATGATGCTCGAGATCTAGAACATGATGATGGTGGTGTGACGATAGGGGATGGTTGTTGACCATGTTCAAAACACATCATTTATATCGTGTTAGCCTGATATGGGGACAAACATATGAGGGTCGACCGCTGACCATGTTCGAAACATGGTACTTGTCACAAATGTCTTCTGGGGTCCTTAGGGATGTTGTCCTGAGATGGTAGATGAGCCTAGGAGGCATGAGGACTAGGGAATGTAGGGGGTCCCTTTAGATGTGGAAGAGTATGAGGATCCAAATAATGAGCTCACAAATCTTGGACACGGAATGAGGGGAATGTCCCCATGAAAATTCCATAATTCGAGCTCTTTGTAAAAATGCATCTAAGTAGACCAATGAGACATATCCGATAGAGGGAGTCGAGTCCCTTCTCAAGGACAAGGGTCCTGGGATGGCACACATTCAACCTAAGGTTCTAGGGTGGACCATAAAGGGGCTTTATTTAATGGATTGTGCATAGAGTGGTAGAATAGCCAAATGTGACACGTAGTTCCCGTAGGGAGATCTTAGTTTTGGATCATAGAATTCGGACCACGCTGAGAAAATATATGGGAAGCACATGGTGCTTCTATCAGAAAACATGTCATGAACGAGAACCTAGGAGGTACTTGCCACACCACATGTCCCTGTCAGGGTTCAGGCCAAGGGGTTGGAAAAAGAAGGGGGGGTAGGATTTTAGATTCCTAGGGTTGGACCTGGAGGCGAAATGCCTAGGTGTTCGTACGTATCACATGAGGATGGGAATCAAGACACATGTAGTTATAAGAGATTGTATAGTAAGATACAAGTGCGAGGGATATTAAGGTTGTGTAGGTCTGGCCCTTACACCAAAATAAGCGGTATTTGATAGATCTTGTTTGTCCTTTATGATGAATGGGTGTTCTTTTTTTGTGCAGTGACGTACCTAGGATAGAAAGTCCAGGCATCGCCCAAAATATCAATCCATATGTATGCATTGACAAATGGTATGGTATATGACCAATACCAAACATGATGCATCCTTGAGTGAGGATATCACAGTGCAGTGCCGTTTTTTGTCGTGCGGCCAGGAAGATAATGTCACAGATTAGGGTCATGTAATGAGACCATGAGATATAGTTTTAAGTCATCTGGAATGGACATAATGGGAGAGATGAGTTCCATGAGGGGAATGCACACTGTGTGGTAAATCATACCCAACATGAATGAGAACATAATCCCCCATCACGTCATGCGCAGTTCTATGAGAGAAACCTCGAGCCAAGGGGCCAGGAAAGATTTGAGGAAAAGGGGCAGGAGAAACTAGCTCTCAATTGAGATGGACCTAGAGACGAGATGTCCAAGTGTTCCTACGTATCCCATGGGAATGGTAATCAAGCCACACATAGTTCTTAAAGGTTCCTTTTAACATCATGAAGGGAAAATGTGGGATAGGAAGTAGGAGGGACTAACCCCAAGGAAGGGGTGTACGTGGTGCAGCTAGTACAAACCCAACGTGAATGAGGACATAATACCATACCACACCATGCAGTCACGTAAGATTCAAAACCTTGAAGGCAGGCCATAAGAAAAAAACTAGTGGAACTAGAGCTGGACCTAAAGACAATATTCATAGGTGTTCCTATGTATCCCATGAGAACGGGAATCAAGCTGCATGTAGTTCAACCGATCTTAATGTATAGTCCTAGATCTCGGGCCATGGAAGAGCATAATCCTTCCAGATAGGTGCATACCTCACTCCAATCCCTAATCCTATGTGAGTTTAACTTGGTGTAGGAAACAAGGGTGGAGGATATCCTTGCAATACATGGAATGAGATTAAAGGGGAAGTCCGTACGGAGCCTCGAAGAACGCCGTATTGCGGCCTTTTCCTCCTAACGTGCGAATGTGCACTGAGGTTTAGAACCCAAGAATGTTGATATTCTACTAGAACATGATGGGGTGGAGAGTGGTGTTAATCATGTGACCGATATTTTGGGCTTAGTGGGTGTGGTGTGATAATGGAGGATAATTTTTTACCGTGTTCGAAACACAGTATCCATATCGTGTGACCTGAAATGGGAACTAAAAATGAGCATCAACGACTGACCGTATTCGCAACGTGGGATTTGTATCAATTTGTTGTTTGAAACCCTCAGGGACTTTGGCCCGTAATGGTGGGAGGGACCTTGGGCAGAGCATCGATGCCATTTGGGGGAGGGGGGTCCCTTCGGCTGTGAAATATGATGGAAGCCCTCGTAAAGTGGAACACAAATCCTAGAATGTGGGTGGGAAGTATGTCCGGGTAGAACCCGACACTCTAGGTGCCAAACCAAGGTACCCTTGGGCACATTGGTGAATCGCCTAAAAGGGTTGAGGGGCTCAACTTGAGAACGACGGATTTGAAAATACAATCATAAAACAAGGGGATGGAGAATTCTCAGAAGAAATAGATACATGGAGTGGATGTTTCAAAACATAACATGGATGAGGACGTAATTCCATACAACACCATATATTACTCTCCCTGAGGGAACGCAGGCCAATGGGCCAAGATGAGGTTGAACCCGAAGACTGGTTGTCCAGGTGGTCCTACGTATCCCATAAGGATGGGAATCAAACCATATGTAGTTCTTGAAGGGGAAATGTGCATTTTATCATCATGTAGCGAGGACGAAAATGGGTAAGATACACCAACTTGGGCTATGTATGGCACAGCGAGTAACCTGACATGAATGAGAACATGATCCCATACCACAATGTACAATACCAAGTGAGAACATGGTCCATGGGCCCAGAAGGGTTGGGGGACCTGAAATTAGATGTTTTGGACAACCATTGTCGTATGACCCCTTATGTGGGTGATGCTTCATCGTAGCTCCTAAGCCCACAGAAGTAGTGCTCAGTGTGGGAGATAAGGAGTCGAACATGGCTCTCCCATTACATAAGGGTCAAATAGTCGGAATCAACCGAGGAAATGAAACTTGAAGGAAAACAGGGAAGAATGAACCACTACACTCAATATATAGTACGAATGGGGTGGTGATAATGACAAAGGATAGCTGTTAACCAAGTTCAAAACATAGAGTCTGTATCGTGTGACCTATAATGGGGACAAAAAATGAGGATCGACCGTTGACCACATTTTCAACGTGGGGATCGCATCAATTTATTGTTCAAAATCCTTGAAGACATTGGCCTGAGATGGTAGGAGGGCCCTTGGGTTGAGAATCCATGCCATTCAGGGGACCTTTAGGACATGAAGGATGATGGAGTCTGAAGCAAGATGCGTGAGCGATGTAAGTGTGCCTGCACATTTCAACGTCTGGTTGGACAGTGAAAGAGATGGAAGTCTCTGGGGAATGGGATGCATGGAGAGATTATGATGAACATGATGTGGATTGCAGAAAACGATTGTGCCACACCATGTGTCTTTACCGGAGATGAGACTCTAGATTTTTGGGGCTGGGCTGACAGACAAAATGTCCGAGCATTCCTACGTATACCATGAGGATTGGAATCAAGCCACACGTAGTTCTAGAAGGCCATGTAGTTTAGCGTCATACAGTGAGGACATGGGGGAATAAAAGAACTAGGAGGGAGAACATGGTATGATCATTGTATCTTTTACATTATAAGAGCCATGCAGGCCTACACAACACCATGTAAGGATCCTTCGAGAGAATTATACCCAAGGGGGAATAGTGGGAAGGAAGAGCTTGGGGGTTGGACTCAAACGAGGAATATGAGCATTCCTGCGTATCCAATAAGGATGGGAATCAATCCGTACGTAGTTCAATGAATGTTGTGCAGTTTAACATCATGCAGCCAAGATAATGGGCAGATTATGGTCATGTGGGACCTAGAAGTTTAAGGTTGTGTGGGACTGACTGCCTTAGGGAAAGTATTTCTTGAGAAACTTGGACTTGGTGGGAGGATTTATACACTCACCATCCATGGTCCCCAGTGAGTATGAACTATTGGGGTAAACCTTGTGAATAATGAAAGGTCCTTCCCATTTGGGCTCCAACATGGGTGGTTTCCTGCCATGTATCATTGGTGTCCTGAGGGCCACCCCCAAGATGCCTTGAAAGAAGGAGTAGATACAGACCTTCTTATTGAAGGATCTAGCTATCTTATTCTGATGACATTCCAGATTATGCAGGGATTAAAGCATATTCTCATAAAGTGCTTCTAATTTGGCCAACCAAATTGATGCGACTTTATCTGAAGCCTATTGATTATAGACCATTGTGTGTAATGAAGGAAACTGAATCTCGATAGGTAGGATGGCCTCTGTTCCATACACCAGGGAATATGGGGTCACCTGTGTGAAATTACAATTCATCATCTGATAATCCCAAAGGTTGTTGGGGAGCTTGTCCATCCAAATCTTCTTATTATAAAAAACCATTTTCTTTAAGATGTTAGAGAGGGTGTTATTGAACGCCTAGATCTTCCCATTTTCTTGCGCATGGTAGTGGGTGGTATGGTTAGAATGGATGTTATACTTGGAATACAACTTCTTCAACATGGATGCTCGTAATTTGGTTCTGTTATCGGTGTGAACGACGTGAGGGACACCAGCCTGATAGATGATATTGGAGCTCATGAATTCAACGATAGAATGGTCCTTGACCTCCTTGAGTGGAACTTCCTCTGCCCACTTGGAAAAGAAATCTATAGTGGTCAGGATGAACCAGCATTGGTGAGCTGTCGCCGGTGGATATGGTCCCACGACATCGAGTCCCCACACTGCAAACGGCCAAGAGTACTTGGTGGAGTGGAGAGGTTCTAGCGGTCGATGCAGGAAGTTAGCATGAATTTGGCACGCGTGACATGTCTTGGAGAACTCTATGAAATCACGGATCATGGAGGGCCAAAATTCCCCTAGTCTCTGGATCAAATGGGGTAGCTTTGACCCAACCTGATGGGCACCATAGGAACTGGCATGAACCTCTTGCATGACCTGTGGAATCTCAACTCCTTGAATACAGCGGAGAAGAACACCATCAAACCCATGCTTGTAGAGGATCTGCTCAATACAGGGACCACTCTAGAGGATAAACTGTAGCGTGCGACATCATATTCTCTCATGCTCAGCCCAATCAGTCAGGAGGTAACCATTTTGGAGATACTCAACAAAGGGGGTTCTCCAGTCGAGAGTCACTTCAACCACTACGCCTGAGGAATGGGGGGTCCTGATGTGGAGGATTCAGCGGTAAGATGGATTACCTGTGGACCATCATCATCATCTAGAGTAACAGGAGCGATGACTCTCCAGTGTTCCATGTGGATAACCAGATCAACCTCTTCGTGCTTTGCAAGTGATGCAGCTAAGATGTCCAAACCATCTTCTCTACCATTCTGTGACTGAGGGACATGGGTAACCTCCGGCTGAGAAGGGAACTGGGACATTAGCTGGAGATTACGTTCCAACAAGGTACGAGTTCTGGATTCTTGACAACATAGTCACTGTTGATCTTCTTGATGACTAACTTGGAGTCCCCTTTCACATGAAAATGGGGCAAGTTTATCGAGACGGCTAGCTTGAGGCCAGTGATGATGGCCTGATACTCCTCATCATTGTTGGTGCAGCCTTCTGACAACCGGAATGAGTACGGTATAATGGCTTGTGTTGGGGGTAATGAAGAAAATACCCAGGACCACTCTGTTAAGCCTGGGATCATTAAGCATCCTACTAGTGGGGATTCGGTAAGAACCATCTAAGTGCATCTGGAAACACGGAATGGGATGATCTACCAAGAGGATTGCCTCTTCAGGAAAATTAAGGTCCAGGGACTAGTCCGTAGGGGTTGGATGGGCAGCAAGAAAATCTTCCAATGCTTATCCCTTAATGTATTTCTGAGGGACAAACCTAATATCGAACTACTGAAGAATCACTACCCACTATGATAGTCGGCCTGTCAACATGGGATAGTTCAGAATGTACTTCATCCGGTCTACCCAAGACACCAGCTGTACCTCATGGTACTGCAAGTAGTGTCACAATTTCTCTACAATGAATACCAGCGCAAGGAAACTCTTTTCGATGAGGGAGTATCTGGTTTCCGTATAGATGAGAATACGACTGAGGTGGTAGAGACTATTATTCATCCCCTCATTATTTTTATGGGGGAGAATGGTTCTAGGAGATCCTTCCAGGGCAGTCATGTACAGGATCAATGGTTTTCCAGAGATGGGTGGCATCAAGTCTAGAGGCTGGAGTAGATACTGCTTGATTTCTTCGAACACGGTATGACACTCTTCGTCCCACTCGTAGGTGGATCCTTTCTTCATGATCTGATAAAAGGGATTACACTTTCTGGCCATATTTGTAATGAATCCGCGTATATAGGCTAAATGACCTTGGAAATCTCGAAGCTCCCAAATATTGCTCGGAGGAGGCATCTGACTGATGGCCTTGAACTTATCTAGGTCGATCTTGATTCCCTGGTACCTAACAAAAAAGCCAAGGAACTTCCCAAAGGTGACCCCAAAGGCACATTTCAATGGGTTCTTCTTCAGGTGGTGGGAATAAAGGAAGTCAAAAACTTTCTCGAGGTCTTTGAGATGGTCCTGGTGCTGGAGAGATTTGACCACAAGATCATCCACATATCATTCCACCAATGTCCTGAGGATTGAATTGAATATGTGATGCATGGCCCGCTGATAGATGGAACCTGCATTCTTTAAGCTGAAGGGAATGACCTGGTAGAAAAACGTACCTTGCGGTTTCTAGAAATCTTTGGACTCCTCATCCTCAGGGGCCATTCAGATCTGGTTATATCCATAGTAACTGTCCATGAAAGAGAGGGCTTGGAACCCTGCCATGGCATCAATCAAGAGTTCCATCACAGGAAGGGGAAATTCATCCTTAGGACAGTGGTGGTTGAGATCCTGGAAGGCTATGTAGAATATGATCTATCTATTATTCTTCCTGACTGGCACAATGTTGTCTATCCATTTAGGGTACTAGACCTCCTTGATGAAGTTGGCTCTGATGAGTTTGTTAACTTCATCCTCAACCATGGTACCATGAGAAGGGTGCATCTTCTTGGGAGGTTTTTTGAACTCGCGATGATTTACCGGAAGACCGAGGTTGTGGATGGATACCTGAGGATCTAGTCCTGACATCTCATCGTAGCCCCAGGAAAAAACATCATGATGTTGTTTCAGGAAGTCTACGTACTGTTGATGCTCTTTGGAGGGCATTGCAGCACTGATCAATGTGGGTCTCAGATCTGCCTCTCTACCAAGGTTCCCATGTACTAGTTCATCAACCATAGCGATGATTCCATCTTTAAAGGCTTGGGGAGCATCTTATAGGTCTTATTACTTTCTTATGGAGAAGGGATCCCCAACCGGGGGAGACTCCTCTGAGTCGGATGATCCCGGTTGGATGATGGTACCATCCTGGGTAGCGGTGGATGCTGCATCAGGGGACTCTTGTACTGCCGCAACCTTGTAAATGAAGGTTTCTGATTCGATCCCATCTGGTCATCAACGCAAGAGGCCATTATTGATGATATCAAAGTAATAGTGGCACATCATCTTGAGCCAGTTAATTATAGTCTGGAAAAATAGGCACGTATGACATACTGATGTTTCCATGGGGAGGACATCCAGATACCTTATGGGGGTAGGAGGCTCTGGGATCACTAAGGCCTAAGTCATAAAATAATACAAAGTGATCGTCCTATGCTTCCTGGACTTGGGAATGTGGTTCCCCCTTGTCCCAGAGACAACAAAACATTGCCCCATATCGGGGGTCGTGGCCTGCAACTGATGGAATGGTAAGATGTATGCATCATTCAGGCCTACCCAAGGGTCAGTCGCAGCTACGATGGGATCAAGTTCACTTGCCTGAATTTGTTTATCATTGCTCTTGTAATAGTCAGCGTCTAGATAGTGAGCTTCATAAGATGAAAAAGGAGACGCATCACATTGGAGCATGCCTACTCGACCATTAAGGGAATACTTGAGGCATTGGTGATAATATGAATGGACTTCCATGTGCATGTCGAGCCATGGCCTACTCGTCAGTGCTTTGTATGCGGTGTCCTGGGAGACAACCATAAACTCGGAGCTAGCAACTAGGCCGCCGAAATGGGTCTTCAAACAGATCTTGTCAACTAGGGTCTATTCTGTCCTATCGTATCCTTGGATTTTCATGTCAGAAGGAGTCTAATCATCCATGGATAATCCAAGCTTCTGCAATGTCTGTATTGGGATAAGATTGATCTCGGAGCCTATGTTGACAAGGCTGCGACGAATCTCCACGCCATTGAACAAGCCGGTGTTATATAGCGGGTGAATGTGCCCCTGTATAGAAGAACCTTCATCTTCTCCATAGAATTATATGATGGCTTGACATTCAGTGTTCTTGAGAGCCTCTGTAAGAAAGGCCTCTACAGCAGCGACCTCTGTCTCGAACTGGAGGGGGCTTCTTAAAGACTCAACGATGGCCTCATGCATATATGGAGATAGGAGAAGATCCTCGAGGATAGAGATTATTGATGGAATGCTAGCATGATGCTTGAGAACATCATACTTCTGTGCGAGGTGCGGACTTTTGGTGTAGGAGGCCTCTCTGTGATAGGAGGCATCGCAGGCCCTGTCGATGGCTGACTGATGTTGGGCATATCTTGGTGCTCACTAGTCAAGGACCACAGAGTAGCTATCGGATGAGGGCCAGATGACTGAGACTGACATATAGCGGGGCAAGGCTGGTCGCGACATGGTTGAAGTGGCTCGTCCTGATCCAGAAACACAAACGGCGGTGCAGGTAGACCTGGAAACACCATATGAGAAGGCTGTGCATGCTGAGATATGTGATGGGCCTACTGTCTGGTTTCAGTGTCATGCATGTTTTGGTTGGAGGTGCCGTCCGATGTGCCTCAACAACCCATATAGTCGTGGCATCGCCGATGCTGGCATTAGAGGGGGTTGTCGGGAGGTCTGCTTGGTGATCCCCATCATCAAGAATCATATAGGGGTTTACCAGCTCTACGGTGTTAACCGAAGCATACTCGGGGCTCTCGCTCGAAGAGTTATCCATTACTATGTGAATTTTTGAAATAATCCTCATATATAGAGGCATGAATTTTCCGAGAGTGCGGGATGATGATGGCATTGGGGGGCGCGTTGCTTTCCCTTGCACCGCCAATGCTTTCCCTTCTAGGAAGAGGCTGACTGAGATGATGATGCAGAAGTAATGGCTGAAGCTTCTGAAGGCTCTAGCTGATTAAGGCATGCACAGATGAATCCATGGGCATGAAAAACTTTTTTGCGAGCCATCCACTCATCATATTTCTGAGATCCATGGTTAGAAACCTTCTACCAATCACCTTCGCTACCACTGTCACTATCTGGCCTTATGAAGACACACGCTACTCGTGTCGGGGCTGGTCCCTACCTGGCTATGTTGTTGTCAACTTGGTCATAAATCCAGTCATTAAACCCATAGCAATTCTTGAGAGTGTGTCTCGGGATCCACTGACAAGGGCAGTGGTTGGGGTGATCAGTGAGATTCGGCCCTTCTGGTCTTCTGCACTCAAGAAAATGCACAACCCCCTATTCCATGGTGCTTTGGAAATAGCCGAGAACCTGATTCTCATTGAACGAGTAGGTTTGGTTTCTTCTTTCCAGAAAAGGGGGCCTTGGGACCTGGCCCTAACAAGGAGCTAGAGGAGCCTGCTGAGGAGGTGGAGCCTAGTCATCTTTCCTCGGCAGTGGCTGTGCATTACACGGAGGTGCTTGCTGATTTTGAGGCGGTCTCTACTAGGATAGAGGTTGTGCTTGTGGTGGTGGGCCTCTGCGAGGTTGCAGAGGCGGATCCACTAGCAGTAATTCCAATTTCCTGGGGGCCTCTATTTGGGCCACCGTGGTGGACTCACCTCTGGAAACCCTCCTTGCGGGAATTACAGGAGGCAACGGGTGTGCCTGGCTAGCTTGTTTCAAGGCTTCTTCTAGGCGCTGGGCCTTATTAGAGAAGTCTCGGAATCCTCCAGGGTAGTTCTGGGTGATCAGGGAGGGAACCATTTCAATCTTGACATTTCCAACACACATCAGCAGTAATTTATCTTGAGTCAGTGGCATGTAAAGGGAGTGGGTAAGCCCTTTCCACCGGGAGATGAAGTCTGTGACATGATCATCAGGCCTTTTTTCCTCTTGAAGAGGTCTGTGATGCTCATTTTCCACATGGTGGATCTGAACTGGTAGATGAATTTCCTGAGAAGGTCCTCCCAGTTGGTTACTGATCTGACAAGAAGCTGGTTCTACCAAACGAATGTAGGCCCCTCTAATTTCTAAACAAAACATCGGAGCTTGGAAGCCTCTTGCTGTGCTAGAGCCCCTAACATGGTCCCACACCTTTAGTTGAAGTGGCCCAGATGCTGTGGAGAGTCCCCTATCCCGTTGAAGGGGGAACATGTGGGATTCCCAGAACCCGGTGGTGCCGGCATATCATCCACCCATGCTGGATATGGCTAGCCATCAGGTGGGATTTCCACCTGTCGTGTCTCCAAAGCCTCTAGGTAGGAAATGAGTGTTGCCATTGGTTCATCTAGATGGGGGACCCTGTCTTGACAGGTATCCCTAATAACTAGTGCATTGTCAGGCTCCTCAACATGGTAAGTAGGTCCAGCGGCTCGTGGAGCGGCTAGTGGAACGACCCTTGGGGTGGCAGGGGGAGCCTGAGCTTGGTCACTTGGATTGTTGTGCTGATCGGGAGGGTTTGGAAAGACATACCGCGCACTCTTACCATAAGTTCCAGCTCCAACCCTATTCGTGGTGGCAACATGATCAGGGTTACCTAGAGGCAACTCGTCGAGGGGAAGTTGTTAATGCCCCTGTTGTACTGGTCTAGGGTTGTCATAGTCCATCTGTCGCTCTGCAGCGCGTTCAGAAAGGATTTCATCAACCAACTTCTTCTGATCTTCAATTTTTTGGCACAATGTGGCCTTTTCAGGGTCCTCCACTGTCTTCTTCACTGAGGGGGACTGGTCGGAGGGCTTGGCAGCTCCAACATGCTCTATACCCTTACCAGAATTCCGACTGAGTACTAATGCCTCGGTGGGTGTAGGGAGACCTAATAGGCTCCTTTTCTTGTGGGTAACCCTTCCTGATGGGTCCCATAGTGGTGGCACACCCTCGGGGGTAAGTCCCCATCAAGAACCTCCAACTCATCCTCCTCGTCTACTAGTTGGCCATGTTGACTGTGACCCTTCTTGGGGGCATCCCCTCATTATCGCCTAGCGAATTGGGATGCCGCCTGATAGGACTGAAGAGGAGGGAAACATACTTCCCCCAGCCACATATTTTCATGTGGGTGGAAGCCTCCTTGATGATCTTTCAGAGTACTTGGAAACTCTGAACTCGTTGCTGCTGGAGTGCTTTACGGTGACCCGGTGACTCAGGCTACTGGGCCACAGGGAGCGCAGCCAGATCAATCAGACGGCATTGTTCGCCGATGTTCTCAAAGTCTGCTCAGATATTTGGATAAGACACTCACTGGTGGAGAATACAGAAGTGAGTCACCTAGAGGGTCTGGAGGAGACCCTCAAATTCATCTTAGGTGAGGGATTCTGTCACACATAAGTCTGGTGCTACAACGGGTCAGAACTTCTCTGGGAAGTGGTATGCTGCGAGGACGTCCAATAAGATCCTTGGCTCGGATTCAGGGTCTCCCCCTTTATTTCTCCACTGGTCGACCAGGGGTGGCTGAAGAACTGGCAGTGGTACTAAAGTAGACCACTGGGGCGGCAGACTGGCCAGTGGAGAGTACAACGAGTGGGCTGACTTGCCGCTGAATCTCAGTCTGTTCTCCGAAGAGTGTAGTGACCTGGACACTACGTCGCTATAAGATGGGCTGACGTCCGCAGTTCCTAGCTTAGGGTCTTGGGCTACTGGCGATAGGACACGATGCAGCTCGCCCGCAATCAGTCCCCAGAATAGTTCTCTGTGACCTCTTGTCAAGGTATAGAGTGCTCCTGGTGACGACAGTGGTGATTGCACGACTGTGACATGTGGTTTTTCCATATTTTCATCCTCCTAGAAGTACCTACGGAGGGAGGTGGGAATCCTTTGGACCTCGCATTCTAGGAGTATTAGGCTGATGCGCCTTATTCCTGCCCCAGCTCTTAACTCGGAGGACTGAGGGGAGGGTTCTTACACTGAGTCATACTCTGCCTCGGAGTCTGAGAATCAGACTGGTTTGATCTCTATCCATCCCTTCCCATAATTCTTCTTGTGTCAGCGATGACCCCCCCTCCTTCCCTGGGATAGTTCTTAAAGACAACATAGGTTTCCAGCACAAGGAGAACCTTCGGCCGTACTGGTGCTGGGGCAGAGAGGATTTCCACCTTAGTAGGCCGGGGTGTGAGGAGCACCGGGGAAAATATTGAAGGGGACATGGGGAGGACCTCTATCGGACGTTCTGAAGAAGTTAGGACCTCCTCTGGAGTAGGTAGGAGCATGGGGAGGGCCTCCATGCTTATTTCTGGTAGTGACATCAGTGTGAGGAAGGTCCCCATACTAGTCGAGCTGAACACGGGTAGAACCTCCCTGCTGGGCATTGGGGCAGTAGAGCTGACCCTCCCTCCTCTGATTTCTAGGGTGAGGAGTACCTTCACTAGTCACTAAGAGGTCATGGGGAGGCCCCCTACATTTTAGAGTGACCGGATGTCCACCATCTCCATAACTGTGGTCCATGGCAGGATGAATGACTCCATACCCGATGTAGTAAGCATGGGAGAGTCTTCCTTGCTGATTTTTTTCATCATGGGGGGAACCCCAATCTTGGTTGAAGGTGTCATGGGGAATACCTCCATACCAGTCTTCAGAGCAGGTAAGACTCGCGTTCTCCATGGTAGTGGTATGGGGAGGGCCTCCGTACTCGGTGGTATCGTTGCGAGTTAGTCCACGGAGGCCACTCCCTATCCCGGCTATAGAGAGAGTCGACCCAGCTTACCTGTGGGGCGGTTGGGGCCTTGATCCAGGTAGCAGATACAACTTCCCATGCTCATCATATAAAAGTATTTGGCGATATTCGTCAGTGTTGGCTCGGGCCACTGTAGCCACTGACGTTGATTCCCCTTAGTTGCTGTCCTCTTCAATTTTCACCCGACGCTGGCATCGGGTCGGACAGACTGAAGCCAGTGGTACAGGCACGTGGCTCACCTGCTCCTTGGCCTATAAAACTGGGCGGCATCACTGATGTGGCCTAGTGGGTGCCCTCACTGGGGGCCCCTAGAACAATACACTGACTCGGCTGGCCCGGACATCCCCTACCTCGTCGGCCTAGGTTAGGGAGTCGTCGAGGCGTTTCAGGTACAAGCTCCTGAAACAATTATATGTTGGAGTGGGGAGCAGCAGTTCCCTATGTGTCCCTTGGGGGTGGCATTGACGTCGAGGCGTAGATGCCTCTAAATCCAGGCAGGCCATGTCCCTTTTTGGGATGATCCCCTCCTCCTCGTACTGGCATATGAGGTCGTTAATTACCCTTCGTTGGATAACTTCTGATGGGGAGAGGGGACGTGGGCACCCAGTGGTCATGGATATTAAGGCCGTCGTGGGAGAGGCAGAACCATACAGGATTTCAGCGTTGGTATTGCCCCTACCCCCGCGTCGGGGGGCAGTTGGTGATCGAGTCCCAGATACAGCAACTTGGTTCTTGAAGTAAGGGAGATTAACTCATTTGTGCTAAAATAAAAAGGAATTGATGACCAATGCCTCAGAACCATTTCTTCTTCCATAACCGGTAAGAGGGATCCATGCTGACAACATCACAGATCGGGATGCCCAATCTTTTGACTGCCCCAACATCTGATGAGATTCATGCCAGGCCCACTATTTGCATGATGGAACCCGGTGCCGGATAACTGGATATGGTGTAACACAAATCCATTGATGCCTTGAGCTCTACTAGCCTCCATGTTTAGGAAAATAATTTCACGTCGGGTTCACCATTTCTATTTCGGATGCTTTTCCTGGGGCACATGCATCCGTCTCCTTGAGGAAGAAAGTCGTGGTTTTATTACCTCACATTCTTAATTTCTAATGGTGGGTGGAATCCATCTCTTGTTCAGAAACATTTGCTCCTTGATCGAAACAGGATGATGGGATGTCGGCTCTTCCCTCCATGGATTCCTCCTCGGAGCTTGTTACCTAGTCTGGGACTCCCTTATTGATTTAAGAAATTGTTTGTAAAACTCTTCCAGGGGCCATATCTTCATGGACACCAGTTAATTATGCTGCTTCTGTCGGGACATTCCAAAGGGTCTGGTTAGGGCAGTAACCTCCAATTAGGAGAGTGGTCACTTTGGGCATCACTGACCTATTTAGACACTGGGACACTGGCGCATCTTGGTTTCTTCCCCTTATTATAGGGATTATTGAGGGTGAAGAAGGCGGAGGCATCCCAAGTCACATGTGGTGAATTATATCCTATAGGCATGTGTCTAAGGTTTTCCTCAGCTTCCCTTGTTTAACACGGGGTATGCCATGAGTTTAACGTCTAGAGGAGATGGATCAGACTGATCGGAACACTGACTAGAGTGGATCAGATAGGTGTAACCCCAAGAGGATACATTGATGTTGGGACTAATGCGTGGTTAGTTACGCAGTTACTGCTAGGAGCAGTGGAGAGGTGAATTAGAATGACCATACCGGAATGTGGCAGCCTGGGTAAGAATCAGGATGGATGATGGGTGGATGAATGAAGTGGAGGGGAACGAAATAGGACCATCACAAGGGCGACAGTGAAGTTGGCCTCCAGCCTCGAAAAGACTTCACATGTATCCCTGTGTCAGGGAATCAAATTCCATGTAGTTTGGTGAACGTAGTTCATCTTAACAATAACTTACCTCTGGTTTGAGTTTGAATGGCTTACCGTCGAAAGGGGATGACAACAGCTTGCCGCTGAATGGTGGTGACAATGGCTTACCGCTGAAAGGGGCTGACAAAGGCTTTCCACTTAAAGGGGTGACATAAGTGGAATGTAATTTAACATCATACAGGATGGGGGTGGACCGACTTGAAGTGTTTGGGACCATTGGTTGTTGGCCTTGAACTTCGTGGTTGCTTCCTAGGTACATTTCCTTGGCAAGGATCGAAGTCCACGTAGTTCGGGTATGGGGTAGGAGTCGATGAACTGATGTGAATAAATACCTGGGGTCTAGGTGGATGGTGGGATTGAACCGTATGGAGGCTTCCTACATACCCTACCTTGGAAAGGATCAGATTCCTCATAGTTTAGATATGTGGAAGTTTAACGCCATGTAAGACAAAAAGGGGCATGCAGTTTAACGTCATGCAGGACAAAGTTGGTCTGACACGAAGGGATTTAGAACCAATAGATGTCAGGCTTCATCCTCAGGATGTCAAACTACGTACTTTTACTTGGAAAAGATCAAATTCCACATAGTTCAGGATGGGGGAATTTGGGGCTTACTCTCTGAGGCAGCCCAGAGTGTTGGTGAGCTGACATAAAGGTAGCCAGGACCAAAAGTTGTTGGTCTTGTACTTTAGGGAGGCTTCCTACATACCCTGCATTGGAAAGGATCAAATTCCATGTATTTTGGGTGTGGGGTTGGCGTCCCGATGTGAAGGGGGTCGGAATGACTGGTGTTGGGATTGAACCTCTAGGAGGCTTCCTACATACCTTGACTTGGCAAAGATCAAAGTCCTTGTAGTTTGGGATGGGGTTGGCGTCCCGACGTGAAGGGGGATCAGAACAACTGGTGTTGGGCTTGAACCTCATAGAGGCTTCCTACATACATTGTGTTGGTAAATATTAAAGTCCACATAGTTTGGGATGGCATGTGGGGATTACACTCTAGGCTGCCCAGAAAGGATTTCATGGTCGGTGCCTACTCTAAGCCCACTTGATTCATTCTCAGTGTGAGAAACAAGAGGCAGCAAAGACCCGACAATGACGTTGTGAAATGTGCATCTGTGGGAAGTGGACAGAGGGTTACACGTGGTTAGCAACCCAAAGAATAAGTGGGGGGCTTATGCGTAGTTAGCAGCCCAGGGAGATAGAGATTGGGACTTACTCCAGGATGGAGGCCTGATGGCAACAAAGCCCAAAGGGAGAGGGAAAGGATAACAAGATCCTTGTACCCATCTCTCTTCTTCTTCTTTGGCACAAAATAAGAAAGGAGGAGTAGGGGTACTACCACCTGCAATAAAATCTAGGGGCTTACACCAAGATGGTTGACCTTATCCCTATGTAGAATGCATGGGGGTAAGTCACAGTTTAACTTCATGTGCTGAGGACGAGGGTGCTTGGTAGTTTAACATCCTACAGCTCGGACGAGGTGGGTTCACTCCGCAACCCTAGGACTTACATAACTGTTACCCTCTACACCTTGGTGAAAAGAGGGGACCAACAACGCCATGTTGAGTGGGTGTTGTGAGGTGATCTCATTGGGGGTCCATGTTAGCATGGCTATGTGAAGAAGCAATATCCATTAGTGTGCCTATGCGAAGAAGCATGAGGCGAAACAATGCAACAAGATGTAATTTCCAGGGGACTATGAAATCACTTCATGCAAACCTAGAGGGTCGCATGGGAAAATAAATTTCAAAGCAGAGGGGATCATAGGAAGGGGCCTTGTGAAGCTCTGGTGCTCCATGTAGTGGAGGGTACTTGCAAAGGGGTGTGCTTCACAAATTGGAGTGTCCCAGCTTAAGAATATGGAATAGGTGCATATAAGAGGTGCCTCGTGAAGTGGAAAGGAATTTTCGGAGTACTTCCATGTAAAGAAAAGGTGCCTCGCGAAGTAAGGAACTGTGCAGAAATGTGCTTCGTGAAGTACAGTGACCATGCCTTAGCATGTGGATCAAGTGTACATGATGGGTGTTTCGTGATGAATAAACACTCTGTGACAACCCGAGTCCCCTTGGGGATCCCGTTCCTTTATAGAGGCCCTTAGGATCTACAAAAAGCATCCCTCTCTAAAGATTGGGTTAAAACAAGGCAAAGTGGAGGCACCTCGCAGAGCAAAAGTACCTCATCCAGCTCATGGTTCGAAGAGTAGAAGGTGCTTCGGGATTTGGGAGTTTGAAAGTTGAAAGGTCGGATGATATACCCCAGGACTTGGGGGGAGGCTGGTATTTATAGGCAAGAGGCACCATGAAGTTGTGATCACTTAGCGCAAAGCTAGATTTTTCATTTCTCCACGGTGGGTCGATATCATAAAATGCATTCGCGGAGCATCCTGCCTCCTTACTCCACGGCAAGTCGCGAACGTCAAATATGTTTGTGGAGCATCCCACCTCCTTACTTTGTGGCAGCCACAGGGCCAGGGGACTCCACGATGTGGCTTTGTGAGGCAGCCAACAGGATTATTTGTGTCTTCTTTTCCTCCCCAAATTTTTTCACCAACAACGGCGATCCAAGAATTGTTAGTTGTGTTCTATTTCAACTATGAATAACAACTGGAATGTATTTCCAGAAAAATAGTTTTTTGTATTTTGAGTAACCGGATTCTTGTATTAAGCTATGAATCCAGTTCTGTGTATGAACCAGAAGTCTCTGTTTATGTCTTAACTTGTAAAGGTTTCAGCTGCCTATACTCATTTGCAGATGATCTGTTGATAAGAGGACCAGATAGTGAAAATCACCAAACTTGTCAAGTATAGCATTGGTGGAGTGGACTAAGGGCCTTCTATTCTCTGAACCACTATACATATTTTCATTCTTTAACTATTTATTTTTTTGTTTCATAAAAAAAATGTTAATGATAAAATGAAAAACTCATCCATCTTCACGATTCGTGAAGACTTTGTAAAAGACAAATCCCCCTGTGTGTATTTGGTAGAACCCGATCCAAAAATTGGTATCATAGGTGGAGCTTTTTCTAAAGTTATAACAAGATGAATTTTTTTTAGATTTATACTAAGAGAATAATGGCTGATACATGAGAGGGAATGTCAATGGTTCGAGCTTCATACTTCAACAGTGAAAATTATGGATGCTGGAAATCGAGGATGATCATCTATTTAAAAAATCATGGATACCGAGTCTACTCAAATATTCTTACTCCTTATTAAATTCCTGACAAACCTGAAACATGGAGTGATGATATGAAAGCATATTACAACATAAACTCAAAATATATTAATACCATTATCTGTGGTCTTGAACAGATGAATTCAACAGAGTATCTTAGTTCCCGAATGCTTATTAAATGTGGAAAAAAATTATAGTTGCTTATGAATTAACTGACAATGTCAGACAAATGAGTTATGCCACAGCTAAATTGAAATTCAACATATTTAGAATGTTTGAGGGAGAAAGAATCACCTAGATGGATGGAAGGCCTACAGAAATTGTTAACAATATCTCTACCTTGGGAGATTCTATCAAACAAAAAGATCAAGCCTTGAATGTACTGAGAGTATTACAACCTAAGTGGAATGGAATTTTGTCTTCTATTAGGCAATCCTCACCAATCAAAGATCCTACAATGAGAGAGTTAATTGGAAGTCTTATGATGTATGAAGCTGGGATGGAAGATAAATAAAATGAGCATAAAGTTTTAATCAAAAGAGACAATACTACTTTGAAGGTAACATCTCAAAAGAAAAGTATAAATATGAAGAATGAAATAACAGTGAAATCAGAGAGTTTTGATTCATGTAATTCAGATATGGAACTAGCTCATCTCTCCATAAAGTAAATTCTACAAAAAGAATAAGGGATTTGGAAAATCCTTAAAAATGATGAAAAAGAACCAAGATAAGTCATATTATATGAATGAAACAAATATGGGTCACATAAGACCTGACTGTACTCAATTAAAAGGAGAAAAGAAAAAGAAATTTCTCAAAAACAATGATTACGATCAGAAAGACAAAAGATTAATGAAAGATACTTGGAGTTTTTCTGAAGACTCTTGCACCTCATCAAAGTCTGACTTAGAAAAAGAATAATATAATCTAAAAGAAAATATATTCTTTATAGTATAAGCTGATGAGTTACAATATTATTACTCATCTGATTCTGATTCTAGTTCTAGTTGTTCAAATAATAAATTTGCAGCCTACTACAATATGCTGGAAGAGAAATATGATTCTTTATTTAAGAAACATAAATCACTGAAAAATATTCACACTACTATTTTAGGAGAAAGAGACACTCTACTTAAACAACATCAAGAGTTAATTGAAAAATATATCTCATCAAACAAAAACTATACAAATAATGAAATTAAAATAAAAACACTGCAAACAGAAGTAAAAACATATAAATGTGGATATCTTGTTTTTTAAAAAGGAGAGAATATACTAAATGAAATTCATCGAAAGAATGTGATTAAAAATGAAAGATATGTAATAGGTAGTAAAAGTGAGAAACCCAAACTATATAAGAACAATTTTGTTCCAAGTACAAAAGGTAAAATTTGCAACTACTATAGAACAAAAGGTCACATATCTAAAAACTTTTATTTAAGGAAATCGAAAATAAGTGGGATTAAGAATTCCTTTATTGAATGTATTTTATATGATTCTATTGATTATAGAAAAATAAAGAAATTCTGGATTCCTAGTCTTTGCTGGCTAACACTGCTAGACCCAACAGAATATGGATATCAAAACAAACCTTTGTTTAAATGCCATTGCAGGAAGCAGGTCAAAGAAGCAGAAAATATGTAGGGTATATGGATAGTGGTGATCCAATATTATGAGTAGAAACTCATCAAATTTCAGAACTCTAACTCAAAAGGATGGTGGTCTAGTCACATTTGGTGACAATACCAGAGGTAAGATAACTGGCAATGGAACTTTTGGAGATCCAGAAGTAGTCTCAATCAATAAAGTACTCTATGTACAATGATTGAAACACAATATAATAATTATATCTAAACTCTGTGATGATGGATATTTTGTTCATTTCTCTAACAACTGATGTTCTGTTATTAAAGATAAATTACTTTAATTTAGAGCACCTAAAACTGTTAATGTTTATACAGTAGACTTAAATTACTTGTGTAAATATAAAGTAAACCTCTTAACTGCTAAGATAAATGAATCTTGGATATGGAATAGAATTCTTGGACATTGCAATATATATGATTTACATAAGTTATCTAAGAAACAATTAGTTTCTAATTTTACTAGTCTCAAATTTGAAAGTGAAGGATTCTAGGATGAATGTCAACTTGGAAAGAAACACAAATAATCCTTGAAATATATTAACAAAATTGTAGCATCTAAACCTCTAGAACTTATCCGTATGGATTTGTCTCAACCTTAGAGAATAGAAAGCTTGGATGGTAAATTATATGTATATATTTTAGTTGATGACTATTCCAGATTTACTAGGATTTATTTTCTAAAATATAAAAATGAAGCTTTTACTATATTTGAATGTTTTTGAAAATCTTTTCAAAATGAAAAATGTTTTCAAAAAATTTCACTAATAAGTGATCATGGTGAAGAATTTGAGAATCTAGAATGTAATTCCTTTTTTATCCAATATAGGTATTAAACACACATTCTCTACACCAAGAACACCTCAAGAGAATGGGATTGTTGAAAGAATAAATAGAACTATTTAGGAAATTTTTAGGACTATGTTGAATAAATACAGTCTTCCTACCTATTTCTGGGCAGAAGCTATAATCACAGCCTATTATATAATGAATAGAGTTTTAATCAGAAACTTTTTTCAAAAGACACCTTCTGAACTCTGGAATAACAGAAAAACTAAAGTAAATTGTTTTAAAGTTTTTGGATGAAATGTTTACACCTTGAACATCAAGGAAAATCTTGGTAAATTTGATCCAAAATCTGATGAAGTCATTTTCTTAGGATATTATGGTACTTCCAATGCTTACAGAGTTTCTAAAAAAAGTCAAGGATTGTTGAAGAATCAGTTCATGTGAAATTTGATTAATCTGACCTCTTTGAGAAATTAAAAGACCAAATTGATGAATCTGACTCTAATGATAACATGAGACTTGAGAACATGAAAGATGATGTTGAAAAAGATATAAATAAAATTCAGTCTAGTTTAGAAGAACATGACATTGAATAACGTAACAGTGTACTACCTAGATATTCTAGAACCCTAAAGAATCATCCTTTAAAACTGTTATAGGAGACCTAAACACTAGAATAAAAACTAGAAGAAATTTAGGAAATCTTGTTGATTTCTCTGCCTTTATATCCCAATTAGATCCTAAGACATTAGAAGAAGAATTAGTTGATAAATGTTGGATGATATCAATTCATGAAGAACTAAACTAGTTTAAAAGAAATGAAGTTTGGAAATTAGCTGAAAGACCTCCGAACTATCCAATTATAGGAATTGAATGAGACTTTATAAGTAAACAAGATTATCAAGTAATAATAACTAGAAATAAAGAAAGACTTGTAGCTAAAGGATATAATCATGAATAAGGTATAAATAATGATGAGATCTTTTCACTTGTAGCTAGATTTGAAGCCATTAGGATACTTTTAGCCTATGCATCTCATATGAAATTTAAATTATTTCAAATGGATGTTAATTATGACTTTTTAAATGGTTATTTATTGGAGGAAGCTTATATTGAGCATCCTCCTGGTTTTAAAAATTCAAAAAAAAAAACTGGATACTTTTTTAAAAAATACTAAATCTTTTTATGGTCTTAAGCTCTTTTCTTTTGAAAAATAATTTTACTATTGGGATGGTAGATCCAACATTGTTTAAGAAAAATGTAAACTCTAATATTTTATTGGTTAAAATTTATGTTGATGATTTAATTTTTTGTTCAACAAACAAAAAACATTGTCATGAGTTTTCAAATTTAATGCAAAAAGAATTTAAAATTAGTACGATAGGAGAATTAAATTTATTTTTCGGACTTATAATTTATAAAAAAGATTTTGGAAATGTTTTAAATCAAAGAAAATTCATTACTAATTTTATAAAGAAATTTGGACTTGAAAACATCAATACATATACAACTCCTATGTGTACTTATATAAAATTTTATTTAGATGAAATAGGAAAATCAATTAGTAACAAGTTATATAGAGGTATGATTGGAAGTTTATTATGTCTTACTGCTAGTCAAGAAATATATAATGTAATCATTGTGTATTTGTTCAAGATTTCAATCTAATCCTAAAGAATCTCATCTAAGAGTTTTTAAGAGAATTTTTCAATATCTAAAAGGAACTGTTTTTCAATCTCTTCTCTATCCAAAAACACTTGATTTTAGTTTAATTTCATATTCAGATGCTGAATTTTGAATTTTTAGACTAGATATAAAAATAACCTCAGGGAAATTTCACTTTTTAAGAAAATATTTAGTGTCATCATCTAGTATGAAATAACACTCAGTTGCTTTGTCAACAGCTGAGGCAGAATATGTGTCTACAGGAAGTTGTTGTGCACAAGTTTTGTGGATGGAAAGAACTCTTATGGACTTCAGACTAAATTTTAATAATACACCTATTTTACATGATAATTAAAGTGCTATAAATATTTCAAAAAACCCTATTAATCATTCTAGAACCAAGCATATTGATATTAAACATCATTTTCCAGGACACCATATTCTTAAAACGGATATATTTTTAGAATTTGTAAGTACTAAAATTCAATTAGAAGATATTTTTACTAAACCACTTCCCACAGCAAGGTTTGATATTATTAAGGGGGAGTTGGGTTTATTTATTTTTAAATGAAATTTTAATTTTAATTTTAATTTTTCTTATTTAATTATTTTTTAAAATTTCATTACTTGTTTTTAAAATATTTTAAAATTTCGTCAATACTGCTTCAAATTTTTTCTTCATACGTTTTTACTTCTAAATAATGTAATAATTACTATGTGCATAATGACATAGGAATTAATGATTTCAAAAACCGTTTAAAATTACAAACTCGTTCATTTCTTTCAAAACATTTCGAAAAAATCCTTACCACTCTTGTCTACCCAAACATTAACCTTTGAAATTCTAGATCTTCTAACCTTCAGTAATCTACATTAAAAATGGACAAGACATAGAGAATTAAGGAAGGAGAAGCTAGTAATTCCATGCGTTAGCGCATGGTAGGAAGAAATATTATACATGGAAAATTAATAGATCTGGAATGGTTGTATCAATGGGGTATCATGTTGTGGAAGGCCGTCGGATTTCAGAATCTCGATCAACCATATAGTAGTGAAAATACAGAGTTTCTATATGAGTAGAGCTTCATCACTTTTTCAAATCTGTTCAGTTCAGTCTTGGAGATATATAGGACACCTTATTTGCAAAAATTGAAGATCTGGATTTTTCAATTTCATCTGTGGAAATATATAGAATCTTAAACTACCCTCCTGAGGGAGTTTACCATTTCTAATTAAAGAATATTAGAGATGATGAACATAAGTCAGAGGAAATTATATCATTTTTATTTGGTTATACAAGTATAATAAACATGTTAGTTAAGGATCTAGAACTTGATTATAAGATTCTTGTTAAGTTTGTGAAAATAGGGATTGCACCTAGGATATTAGAGATGGATAAAATCTTATTTCCTGACATGTACATAAGTTTTTACTTATGAGTGAAATAAAGTTTAATTTTCTAAGATATATGGTAAGACATATCAACTGATTCTGTCAACCAAAGGCTTGAATGAACTTCTATCCCTATAGAGGGTTCATTTAAAAATTATTGTTTAAGTCAGATATGTTGAGATTAATAGATGCTAGAGTAAGATTCCATCACAGTAATGTTTTCAATACTGGAACTCTAAGGAAGATTGGATTCTTATGGAGTACTGTGAAAAGCATGATTATGCCTATTGGAGCTGAGGAAGACTAGGATATGGCTTAGGGGGAGAAACCTAATAAATCTAAGGAAGGCATGGAAGAATCTAGAGCAAGTGGAACTTCAAGAAGATTGAGATTTCAATCATTTGATCCACCTACTAATGAGGGAAGTCAAGATGGACTTCAGAGGAAAAGATATCGAGTGGATCAAGATGGTGAGGAGCATGTTCAAGAAAATGCTGATGCAATTGAACCTCTACTAGGCTATAGAATTTTTAGAGAATCTACAGTATAGGAAATTGAACAACCAATTGTTTCTCAGATTGAGGTTACTCCTCAGGTGGAAAAAGAAATTGTGCCTAAAACTGTTGAAAATCTTGGAGAATCTCAAGTGGCTAGACATGAATCTTTTCAAACTGTACAGGCTACTGAGTTTGTTCAAGTGGAATTAGATCAAGTGGAACCTGTATTAGAAGATCCAGTCTTGGAGTAAATCAATGAAGAATATTCTCAGAAGGACCAAGAACCTATTAATATGAATCAAGAATATAATCTTTCTGAAATTCACACTAAAATTGTAAATGATAATTTTTTTGTGGATGAGTCAGAGAAGGACTCAAAGGAAGAATCATTAGAGAAGCCATTATAAAGAGAGGATGAAGATAAATTAGATATTAAATCCATACCTTTTGTCCTATTAAATCCAGTTGAACCTCATATTGAGAATGTAGCATAAGGTGCCTCTGATTCTATGAATGCAGTACTTGAGGAGTTGTATAGAAATTTAATGAGAGTTGAAACAGAAAATGTTGATTTGAGAAGAGAATTTGAAAAGGAAAATCATAAATATAAGAAATTGAAATCTAGTTCTATTTCAAAACAAGAAGTTGATGTTTTTAAGAAGGATATGTTATATGAAGTTTCAAATTTTAAATTTGAGATGGTAATGAAGTTAGATTTGGCAGATTTTAAGATTTTTATAGAGAAAAAATTTGCGACTTTTAGGAACAGTCAAGTAGGTACCTCAGGTACTTCTCTGGATATGATAAAGAGATTTCAATCCATTAAAATAGTAATAAGAAATATGAATGATAGATTGTAGGACCTAAATTGCAATAGTGCTCCATTTTCTGTCTTATTAGACATCCAAAATCATCTTGTCGAGAAGTTAACATTAAATGAACCTGGAATAAGAACATTGTTGAATAATTTCACAGATCATTTAACACTTTTTATGGAAAAATAAGAACAACTAAATGAGTTATTTAGAGTAAATTAGATTGAGGATATTCATTTGACTCAAGAGGGAAGAGATATCATTATCCAGTTGGGATATGGATTAATGACAAGGGAGGGGAATTAGTTAACAGAAATCAAGGAAGTAATCTAGAGAGGATGATACCTGTTTCAAACCATTATTAATCTAAACCTTGATTCCCATTTTCATTACTATAATTGTAATTATATTTTCAATAAAGTATATTTGAGTCCCATGTATATGTGTTATTAGTTTGTTTTACTATACTATATATGTTAAAATATCAGTAATCAAGCTTCAAATATTAATAAATAGTTTATTATAGCATTTACTTAAGTTCAGTGCTACATTAAAAAGTGTTATATTCCTTATTCTATCAATCTTATTGATATCACAAAATAGAGAGAACATTGGATTAACACAACATTTTATTTTCTGTTTTTTAAATTTTATTTTAATGTTTTAAATCTCTTACTCTGGGGGAGTGAAGACATTGTATTTTTCTTTCTTTCTTGAAAAAGGATAAATATATATAAACATGAAAGAATAAATTTTTGGATAAACACAAAATTTTATTTTTTTATAAAGGAGAAGATATTATTTTACTTTATGAAGGGGGAGAAATTGTAAAAAAATTATTTTTTGTTTTTTTGTATATATATATATATATATATATAACTATAGATCACACAATGTTTATTTCTTGTTGATATAGTTTTGTTAAAATTAAATATTGTTTTTATCTTTTCAAAATTCTAAACTATATGCAATTAATTTTGTAAGATAATTTCATTAGTTATTTCATGGGTTTTGTGATCATAAAAAAGAGGATATTGTTGAGAAATTTTTTTTCTCAATAATATTTTATTATTATTATGGGGATATTGTTGAGAACAACACTCTATCTCTTTATGATGATTTTGATACTCACAAATAACCTTATTGTTTCTTCCAATGATTTTACTTTGAGTATATGTCAAGAAATTAATATTATTTATTTCTCTATTTTTTGAATAATACTAAAGTGCTTAATCCACATGTAAAATTTAACAAATTTTTCAAAAATTGTTTTAGTATGTTTTGGAAACACTATTCATGCTCTACATGTTCGGAAATCACTTTAGCGTATTCTGGAAACACTGTCCATACCCTACGTTGAGGAGTGTAGCATAGGGATTGAATATGTTGTTTACTTTATGAGATATTAGAAAAGTATGGTTAAGAAACCATACATTATCAAAAAGGTATGGATAAAAAACCCTACATTTGGAAGGAACCTTACATTCAGGATATCAAAAAAGTATGGAAGAAGAACCCTATGTTGGTATGAAACGTTATGTTTGTTTCTCAAAAGTATGGTTCATCAACCTTACTTTTGTAAAAAACCTTACATTTTATTAAAAATTATGAATCATGTATCTTTTGATTTACTAAAAAGGAATGTATAGATAATATAACATAAGTTTGAAAGTTGAAGAGAAAATTATGGAGAATAAACCTTACGTTTGAGGAATGGATGATCAACCTTACATTTAAGACCAACCATGTGTCGGAAGAATGGATGATCAACCTTATTTTTAATATAAACCTTATGTTTGAATAATAGATGATCATAATTACATTGTGAACCTTACGTTCTGAGAAAGAATTCTATGCAATTCAACCCTACGTTTGGCGTCAAAAATTTAAATTACGACTTTATTGAACAATGTTCTTTATGCAGATTATTAGGCTAATTTCAAGCGATATTAAAAGCATGATTTTAAGGCACGTCTTTGACTGATACAAATCCGTTTATTTGTGATTCAAAGGATTGCTTTAAGAGGATATTTTCATGCTGAATATTCAGGGGAGTTACGACCGTTATATTATTCAAACATTTGAATTTCGCGATTATAAAGGTGACTTTTGTGGATCTTATTTTGAAAGGAAAATTCTTGTCTTTATTATATATATATCTATGTTATTTTTTAATTACATATATAGAAAATACTGTATCATTGTGAAAAATATTGGAAGAACAATCTCTTGAGTTTTTGAACTACAGATTACAGAGATATTCATGACTTACAGATCTTCTGTTACAAGATCTATCAAACTCTATTTTTTTGAAGAAGAAGAAACACGTTGAAGATTCATTGATTCTACATCAATTATCTATTTTGAATCTACTGTTTTTGAAGTTTCTAAATTCATTTCAAGATCTACTGCAACCAGATCGACTAAAAACTACTTCTACCTAAAGATCATTATTTCTGAAGATGACAATCCATCAATTGTTAGTTGTGTACTATTGCAACTGTGAAGAACAACTGGAATATATTTTCAGAAAAATAGACTTTTTATATTGAGTAACCAGATTCTCATACTAAGTTGTGTATTTAGTTATTTGTATGAACCAAAAGGCTCTATTTTAGTCTTAACTTGTAAAGGTATCAACTTCCTGCAATCCATTATGGACTGTCTATTGATAAGAGGACTATATAGTGAAAATCACTAAGCTCTTGGAGTAGAGAGTTGGTGGAGCGGACTAGGGGCCTTCTGTTCCCGGAACCACTATACATCATTGAATTCTTTAACTATTTATTTTTCGGTTCATAGACAACCTGATAAAAATAAATGGATATACTCGGCCATCTTCATGATTTGTGAAGAATTTATAAAATACACAATTCCCCCCCCCCCTCATGTGCGTATTTGGTATAACCCAATCCAAAAGTTCTCACTTCTGATGGAATAGAATTGAAAAACGATTTATTTTACAGTGAAGAGCATATCCAGATTATGGACAATAGTGAGCAGGTGTTGAGGAGTCAGATGACTTGACTAGTAAAGTAACTTTTTGAAAATCATAAAATTGAAGAGGTAACATGGGAATAAGAAAAATTTATGATGACATACTACCTAAAATATTTATGGGATAAATTTTTTCAAATTTTAAGGATGATATTATTTAAAGGAGGGGATAATGTTACACCCCAAGATTTTATGGTATGCCTCTTTTAAAATTCAACATCATCTATAGTTTATTCATCACACAACACCGAGTTTAAAAACATAATATACTATTAAATATGATCGTTGGAATAGTAAAGCGACCATTAAGAATAGTAATATGACCAATATAAAAGTAACTTAATCTATGAAAGTATAAATAAAATTTTGGTATCTTATAGAGGAAAATATGGTATATTTATATCATGTAATAAGTAAACAAATGTTTTAAAGTGATAAATTAAGTGTCGGTATTTTGGTGAACATAAATGATTATTTAAGATTCTAGAATTAATATAATGATTTAAAAGGAAATTTATTTTCATAAAATAGATTCATAAATTAATTTTTTTATATTATAATTATATGTTAATTTTATGAGACATTAATTAATTTTTTAATGTTTGATAAAAATAGTTATAATATTAAAAGAATTATTTTTTTAGTGACTAATGATTTTATTTGAAAATTAAATTTATCATATAGAGAAAATTATTAACATAAAAATTAGATCATTTTAGAATTATATTCATCAAAAAATAGTTAGGCTAAATATCTCATATTTTTTCAAAAATGGATGAATTTTTTATGAATAGTAAAATACGGTAATGTAGAGTATTCAATATTTTAAGCCAACTACTTGAATTAAAACACCAAAAATTATTTAAGAAACCATTAGTTATAACTCATATGAACTCTTTAATATATTTAGATAAAATAATCAAAACCAATGATAGTTTTGAGGAAAAATAATAAACAAATTAAAGAAATATTCAAAAAACACCCCTCTCCTCAACTATAAATACCACTCATGACCACCTCTTCTCCTCACACCTCCAAAGCCTTGAATATTTCTTATATTTGGCAAAATTATTCAACCAAAACTCCCCCCATATGTTTTGGTATTTTTGGTCTCACCAAATGACCATTTCAAAGTTCCTTATGGAGTTTCGCGAGGAGAAGAATTTAAGAGGTAAACCCCTTTTCCTTGTTTTAATTTTCTTTAAATTTATTCTCATTTCATGTCATTTCCTTACTCCTATATCCAAAAATTCATTATAACTCTATTTTATTATATATATAATGTAATTTTATTATGTTAATGTTATAATCACCATCAATTATCTTCTCTTTCCATCATTTTATTCTAAAAATGAATACATCGTCCATGAGGTGTTGATTTAGCGCCTTCATGGAGGAAGAGTTTTTGTTTTTAAATTTCACCTCCAAGGCTGGTCATAAAACTATTTTATGGTTAACCCATACTACAATATATTTATAAAAACATAATTAATATTCTATAAAAAATATATATACATTATATTAATTCATAAAACAAAACAAGTTTGTGATGATCATAAAAATGCCAAAATAATCTGAACGATTATCATTGTCATTTTATATATTGAATCATCCTCAAATCTAGAAAAAATGATATATACGACCATTAAATATTATGTAATTTCATTAATATAACTTAATTTCAATTCGGTATAACTATTCCCATTTCAGAAAATCTTTCATACATGTATACAGGTGAACCAATCATGAAAACTTAGGAACAGACACTTCCGAACGACGAAATTGAATCCTATAACTCATCAAGAATACCATAAATGAACACAGTAAAATTGTAATGAATAAAATAATTGTTTTATAGGTTATGATTGAATTATCAATGAATATAATTTCACTATGAAGTACATTAATAACAAATTAAGAACACTTTCATACATAAGGTAAGGATTTCTCCTCGAACCTCCATTTCTCATCCAGGCTGCACTTTCTCCCACTTTAACCCAATTTAATTCGTATTTATTTTTATATAATTATTATAGAATCTATGTATATGTTTTAAAAATATTTATATAGATCGTTTCACATTTATTTGATGGGGAAATATAAGTTTTATAAGGTTTCCCCTTTCAATTTCTCATGATAAGCAAGACTGAGTAACCAGAAATTCCCAATTTCACACCAATTTTACAGTACACTCCATATACTATTTCAAGACACCAATTTCCATGAAAATAACACTTTTTATCATGAAAATATATCATAGATATTTTCTAGTTTTATTATAACAATAAAGTCTTATTTACTTTAAACACTCTTTTATATATTCTCAAGAAACGCACCAAAGTGGGTCAATTATAATAGTTCTTAAAAATAATTTTTATATTTTTTCACTTCAGTTGGAAATAATTTACGAATAAAATGTAATTTCATTTTCAATCAATTTTATTTTTGGGATATACATTTTACAATCTGGTTTAATTACAAATAAAAATGATTTTTCCAAAATAACTCTTCTTTCCAAACAAAAAGAGAATATCTCTCTAGAATTTATCAAGGATTCTATTAGAGTATTTACATCTATTTCAAAGTAACTTATTTAATATTATTCTATATTTAATTTTATCTCTTGTTTTAACATCTACCACATTTTATTTAATGGTTTATGATTATTTATGGGTATGTACTATCTCAACACCATTCTGCATATTACTCTGGATGGTTTATGATTCTGTTTATTAATTTTGGAATATTGCTAACATTTCATATTATAGTTTAATTATTAATGTGTATGTTGATTATGTTTCACCCTATTATTATGAAGACATAATTAGACTTATTAATTGATGGTCGGGGCCCATTATAACCCCTGTATGCATCCTTAGGTCGCTTGAGATAAACTAAGTTGGGTTTTTATCCATTTCTAATGGTCTGTTGGAAGAAGACTTAATGGTGTGTTTATGATGTCGAACATTATGAATTAACTCACTGTGATACTTGTAATTGTTAATATATATGATTTTTTGACTTTTTGAATATGCATGTCTTGGTTTCACACTCATGTGATTATTTATATATAATTATTTAATCATATATTATTTCGGCTATATTATGATTAGGAATATGTTTTAATGGATTGTTTTTTAGTTATTCATATTTAATTATGGGTTATGATTATTTATGAAAGATTATTCTATATTTCTAACCCTGACTGAGCATATGATCTCACTCGTGTCTTATTTTATATTTTTTCCTAGGATGAAAAGACATATATTATGAATGACTTGAAAGTATAATCTAAGAGTTTATGTGTGTTTCCAATGTAGTATATATGTTTTACTCCATTTCAAGCTATAATGTAAAACTTTTATTTGTATCTGTTTTCCCAAATATAATAAACTATTTGGTCATTTACGATGCTATATATTTTTCATAGTTCCAATGTAATTATTTAAGGAATCAAATTCGAGATAATGTCATCAGGGTCTTTATAGTAAACAGGAACATGGATACGAAAATAAAATTTGACAATCAAGTTCTAATGTAGAGTTCTAGAGAACATGTCATTTTAACATTTTTTACCCCAAAACCATAAACCATAGGTGTGAATAAAGGTCATTGATATCATCATAAATAATAATAATAGGATAATTTTTTTTTCCAATACCATTTTTTTATATTTTCGTACTTATTTCACTCTATAATAATATAAGTAAATAAAATATTCCATTTCATAAATGCAATATTATCCTTTGGTTATTCCATGAAATATTTCTAATTTATTTCTTAGTAATGGTTTCATCATATGGTGATGTCATACAATAACCTCGAAAACTTCATCAAAATTTAAACAAAAACTTTTTCATAAATGTCTAACTTTTCCAAAAGATTATGATCCAAAACTTCAGATGGAAGGTCACCGAATTCCCAAAATAAACATATCAAATAACAAGAAGTTTCTTTTAATCGTCACATACCAAACATATGAATATGTAAATAACATGAATTACCATATAAGCATATTGAAAACATGAATTATTCATATAATATAGATTATTGGGTATATTCCTTAAATCCAAAAAATGATGTAAACTCCATCAATATTAGAATAAAAAAATATTTCAATAAATCATTACTCAGTTCCAACTTAGTCCATACTTATATGATTTATGTTATCCAAAAAAATCATTTCTTCATCCAAACATCATTTTCTTAACATTAGGTGCATATTAAGGGATATATTTTCCTTAACCATGTATTTTAAAAAATGTTTAACACTCTACAGAATCACCTTTCCTTGTACCATTCAACATATGATATCAAAAATTTAATGAAAAATTATTGCATTACAATCATTATATTTTTCATAAATCATATGATGACAACATCATTAATAAATTAATTTTACAACATATTTGTTAGATCCAAATATAGAAGATCGTTAACTATTCCACTTTGGTTGTGTCAATAACATAATCTTGACCTTGATCCCTTATCTTCATTGGAGGTATATTCCCTTGACACTTTGTTCATTTTTTTTATAGTACCCCATATCCTTAAAATTTTAAAATTTGTTAGTATCATTTTTCTTCGTTCCATTGTATTATTTTTCTAGTGAACCTTTTCTCTTCACCTATGACAAACTCCAAATCATTTCATTAAATTAATAGGGTGATTCTTTTCATAGTTATCACATGATGTAAAATACTTCTTTCCCTTGTTATTCTTTGACTCATTCCCTTTTTCCTAGTTCTTAGATGGCCTCTTATTATCGTGGTTTCCTTTTAATATATTGATTATAAAAATTACATCTCTATCTTTATGGAGTATAAAACTATTTCATCATCGGATGAAAATTTTTGGGAGATGAGTTCCCTTCAGTGATTTTTCTTATAACCTTCAAAAAAGAGGTCAATATTTCACTTTTTGTTACACGAAAAATCTGTGGCATACCTTTCTAACCCTGTAAAGGTATCTTCATACACCAAAAAACATTCCTCCTCCTTTTTCTTTAAACAAGGTAACTTCCTCTTCATCTCAGTTTGTTGATCATGGGGGAAGTATTTACTGAAAATGTATCCTTAAAAGTTATGCATTTTATGAGTTCTATTTATTCTTCATCCAATGTATTCTAGATCTATGTCCACCATTGATCATAATCTCTATTGAGAAAACACACTTCAAGTGTAACATTTTTTATTTCACTGCATCACAATTCCTTAAATATATTCTATAAACACATATTCCATTTTTCAGGTAACATTGGATCATTAATCCCACTAAATTATGGTGTCCTCTGTCACATTAAATGATCCAACATCAGATAATCTCATTGTGGGATAGGTTTCTCCATTTGGGAAAGTTTATGTGTCATTACCTAATTAAGATATGCTAATATATCAATAAATTTCTTAGTTCCAATACGAGTTATATCATATTTATAAGTAGGTAATAATATACATTATCAACGATTATTGATACCATTATTACTTCCATGTGCCACTTCTAAACAAACTCATATACTAGATTCAATCATAACATTATGTAACACAATGTATAATCCCAAAAAATTGTGAAACACTAGTCATAAATTAAACATGTTTTCTAGAAATAATCCCATAATTATAAGCATGGTTTATTTGGGGATATCTTCACTTTCAAATCCTTCAGAATATTTTGTAAAGAAATGTGAATTGTCCTAAGATTATCTCCCTTGAGTTTCAAACCTAGTGTGAAGTAACGTCAGTTTTCACGTACCAAGTTATGTTGAGTCAAGCCTAACACACATATTTAGAGTTGTTACCCAAAGATATATCTATTCCAGAACAACATCCACTTATATCATCTGGAAATGGATTTATTTCTAGGAATACCCAAATAATATTTACCTTACCAAAATAATAGGATGTTCTTCTATACTTATCTTAAATTTTATCTTATAGTTGTATTCCAAATTCTATGTTTTCTAAATCCAGTTTCCAATATTAATTCTAATCTTCCTATAATACCAACTAAAATATCTTGACCCCAAAATCCGAGAGTTGGTGCATTATTTTATTACATTGGCATGATTACAAGGAATCAAATTTCCAAGGACCAATCATTTTAGGAGTTTTGTTAAGTCAGATTATATACATTTTACCCGTAATACATTGTGAAATTTAAAATACTAACATGATATATAATAAAATGAAATAAATAGAATCCTCAAAACACATTCAAAATATTACCTTCATAAACTAGTTATGAAAAACATAATAAGGGTTATCTTAAATGTTCAAGAAGGGTGAGTAAATCAGAAGCAATAACGAATAAAATAGAATAAATCAATATGGTATGGTAAATAACAGATAACACATTCTATTCAAATAACTAGATAAGTAATAATAAATATAAAAAGGAAAGAAACTAAAAATACATTCCATTTAATCAATAAACTAAGAATGAAATGAATCTATAGATTTTATAGTATAAAGACCTCATGAATAATAACATTGATCGCTGAATTATCTAGGAATGATATGATTAATTATTGGATGTTGTGTCTGTGGAACATGAGAACCTATACTATCAAGATACATCTTCAAAAAAGTTTAAAATTATAGGTAGAAAATAATTTAATTTTTCCTTAATAATTTCCTCTAAAGAACCTATCGATGCATCAAGGGGCTATATAATATCTGGTCCCCACTCAATATTTCATGTCCAAAACGTTCCTCAAATCAAATAATCAATTTAATCAATAAACAATATAACTGATCAAATATCCATATTGAAAAATTAATAAGGATTTATCAATAAATCCTTATAGTATTATAATTAACAACAAGTCTTGTTGATGATCATGAATATAAATATATGGTGCTGAAATATCATCAAACATATTATTGAGGAAAATAATCAATAAACATTCCAAAGAGTCCCATAACACATTGACAAATTTGAATCATAATTACCTATGAATTAAATAAAACATATAATATCATGAGAATAATAATATTAATGATTTAACAAAGCAGAAGTTAGTATATACAATATATAAAATTAAATTTGTGAATAAGAACAAATAATCCTCAATGAAAGGTAAATTGAGTTGAAATCCCTTAACTTGAGCCTAACATGTCTCATGTGACTTTATATTACAAAATAATAAAATGATGTTAATTATTTAATTTATTTTAAAAACATTTCAAGTTTATAATTAATTTTATTTCACTTATTACCATATCGTATAAAAGAACTTTAAAAATTAAGTTAATGTATGGTGTTTTTTGACTAAATTCGGTTTATCTGTAGAAAAATATTTTGGTAGGTCGAATATGGTCAAAGGAGTCATTATATAAAAATATAAAAATTAATAATCTTTACATAATTATAATATTTATATATAATTTATACTTTTAAAAATAATCAGGAAATATATTTATGAAAAATGAACCAATGTTACAATCATGGATATGGTAGGTCATACATACACATGAGTAATGTTTCCATTTTTTCGATGATCATTACGGAAAGAGGGTAAGTGACATAATATCCTTGAATAATGATCATAATATCCTTAATAAAATTTTATTTAATCATATATACATACATACATACATATATATATATAATTCTTTTTATGTAAAAGGAGTCACATCATGTTGAGGAGGCAGTAGTCCACACGTCTACGACTGATGTTATCACTTTTTAGTATGTGAAAAGGGTAAAAAATAAAATGATATATTATATTTAAAAAAAGGTAATTATTTAATTAATATAATTTATATTTAATTTATGGAAAATATTTTTAATTAAATTTATCTTTTAAACATTCCATGTATATCATGAACGAATGACATCACTTTGAGGAGGTGGTAGTCTACACTTCCACAAACGATGTTATCGTATTTAAAAAAATTGAAAGCATAAAATTATTTTCTATATAAAGATAAAATAATCATGAAGTAATTATATATATCACATATATCATATATAAATAAAATTTCTATCATAATTCCCACCTTGATAGGCGGTAAAGTAAGAATGAACAATCATCGTTTCAAGTGAGAGTACTTCATCGTACACATAAACGGTAAGTTCATTACCCAATAGATGCAAATTATATGAGTGTATGTCAAAAATATAGAATAAAAATATATCAGTGCATTTATGATAATATTTTTATTTTATAATAATGGAATAAGGATAATTGAAATAGTGGATAAAGAAATAAAACTAAAGAGATTAAGGAAGGATATTACATCTTATTCGGGTAACTCCGTTTGGTTTGCACCAAAAGCATGCCTTGGATGGATTACTGGAAAAAGAGAAGATTCTAGGATGAGTTTAGGGATGTTGGTGGGATATTTGGGACAATATTGTTTGAACCAAAGTGTCTTGAGATGTGTGAGTAAATGGGATGCTTGGGTGCCTTTTTATTGTGAAAGGGTAGTGGCACTCTTGTAAATTTTGGATAATGGAATTCCACTAATGTTTTTCCCATTGATAGTTGCTCCAATAATGAAAAAATGTAAATAAAAGGGAGGATACTGTCAAAATATGTTCATACATGGTTTTTGGACAAGTGAATAGGTAATTTTATGCCCTAATTTTATGTTTTAGTCCTTTATTAAGCTAAATTTCTCTTAATAATTATAATTAATTTTAATTACGTTCAATAATATTTTAGGTAAAATACTAAATAAACCTTATTATAAGTTATACTAATTCCAAATATGGAATTAATTTATCCAAATTACAATCATATAAGTGGCGGAAATTAATTTTAAATTAACCCCATAGATGGGATTGTAGTGTAGGTTTTTAAAGTAAAAGCATCCAAAATATTTCTACGTTTTTATATCCAACTCAAAGTGATATTAATTACAAAAAACTATATTGGATTAATTAATAAAAAAATATATTATTAAAATTTAGAAAAAATTTAAATTGTAATTAACCTTATAAAAACTAGAATAAAAACAAGTTATTAATTAAAATTTAGTATTTTTCAATATTCATCAAAAAAATGGAACTTCACAGAAAAATACCAAAAATAAGTCCTCAAATTATTTTTATGTTTATATTTCAAAAATAAAAATTAATTTTACATAAAAAAATTTATAAGTTCCAAAATTTAAATTTAATTTAGATTCTCTATTACAAGGTAGTAATACTATTTTTATAAAAATATAGGTTTTTATGTGTAATATTGGGTTTTTTTTCATATGATGCCTATAAAATCAGTTGGATGAATATTCAAAATATTTTTTTAAATATAAAATATTTATATTATATTAATATAACTAAATATTTTTAATTAATTTAATTTATTATGATCAAATGACTTTAAGATCATAAAAATAGTCTTTTTTATAAAAACATTCCCTTTATATTCAATTGGTTCTTATATTCATTTTTAATTAATTTGTAACCAATTAATTCAACCATATATTCTCATAAGTTAGTTAATAATATTCATAACCATCATTTTACCAGCTAGTTTGTATCTTTTTATATTAAATAATAGTATCTTTATAATATATTGTTGTTTGGTAAAACTTTTTCTTGTGTGTAATGTAAGATAACTCAGTGTTGCTTGTAATACAAGTTGTATAACATATTTATTTAAAATATTAAATATATTCTATTGTCTCATGATGTTATTTTTCTTTCTATGTTTGGTGTTTTTTTATACACACTATTAATTAAAACATTCTTACTTTGGAATATCATGGTGTTACATATATTTCATAAAATCATAGGCTGTTACATGCTACCCCCCTGAAAGAGAATGTATCCTTTGAAATTCTATCACTTTGATACAAATAATTGAGGATTCTCTTACCTCATCATATCATCATGTTCACATATAGCTTCCCCAAGTTGTAGGTTTCACCATAAAACTTTGACCAAGTGAGTTGTATTTTATTATAGCTCTTTCTCTCCATGATCCAAAATTGATAGAGGTTGTTATTCATAGGAAAGATCATGATCTAATTATAAAACATTGGATTTTAGTACATATTAAGTATCATGTATGTAATTCCTTAAGAGAGATACATGGAACACATTGTGGACTTGAGAGAGGTTTTTTCAAAGTTACAATAGATAAGAAATTTTCTCTAATCGATCATGAATATAGAAAGGTCTAATGTACCTAGGGATTAGATTTAATTTATTTTGTAATCCCATAAACTTCTTTAATAGTGAAATTCATATAAACACCTTATCACAAACTTCATGTTACAGGTCACATCGATGATTATTAGCATAATGTTTCGGTCATTTTTTTACTTCCCTTATGTGTTGTAGAATGAATATAACCTTATCTTTGATTTCATTTTCCATATTGATATCCCCATGGGGTGTCATTGATTACCTACAGGTCTATAAAAAAACTATTTATAAAGACTCAAAATATGCTAATCAATTAATTAAATGTGGTATTGTGAAAGTTTGAGGTCAAACCCTAAGAGACGGTGAATTATTTTGATTATTCTTTCGAAAGATTTAAGTTTATCAAATTAGATAAAGATGTGAATTTTTTTTTGATTGATTTTGAGAAAGTAAAATGAAAAAAAAAATATTGAGTTGGTTGGTTTGTGAAAATATTTGAGAAATGTGATGGAGTTTTGTAATAATAGGGTTCTGGTGAAATTATATATTAAAAAATTGGTTTATTAATTCATGATTGGTGTCTGAGTCAAGATGAGGTATATCCAATAGCCTTCCTCAATGCAATAATACCCTATATCCCATGGTCTGGTAATTTAGGTTGTTTTCGAGTCATGTTTGTCTTGATACCATTTTTAAACCTGATTTCCCCTCAAGTTGAAAATGGTAATTCCTTCTTTAGGGTTGTCATTTGTGAAAATTTAAGGTTCCTTTTAGTTTTAATTATCAATGATCAAGAAAAAAGAAGAATAAAGGAATTGGAAATTGAAGATGTAAATTACACAAATGGAATACATGAATAAATGAAATAAATACAATGTCACATTCCCCCTTTTATTTATATCACCCTAGAACAAGGTGGGTTTACCCCCTCAACCTAGTGATGAGAGAATAAGAGGGATGAATAAAATAAGTCATAAAGAAAATTGAATAAAGAACTCTGAGAGTGTGTAGTAGCTTCTCGCTCCAATATCTAGGCTTTGTATCTCCCAATTCCATTTTAGTAGTAAGAAACTCCTCTATTTATAGGCTACAAATGGGTTCAATCTGAAACACTTCATGATGTGTAATGTGGTTACACATTGTGTAATCCTCATCCAAGATTTCCTATATTATTTTTATATATGCACGATACTGATGATAATATCATTTGAGATTTGGAACTTTGACTCCTTTCACGACATGTAATTAAGACTCACGGCATGTAACTTACATTCATACTATGTAATAATATCATGACATGTCATGTTGGCATCCTTCATCTTCGATGAAGTCACGATATGTAATTGTGTTACATGACATATAATTATTTTTATCTAGAATTTCTAGGTTTATTCTTCCAAAAAATTATGGTGGCGTGCTATTCACCCCTTTTCATTCCTTTTTTATAAATACATTGATTCCTTCCAAAAATCCTAAAATAAGTTAATATGTTCCAAATATGGAAATATTAATCATTTTATTACATAAGTAAATACAATAAAACATTATAAAATGTCTAAATGAAATAGAATTTTCACATATCAGGACCCAATATCATTATTTCCCCAACTTTTTCACATCATGTTGGATTTATACAATAAACTACATATTCGTCATGATAAGTATACTTATTAATGATCAAATAAAATATATTGTTGTAAGAAAACTCAACTAGAGGAAGGTGTTGGTACAATACACCTTTGAAATCCATAGACCAAGATCTTTGAAAATCCTCTAGGTTTTGAATTGTTCTCTCGTATTTACCATTTTTCTGAGGAAGATAAACTATGATGAAACATAAATTCATTCCCAAATCCTGTTGAAGACTTTTCCATAACATCAACGTAAACATCATATCCCAATTAGATACAATAGATTGTGGTACTTGATGAAACCTTACCTTATCCTTATCGTGTATCCTAGAAAATATATCTTTCAAAAAAGCATCACTGATAGAAATGAAGTGTACTAAATTTATAAGGTGATCGATTGTAACCCATATAGAATTATTCAATTTATATTTTTTTAGGGTGTTTTTTGAGAAAATTCATGAATAAGTTTTCCCATTTTCATTCTGGTATGCGTGATGGTTGTAAAATACCCTTATACATTTGTCTCTCATCCTAAACTTATTGACATATCATGCATCAAGACACATATTCTAAAATAACTGACTTCATTCAACCCCAGAATAAATACACTTTCAAATCCTTATACATCCTTGTACTTCTAATATGATTAATGAATGGATAACTATGAGATTACTCTAACAATTTCTTCTTCAACTCGGGTATAGATGGAATACATACATAGTTCCTGAATCTTATCATTATATCATAATCAATATTAAACTCAGGAAAATTTATCACCTTCTTCTAAAACAATACATCTTCCTTGTGCACCTCTTTAATCCTCACATGGATAGATGGTTGAACACTTATTTAAGAAAGATAATATTTTTACCCTTCCTTTATGATTCCCATATCCATCCTTTTTAAATCCAGAAATATTATATTTTTTTATACTCACCATAGGTAATCTAGCTTGATCATTTTGACTCAATGATTGAACCACCATGTTCAGTTTCCTAGGGTGGAAAATTATTAATCGTCCAAAATCATTAATCAGATCCAACTTCCATTTCAAAAGCATATTCAAATACTTTTTAATATATACTTTATTCATTTAATATTAGTTTATATGTCACACCTTTACCATAAATATAATTCATCCATGTCATTAATAAAAAAATTACCATATATAACTCCAATTCATGAGTTGGGTAGTTTTTCTCACGAACCATCAATTTTCATGAGGCATTATCTATAACCATATCATTCTATGTGAGGGCGTATCCCAACACCTTATTTAATGCATCACTATAGATTACAAACCCTTATACACTATAGAGTTGTATAGGAATAGGTGAACTAACTAACCTTATATTTACTTCCTTGAAATTCTCTTCACAACATGGATCACTTTCGAGTCAACTTGGTGAGTGGATTGGAGATTCGTGAGAAATATTTCAAAAAGTGTTGATAATTTCCATCCACAAAAAATATGTCTCTTATTCACCATAGTTGGTATAGTCCAATGTTTAATAGCCTTCATCTTTGATTGATCCACTAATATACACATACTTAAGATAATATGAACCAAAAATGAAATTTATTTGTATCAAAAATTTACACTTTGGAAATTTTTCAGAAATTTTCTATTTTCTTAGTGTCTTCGGTATATTTCTCAAGTGATATCAGTGATATTATTTTATATTTGAATTGATAATAATATAGTTTATTAAGACTACCAGAATATGATCAAGTTAATATCTAAAGACACTATTAATTAATTCCATAATTATAGAAGTGGAATTAGTAAGGTAAAATGGAATAATTATATATTCATAGTGAGTATACCTTGAACATAATGTTATATTTGGTACATACTCTTTATTAATCATTAATTTATGATATGGAAAATGATAATAAATCTTGTAAAAGTATTTATATCCATGAATTTTTTCAAATAATTCATAAATATGGGGTAGAGGATACCTTTTATAGATTATAATCTGGTTTAGTTCCAGATATTCAACACAAATTTGAATCGATTCATCTTTATTCTTAACAAAAAGGACATGTTCACCCTAATGTGAAACACTTGGATGAATTAATCTATTTTCAAGATTCTCCTTGTGTTTCCCTCTCAATTTCTAAAACTTGATCAGGGTTATTCTATAGTAAGTCTTTAAAATAGGTGTAGCACCAGATTTGAGTTCTATTGAAATCTCAACATCACAATTCAATAAAAAACTAGGTAACTCTTATGGAAAGGCATCAAAAAATTCCCACACAATACAAATATCCTCAATGTTGAGTTTCTCCCAAACCATTGTATTTAAACACCACTTTTTAATATGAATGATGACCCATAAAATGGATGTGATTTCCATCAAATGTTTGTATTTATCACTGTACAGATAAATGATCATAGGTTGGTTTGTAATATCAAATGAGAATTCCCATATATTGAATTTTATGAGGTATTTATGTAGATAAAACCAATATACTACTAAGATAACATCATATTTAAACATAGGGAGGATAAAAATATTTGTAGTAATCACATCCATAAAAACATTTACTATGGAAGAATCATAGACATGAGATTCAATTGTTGAACTATTAGGGGTTTTCAATGAATTTCAATATCTAATCATTCATGATATAAATTAACATTCCGAGATAATTTTTATGATATATGTTTATTATTATGAGTAAGATCAAGATGGGTACTTCAATATTTAAGATCATTATTTTTACCACTTAAATTTAATCATTATATCTTCAATACCTTAGTAAAACCAAAATGGTTTCCATGAAAGTCATACATCCTTGATCAGAGTGATCTATCCTGAAAAATCATTCATAACATGTCTAAATAATGACACCTTCTTTTCAATCTAGGAATACTTTGGTTTAACCTAGGTCATTAATTTTAATTATTCAAATCCTTCATGATGGTTCATAAATATTTTGACATTTTCAAAAACATACCCTCATGAAGTTTCATACTAGGAGTGAAGCAAGGATCATTGTCATGCATGAGGTGATGATTGATTCAAATACCAATACACCCTTTTTAGAGTTATTAATCCTAGGTATAATTGTTCTAGAGCAACATCAACTTGTAATATCATTTAAGGGATGTAATTGAGTTAAAAAAACTTACTCTATCCTTCAAAAAATTATAGTATTTTTTCTATAATTAATTTTATCCTTATGGTTATCACTAATTTTTATAGTTATTTTTTCCAATGTTTAACTAAATATGTCTACTAATACCAACTATAGATACCTATACATTTAATATATATATATATATATTACATATTTTTAGATGAATATTAAATACATTTCGTAATATATTTCTGAGGTCCTTAAAGGTTTAGTGTCTTTGGAGATAAGATAAAAATATTTATATTTCATGATAAATAATCAACATATCCCATAAATATCAACCCATTTAGTACACATCATATACATACCATACTTAAAACATTATTCATAAAATGATGAAAGGAAACATAAGAAAGGTCAGGATCATTTTCTCATTAAGGATGAACATGGGGGAAATAAATTGATGATAATAATAAGTCATAAGATAAGAATAATGTTATAATATCATGAACATAAATTACAATGTTCATACCCAATCTTTCAAAAATTAAAAAACCATGATCCATGGAATAAAATATTATAATTTCACATGTATACATCATAAGAAGGAGAATTCATAATAAATAAATCATGATACATAATTTATTGTCATATAATTATGAATCCCTCATAATTATAGATATCATTTCATATTCCAAGGATAACTATCAAGTCTATAAAATCATTATGGATCCAACATCCCTATCTATTTCCCATAACATAACAGATTCATAATAATCACATGTTTCCCATGTTGGATAAAGTACATTGATTTATTTCCCATAATGGATCAATTGAATCAATCAATTTCCCATAGTGCATCATGCACATCAGCTTGCTTCCCATAATTATCTCATGATATATGAATGTGTAACTAATGCATTGGGGGTAGATATTGGTGTCACCAATCAAATAATTAAAATCATACATTTTTGTTCTATAAGATCATAAAACATTAATCATATAATGACCCATGAAAACAAATGGGTTTCATAAAAAAAATTAATCATGTCATAACCCATACAAATGAAACAAGTTTCATAAAAATTTCATATTTTCGTCATATCATAATCCATGAAAAAAAAAGCTTCATAACCATTTCATCTTTTCATCGTAGAATATATCATATAAGAGGAACATTTTTCATAAACATATTTTCATCATAAACATATACCATCTATAGAAAAAATAAGGAGTTTATCATGGGATCATATTCTTCTTATAGAATAAGTAACATCAAAGGATTTCATTTTAGATAGCAAATGACTTTCAAAGATCACTTGGACTATTTATTAATTAAAATATCCTTTCCATTTTGAAATCACTTCTTAAAATATATAAATTTCCCAAATATTAAATAAAACATTTTATTTTAAAATAAAATTTCATACTTTTAAGGTAATATTTAAATAAATGAGTCATCATTATATTTGAAAAATTTTTCATGTCGTACATGTCAAAAAACAATTTTCCTTTCACGTTTCCATAAAAAGTAAAAACTAACTCATTCAAAAAAATGACAAGAAGATTTATTTAGACCAATATTTTAAAAAAAATGTGTAAAAATTTCTTGAAACAATCAATAGAAAATATTAAAATCTTTCTTGAATACATTTTTTGAAAACATGGACACGGAAGAAAAGGATTTTTTACCAAAGAGAGAAATAAAGTCACTTTTTATTAAAAACGTTATTTTGGTATCCTTAAAACATTAATAGAGAAAAATTAAAGGAAAAAAATTATTGTTTTTAAATAACTAGATTACAAGAATATACATGAGTTTATTGAGATATATATCATGATTTTTCATTATCAAAAACTTATTCAGAAATAATCCAGATAAATAATGATTTTGTAATATAAAAATTTTACTTGGTAATATTTAAATAATTAGAACCATGAAATAATAAAATAAAATAAAACATCAATTATCAGTAGAATAAATAAATTCCTGATATAACATGTCAAAGGGGATTTATATATACCTCATAAAATAATATTGGATTATAACATAGCATATGTATCAAAAAAGAAAATTTTATACCAAAATCCATTACCCCAAGTCCAGAATTTTCTCATACATAATAAAATCATATATATAATAAAAATAAATTTGTTATACATAAATTATATAACAATACTCATACATTCCATATGATATATTATTTACTTATGGCCTTTTATTACCAGTTTATCGATAATTCCTTGTTAAAATCACATTTTTAGAAATAACTTCTTTATTTTTCATGTATGTTTTGGTTTAGTATTTTCAGTCATTTTTCATTGATCTTTATTACAAAATACCTAATGTTTCACTATGAAATAAATATTATATTTAATCTTTATATATTTATTTATAGTAATTATAAATGTTAGAGAGTGAAAATGAATTACACCATTCTTGAGAGGAGGGGATGGAAAATGAATTACATCGGTTTGTGAGGCGATAGTAAGTCACACGCATGATCGATGGTTTTGTTTCACATTTTATGTAAGTGGATATGGATATAGGTTATAAAATTAACCTAAAAGTCAAATTATATGTTATATATTGTTTTTATTATATTTTAATTATGAAAACATTAATTAATTTGGTAATAGAATAACTAAAAAAAGAAAGTGCTTAGTGAATTCAATTACCTTATCCTTAAAAAACATCCTTTGGATCTCGTATTAAGGACCATAGGGTTTCTGTTTTGGGAAAAATCATCTCTATGATATGTATAATAATTTTTGATATATATTTATATAGGTTTTTTTGAGTAAAACATCATAAGAGGTGTTAATATTTTTGGGGAATAGGTCCCTATTTATAATTGAGGATGAGTGGTATTTTTTAAATACCAAAAACTATTCGACAATGGAAATAAACTGTCAATAATGTGTATCAAAAATTTATAAATCATGTATTGTAGGTATTATATAGTCAATAAAAACTTTCAACACAAAACAATACACGTGTTTTTGACATTTTATTCCCTAAGCCATTAAGTTTACAAATTTTTACCATTTTACTTTTCACCATAGTAACTGGTATATTTTTTAATAACTATATAATTTATCCTTTTTCCATATAAATAAAAAAAGCCTTATTATATAATTTTTACCCACGTATTCTAAATATGAAATATAATTAATTAAATAAATATACAATGTGTGTTAAAAATTAATTTTAACACATGCGTATCTAATTCGCAAAACCTCATTTTAACCTTAACCATCATAATTGTTTTTTTTCTATTATTTATGAACAAAAAATAATTTGACCTTATTATAAAAAACGACACTAATTAATTATATGGAATCTATTTGATCAAATTCCATACATAGAAGTTTCACAATTTAATTTAAAATTAAAACCTACAAACGTGACGAAAAAACAGTTTTCCAAAGTGAAAAGTTTTAGAATTAAAAAATCTATTAATATAAAATTACAATATTAAAATGATTATAATTACCAAAATTGGATTCATAATAAAATAACGGAACAATTTTTACTTTAAAAAAATTAAACAAAATATTACTTTCAAAATGATGCCAACAAAGTGGCGGTTTTCAATAAAAAACTACTATTCTCACTACTCATTAAAAATTATACTTTAAAAAACACCAAAAATTCACCCTAAAAAAATTCTGACAATTTTACTCCAAAAAATCATTTTTAAAAAATCATTTTTTTAATTGAAGAAAAATAATTTTATTATTTTTTTTAAAAAAAATCAATCAAAACATTGTTTGAGAAAAAAATATTTTCAAAGAATATAAATAATTTACCAAAAAATAATTACTTATTTATAAATATATTTTCCTTACCTAAAACCTTCATAATTAATTTTAAAAATGTATTTATTATTATTCTTTCTTCCTAGTTTAATGGCTAGGCTATAACAGTCACATTTAAATAATAATAATAATAATAATAATAATATATCGTGGTGTATTAAAACTCAGTGTTACATGTAATGAAATCTATCAAAGAAAATATATTTATTTGAAAAAAAATTCATTAATCTGAGGGTGTTACACATTTATTCATTAAAAATTGAAATTTAATTTATAAAATTTCAGATCTTTACAAAAACCTTATCAGCTCCCATAATTAGTTTAGTGATTTCCTTCCCAATAAAATAGATAAAGTTGGTTGTGGAGATGGGAATATTATGAATATATTAGGGTAGTCGACAAAGGTTTTAAAAAATTACATTTATCTTAATTAATAACATATTTAACCTTAGTATATTGTAATAACATTTTATCACTTCATGTGGAATAAACCCCCAACTATTAAAAGGAAGGACTGATCTATTAGTGGAAACAAAAAGTATTTATTATTTGGAGAAGATATTCCTTAATTTTTGGATATATCATAAGTGATAATGTTATCATGGTTTCATATCATCTATGGAGTGATGTTTATCGATGGTGGCCTTTTATTTTAAATAAAAAAAGTAGGATGATACATAAAGCATATAGTAGAATTATTTTACATGATATTTATAAAGAAATATTTTCCATGTTAGAAAAGATTTGATATGGAAATGTAATTCATGATGTTTAGACAAAAGGAAGAGGAAGGTATTGTAGAGTATGAAGCCAACATCACAAGGTTACCAAGAATTGCTATAGGTTTTATAAATACCCCTGAAATAATTATTCATATTTTATTTCATAGATTAAGGAAAATAATATTAAATGCATTAATCCCTAAAACATTTTTTACATATGAGTATATAGTTCATGAATAATCAATATTGACAATGAGTTCTTAATATATTATGATTTCACTACAAAAACATAGTATAATATTTTATGTGATAAATATGTTTAAATAAACTTAGAAAAGGAAAATAAGGGATGTGAATAATTTCCAAAATGTAATATTTATGGGATGAAATAACATGGTGTATACTTTAAAGTCTTTGGAGTTTTCTACATGTTTTGAGATAAATTCCATTAAGATCACGTGTTCTAGTGAAAGCGTGAATCCACTAATTTTAAATGATTCAATTACAAGTATATGGGACACTATTAAAATTAATTCCTTGTGTAGAAATGGAATATACTCCAAATAGGTCAAGGGAAGAGGTATGGGCTTATAAATTCCAACAATAGATGCTAAATTACCAAATTTTTTCATAGTGGGTACTTTGATCATAAACTCAATGTTAGCTAATAAATAATTTGATTATATATCTACACAATCATTCATATCATTTATGTTTTCTAATAACATTGAATAATCCCATGATGAACTTATAAAGAAGTTGTCTGTTAATACATAGAGAGGAAATATTATAGAAATGAAAGTTTAATTATCGGTGTATATTAATATAGATGGAGGTTCCATATATTCAAAACTAGTTGTTATACCAATCGTATACATTGAAACAATCTTTGAGATAGATTGGATCTCAGTATATAAATAAAAAATTTACTTATGATTGAATGAGATTATAATCTCTTAGTGTAAAGTAATATCCCTTATTTTTAGAGGAGGTACTTCAAATCTTGTGTTTGATTTAGAACCACCTCCAATATCTCACTTTATTGAAATTTAAAGAGAAGATAAATAAATTAATAAGAAGGATATACTTAGAATAGATGATGTATCTATTATAAGGGATTATATTTTTTATTTCTAAGGGAATTACCTAGATATTAACATATTTATGAAGTTTATTTCTCTATTAAACTTGTAACATCTCATTACCCACTTTCAATTATTTTTCTTTCACATTATTCGTTTCTCTGTATTTTGTGTACATCTTGGGACTCCTAAGGATATAAATCATTTTATAGTGAAAAATAAATAAATTTACTGGTTGTATGTTTACTTGAATTAACAGATTCTGGATATAAATGTGTAATGGATTAGTGGGGTTTTCCCCATATTCAGAGAATTCCTACGGTGGTTTTGGTTTTCATTTAATAATCTTGAATATTTTTAGTCTTATAGGTTATTACACACTATGTAATTGGTTTACAAACCATGTATTTTATAACCAATATCATGTCATGAATAGAATAGACAACATGAAAGAGTGAAGTCCTTATAAATATTACACAATGTGTAATGTTAATGATCGAGTTTTTAATAAAAAGGTTATGGGTTTTTTTTCATATATAGACCCCATGGATTAAATGATGTGTAATGGGATTACATAGAATTTAATCATCATCATTTGGTATTTTAGGTTGATGGATGGATTATTCTTATTTCATTCTTCCAAATCTCTCTTCCCTCCCTACCTATAGGCATTCCCCAATGATTTTTAGGACTTCTAACCCTATCAGATCATTTTTTGTGATTAATCATTATTTCAATTTCAATGCATTATTCTCAGTGAGTAATAATTTTTTATTCTTCATTTACTTTGATATTGGTATCCCTTTTTTCTTTTATTTTAAATCTTTTGATTTGTGGTGATGATTTTATTTATTCTTTTTAGTTCTGTTGTGTGATCTTTTTCTAGAGGTTAAATCTTGTGTTGGTTGTGGTGTGGTGTGTGGGTTTCCTGAGGTATGGGTTATCTCTTCCACTTTTTTGATATTTTTTATAAATTGAATCAATTCCTTGATGTGTAGATTGATTCTAGGGCATATGTTTTCATCTTTTTGTTCCTCCTTGATGTTTTATTCCGTTATGGGTGTGTGTGACCCGAGTATTGAGGTAGGTGGTTCCATCTCTAGCATCTATTGGTGAAATTTATTTCTCTTATTTTTGGTAAATTTTCTAATAAATGTATTGGAATTATTTAGTGATATGATTTATTCATGTGGATATAGGTTTTGGATAAAATATGTTTGTCCCACAGTTTTTATAAACGCAAAGGGTTTTCAAATAATTGTGAAATGGTTTTCAAACCATGTTTGTGATGAAATTGTGTGATCAATTATTTTGAAAAAATATATAAAAAGGTAAGAATTTGGTACTTAGGTGGAAGGTTTAGTAATTTACCCTATCCACTATTAGGGGTTTCACTCATAGTGTGTTCCTCTTCTCCCTAGGCATGTTGTTCTAGGGACCTGTTAGACATGTTGGGGGTCACTTTCTAGGGTATCCCTCTACTCTTGATATTATATTCATATATATATATAAAGGCATGATGTATGCTTGATTGTCTATGTTTATGTATGAGTGTCATAGCTATCTGAACCTAGTGGGATCTTGGCATGATATTACATGTGATTTGGCCAATTTCGGATTTGTTTACTATTTTTGTTATACTATCATAGGTCTAATATGATATTTGATACATTCTTTGGTCTGATATATTATATGTGTTTTGATATTTTTTTAAATTATTTGAAACTAATTTACCTTTTTTATTGGGAAATGTGAAAAAAGTGGAAATTAAAATGTTTTCCCATGCTTTTGATAAAAAAATTTCTAAACTGTAGATCGTGCCTCATTGTCTTTAAATATGAGAATGTTTGGATTGTTGTATAGATACTTATTATAGAAAACCTAGGAGGTATCCTACTGATCCTATTAGCTCACACCATACACACCCCTTTGGTGGTTCATATAACTAGTATTTCATTTTGATGAAGGGAAAGGGAAGGGGGCACAGTGAGGGGTGGGGTTTTCTCTCTATTAGGATTGGGTTGTTGGATGGTGATATAGTGGGTCTCTCCATGCTATCATGTTGTGACTATTGGATTATCTATTTTCATTTTCTCATCCCTTATAATAGGAATTATCTATTTGAGATTTATTTTATACTATTTTTTTGTATCAATTCTATTGGTTCTCTATATGTAATAAAAAAAATATTGTTGTTTTCTTTCACTTTTTATTTTTGAATATGTATATAAGTTATGTTGTATGCTTTAGGTAGAGAAAAATCATTCCCTCCTATTCTTTTTTTGATTCCTAGTGCTATTCACCATCCCATGGGGATGGGGAATTCACTTTGGGTATATGGAAATTCAGTTTGGGTACCCGCATTAAGAGGGTATCTAGGTCAATTTCATCAATGTTTGGTATCATAGGTGGTTTTTCCTCAAGATTTCTTCTCTTGAGATTTTTTCTAGACTGGATATATGATTTTCAAGGCCTTAGAGGTAGGTTGTGGTGAGTACATGTTCGTATCTTACTGGGATGGAACTCAAGTTCCCATTGTATGATGGGATGTGTGTCTTCTATTTTGAGTTCTTGATGTTAATCTCAGTTTTCAATTATGGTTTTCTGGTTTGAACTGAGAATTTTCTATTTTTGGATCATTTGTCCTCTTTTTGTGTGTATAATTTTGCCTCTATGACATCTTACATGGGTTACAAAAAAGGTTTTAGTTGATACTCCTCAAGGTAATCCTCTAATGGATTATAATTTTATCAACGATATTGTGTGGTAAGTTCATGTTATCAACCAGAATATACCACAAATCCGTAACATGATTATTGATGTACACCTAGGAGTTTTAGAATATAGGGATCTGTAAAGGGAATTATATCATAAGAATCCACTATCCTTTAAGTATACAGATAAACCTCAAGAGGTTTAGGGATTTCTTGACAAGATTTATCAGATCTTCAACTTTTTGGATACACATTTGAGTGTTAAGGTGATGTGTAATGTGTTCATACATGAGGGTCCCATCTAGCATTGGTTGGGTTCCAAGGTATAGAAATATTAGAATGTGATCTTGATCTGGAAGATTTTCAAGATTATCTTATTCTAGAGGTTTTATATAGAGTAACTAATGATATAAAACTCTTGGGAATTTCATTCTTTATATTTGGGAGAGAGTTCAGTGTCAGCGTACACCAATCAGTTTTCTAAGCCTGTTCTCTTTTCAACAAATGTTGCAAAGAATGACGAGATGAAATATCAAAAGTACTAGTAGGGTTTTCTATGAGATATCTTATCCTAGGTATTTATGTTGCATCTTTCAACCTATATGAAGATAGTGTATAGATCTATTATGGAGGATAGGAACATGGTAGTTAAGGTTGGTTATTATTCTTCTTTTGTTCCACCTAGGAGATTGTTTTTTGGTACACTAGGGAAAAAGAGGAAGCGGAAAGATAATCGTTGCAGTGGAGGGGGTGGTTCTTTGTGGAAAACCTCCTCTTCACCTTCAGTTACAACTGGTATTATTCCCATGGATTTCTATTAGTGCGGTAAGGTTGGAAACACCATGAATTATTTTCCTTCACCTAAAAAGATATGCAATTTTTGTGGATATTATGGCTATCTATACTAATTTTTCAGGATATTTCTACACCTTGATATGGTAATGGATCTTCAAATCAAAAGGCTACTATGGGGTACTCAAATGCTTGAAATATTATTGGGCTCCATCCACAAGCCTTGGGAGTGAGAAACGTTTACATAGTTGATGATTTTATGATGGAGGTATACATGGGTCCAGTGATAGTGAAAGGTACCATATTTATTACAAAATTTGTAGTGAATTTTTATTTGATACTTGTTCTTCCCACTCATTTATATCTTTCCATTTTGAGGATATGATTAAACTTAAAATGAATCTCAGGTCCTTTTTATAGATGTAGTAACTCCTCTTAGGAATAGAAAAGAAAAAAAGTTTCAGTGTCCTTATGCACTATCGAGAGTTGATATAGGGTTAGTCTTGGATTTTTCTTGTTCTTGATATGGTTAATTTAACATTATCATTGGGTTATATTGTATAATTTCTCATAATTATGATTTTTATTGTTTTCATTAGTGTGTCTTGTTTCTTGTAGATTATGGGAGATCATGGGTGTTTCAGGGAGTGTGGGATCCAAAGTATGGTTGTACAAGGCCCTCCCGCCTAGAGAACGAGATTTTTTTGTCTATTGTAGCAGTTTATCCTGATATTGTTTCTTTTTTTTATCTTATCATTATTGTTTGGGACTTTCCTGATGTTTTCCTAGATAATTTCTCCAGTAATACTCTATATAGGGAGGTATAGTTTACAATTTAATTGGTTCCAAGTATGTAGGCTATTTTGATACATTCTTATAATATCACACCAATAAAGATCACATAGCTCAAGATTAAGTTAGACGATCAGATAGTGAAGGATTTTTTTTACCCTAGTGTTTCTCTTTGGGCAACCCCAATTCTCCTTGACAACAAGTTTGATAGTTCACTCTAATTTTCTATGGATTATCAAAAGATAAACTAGGTAACGGTTAAGAACAAACATATTTTGACTCATTTGGATGATTTGATTAATTAAGGGGGAAGGTGGTTTTCAAAGATTAATCTCTGATTGGGTTATCATAATCTCATATTTCAGAAGTTTGATATACTAAATACAGCTTTTAGGATCAGGTATATCCATTAAAAATAAATTGTTATTCCATTTGATATAACTAACTCTCTGTAAGTTTTTATGTCTTTGATGAATCAGAAATTAGATCAGTATCTCAACACTTTTGTGGTAGTGTTTGTGGATAATATTTTGGTTTATTTTATATCAGATCATGGCCATGGGGACCATTTAATGTTGGTTCTCTAAATAAAGAGGATTTATTATTTGTATAGAAATATTTTTAAATTCAATTTCAATATTCATGAAGTGAAGTACATAGGGAAAATTATTTCTAAAAATGTATTATCAGTTGATCAAGAGAATGAGAAGGATATTTTCATGGGAGAACCATAAAATGACTGTGATTCAATTCTTACTTGGCCTTTATGGATATTATTGTTGGTTCATCAATGATTTATTAATGTTTTCATCACCTTTGACTACTCTTGTTAGGAAAGGGGTGAAATTTATATGGGTTTAAAAGTGCCATACTTATTTTGAAGAGATAAAATGACTTCTAAAATCAACTCTAATTCCCATCTTACCTATTCCTGATAATGGGTAAACATTTTTCAATTATTCTTTTGGTATTGGATTGGATTGTGTTCTCATATTGGATGATCATGTGGTAGCTTAAATCTCCCATTAGCTTCGGCCACAAGAGATAAATTACCCCACTCATGATTTAGAAATTCTCATAGTTTTTCATGAGGATAAGTGTTGTAGGAACTATCTTTTTTGGGAGAGGTTCACAATAGGTTTTTACAAAAAGAGTGTGAGAAATATATTTTATCTAAAATATTTAAATCTTAGACATAGGTGGTTGTTGGAATACCTTCACACATCTGACTTCAACATCACCTACACCCTAAGGAAGGGGAATGTTGTTGTAGATTCTATTTAAAGGAATGTGCCATCAAATTCTATTTTGGAATCAAAGGAAGAGTGGTAAATTCCAGGGAGTTTTGATCATTTTCATCTGGATAGTCAGGAGGATGTTTCATGTATGGTTTTGGAGAGTGTTCATTTATCATCATCTCTCCTCAAGTCTATTCTATATGTTCAATAGTAGGATGAATATTTCATAGAAATTTGAGAAACATTATGTGGTAGGGAGAGTGTATCAAGTTTTTCACTCTCTTTAGATGGTATTATCTATTTTTGTGGATATTTGGATATCCATCCAGGACTGATTGAGTTTTCATATAAAAATATTAATCATTCACCGTTCAGAATGGTGGCATTTTATTCTTTGTATGGTCACCCATGCAGATCACTTGTTTATTGGGTAGAGGTGGGTGAAGATTCCTTGGTGGGACTAAGTATAGTTCATGATATGCCTTTAATGATTCAGGGTATACATCGGCGTCATAGAATGATGGTTATATGATATGTTAGACCACTTGAGGTCACTGAGTGGATTGGAAAGGTTTCTTATTGGTTGGAATTTTCAATTCAGTTGATGGTTATTCATGATGTTTTCCACATATCATTTCTTGGGAAATATCATCATGGTCCCTCACATATTTTATGTTTGTAAGATATTGAATTAGATCCAGATGTTTCTATTTCAGATCATCTAGTAGAGATCATTGACTCTCATGTGAATGAACCGCATGGGTAGATGACTCTATTATTCAAAATGTTATGGAATCTTATATCAGATTCCCATGAGACTTGGGAGCATGTGTTCTTGATGAGGTAGTAGTGGAATCACCTTTTCATCATACATCATTCTTCCACTTTACATACCAAGGATGTAAATTATTATAGTGGGGATTTTGTAACAGCATGTTACCCACTTTCAGGTATTTTTCATTCTCTTTATTTGTTTCTGACATTATTTGGGCATGTCTTGTGACCCATCGGGATATAGAGAATTTGCTGGGGAAAAGTGATCTAATGTTCATGGATATATGTTTACATGTATTAATTCAGTTTGGTTATAAATGTTTAATTTCTTAGAAGAGATCTCCCTTAATTTATAGAATTCCCTAGGTGGTTTGTGTTTTCATGTAAGAATCAGTTGTTTTTGCAGTCTACTTGGAAATTACATGTCATGTAACTAGTTTACGAGTCATTAATTTGATATCTATTCTCAAGTAGTGATCTGAATACATAGTATGGAATAGTACACTCTATGTAAAGATTACATTTTGTATAATTTTAAAGATCATGTTTTTAATAAAAAGGATATTGTATTTTCTATGTATATGGACCCCATGGATTATAAAATGTGCCATGGGATTACAAACTCTATAATAATCATGCGTTCAGATTTTAGATCAATATAAATATGATTTTGATTTCATTCTTCCATATCCCTCTTTCCTCTCGACCTATGCACACTCTCTAGTGATTTTGGAGACCTTTATCCCTTTTAGATCATTTCATTTGTAGATTGATCATTGTTGAAGTTTTGGTGCATTAAACTAGGTGAGTAATCCATTGTAATTATTTGTTTCCTTTGATCATGGTAGACCTTTTGTGCTATAATTTTAGATAATTAGATATATGGTGACGATTCTTCTTGATTATTTCTAGATATATAATTTGATCATTCCATGGTGGCTAACTCTTGTGTTAGTTGTGGTGTAGAATGAGGTTTTCATGAGGTGTGGGTTGTTTCTTCCTATTTTCTAACCTTTATTTTAAATTAAATAAATTCTGATATGTGTAGATTGATTTTTGGGCCTTTTTTTTTGTGTTTTTCCTTGTTAGTGGATCCCATTACCAGAATGTGTGACATGGGTTTTAATGTAGGTGATTCTACCTCGAACATGTTTTGTTGAACTACATTGCTATAGTTTTTGATAAATCATTTAATAAAAGAAACTGTTAATAGAATGGTTTTATTTGTGTTAGTGGAAAGGGGATTTTTAGGAATGATGATCTTCCTCTGGTTTTGGTAAATTAAAATTGGTATCAAAGAATTATGAATTTTTTTTCTACACTGGTTTTAAAATAAAGGTTTTATGATTTTTTTTAAATAGATAACGTGGGATGTGTTTGGTACTTAGGTGGAAAGTGTAGTAATAGGCATCTTACACTTTCTTAGGGTTCACATAAGAGGTGTACCTCTACTCTCTATGCCTATTGTTCTAGAGACATGGTAATCTTATTCAGGGGTCACTTTCTAAGGTGTTATAATTCTCTCTGGATTCAATTAATATATCTAGAGGCTTGATACATACATGATTTTCTATGTTTAGGTATCATTGTCCTAGTTATCCTGTCCTAGTGTGATCATTGGTTTCGGGTTACATGTGATTTGGCTGACTTGGGTTGTTCTGGGTTTTTTATTTTTGGTTACACTTCCATGGATTTGATATGATATGTGATTCATTCTTTAGATTGATATGATGTATCTATTTTGATATAAGTATATGAAATTATTTGAAACTAATTTACCAGTTTTATTGAGAAATTTAGAAAAAGTTGAAATCAAATGTTTTTTGAAATAAATTTGATATAAAAATATTGAAATGATTAACATTCATTTTTTCTTAATAGTTGAGAATTCATGGATAATTATACAGATACTTTTTATGGAACTTTTTAGGCCCACCTAGGTTAAATACCCTAAGAGGGGGTATGAACCATGGTATGACATACAAAAACAATTTCTCCATTGAATCATATTTCATTATTAGAAAAAACAATTTCTCTCTCTTTCTCGTAGAAAATAATGAATAGAAACTAAAACATCCACAAGACATAAAAAAAATTTACATGGTTCACCCTCACTAGGCTATATCTAAGGATCATATAGCGGCAATGTGCTGATGTACCAAATCCACTAAAAGTGCACTATTTTTTACAAATTTCAGAGCAGACTCACCTTCCCTCTTTGTTAACAACCAATCACAAAATGAAAGATCATTGATATCTCAAATGAAGTCTAATAACTGCTTATTCAAAAGATTCTATTTTGATCACTTGAATCATTATTTTTTACACCTCATTTAGTGTATCATTAAGTTCCAATTTTATCCAACTGATGAATACCGCATTACCATAGATTTTCTAGGAAATACCTTTTAAACACTTTTTCAGATGCACAATACCTTTGTGAAGACCCCTATTTCATGAATCTCAACTAGATTTTGAGAAGTTCTTTCTTTTTTGAAGCTCAACTAGCATTCACGAAGCAACCAACCTTCGTGAAGCACCAAAATTTCGGTCAGATTTTTGTCACCTTTATAAATTCCAACACTTTCACGATTCTCAAAACATTTGTTTGGTTGTAATAGCCTTTGTGAATTCTCTAACCCAAACCACCTTCATGAACCACCTTCGTGAACCTGGAGACTTAGAATTCTCGTTGTGTTTTGATGCTTTTCTGATGGGGGTAGAGGCCTATTTATATAAATTTTCACCGATTAGAGAACCTTTTGGACCACTACATCACCATTTCATGAAGATCCCACTTTTTCTCCATGATGGTCCCTTTTTCATGAATCTCCAAATAAATTTACCATTCACGATGCTTATCATAATCAAAAATATCACCATCAAAAAATCACAGCAATATGATGCTCCACTTGTAATGATCATCAACTTCATTGTTTGTGATACTCATCGAACTCATAGAGCTCACCATCAAAATCATCACTTCTTCACGAAACACCCTTTTTGAATCCCATTCTTTGAAAAATTCATGTCTTTTCCCTATTTTCATAGGCCCTTCAGGAAAATCCACTTTTTGTAATGTTTGGCCAAACTCCAAATTTTGGACCCTAGAAATTTGGAAAACATTGGGAAATGGTGTCACCTTTTGTGAATAATTTTGTGTACCACTTCCACGGAATCCATTTAGTTGTGTTGGATATTTCTCAACATTCTTATTTAAAAACATTTTTAGACTCCACAACATACCTTCAAAACCCGATTTTTCGACAAACACAATCAACCCAAAAATGATGCAATGTTACATTGAGGGATTTTTTTCCAACAAGACTCCTTTGTGGGATCCTATTGAGCCTATTATCTCAAACCCAACACACCCCTTCAGTGGTTTGTAGATTGGGTATTTTATTTCAATGAAGGGAATGGTATTTTGCTAAAATAAGGCAGTGAGGTTTTCTATTAGCTGGGTTTGGGTAGCTAGATGGTGTGATGGTGGGGGTTTTCCCACACTATCACATGTAGACTACTGGAGTATCTTTTTTAGTTTTTTCTTCATATTCGGTTGGATTTTCCTATTAAATATTGTTTTTCTACTATTTTAGTTGTATAACTTATGCTATTCTCGATCTATTATGAAATATATATTGATTTTTTCTTAGGTTATTTATTTATGTATATGTATACATGTCGTATTGTATGCTTTAGGTCAGATGAAAATGTTCCCATTTGTTCTTTTTAAATGTTTGGGTACTAGTTTCCAGCCATTGGGGATTAGGAACTCCATTCGAGTATATGTAAATTCAGGTCAAGTACCAGTACTGAGATGGTATTGTAACATCCCGGTTCTAGGTCCCACCCAGAGGCACCCCATACCTATATGGTCACAGGGCCTCAAGCACATTTCCCCAAACTCCAGAGGATGCTGACTAGTAGCGAGGGCCTTGGGTGTGATAGTGGGGTAATTATGCCCTCCTTGGCAGAGTATTCACAGCAGAATAACAATTAATAAAAATTAGTAGAATCAATAATAACATGCAATAAGTAAATAATTCAAGACTAAAATTAAATAAATAACTAGAGAACATATATAAATGATGCTTGTCACATATGCCTAGGAAAGCTGCCAAACAAGTCACAATACTGTTAATACAGAACTAAACCAAATTACAAAAGAAAGCAAGTAAAATCAAGAAGAATATCAAGCCTCATCTTGTTTTCATGCTCTCTATCTCCACAGCAATAATGTACCTGATGAAGATGGGCTATTTCCCCTAACTACACCTAGAACGATATAATCTTTTTGGGTCCAAAAACATGATCCAAATAGGGTGTGAGACTAATCCCAGTAGGCAACCACCACAAGATCTGTGCCAAATTTTGTGTGATTTTATATAGTTGGTAATAATGGAAAAATAAGCAAGGAAACTAGGAGTTCAAAAAATTAAACAATCCTATAGTTTACATTTACATTTATTAGCATTTAATGTTCATCATTTAATCAAGTAAGTATCACAAATAGGTATCTTATAAGACTACCTAATCAATCTGAATCTAAGTTTGTGCTTTGTCTTGGAAAATTCATCACAGACATTCAATATTTACATTAACCTTCTAGGTAGCTCACTCAGTCTAACCCCTCTGTACAAGTAATGCAATAAAAATAAAATAAACTCTGAGGAAGAACTCACCTTCAATTCCCCCTATAGTCTTTCTAGAACAACTACAGATTCTCTAGGGAAGCACTCAACATAAATTCCCCATGTGGTCTCATAACATAAACTATAGACACTCTGAGGTAGCACTCACAGTCAATCCCCCATGTAGTCTCGTAGCGTGAAATGTAATAGACACTTTGAGGATGCACTCAACATCAATTCCCACTGTGGTTAAACTACACCAAGTTCTCACAACCATGTTCACTTCATTCATGTATAAACGATATCATGTAGCCCAAATTAATCTCAACTACTACATGGATAACCAATTCCAATGCATATCACATGCATTTAACAAGTAGAAAAAGGCAGTCACTTCCATCTTATCAAGCACGGTAAGGAAAAGTTCTGCCTCATAGGAAAACTGGGCAAAACTTCCCTAAACATTCAAAAAACAAATTGCACCCATGGGGTGTTTCTTAAACATTCAATTTCACATAATAACACAATAAAAAACCCTTAATGCAATAATCATTCTAAGGAATATAAAATAGGGTTTAATTTCCTTAACCCAAAATACCCGAAACATGGTCAATCGAAACTTTGGAATATGAACTCAAATAGAAAAAACAAAAGGCAACAAACCACCTACCTCAATGATGTACGATGAACACTCTCAAATTTCATCCCTTGAATTATCCTAGAACTATATAGATCTATAAAAAGTTCAAAACATTTCAACCTATAATAACTCGAGATTGAGGAGAAATCAAAAAGAGAGGCTCTAGGGAAAGAGAGAACTCACCGGTGGGAAACCAATACACCAAGCGGTGCCTCAATCGGAGCTCAAACATATGAACGAGAGGTGCTCAAATAAAATCAGCCATACGTTTCCCTCCTATTCAAAACACAGGAAGAAGAATACATTTCTGGGGATTAAACGTGACAATGTTCCAATTTATAAAATAAAAGAAAGAGTACACTGCATGTTCATTTAATGTACATGTTGTGTACATCCCTCAGTCGTCCCTTGCATTACGCAGTCCATGAAGCCACGTACTCGGCAGTAACACAGTTAGTACACATCTACCCATGACAACCTGGTACATGGCATGTACTCCTAAGTACACGGTGTATACATATAAAATTTCCAAAAAACCCCCATTTTCCTCAAAAATATCTTAAATCAATATTCATACTTGAAATGAAGATCTGGGTTATTAAAAACTTCAACTTAATGAAATTTTTCCCCGAATTTCCTTAAAAGGTGATGGAGAAGAATCCTTGAATAGCTTCGGCCACTGCAATCGCACATCGGTCTCCCTCTCCCATGTCCTATCCTATACTCACCAGTGCTACCATAGCACCCATACTAGAGGAACAAACTAGCCACATAGGACCTTCGTACTGTGATCCAAAATCTGTATAGGATACTCCTCGAATGATGCATCCTCCTCTAACTCAACCTCCTCAAGTCGAAAAACATGAGACAGGTCTAAAAAGTAATGTTATAGCTGAGAAACTTGGAAGAAGTCGTGCATAGACTAGTACCTTTGAGGTAACTGCAACCGAAAGGCAACTAGACCGAGTCTTTCCAATACCTCAAACAGCCCAATATATCTTGGTGAAATCTTTCCATGTCTTATAATCATCATGTTTCCCAATCATGGTGTGACGCATAAGAAAACATGATCTCCAACCTCAAAAAATAGTGATCGTCTCCATTGATCAGCATAACATTTCGGCCTAACTGTGCAGTATCCATACTCTTCCAAATCAACTCCACCTACTTAGTGATCTCCTGGACAAGATGAGGTCCCAGCATAACTGCCTCTCCTACCTCCAGCCAACATAGGGGTGATCAGTATGGCCCACCATACAAATCATTATAAGGTGCCATATGAATAGTTTAATGAAAACTATTATTGTAGGAAACCTCCACCAAAGGTATGTGATTCTCCCAAGAACCTCGAAAATCTAGGACACATGCTCGAAGCATGTCCTCCATCACCTGAACCGTGCACTCTGACTATCCATCTATCTAGGGATTGTAATATGTACTCAAAGGTACTTATGTAACCATATCCTTCTATATCCCTTTCCAGTAACGTTAAGTAAAGAGGGCATACCTGTCTGAAACGATAGAATGTGAAACCCCATGAAAACATACAATCTCTTGGGTGTACAACCATCCAATCTCATCAAAACTAAAGTTCTCTTTATCGGTAAAAATTTTGCAACATTTTCAAGTATATCAATGACAACCCAAAGTAAATCATTCCCTCAAGGTGACCGTAGTAACCCCATCAGAAAATCCATTGTGACATCATTCCACATCCACTCGAGAATGGGTAACTTCTGTAGAATCATGGTTGGTTACTGATGTTCCGTCTTCACCTGCTGATAGTTGGAACATCTCATAAAAAACAGGAAACATACCTCTTCATACCTAGACATGAATATTGATGGTGTAAATCTTGATACATCTTGGTAACATGAGGATGAACTGCCCAAACTGAGGAATGAAAATACTGCATCATCTCCTCGTGTATGTCTATTGAATCCCATACACATCCATAAAAACGTAAGACCTCATCCTCACCTATGGTCCACCCAGGAGTATGGTAATCTCCTAACATGATCTCCCATAGGAATAGTCCTTCAGAATCTTATATATGTCTCATTCATACCCAATCCAGAAGAGTAGAGTTAACATCTAATGAAGAAAGAAATGTCTGCCCTTATCTGTCGTGCACATCCAGATACATTTCAGAGAACATAGCCATAAGCTCCCACTAACTACTTGGATCCAGAACAACTGATATCTGAGTCCTCTTACTCAATATATCAACCACTGCATTACCTTTCGCAGGAAGGTAGGCATGCTCAAAGTCAAAGGACTGAAGGTACTTAAACCACCATCACTATCTCAAATTCAGATCACGCTGGGTAAAGATATATTTGAGACTTTTATTGTCAATGAAAACCCCAAAATTATCTCCCAAAAGATAATTTATCCAACAGTAAAAAACATGCACCACTACAGCTAATTTGATATTGTGTGTCAGGTAATTCCTATCATGTGCCATCAACTTCGGAGACCAGTACATAACGAATCCTTCCCCTTTCATAAACACTGCTCCCTGCCCAATACCTGATGCATCGTAGTATACAATGTAACTCTTTCCCAGCTCTAGAAAAAACAATATCTCTGCTAAATTCAATTTCCCTTTCAACTGCTGAAAGGCTAAATCACAAGAATCTTGTCCACAAGTACTTTGGACCCTTCTTAGTTCGGCCCATCAGTGGCGCTCCTAAACATGAAAATTTTTGTATAAAGCGCCTGTAGTAACCATCCATCCCTAGAAAAAACAATACCTCAAAGAAATTCTTTGGATGCTCCCAAGAAACTATTTCTCTCGCTTTCTATGGGTCTACTGATTCTCCTGTCTTCGAGATAACATGGCCCAAGAAGTTAATCTGGTCTATCCAAAATTGGCATTTTGGGAGCTTAGCATATAACTGATGCTCTCTCAATGTGCTCAAAATGATCTCAAGATACATGGAATGGTTGTGTTGATTGTGAGATTACACCAAGATATCATCCATGAAAATAACCAAAAATGATCCCATGTATGGATGGAACACTCAGTTTATAAGTTCCATAAAAAATGATGGCGTGTTCGTGAGACCGAATGGCATAACCACATTCTCGTATAGACTATACCCAATTCATGTTGGAACCAAGTATGTTCATTGATAATAATAGATTATGGTTTGTGTTTGTTGTCAATCTGCACATGGATGTGACTAGGAAGTTTTCAAGGAATGTGGTCATTTTTTCGAGGATGAAAGCAGTATTGAAGGTTTCACAGTTTCCTAGTATATGCCAATTTTTTGGACCTCAAAAATCGGGAGTTTGGAAACGGTTTTCGGTGAAGGAACATGGTATGAATTGAAGGTGTGTTGTACATGGTGGAGGTAGCGCAGTACACGGTGCAGGTGCATGGTACGTGATGGAGGTAGCCAGAATAGTATGTGGAGCATGGAGCGGGGAGCGGTGTGCGGTACGCGGAGCAGTATGTGGTACATGATGTGGTGCACAATACGTGGTTTAGGAACATTGTATGCGGTGAACTCATGTGGTACATGGTGTGTTTTTCGGTGCACAATAATGGTTTGTGGTTCAGAGGTGTGAGGTACGTGGTATAGCTCAATGGTACGTCGATGGAGTTCAGTTTGTTCCATATGAAAAATTTGGGTAAATTGGATTACAGAAATTTGCAGAGTTACAATACTATTTAAGGAACATTAATCCACTTTTTTTCGAAATAAGATTGGAGATTAGGATTTGGGGAAGATTTTTGGTGATTTCTAAACTGGTTCGCGATGGAGAAAACGGTACATGGAGAGTCTCATATGAGTAAGGTAAATAGTCCATATAAGAGTGTGTGGTTCGCACTAGAAGCCCTTGTATTATTCAGCGAAGAAAAGTAGATTCTAGTGAAGGATGGTACCTGGAGGGGTGGAGCAGTATGCGGAGTAGGGCGGAATGCGAAGCAACGCAGTTCGTGAAGGAGCTGGACGATACAAGGTGGAGCAAAGAAGTTCGCAGAGAAGCATGGTACACGAAGGTGTGGATAAGTACATAGAGTCACGGAGGCACTAGAAGGTGTGTGGAGAAGCTAGACGGTACATGAAAACAGTTGCGGTACACGGTACTAGCTGCAATACGCAGAACACCCAAGGAATCCTAAAATTGGCCAAATCAGTTTGAGAAATTGATCTTCATAACACACTAGTGTACGGGAAAATAAATTACATTTGTGCATGATTATGGGACTTCACAAAAGCATCCATTTTCAGTTTAGGATGCATGAATTAATGATAAATCATTGAAGCGGCCTTCAATTCGATAAACTAAGTGAAGATTCATTATATACAGTGAGCAAGGGTGGTCAGCAGAAGTGGACTAAGGGACGCAGTGTCTTATCCCTAAAACTTTGTAAAGGTAGTGCACTTGGCACAGAGTGACTATGTTGAAAGCTTGTATTCTACAACTTGTAAAGATTAGTGGTTTTGGTATGACCAACACACTGTCAGCGTATGCTCCTTGGACATAGCCCTTAGCAGTGAACCATGTAAAATTGATGTGTCATTGCTTTACATGTAATTGTGTATTTTATGCACTTCTTCTTCAGATAGGTTTAACAGGTTCTTACCAATGTGGGAAAAAGATTCATCAGTTTAAAAGAAAAATTTGACCCCTGATTCACCCCTCCCCTATCAAGGTGTTTCAGGGTCCTTCTTTTTGAAAGGATGTAAGAGGTATATATGATGGTCTAACGTGCAATAGATGATTAATAGATCTCAAGTCAATCTTCGAGAACACTCAGGATCCTTGAATCTGATCAAAGTGACCATCAGTACTTGGAAAATATTATCGGTTCTTGACCATAAACTGTTTTAGATTCCTATAGTCTACACAAAGTCTGAGGGAAGCACCCGCCTTCTTCGTGAAAAGGACAAGTGAACCCCAAGGAGAAGTACTAGGTCAGACCAAATAATTTTCCTAAAACTCCTCTAACTACTTCTTGAGATCTTTTAATAATAGTTTATTCATCCTATAAGGTATAATGGACACTGTTTCCACTCCTATAACAATCTCAAAAGGGAAATTCACCTTTCTCTCCAGAGGAAAACCTAAAAAGCTGTCTGGAAAGACATCCCTGAAACAATCGACCACTGGAGAAAAGTCCATCTATGAAGTCCCCTGGTCATCCAGGTATGGTATAGAAATCTGGACAATAAAACCTCTAAACCCATGATGCTTGGGTCCATCCCTGCTCACCAGGACATCCCATTTTCCCTTATGTAGAAACAATTGACCCTCTAGTAACGTGAAACTCACCCTATGATGATAGAAATCGACAACAGCCTGGAATGGAATTAACTAGTCCATTCAGAGAATGAATTCAAAGCCCATAATCTCTAATACATAAATGCCCCATAAGAAGTGACACCCACCAACCTCAGGAGGGTACTCCTTGAACTGACGTACACTAGCTGTTCTAGTCCCCAACCGAGTGTCTAACGTTATGATGTCTACATAAGTAAAGATATAGAGACCAAGGATCTCCATAATAGGCACATATATAAATCTATGGGAAGACCCTATATTGAAAAGAGAATAATCTAAAACCGATGTAATCAAAATCGTACCTCTATTCATAGAGGTTCCAGGATCCTGATTCTACTAGATCTACTCCAGTGCAAAATCCTGACCTGTGTGGCAGCCCTGTGAAGTTGTCTGAGATCCCTTAGTTGATCCACCCTACAGTTGTTGAAAACCCTAAGTCTGACCACTGCGGCCATAACCACCACATCAGCCTGAACGGACTGAATAACTCCATCCCCCAGTCTGATGTGGAACTAGTGGTCCTGCACTAGCATGAGGAGTTGAAATAGACCCTCCTTCACTAGTTGCTCGAAGGAGGGAATTGAAGAAAGGCTAAAGATTTTTCATATTTCTTTAAGATCGGCACCCAACTAGGTCTATTGGGAACAAATGTTTCTTATGTCTTCCCTTCCCATGTTGGTATCACACCACCTGGCTACATGAAGAAAAATCCCACCTACTTGGATCTCCATGCCTATACTCCTTACGGAGCTTCCTACTATCAGTCAGAAGAGTACCAACTCTAGATGTTGAAGCACCCTGACCCAAAACTCCATAATCCCAAACATTTTACTTAGTGATCAGTGGGTATTTGACTATAGAAGATATATAACTCAACCTAAATTTGTTGACCTGATATTAGATATAATGCCTAAGACCATCCTCAAACTTCCTTGCAAGAAATAACTCATCACCCCCCAGAATGGGTGTAAAGAGATGCAACTCTATGAAGCAAGAAGAATACTCCGTGAATGAGAGAGTTCCCTACTCCAAACTCAAGAACTCACAAGCTCGGTTGGCCCTCAAGTTCTCCAGGTAGAAATAGTAATAGAAGTTCCAATGGAACTCATCCCAAGTTATAACTTGTTGGCGTCCCACTTGTGAGATAACATCCCACCATCTCTTGGAAGAATCATGTAACCTATACATAGTGAGATTCACCCTTCTCTCTGGAGTTGTCTCAAGATTCTCAAGGATAGAAAACATGGATTCCAACCATGACATTATAGCTTGAGGTCATCTATCCCCAAAGAATGTGGGAGGATTCTACAGCTAAACACACCATATCAACTCTTCCATGTATAGGTAATGGTGTGGTACTCCCTGGAAGGTATGCATTATCCTCATGAATCCTTCTCAGAACTGTGCATCATCACCTACATCTGGTATAACAGTTGGTTCCAAGAAGGGAACAACGGGAGGATCTGTTGGAATTCAATGATCTACCATTTCCTGTGTTTTATTGTTTCCATGTATCTGGTGTACAACTGGGGGTTTTCTCGGTGGAATGACTCTGCAAGGTCCAGTGCACACCTCATTTCATTATTATCATGTACTAAAACATAGAAGTTCAAGAAGATAATTGGGTAAAGAAAACATTAAAAAAAATTAAATCATGGATACACGATATGTATGACCCCTACATGGTGTCTCCTTAAGCTTTTAACATGATGTGTACCTCTTCCAAAACCGGTCATGTAACACTCCTACACATGATGTGTTTCACCTATGACACAGCATGTTCTTGAATAATTCCCACTGCCTGAGTTCCACTACAAATCTAAACACACAGTTATATCTTAGGTAACACTACATGGCATGTTAACTCTGGACATGACATGTACCACTTATGTTATAACAACCCTTGTTGTTAGGCACACGGTCTGATACATAGTCGACTATACACATTGTGAAAGATAAATACATGGCGTGTACAACCTATGTTTCATCCACCCGTGTCATTAGTCATATGGCCGAAGACATGGTATCTACAACACAACTTGTACTGTCAGTACACGGCATGTTCCACAAAGCATTTCCCAACCCCGTGTCTCTTAGAACACAACCAGTCACACAGTCAAAGACTACACGACCTGTACATATAGTACACGATGTGTACTTAAGAAAAACATTTTCTTCCTGAAAATAAGAATGCATGGTGTGTATTCATCATCACACTCCATGTATTCTGAGTTTTTCTAGACATTAAGCCTCAAAAACTACTCTGTAACACCATAAAACCACTGAAACAAGAATTAAAGTTCCAAATTCTGATCTTTGGGGGCCCATACTCCCCATTAATGAAATCTTGGAATCTCATTATCACTAAGTATAATAGTGTAATAAATAAAATGATCCACCAAATTCTGATCCATGAGGGCCCATAACAGCTTAGGGGCCAAAGTTTGGAGCCCATTTAAATGAAACTTTAAATTTTCCAATACCCTATCAAAATAGAAGGTATTATATCATGACATCTATCAAAATAGCATGAATATCTAGAACAACATCTATCACAACAATATGAAATCAGTAATGCGCCCTAAATGGCATGATAAGAATGCATGACATGTGATCTCTAGCAAGTTCCTATATGATGCATGAGATGGTATACCCTCATCTCATTGGGTTGAAATAGAAATAGAGCTACAAAGATATAAATCATAACATCAAAAAACAAGTGAATCGCCCAATGGTAAAATCAAATCAACTATAAAATTCTCAAGACCATAAAAATTTCAATATTTGAGGTAAATTTTCCTTTCCATGTACATGGGTTTTCTAATCTCAGGCAAAACTTATTACCAACTACATATTACATCCTATCCATGTCTATATGCTCCAAACAATAACACAAAGAACAAAATAACCACCTATGCTTATTACCAACTACATATTACTTCCTATCCATGTCTATAGGATCCAAATAGTAACACAAAGAAGAAAATAACGACCTTTGATACCACTTTGTAACGTCTCAGTTCCGGGTGCTACCTAAAGGCGCCCCGTACCTGGTTGGTCACATGGCCTCAAGCGCAATTCTCCGAACGCCAGAGGCTTCCGACTAGCTGTAAGGTCCTAGGGTGTGATAGTGGGGAAACTATTCCCTCATTGACAGAGTATTCACAGCGGAATAATAATTAATAAACCGTAGTGGAGGCAATAATACCATACAACAAGTAAACAACGGAAGAGAGAAAGTAAATAAACAACTAGATCAAATATATAAACGATGCATGTCACATATGTCTAGGAAAGCATCCAAACAAGTAACAATGTTGCAAATACAGTACTAAACCAAAGTAAAAAAAATAAAACAAGTAAACTCTAGCAGCATCACAATCCTCATCTTGGTCCCATGCTCTCCAGCTCCACATCAATCAAGTACCTGATAAAGAATGATGACTATCCCTATCTACACCTACAACGATATAATCTGTTTGGGCCCAAAAAATGAACCAAACATGGTGTGATATAGATCTTAGTAGGAATCCACCCCAGGATATGTGCCTAACTGTCAGTGAGTTTATATATCAGGTAATAATGGAAATTAACATCAAGGAAACTAGGAGTATACAAAAGTAAACAATCCTACAGTTTCTATTTACATTAATTAGAATATAATGTTTATCATTTAATCAAGTAAGTATCACAAATAGGTATCTTGGAAGACTACCTCACATGAACAAATCTAATCTTATGATGTGTCTTGGCAGACGCATCACAGACATTCAATATTTATATTAACCCTTTGGGTAGCTCACACTGTCTAACCCCTCTGCCCAAGTAATGCAATAAAAAGGAAAAGACACACTGAGGAAGCACTCATCATCAATTCCCCCTATGGTCATTCAAGAATATCTATAGACTCTCTAGGGAAGCACACAATGTCAATTACCTATGTGGTCTCGCAATGTAAACTATAGACACTCCGAGGGAGCAGTCACCGTCAATCCCCCCCTATGGTCTTGGAGCGTGAAATATAATAGACACTCTGAGGAAGTGCTCAACTTCAATTCCCCCTTGGTCTAACTACACCAGTTTCTCATATACATGTGCATTTCATTCGTGCATAAATGATATCAAGCATCCCACAGTTATCTCAACTACTACATGGCTAAAGAATTCCAATGCATATCACAATCATTTAACAAGCAGCAAAAGGCATTCAGTTCCATCCAATTAAGAACAGAAAGGAAAAGGTATGCCTCATAGGCGACCTAGAAAAAACATACCTAAACATTAAAACAAGGAAACACACCCATGGGGTGTTCCTTAAACTTTTAATTTCACATTATACCACAATAAAAAACACTTAATCCAATAATTAATCTTGGAAAAATAAAATAGGGTTTAATTTCCTTAACCTGAAATACCTAAAACATGGGTAATCGACACTTTGGTATAAAAAATCAAAGACAAACAATGAAAGGAAACAAACCACCTACCTCAATGATGTACGATTAACACTCTCAAATTTAGGCCCTTTAATCAGCCTAGAATGAAGTAGATATATAAGAAGGTAAAAAATGTTCAACATTGAATAACTCGATAGAGAGGAAAAATTAGGAAGAGAGGATCTAGGTAAAGAGAGAATTCGCTAGTGGGAATAAAATTCACCCGGCGACGCCTCGATCAGAGCTCAGATGGAGGAATAAGAGGAACTCAAATAAAATTTCTTGTACGTTGCTCTCAAGTACAAGACATGGGAAGAATAAGACGTTTCTGGGGATTTAACATGACCCTAGTCTGATTTATCAAATAAATAAAAAATTACACATTGTGTTCATTTAACGTACATGCCTCAACCATCCCCACATTAGGTGGTCCAAATGGCCTTGCACTCGGTCGTTACACGGAGAGTACACAGCTACCCGCGACAACCTGGTACATGTCATGTACTCTTAAGTACATGGGGGTGTACTTATAAAATTTCCAAAAAAATCTATTTTTCCTCAAAAACACCCAAAATCATGATCTATACCTAAAATGAAGATCTGAGTTCTTACAGGTATTTGGTTTAGGTTCATCCCAAAACTTATCCCTGATGTAGAACCCATATCTATGGGTCCCTATAGATTTAAATATGTGTAATTGGATAAATTAAATAAATAACTACAAGATATTTCTGATAAGCTATTAATGAAACCTAGTGTTTCACCATGGGGTGTACTAATGTTGGTTGTGAAGAAAAGTGATGGTTATATGAGATTATTCATTGAATATTAGGAAATTAATTCAATTAATATTAAGAAAGTGTATCTTTTACCTTGTATTGATGATATTTTTTATTAACTTTGAGGGGATCAATACTTCTCGAAGATTGATTTCAATTTTGTTTATCATGAATAAAATCCAATAATAATTATATAACAATTATAATTTTCAAAAAATATATCGGTATTATGAGTCCATAGTAGTTCTATTTTGTGTTTACAAATACATCCTATGTGTTTATGGATATAATTTTTGTAGTATTCAATGGTTATATTGATAAATTTATTTCGGTTTTTATTGATGATATCTTGATATAATCTAAGTGATATAAAGGTAATGAAGTCCATTTATATATTTTCATAGAGACCCTAATGGGAAATGAAATATATGGTAAGTTATATTAAGTGTGAATTATTGATACAAATTTTTTTTCTTGGTCATACTATTTCCAAGTATGGAGTATATTTTGAAACTTTAATAATAATGGTTTTTAATGAATGGTACACACTAAAAATATAATCATGAAACATAGTTTTATTATATTATTAGGTTACTATTAGGGATTTTTTGAAAATATTTCCGGATTATATAATTCAATAGCCAAGTTGACATATAAAGGTGTTAAAGTCACATGGTCATAGAAATATGAGTAATGGTTTGAGGAACTAAAGAAGTGATAAATCAATGAACCATTGTTAACCTTACCATATGTAAATTTGTTGTTTATTATATACATATATGAATCAAAGAAAGGACTAGGGAGAGTCCTTATAAAAATGATGGAGTTGTTTATTATGTATTGGTGAAATTAAAGACTCCTGAACAAAAATCTCTAAATCATTTTATTGAACTAGAATAAATAATATTTGAATTTAATTTATAAAGACACTATATTTATAGGAAATTGTGAGACATATATACCTATCCTAAAATTTTAAAGTCCATATTTTCATAAAAATAACTACACATAAGACCAATGAGATGGATAGATCAACTAAAGGACTATGACTGTGCAATACATTACCATCCTAGGAAGGAAAACAAGGTGGGAGATTCATTGAGAAAGAGGGGACACAATTTTATATCCATGGTAAGGATATAAAATGATCTAATGTTCACATATTTAGAAAATTTAGTCATGAAAATTACTAGAAAAGTGATTACATAATTTTATTTTTAATTAATTTTCCAACCTTATTTACTAGAGAAGATAAAGAAGTCTCAACAGGATGATCAGGGTTTACAAAAGAAAATGATAGCTATAAAATATGGAATATTAATAGAATTTATCTACCAAGATAGTCTGTTAAATTTTATAAAGAGACTATATATACCATCATTAAATGAGCTAAAGAGGGAATTTCTGGATGAATATAATACTTTAGACATATCTATGCCCCTAGAATGTACCAAGATGTATAGGTATATAATAGATAACTTTAGGTGGGAAAGAAAGAAGCAAGAAATCGCTTAATATATGTCAAGATGCTTGGTATTCCAACAATAAAGGATAAGAGACAACTTCCAAAGTGTGTCATGAAACCTCTCCATATACCAATGTGGAAGTGATATTATATCACTATAGACAATGTTACTAGACTACTAAGACATATAAGAGGAATATTGTTATATGGGTCATTATGGATTTGCATGCTAAGTCTGCACATTTTCTTAAGAATAATGTATGATATACCCCTTGAAAGTCTTGCACAACTCTATATGAAATATGTTTTGAAACATTATTATACAACATTATCAATTTTTTATAATCATGACACTATTTTCACATAAATATTTTAGTGGATTCTTCAAAAGTATTTTAAAACTAAGATACATTTTAAACATATTATCATTCTCAAAATAATTATTATAATGAAAGGACCATATAAACTTTCGAGTACAACTAAATTAATTCTCACTTGAATAACAAGAAACATGGAACCAGTTCCAAATCTGGTTATATTTTCATACAAAAATAGATTCCATTTTAGAATACAAATTACACCATGTAAATCTTTTTATGGGAAAGGATTTCAATCTCCAAAATTGTATGATAACGTTGGGAATGTAAGGTAGTAAGTATATAACATATTGAGGATAAAATTGATAATGTTGGATTTACCCAGAATTGTATCAAGTAAGATCAAAGTTGATAAAAATATATGCTGATAATCAAATAACTGAACAACAATTTCATATTATGGTTCATGTCTTATTGAGAGTGTGATCATCGAAGGAGGTTATATGGTTCGTTATTTAGGTGGAAAATTATAAGGTACATTGGTTCTTTTGAGATTTAATAGAATATTAGATTTCAAGATTATCATTTATCTTTACCAAACAACCTCTATAAAGTGTATTTTATCATCCATGCTTATATATTTATGAAGTGTATTTTATACACAAAACACATATTCACCACTAAAAAAATATATTTGGAGCCTAACTTATCATATAATGAAATCCAATCCATATTCATGACATTTGAGAGAATGTGTTATGATATCAGAAAACCCAACTGCTAAAAGTAGGAATCACAAGTTAGAAAAAGTAACATTGGATCCTTGGTAAGAAATACCATGTGATTACCCACATTTTATTATGTATTGATTTATAAAATAAATTTCAAGTACTAAATTATTTAAGGGGGAGAATGTAGGACTGAAGATTCAACTATAGTAAGTAAAAAAGAATGAATTATCTCACAATGAGAATATTATTATTTTATAATAAAATGTACAAAAAATAGAAATATATTAGGAAAATACAAAATTATATTCACAATAATAGAATAAAATATTTCTATAGAATAAGTGAAAATGTGGAGAAACACCATAATCTTTTACTCTGGAGGATCGCAATCTAAAAATAATGACAACTGTATGCTATGCATTTATATTATGAAGAAAGTATTAATGAATTGAACATACATGTTATAGAAACTATTTTAAGGTCATTAATGATACTATATATTATAATCAAGTGTGTATATATATATACGATGTAAAATTACATTGGATTAGAGGAATTGGGAATCTAATTTTTGGGAATCAAAATGTTGTAATAGTAAAATAACCATTATTCATAGAAGAGTAAAATAAAATACATAAAAATATTTGATAACAAAATATTTATTAATTATTAATAATGTATATTGATAAATGAATAGTAATATAATTCCACACAAGTATTAGAAAAATAAAATAAAAATAATGATATAAATTTTTTTGTGTGAAACATCTGATTTTAGAATACATTAAGATTTTTATTTAAAAATTAAAATTCCCATATATGAACAAATATATTCACAAGATGGACTTTAAACTTTAAATCATCAAATAAAAATTATCAAATGATGAATTTTTCATAATATTTTGAGACTGTAAAATTAATGGGTAAATATTAAAATATAGTATAAATATATAGTAAATACTATGATTTTATTATAATATAAAAATGATGAAATAATTTACATAAGTGAATCCTTGAAAAAAAAAATTGTTAATTTTTTTTTCAGTGGCTGAAAATAAATTTCCAAACATTTAATATACTTTCTCAATCCTAAAATTTATATTAAGATTTTAAAAATAATATTTTGGGAAAAATTATATTTCTATTCCCAAAGTAATATAAAATAAAAATATATGGATCTAAAATATAAAAATTAAAAAAAATATATTAAATGTAAAAGTCCATTAGTGAAAATCATGGTTAAGGCAATGTTTCTATATATTCCACAACATAGTTTTCAAAGACCTAAGTTTAGAAATTATTGAACAATTATGCCACATTGTGTAAAAATATCGACCAATCCTCCCATTCCATTTCTCTCTAAAATTATTGATCAAATTTATCCAAAAAGTTTCCTTCTCAATAGTCTATGCATGGATTTTCAAAGGTTTTTTGTTATCCTTTACAATATTTAAGAATCTACTTTTTAAGGTAAGGGTTCCTAAATATAATCACTTTCTTTTCTTGTATAATCCATTCAAATTTATTTTCATTTAAATATGAAATTTTTTTATGATTCACTTTTATAAATTCATTCTTCCATTATCATGGAGATAACTTTATTCCTTCTAATTAAACTATGTCTATAAGATGTTATAATTCATAAACATTTCTCTACCCATAAAGTCCATTACACAAACCCCTATGAATTCCAATTATTTGTGATATTATTCATACATTATTTCTAAGAGGATGGATTTTCCAAAGAAAGTTGGTTGGAGTTATAATTGATTCAGCCTATAGTGGGTCCCTAGTGGATTACACTCAATTCTAACATAAGTTCACCATTTTTATCTATTCATGTTGAGGTTGAAATGTCTTTTTATGTAAATTTTGTTTCTTTAATGCATATCTAATATATATGAGACATAAAATTATTTTTTTGAGGAATTATTCTATCATTACTCTGGTCTCCTATCATTGGAAAGTACTTTATTCGATGATTATTTTCTATTGAAATTATTTTGATCCCATCTGGGAACTTCATGAGAAGGAAGCAGGGATTGCAACGAAGGAGGAACCATTGAACACTTTCAACCGACGGGTGAAAGGGATTTCATTCCTTGAAGCCTTGACGGGTACTGATTCCCTCAAGATGCAGGCTATGAAGACAGTAAGAATTAAAAGAACGGAGGATGGAGGATTCTGTGTAGAAGTTGATCCAGACACGGTACGCCAAAGAGCACAGATTTGTAAATTCTCCATTATGGCTCATATCACGTACATTAATGGTAACAAACCCTAGCCCTATGCTGAATTGAAACCTAGAATTGATACTTGCTGGGGTTTTTCAAACTGGAAGTTGGTTCCTCTTGGTAAGGTCTTTTTTCACATTTTACTTTCTTCACAAGAGGACCTTGACAAGGTGTGAAAAATAGGTAATTTGAACCTCAAACCAGGGATTTTCCACCCATATGAATGGTATGCTTTATTCAACCCCAATTTGCATAGGAACAACTTGGAACAGGTGTGGGTCAGGATGTATAATCTCAATTGTTTTTTCTGGCATTCACAAATACTAAATAATTTAGCCACATGTATTGGTTCCCCACAGAAAGTGGACCAAATAACTCTTAATGGAGACCTAGGCCTCTATGCTAGAGTTCTCATTGAGTTCAGTCTTGAAAACAAACTTCCCCTTTCAATTAATTTCAATGCTATTAATTATAAAACTATTTTTATTGATGAATATGAAAGATTCCCACCCTACTGTGGATTCTGGAAACTTTTTGGTCACATTGTCCATAATTTTAGGCTTGTTTAGAAACAACATCCCCTTCATAATCACAATGAATGGATAGAGGTTAGAAGGTATAGGAGGGAGAAAGAATTAGTACCTCACAAACCTGAATCTTCCAAAATAATAGAAAAAAATGGGTTGTCAAAACCAACCCATTTAAGTAGCTGGATTCTGAAAAAGGGATGTCTTGGGCTGATATTGCTGAAGAAAAAGAGACTAAAAACCTTGAACAGGATCTTAGAAATGACCTTGAGGCTGAAATTATTGGACTTGTGTCCCACCCCCAGCCGGACCCTGGTCATTCTATAATTCCTTTAGAGGATGATTTACTTCTTTTGGGAACGCCTCTGAAGGAAACCTATTCTGATTCCCCGGACCTAATCACACCCTATAAGAATCCCACTCATACTACTTTAATAGTGGTTCATCTTACCTCTGAAGATATTGTCTCTACTTCTGATGCTGCCTCACTTGACACACAAAGCAGAACCTTGGAATCATAAAAGCCACTCCCTTACTAATAAATATTTCAATCCTCACATTTCAGTGTAGGGATATAAAAATTATTTGCTGTCCTCCCCTGTCAAAAAAAACCGGACCCAAGACAATGACACCACGATTGTGAAATTTGGGAAGGGTAGCTCCCCACCACTGGATGCACAACCTGTTCCTCAAAATCCTGTGGAAAAAACAGCTTCATCAAATACAGCTACAAGATAACAATACAATCTGGATTCCAGTAATCAAGGTGAGGTTAGAACTTGCAATATATCAAATTCTGTTAACCCCCTAGCTTCCCTCTTGTCAATACAGGTTGAGCATGGTAATAAGAAAAAGGAAAACACTATGAGAGTTTCAACAAGGTTTAAGGCCTCGACCTCTAAAAATAAAGCGGATAGCCCCACAAAAAAGTGTTATAAATGAATATATATTTTTTGGAAATGTCATGGTATAACGAATTTTGACACTTTAAATGTTCTGAAGAGATTCATTTATACCCACTCCCCAAAACTATTTTCTATTTCTGAGCCCAAAATTAATTATGATTATAGATTTCAAAATTTCTGTCCGATTTTATACTCCTTTATAGGGGCTTGTATTAATCACTTATCAGTTGAATCCTTATGGATTTTTTCTCACTCTTCCCTGTAAAATGTTAATGTTTTTATCACTTCGAACCAAGATTTTACTTTTGATTACATGTTTGAATAAATGCATGTTTTCACTAATTTTTTTTATGCTTATAATAGATATCAATATAGAAGACCACTTTGGAATGAAATTACTCAGCTTAGTACCATGATCCAAAATCCTTGGTTTATTGTAGGGGATTTCAATGCCATCTTAGATTCTAGTGAAAAAAGGGCCTTCCACATGCATCTATCTCCTCTAGGGAATTTAAGGCATGAATTGAACACAATAACTTCATAGAGGTTAACCTAATGGGTGATAAATTTACCTGGTACAGACAACATTATAATAGGATTGTGGATAGGAAACTCGAAATATCCTTCACCAATGATATTAAACTAAATAAGTAGGACAACATTTCCAGTATCACTCTGACCAAGATTGCTTCTGATCATCATCCTATTCTGGTTAGCTTCCCCTATAACTGTATAAAACCTATATCTCCTTTTAGATATAACACTACATGGTCTTCTGAAATTGACTATGTGAACATTATTAAAATATTATGGACCAATATGCATAAAGATAATGATTCTTTTTCCTGCCCTTTGAAATTAGAAATGCTGAAGAAAATCCTCGACAACTGGTGTAAATCAAAATCAAATGAAATAGATAAGAATATTACCCTTTTGGAAAAGTAACTCAATCAACATCAAAATCATAACACCTCCTCTAGTTTTTCTCACAACTCCCAACATGAAATTCACATTTCCTCCAAGTTGATCACTCTGTTTAATTTTAAAGATAACCTCAAGAAAAAAATCTTCAAAACCAAATGGCTAAATGATGGGTATAGAAACACATAGTTATAAAATTATCTCCACAAAGCTAGAAAATCTTTTAGTCATTTCTCCTTCCTCAGGGAAGGGGGGAAAATCTTTGATACTGATGAAAGAATTGCTAATCATGTGGTCACCCACTTTCATAATGTCTTTAATGGCCCTAATATTAATAAAGACCTTCGACCTGAAGTTATCCCTATTATGATTACTGATAAGGATAATTCTTTTCTTAACAATGTCCCTTTGGATCAAGAGATTAAGGATTCTTTCTTTAGTCTTATCACAGACGGGGCCCCAGGACCAGATGGGTTTAACAATGGGTTCTACTAGAATCATTGGGATATCATTCAAAATGATGTCTGTTGTATGGTTAAAAATTTCTTCTCAAAAGGAATTCTTCCTTATGACCTAAATTCTCAATTCCTTGTGCTTATTCCAAAGGCGAAAAATGATGATGAAGTACAACACTTCAAACCCATTTCCCTTATAAACTCGCTTTTTAAAATTATCACCAAATTGATTGCCAACAGAATTTCTTCCATTAGAAAAAGAATTGTTTCTTGGAATCAATTTGGTTTTATAAAAGGCATATTTGTACAAGATTGTATCTATTTATCCTCTGAATCCACTATCCTTTTAAACAGGAAAATCTCTGGAGGGAATGTTTCCATTAAACTCGATATTGCTAAGGCTTTTGATACCATTGATTAGAACTTCATATTTAAAGTTATTAGGAATTTTGGATTCAGTGAGACCTTTATTAATAGAATTAGAACATTGTATAATTCAGCCCATATTTCTATTTTTCTAAACGGTTCCCCTAGAGGATACTTGAATTGTTCTAAGGGGGTAAGATAAGGAGACCCTATTTTGGCTATCATGTTCTCTATTGTTGAAGAATATTTAAGTATACTTCTCTCGCAAGCTATCAAAAATAGAAATATCAATCCTATCTCTACTTCTATAAATTTGAGTGCCCCTTCCCATATCCTCTATGCTAATGATATTATCCTATTTTTACAAGGGGACATAATAAATTTGAACAATCTTAAATCCATCCTCTTACACTACGAAGAAGTGTTTGGACAACATATCAACTGGCAAAAATATTATATTTATTTTGGAAAATACTATCCCTGTGGTAGGAAAAATAGCATTATGAATATTCTTGGTGTTAAGAAGGTCTCTCTACCCTTTATATATCCTAGAGTTCCCATCTTTTGGGGTAGACCTAAAGTGGTCCATTTCTCCTCTATCGTTTATCAAACTCTTGGACATCTCTCCTCCTGGAAAGGTAAAAATATCTCAATGGAAGGGAGAATTTTCCATGATAAATCTACAATTGTTTCTAAATTGGTTTACTCCATGATGATCTATAAATGGTCGGCTAGTCTTTTAAAACGCATCAATGTTTCCATTAAAAAAAATTCTGGACTGGGAGCACTCTCGAAAGAAAAATGGTTACTATACCTAGGTCCACTTGTTGTAATCCTATTGATAAAGGAGGTATCGGAATAAAAAACCTCACTAATTTCAACCAGTACCTTCAAACTAAGCTTACATGGAATCTCATTTGTAATAAATCTCCCTCCACGGACTTTCTTAGGGATCGTTTCCTTGATAAGCTTCGAAATAATACCCATAGTTATTTCACATCCTCTATATGGCCATCTATCCAATGTACCTTCAACTCCATTATGGTTAACTCTAGATGGATGGCCAACAAAGACTTCAATTTGAATTTTTTTCTTGATAATTATACTAGATCTCCCTTAATATCTTTGATATCTTCCTCTTAATTCACTGTGAAATCCAATGAAACTAACGGGAACACCATGCATATGAAAATATTTATCTTCTTGAGGAGATTAAGAGTATCGTTGAAAACTATCATTTCATGATTAATGATGAATTTCTTATCTGGGAGCCTTCAAATAATGGGATGCTCGACGCGAAGAGATTCTACAATCATTTGTACAAAAATGATATCAATAGCATTATATGGTTAAACAGATTCAATAAATCTTGGATCAAGCCTTCGAGATTTACTGTTGTTTGGTGTATTTCTCATGGTTTGATTCCCATGGACTCTTGTTTACAGGCCTTTGGAATCAACCCTTACTCTAAATGTCGTATGTGTAACCTGCCTCGTGGGGATATTATCCATCTTTTCATTTCTTTTGATATGGCTACTGCACTTTGGCATTATATTTTTGATATTTTTTAATGAAATTGGTTGTTTTGTAGTTCTTTAATCTCTCAGATTCAAATATGCATGGAAACATTTGACTCTCAACAAATCAAGAATATGTTGATCATAGCTTTTGTAGAGATTCTACATGTGATCTAGTATGGAATGATTGAATATACATTTTGCAACAACTTATTCAACCTTAATGCAGGTAAAATGAGAATTCTCATTGCTATCCGGGAGGAGGTATCGATACAGAAAGATCATTGTAACAACTCGGTTAAAGATCTTAGGATTCTACGATGTATTGGGATTGAGGGAAAATATCCTCTCCCCAAATTCACTCTTGAAGTCTTTTGGTAGCCCCTACCTCAGTATGGATCAAATTCAACGTGAATGGTGCCTCTAAAGGCAACCCTGGCCTAGTGGGTTGTGGATCCATCTTCAGAAATCATCTGGAACAGATTTTCAGCTGCTTTTATGGCTCTTGCGGAGTTGCTACCTCCATGGATGTTGAGATTATAAGTGTCATTCATGCCATTTAATTTTCCAAGATGCACAATTAGAAAAACATATGGATTGAGAGAGATTCCCTTACTATTGTTAAGGCTATCTGGATGGGAACCATACATCTATCTTTGAAGCTCATTGCCCGATGGATACACTGCCTACACTCCCTTTCCTCTCTCAGCTTCATTGCAAAGCATACTTACTGGGAAGCCAATAGAATTCCTGATGGTCTTGCCAACATGGGTGTTGAAAATGATATAACTTAGAGGGATGAGCATCCCCCTGAGTTATTCCCGCTTTATGTTCGGGATGTAAACAAAATTCCTTCTTTTAGACTTGTGTAACTTCTTGAATTTTAATAATAATTTTTTTGAGTTTTGATCTTTGACCAGAACAATACCTTTAAAAAAAGTGTTTTGTATATAATTTATTTATATAATATAAAAGTATTGATTACCTATCCTTGAAAATATATGAGGTTCCATAGGGAATGTTGTGATATATTTCATTTATCCATTATCTTAATATATTGGATTCACTGGACTTATTAAGTGGTGGTTTGGGCCCAAAATTTTATAGCCCCTCGATGCATCCATATATCTCATGAGAAAAACTAGTTTCATTATTTGGTGTATTCCTTACTAGTTTATGTATTATATCTTCATAACATGTCGCGCCCTATCCTTGATCCAGTCAATAATCCTTGGGCCAAGGATTCTAGAATACTGTAGTCATGAATCTCTGTATAGCATAGGCTACCAACTAGTGCTGACGGAAAAATATATAAAATGAGGTGACTATCACATCAAATTAGATAATAACACACACCCAAAATAAGAAAAAATTATTATCCATTAAAAAATCATAGTAGAAACAATCAATAAAAAACAATTCCAAAACAAAGTGTACAATGAATAATTCTTACAAAAATAAATCAAATGATCACCCATTGGGAAAATAACATATACATTATAATAAATAATCATAATATAGAGAATTTTGTACTACCATACCCAAGACTCATCATAATATCTTATACTAGTAAATCTTCTCTAGCCCAATCCACAGGAAAACCTATACTGAAACTAAATATAGACATAAGTTCTGAACATGAATAGAGTTTCCCATGTAGGGTGTAAGAAATAAATCATAACAGGGTCCCATCATGTTCCCCTAGTATACACCATCAAATATTTTCATTCATGAGGAAAAGAAACATGCCACCAAATCATATTGGACTTCGTGTTCTGACTTAGTCACTATAACTCCACATTCATCAAGTCATCAAGTACTAACTTGGCCATCATGATACTCGATCATGCCTAATTCGATGCCATGTCGGAATATATTCCTAAATGTATTCCACCATACACATAACTGAGACCATACCCAAACACTCTTGGCAGGGTTTCATCCATTTCTTCTACCCATTACTTGATAGGACAGGGTAGGGTCCTACATCTATGTATTATCCTGCAACATTATCCCTGAAGGTAAAGTCCATGATCCATTCCTTGACCCACTACCATATCACCAAAGTTTTTTTATCATCCAGGACATAAAATGAATCAAAAATAGACCAGCCTTCTCCATCAAGAATTTCCACTATCCCAACACAATCCCTCCCTATCAAGGAAAGGTCAATGGTCACACCATTTTGATCAAGGTGAATCCAAGGGTTCATAGGCCATACATTATCACTCAAGTAATTCCCAAACTCAATGCACACTTGGATCCAATAACACTTGGTGATATTACCTGTTTCAACTCACTTATAGAGGGTATAGGACTCATGATTTGTAACACCCCAAGCTTCCACAGTACGCTTCCTTTAAAATAATTCAATATCTTGTGTTGCATGCAACATCGAGTTTGAGAACACCATGACCTTTCAAAATTGCCATTTAAAAAGTGGTTATGAATAGTATAAACCAAATTATCAAATTTATAAATTTATTTTTCAAAATAGACATCATTTTAAAATTCATAATATCAAAATTATCTTAGGGTGAAATTTTGGTGATTTAATGAAAACTTTCAATTTTTTATGAAGAGTGAAAAATACAACATTGTTGTTAAAAACTGATGATTTCATTTAAATAATTATTTTACTATAAATTGATTCTAAATTCAAAATATATAAGTAATAAATAAATTAATCCAATATAGTTCATTGGAATAATTTTATAATACAATTAGATATAAAAATTTATTAAACTTTTAAACGTCTCTTTTACCCGCCTTCCAACTACATTTACAGGATTCGCAGTAAGTGGAATTTTTCTGATTTTGTGAATTGAATTTTGAAAAATTTACTTACATCATTTTAATATCTATGAAAACTTTGGTATAATAATAATAAAATAATTTTTTTTGGATAGTAACTTTTGGATTTTATTTACCACAATTAAAGGTTAATTTGGTAATTAAAGCTAAATTAATATTATAATAATATAATATTACAATAACACTTTTCCTGATTTAATTTTATAAGTTGTTTCTGACCCAATTAAACTTTAATTAGATATTTGGATCCTTTTTATGCCTTTTTTTAATATTAAGACATTTATTATATTTTATTTAAAGAAGAGTTAAAAAATGTCATATTTAAATTTTATTAAATATCATTTTTAAAATGAGGATATATAAGTGATATGGTGGACTATAAATGGACTTTAGAAATATAAAATAGATTATCTACATAATGTTAATTTATTTATAATTTTAGTAAATGGATAATAAAATTAAATGGTGACACAATAATGATACTATAATTGAATTATTAAACAAAGATTGAACAAAATGTTATTAAACATGTTAAAATAACTATGATTTTACTTAATTAATTACATAAAAATCTTTTGTAGATAAAATTGATATTTTAGATACACATTATAATGATATTTTAGAAATTATCATGTCGGTTTGATATTTTTAAAAATTTAAATTCTCAATAGTATCAAAACTGACATAAATGATACTCTAAAATAAATAATATTTAATTAAATGTTATAAAATTCATAAAATTATCAGGTTCAACCAAATTACTATTATAGTGTTACATAATTCATAAATTATCCAATTGAGGTTCATTTTCCATTTTATAGTAACTATATTAACCCTATAGTGTAAAAATACAAGAAGACATAGTAAGAGTTAAACTGTTTAACTAAGGGTTAAACCCAAAAGATAAGGTTAATTTTTTAACCTGAACTTGTCTAAAAATATTTGTCTAAGATTATTTAGACCAATAATTGTCTTATCATATGAATAAATTACTTTGGATCTATTTTAAACTGAAAACCAATTTTAATAAATTAATATTTTAAGATCTTCCAAAAGTGCCCCTCACCTCTCTTATAAAATGACACTTCTCATACTCTTAAATTTACACCTCCAAAGCCATTTTTCATATAAACAACCTTCCCAATTATTATAATAAATTCAATAAATTCATCCTAGAGGCCAAAAATTCGGTAGAAATCCAACATAAGGAGTCATTTTGTGCAAACCAAAAGGAGACACATGAAAAATCGGTAATTGTTTTATCACGTCTTTCAACATTATTTTCTTCTTCTACTTCCTCTTTCTATTTTTTCAAAAAAATAATAAAAAAAGTATAATACATATACTGATGTTTTATTTTAATCATGGGTTAACCATATTACTCATTTTATTCATCATACAAATAACAATATCACCATGTGTGTGTGTGTACGACTTACCATCTCCACATTGTGGTGTAATATGTTACTCAACACTAATTTAACTGGATGGGTATAATGATGAGTATAATGGACATAAATAGTTTATATAACATTATAATTATTCTTTATAATTCATATATCATCCAATTCAATACCATTTATCCATCAAAGGAATTATATCGTCCCTCGTACGTGCGTGCGACCTACCATCTCCACGACACGGTGAGATTAATTATCCATGTTAACCATTCAAGAATGATTATAAAATTTATATGATAATTAAAAATAATAATTATGAACTTAATTTCATTTTTTATATGAATAAAAAATATCCTATACACAAAAACCATGACTCACATGACAAATTAGGAATTGAAAAACAAAGCAGTTAACACCTGAAACAATGGTAATACTGAAATATTGTTACCAGAATTATATAAGAGGATAATATATGATATCATAAATATGGATATGGTACTATAATAATTTAATAACATGTTTTAACCATTATATAGGAGGTTAAATCACCCTCAAATAATGTAAATTATAAAGTACGATTTAATTTCACAACCTCTTTATTATCCGTGATTATTTATGCCTAGGTATCTCCTATGATATTCTCATCATCCACATTCATGTTTCCTACAATGTGTTTAAATATACTATAGACATTTTTTTAAATACATTTTTACCCACTTTTGACTTTTTATATAAAATTATTTTAAGGGAATCATTCTATCATTCTTCTAATGAGGTACTTTATTTCCCTTTTGACAAATTAAGGAAAGAATGTTTTTTTAACATATACAGCGTAAGAAGCTATTATAATCCATTATAAAACATTATAATTTTAAATATTCCATTATAATATTTGAAGTTTATTTTTAAAATAAGTGTTTTATTTTATAATTTCCTATATTTTAATTGATTTTAATGTATAAATGGATATTTCTATCAAAGAGGTTTAATGAATTTATTAGATTATTTTAATCTATGACAACATCCATTGTTGAATTTTATTCTTAATTGAGGTTGATTTATTATGACATAATCTTCTATATTTTATTGAAGGTTTTATGATATTTTTTACTTTTTATGTGCTATTTTTATACCATTCATGGTTTATGTTTAAATTATTAACATGTCAAATTATAGTTTTAATACTAATTTTTATGTTATATTTCACCCTTTTCATATGAGGAATGAATTAGACTTATTAAGTGATGGTTGGGGCCCACTATAGGCCCTTGATGAATTAGTAGGTCTCATGAGACAAACCAATGTCTTGGAAAAAGGATTTTATGTTATAGTAATGGTCTTTTCATGAGGCCTTTATGGTATGGTTATGATGTCTAGTATTATGCATTTCCTCATTATGAGATTAGTTATTGATATTTTAAGTGATTATTCGACTAGTGAAATATCCATGTGAAAGTTCAAATAGAATTATTTGATTTATTCTAGCCGTATTATTCTATATATTATGTTTAAAAGGCTTTTGTTTCAGTTTTATACATTTAATTAAAGGTTTATTATTATTTATTATAGCTTCTGCTATATTTGTTTCCTCAATGAGCATCTGATCTAACCCCTTTCGTATGTTCCATTTTTCCCTAAGATATGAAAAGGTATATTATTATTAACCTGGAAAAATATTCTAGGGGGTTTGAGAATTTTAAAATGGGATAATATATTACTTTTAATTCAATATGTAATGTAAAACTTATGTTTGTATCTAGTATTTCCAAGTCCACTAAACAGATTAGATCTTTGGGGTTTGATTTTCTTAAGATTATTCCAATGTAATAAAATAATGCACCGATTCTGGAAATAATTACAGTTGGTATCAGAGGAATTTTATTAAAAACCTTGTAAACAAGATTTAAAAAAACCTTGATTAGGGAGCATTACCCTAAAATGGACATTGAGGATAAGTATAGAAGAACATCCAAAAAAATTTGTAATGTAGAGATTATGTGGGTTTTCCTAGAAAATACATCTCTATCTGGATACTAAAACTAGATTTTGTTCTGAAATGGATGTAACTTGGAGTAATAACTCCAACAATGTGTTCTCGGCTTGACTCAGGGTGACCAATTCCATGACAACGGGCTTTACTTCGCACTTGTTGTGAGTCTTATAAGGGATATTCTTAGGATAATTCATATTTTCTTTAAAAACCATTATCAAGGGTTTATGATTAATTATTTCCTAAAAGAAACAATGTTTAAGATTATGGATTAGATATTAAAAAAATAAATTTATGTTAAGAATTTTACTAGTTTGGAATTATGTGTTTTGATTCATAACCTAGTCTAGTGTATTCCATTGTTTAAAAATAGAGATTAGTTAAAGAAATGGAATGAATATCAATACACATAATCCATTTAGAGATTTCCCTTCTATGAAAGATAATGACAGTGGAGTTGGTGATATAACTGGTGTTGAAAAACTTATAACCATATTGGGATAGTTATCTCTTGTTATGAATAATATCCTTACCCATATGGATTAGCATGATCCATAATATTAAGGTTCAATGTTTGGCTTCTTCATGATACAACAGCCTCCAACATTCAATGGGACTACAAATCCATTTGTATATGAACAATGGATAAGTTCCGTAGAGAAAATAGTTTTTGCATTGGGGAGTAACGAAAGAAAAAAAATTTCATGGTAGTTTATCATCTCTCATGAGATGGGGATCAATGGTGGTTATTAACTAAAAATATAAAGGAGGATGAAAAAGTAAAAAATATAGAATGGAGGGAGTTTAAATAAATTTTCCTAGAAAAATACTTTCCTCATAAACAACAAGAAGATATATAAAGGTAATTTATGAGTCTGAGAAAAAAATAGGATGAGAATGGTAAAAGTACAAGGCTAAATTCACAAGGTTACCAAGTAATGTTGTAGAGTATATACATAACCCAAGAAGTAAAATTGATTGATTTTTTGATGTGTTAAAACCATTCCTCTGACCAGAATTAGTCTCAAAAACATTCTCATCATACGAAGATATAATATCATGTTCTATCAAGAAAGAAAAGTAATTCTATAAGTCTTATGACTTTAAAGGGAGTCAAGATAATAATAGGAATAGTAAATAATCTAGAAAAGGAAATAAGGGGAATAATACAAAATCTCACTTTCCAACCTGAAGTAATTTTTGGAAGAAACACCACAGTACTTGCCTAAAGGGGGTCAGAGGTTGTTACAAGTGTGAAGAAAAATGCCACCAAGCTTGTGATTAAAAGGGGAAGAACTAAGGTTTCAATATTCAATGATAAAATTTTAAATAAATGAGAGATTATGAAAATTATTGTCCTAGGTGTCAAAGAAACTTGCCTCAGAAAATGACAAGGGAGGAAGGCCAAGATTTTTCTGATCCAAACTACTGTGGTTGAAACTCCTAATGATGTTGTGGTGGGTACTATAGGTATCTCTTCAAATTTTGGAAAATCAATATTTGATTTTGGATCCTCATATTCATTTATATCTTCCCAGATTTCGTTAAAAATTAGATATTTCCAACTCAATTTAACAAGGGTTTTGTTAGTCAAAAACCATAAGGGAAGTCTTATTACAATAGATATGTATCAGGTAGTTCCCATTATGGAATATAAATGTGAATTATATGTTATCTTTATTATCATACCTACAGTCAACATTGATATAATCCTTGTTATAGTTTGGATATCAAAATATGATGTGAATATTTATTTCAAGAAGAAGGAAGTTACAATTTGTGATGATGATGTAGAATCCATTATAATTAGAGTATAAACTTCATCACCTGATTCTTATAAAAAACCACCCACAGTATCTTTACTGAATGAGATTCCTGGGGAGTAATATTAAATAATATCTATAAATGAAGAAAGAAATATTCAAATTGAGGTGTACCTATTGTAAAGGAATATATTGATATGTTTCTCGAAGAATTACCTAGACACTCCCCAGTGCTCTATCTTGAGTTTTATATTGATTTAATCCTTGACAAAAGACCAATATCCAAAACTCTTTATAGAATGACCATTATATAATTAGTAGAGATGAAGAAACAATTAGAGTAGTTGAGTAATATGGGATTTATTCACCCTAGTGTTTCTCCAAGGGGATCCCCAGTTATTTTTATTAAAAAAAGATGGATCAATGAGACTGTGTATTGAATATAATGAAAACAATGAAATTACAATAAAGAACAAGTATCCTCTCCTTCATATGGATGATTTTTTTGATCAAATTCATAGAGCTCAATATTTTTTGAAGATTTATCTTTTTATGGATATCATCAACAGTGTGTAAAGAATGAATATGTTTTAAATAAATCATTTTGGATGAGGTATAGTCATTACAAATATACAGTAATGCCGTTTGAATTAACTAATGCACCCTCTATTTTCATAGATCTAATAAACAAAGTGTTCGTAGAATATCTTGATTCTTTTTTCATAGTATTTGTTGAAGATATCTTGGTATATTATAAAATATACAAAGACTAGGAGAACCACTTATGTATTATTCTGAATACTCTTAGAAGAAATGGATTATATAGTAAATTTAGAAAGTGTGAATTTTTTATTCTAAAAATTCATTTTCTTGGACATTTTATCTCGAAGGATGGAATCTATGTTGATCCTTAAAAGATGAAGGAAATGCAATAATGGACAACATTGACTATCATAATTGAGGTATACTATTTTATTACTTTAGTAGGTTTTAATTGACATTTCATCCATAATTTTTCACAATTAAAAAACCCATTAACCATGATCATGCATTAAGGGGTTAAATTCATTTGAAAAAAAGAGTGTAAAAAATGTTTTGAATAATTGAATTGAAAATTAATCAATGAACCTATCTTTACTCTACTATCTAGGTATGATGGGTTTTTTATTTATATTGATGCATCAATGAAAGTACTTGGTTGTTACTTTATATGGAATGATAGGGTTGTTGATTATGCATCAATGAGATTAAACATTCATGAAAAAACCACCCAACTCATGATCTATAATCAGCAGTAGTAATATTTTCTCTGAATATATGGAGACATTATCTTTATGGTGAATGATCTAAGATATATACAGATCATAAGATTTTGAAATATATTTTCACACAGAAAGAACTCAAAATGAGACAAAGGAGATGGCTTGAGATACTCAAAGATTATGACTTCCCAATACACTAAAAACCAGGGATGGAAAACAAGGTGGTTTATGCTTTAAGTAGAAAAGACCATGGAGTTTTAAACAAAATTAGATTTGACCATGATCCTATGTTTATGGATCTAATAAATATAGATATGGGAATTTTCATGGAATTTGACACATCACTACTTTTTTAAATGGTTTTAAAACCTTATTTACTAGAATGGATAATAATTTCTCAGTCTTTTGATGAGTATTTTAAAAAAAATTAATCTTTGAATGATGGGAGACTGATTGACATCGAATTTAAAGATGGTACATTGAAATTTGGGAAGAGGATTTGTGTTCTTGCTATACCTCACCTAAAATGGAATTATTAGATGATGCTCATAGCTCCCATTTCTCTATAACACATGTGGCACTAAGATGTATAGATATGTGAAGGAACATATTTGGTGGGACAACATGAATAGGGAGATTACTGATTATGTGTCAAGATTTTTGGCTTTTCAATAGGTGAATGATGGAAGAAAACATCCTAGAGGTGTTATGTGAACTTTTCCTATACCTGTGTAGACTTGGGAAGATATTATGTTAGAATTTTTCATGGGGATACCAAAGAATCCCAGAAGAAATAATGCAATATGGGTTATTGTTGATCATCTTAAAAAATCAGCACATTTTCATGTTATAAGAGAATATTTACCAATTTAATGCCTAGAAAGACAATATATTAATGAAGTTGTAAGACTTCAGGGTGTACCCCTATCGATTGTTTCTAACTGTGATCCCCATTTTACATCAAAATTATGGAAAAGTCATCAGAAGTCCCTAGATACTAATGTTCATTTAAGAACTAACTACCACCCTCAAACTGATGGACAATAAGAAAGGATTATTCAATCCTTAGAATACATATTGATATCTTTCTCTCTTGACTTTCAAGGTATGTGGGATTATTATTTATCTCTGGTAGAATTTTCTTATAAAAATAGCTTCCATTAAAGTATACAGATGTCACCATATAAAGCATTATATGGAAAGATATGTCATAAGACAAATTATTAGGATGATGTTGGTGAAAGAAAACTCGTAGGCCTTGAACTTTTTGAGGAAACAATAGAAAATTTAAAAACTATCCAGACCCATATCAAAACAACTCAAAGTAGAAAAAATATCTATGTTGATAACCGATGGAAGGATTTAGAATTTCATGTGGGAGATCATGTTTTCTTAAAGGTATCTCCATGGAAGGGTGTTATATGATTCAGTAAGAAAGTTAAATTAATTCCCAAGTACATCAGACCTTTTGAAATTTTGTAATGATTTGGAGCTGTAGCTTACCATTTGGAAATGCCGCCAAGTCTCTATAAAGCCCATGACGTGTTCCATGTATCAATGTTAACGAAATGCATTCCAAACCCAATGCATGTACTCAAATATGAAGAAATAGAATTGAAACCCAATCTATCTTATTGTTAAGATCCTATCATGATTCCTGATACCATAGAAAAGGTGTTGAGAAATTGGATGACTTTACTGGTAAAGGTTCTTTGGAGAAACCATAAAATGGAAGAGGAGGCATCGAAACCTAAAGAATATATAACAAAGAACCACCCAAATACTTTTATGAAATGATATTCTAGAAGCATAAAGTATGAAATTATTTGAATGAGGGAAGAATGTAAAACCCCACACTTCTACGGTATGCTTCCTTTTAAATAATTCAATAGCTTTTGCTGCACGCAACATCGAGTTCAAGCGCATCATAGCCTTTCAAACTTGCGGTTTAAAAAAGAAGTTATGAATAGTATTAACCAAATTATGAAATTTATAAATATAATTTTTTTAAAATAGACTGCATTTTTGAATTATAAATATCAAAATTATCTTACAGTGAAAATTTGGTAATTTTTTAAAAATTTCAATTTTTGATGAATAGTGAAAAATATGGCATTAGTTTTAAAAACCGACTATTTCATTTAAATAATTATATTGCTGTAAATTGATTTAAAGTCACAATAGATAAATAATAAATATATTACTCCAATATAGTTCATTGGAATAATTTTATAATATAATTAGATATAAAAATTTATTAAACTTTTGAACGTCTCTTTTACCCGCCTTCTAGTCACATCTACGGGATTTGCATTAAACATAATTTCACAGATTATGTGAATTGAATTTTAAAAAACAAAAATTCATGATTGTAATAATTATTAAGAATTTGGTCTAATAAGATCAAAATAATTTTTGGAGAATAGTAACTTTGGATTTTATTTACCACGGTTAAAGGTAAATAGGGTAAGTAAAGGTAAAATTAATATTATAATAATATAATATTACCCTAACACTTGTAATAATTTCATTGGATAATTTTTTTTCGTAAAAAATAAACCTTAATTATAAATTATGATCCTTTTTAATCCACTTGTGTTAGATTAAGAAATTTATTATATTTTATTTAAAGAAGAGTCAAAAATGAAATATTCAAATTTGATTAACTATATCATTTTTAATATGAGGATATATAAGTGATATTGATGAATATAAATATTATTTATAAATATAAAATGATTATATACTAAATGGTAATTTATTTATAATTTTATGAAATAAATAATTAAATTGAATGGTGACACAATATTGATGCAATAATTGATTTTTTAAAGAAATAATCAATTAAATATTTCTAAAAATATTAAAACAGATATAATTTGACTTAATTAATGACATCCACAGATTTTATAGATAAAATAGAAATTTTAGTGACATATTAAAAGTTTTTTTTTTGAGTTTATCATGTTGGTTTGATATTTTTAAAAATTCAAATTTTGAATAGTATCAAAATTGACACAAATGATACTTTAAAATAAATAATATTTAATTAAATGTTATAAAATTAATAAAAATAAAAAGTTCTATCAAATAACTATTATAGTGTTAAATATGTCATAAATTATCCAATTGGGGTTCTTTTGTTATTTTATAGTCACTATATTAACCATATATTATAAAAAACAAGAAGACATGGTAAGAGTTAAACTATTTAACTAAGAGTTAAACCCAAACGATAAGGTTAATTTTGTTCCCTAAACTTTTCTTAAAGTAAATGGATAATATTATTTATACCCATACTCATATTATACTCGAAATAAATTACTTTGGATCAATTTTAAACCGAAAATTAATTTATAATAAATTAATATTTCAAGATCTTCTGAAAGTGCCCCCACCTCTCCTATAAAAGGGAACTTCTACTTACCTTTAATTGACCCCTCCAAATTCACTTGGATCAGCCAAAACCTGATCAATTATTCTTAAAACTCCCATCACTTCATTATAGATCCCAAAAATTGGGCAAAAATACAACCTATGGAGTTATTTTGTGCAATCCAAAAGGAGACACCTGAAAAATAGGTAATTGTTTTATCACCTCTTTCAGGGTTATTTCTTCTTCTACTTTCTCTTTATATCTTAATTCCACATAAAAATAGTAAATATAATATAATAAATATACTTAGATGTTATTATAATCATTTTATAACCATATTTCTCATTTTATCCATTATATGGATAACAATATCAGCATGTGTGTGTACGTATAACTTACTTTATCCACGTCGTGGTGTAATTTTTTATTCAGCACTACTTTATTTTTATGGGTATAAGGATGAGTATAATTGATATAAATAATGAATATAAAATTATAATTATTATTTATTATTAATATACCAAAAAATTTCATACCATTTTACCATCAAGGGAATGATATCTTCACTTGTGTGTACATACAACCTATCGTCTCCATGATGCAGTGAGATTCATTCTCCACGTTAACCATTCAAAAATGATTATAAAAGATATATGATGAGTAAAAATAATAATTATAAACTTAATTTAATTTTTTATATGAATAAAATATCTAATATTCATAATGACATGACTTACATTAAAAAATAGGAATGGGAAAACGAAGTAGTTAACACCCGAAACAACGATAATAATGAAATATTATTACCAAATGATATAATAGGATCATATCTGATATCATAAATATGGATATAGTCTTTTTACAATTTAATAAAATGTATTAAACATTATATTTGAGGCTAAATCACCCTCTAATGAAGGAAATTATAATTTAAGGGTTAGTTTCACAATCTCTTTATTATTCGAGATTGTTTGTATGTAAGTATCTACTGGGAAGTTCTTATCATCCACATCTATTTTTCTTAAAATGTATTTAAAAATATTATTTACATTTTTTTAAATACATTTTTACCTAAATTTTAATATTTATATATTTTTTTTTGGAAGGAATCATTTCGTTGTTCTCCAAACGAGGTACTCTAGGTCCTTTTTGACAAATTAAGGAAAAGATGATTTTTTAACTTATACGGTTCAAGCGTCTGTTTTCCATCATTATGATGATGTTACATTTTGAAGATTACCTTACGATATTATAAGTTTATTTTCAAAATAAATGTTTTCTTTTATAATTGTGTGGATTTTAAATGATTTCAAAGTAAAAATTGATATTTCTCTCATTGAGTTTTAATAAATTTATTTGATTATTTTTATCTATGTCAACACCATTTGTTGGATTTTATACTTGATTGAGGTTGATTTTTTATGATATTGTCTTCCATATTTTATAGAATATTTTATGATATGTTTGACTTTGGATGTTCTATTTTTATACCATTCATGGTTTTTGGTTAAAGTATTAACATTTCATATGATAGTTTTAATATGGATGTTTATGTTATGTTTCACCCTTTTCATATGAGGAATTCATTAGACTTAGTAAGTGATAAGAGGGGCCCAATATATCCCCTAAATGAATCAGTATCTCTCATGAGACAAACTAGTGTCTTGGTACAAGGAATTGATGGTATTGTAATGGTCCTGTCACAAGGCCTTGACGGTATGGTTATGATGTCTGACTGTATGCATTTCTTCATAATAAGATTAGTTATTGATATTTCATGTGATTATTTGACTAGTAGGATTTCCATGAGAAGGTTTAATTGGAATAATTTGATTTATTATTTCTATATCATTAAGAATATTATGTTTAAAAGGTTTGTGTTTTAGTTTTATACATTTCCTTAAAAGTTTGTGATTATTTATGATAGTTTCTGCTATATTGTGTGTCCTTACTAATCATCTGAGCTCACCCCTTTATTATGTTTCATTTTTCCCCAGGATAAGAAGAAGTATATTATGATTGACCTTTGGGGACAGTCTAGGGTATGTGATAGTTCTCTAAGGGGATAATATATTGTTTCTTATTTCAAGATGTAATGTAAAACTTATGCTTGGATCTAGTATTTCTAAGGCTACTAAACTGGTCGGTCCTTTGGGATTTGATTTTCTTGTGATAATACCAATTTAAAAAAATAATGCATCGACTCTAGAAAATTGGGGTTGGTAAATTACATGATTCATCTCCCACATTGGATTCTATCACCTATCATAAGAACATGAAACACAAGAATGGAATGAAACCCATTAAAAAATCTCACCAGATCTCCAAAAGCTTTTATTCACCCTAGACCTAGCTACTCATCTCAAAAATGCCTCATCTCACCCACCAGGGAATACACTGAGGTCCTTTAGACCTATCATAGTGCAAGAAAACTAATACATGAATTGGTTACACACTTCATGTCTGAAGGATTTTATTAAAAATAAAAAGGTTTGGTACAAAAGTGAGGTGTGACAAGCTCACACCATTATGGAGTTGAAGGAAATAAAAACTTGAGAGACATAAAAACCATTTAAAGAAAACATAAATGTTTGTAAAAACATCCCATAGCCTGGAAGAAACCCAACTCTGCATACAAAGAAATACAAAAAGGAATGGGCATGTCATTTGACACCGTCTTTAATCTATCCTGGACTTTTCTCATTGACACCGTCATTAATCTATCACCCCTAAAAAACGTCATATCTTGTAGGATTATCCTTTAACCCAGAACATATTAGGTTAGTCTACATCCTTACATCACAACCCTCACTCGAGCCCCAACCCACATCATTCATAAAGTGATATTAGACCATTTCTCAAAGGAAATAACTCTCTGTCGCATATCATGTTGTCTCAAAGGACTCATCCAACTCATAGTTTGTATTAAGACTTATTCCACCCTTAAAAGGATACTCCTCGCCATGTTTGATCCATATAACCATCTCACCCTTTCAATTTAGGCTATGTTACTCAGGCCTAAACAAATATCCCTATGCTTGGCTACCCACAACTCATCTCATACCTCATGACCTACCCATGGTGTCTTGACTCCTTTATAGACACCCTTAATCCTTGGAGACGTAGTCATTTGGAAATCTCAATCTATTAAAGTGATAAGAAGAATTTTTCATGATCCTAAGAGGCACAAATCCATTGTATCACTTCACTAGGGTATTATAAGTCCCCAAGCCTCTATATGATCCTATGAAATATTCATGATGAAAAACAATCATGTATTAACAAGAATATGTGGTTTTATTATTGGGACCACCTACCACCATAAAGGATTTATTACCCAAGATATTCTTTGTAAATCCTTATCCAAGCCCATCCATAATTCATTCAAGATTTTAATTCTACTTGATCACCTAAATCATACCACAAAATAAAAATAATTAATTAAAATAATTTATAATTAATTATTTAATTTAATATAATGGGTAATAATCACCATTAAATGCATAGGTCTTCATCACTTCACCAAATACACTCTCAGTGGCATGTGTTCAACCTTCTAAACCTCCTTTATCCAAGCTACTAAAATGTCTTGTCATCCTCACCAGATTCCACCATGTTCTAGTGAAATCAAAACTAAAATCCTAGCCCAAATTATAGACAATTAGAGACTGCAAAATGTAAACCAAAAAATAAGAAAACTAAGAGAGTAAATCACTTAGAATAACCACATAAATTTTGTAATAACCATCCCCTTCCATGGAAGATCAAATGGATTAAGTGAGGGGGGAAATCTGGCCAAAATGTCCCGCCCTAACTTCCTATACTAACCTAAGTCATGAAGGTAACAAACCCAAAAGGAAAGTTCATTCCTTGATAAAATAAACCCAATAATCATATGTGAAATAGTCTGAAGTGTCACGGTGTAACACACCCTATCACTTAAAAAATTCATAGCACTACCAAGGGGTCACAATGTGGACACCCCAAGTAGAGGACATAGTCCTCATCCAACCTCCTTCATGGTGAGACCACTCAAGGTAGTGATGTGACAACCCTAATATAGTTCTATAAAGTAATACCTATGGTTATTTATTTGAATTTATATTGTAAAAACATTTAGGTAAGACCTATGAGCTTTACTCTACCACACACCCAAGTACTTAAACCCCCAACTTGACCACATTTCACATCCAAAGACATCTCTATAAGATATTATAATGCTATAATTAATGATATAAATAACAATCAATTGAATGACCCATTCCTTGGGATAAAAATTCAAAATCTCTTTGAAAAGAATAAAACATAAAATTCACATGTCATTACAAAATACCCAACATAACACTACGCATCCCAAATAATCCAAGAAAATAATCAACCCATATTTCTTGACTTACCACAATCATGAACTTAATAAGGATTACATGTGTTTTATCTCTGAATTTTAAACATGATAGCTTTTCCCAACTCCAAGCACAAATTCATATTACTCACCAGAATTCAATGCACCTTTGTGCCACCAACACCAGCACTGAGATGAAACTCAGCCACAATCATCTATAATGATACATTAAAATATATTCACCATATTCCTCTTAACTCTTATGGTTCTCCCCACCCTAAGGCTTTCCCCGGAATGGATGATTCCTAGCATTGGTGATTCCTAATATAGGAACATTTTACTGAAAAAAAACTTCAAGTGGTCCCTCAACACGCTTTACATAGTTTACACCTCACCACATCCAGTTATATGAAATTCCACCAGTCAATCCTTCAATAATTGAAATCTTTTAAAAACACTTGGTTGCACCAGTTGACATGTTACCATACCACTCAACCATGATACCTTAACTCTTAGAGTAATGATGAGATCATCTAAATTTCCACACAAAATTACGAACCCGAATATCATTGTAATTCCATGAGGGTATCACTAACCACCATCTTTCATCAATATATCCTCACTAACCAAGAAAGTCAGATATAATTTTCATTCCACATTAAGTGTTCACCCCTGATCTAACTCAGTCTCATATCACCTTAGCTTAACACTATGGATGATTCTAATTTACTAACTATGACCAATACCACATATAATATCTATAATCTAGTATTCATAAAAGAATCAGAACTTCCCACACACTAGCATCCCAATTCCACCTTGACCACCACCAACCTGTTTAACTGCAACATCGACCCTTCCAACATAAGGAACATTTCGACATAATTGATAAAATTCTCTTCATTATAATATTATAATTATTTTCACTCCATTTAACCAACCATTAGTCTTCACATAATTCATTCCATACATTATCACACATAATGACTAGATGTGGACATCCCAATCATACCTGAATACCTATGAAAAATACCAACCCATGCAAAATACCTATCTAATCAGAACACTATCATTTCAATTAAAAACCCATATCATATTCATGATATTATCCTATAATATAAAATTATTCAATCTCAAAAATATTCATTCCCATAAACATCTCCTTAAGTACAAACTCAACATGTTCTGATATCACACATCCTTGAGAATCCGTGTCAAGGTATACACTTAGGTTGATAATTCCATAGGACCTAGACCTATTTTTAATGTCAAATAAGAATGATGAGGGAAATATCCTATCTCCAAAAATATAATGTCACCATACCACACATGGATACTATTTGATCAATAACTATGATGGTAAAATCATGTCACTAGCGTTCACCATCCCTCACACACCTAGACTATTCCCCAAAAATCATTTTCATCACTCAATCTCCTTTTAATGTAAGATTAGTTCAGTGATAAACCCCTCATAGACTCTCTCCTGATATACTACTTTATCTCGACCTTGGAATAGTCAAGTATCTAAGGCACGAGGTATTACACATAAATCCCTGATGATATGTTCATGTTGTCTAACATTATGTATCCCATCACAATAATATTAGTTATTGTTATCCATATTATTTTTATTACCACTTTAATTTATTAATTTATGTATTTATCTCAAGTTATCACTCCTATAGATTTTATTTGACTATTTATTCCTACTATATTATATATTCCACTCTTATGTTATTTAGCTTCCACTATACACTAACCATTCATAAGCATAAGAAATCAACCCTTTATATTATTTCCCATTTCCATAGCAAAACATTAAAAATTTTATGTGTAGCATATATATTTTAAAGGATAAATTATACAGTTTTCATGTTTTCAGTTGATGTATCTTTAGTTTTCAATTTAATGAAATGTTCAATTATGTATCTAGTTTCCCAAAACTACTAAACCGGGGGATCTTATGATCTTTGTATTCAATACCAATATAATAAAATAAATATTCTCTATAGGGTAATAGGTTTTTCATTTTACATGTATGTTCAACAACTATATATATAACTTCCATCAAACATTCTAATACATACTATTACATACATTTCTAAAATAATCCATCATAATTTCTTATTTATTTTCCAATATTTTTTTCATAAATATAATTTGATTAATTCTCTATATTATTAACATTAAAATAATTTTATTCATGGAAGATCATGATGATGATAATTTAAACCTCTTAGTAGTTTTATTTACTTTTGGTTTCATTCATTTAATTATTTTACTCATTATTTTTCACATCGTTATCTCATAATGTATTTCATTTTATTTTATATTATTATCTAATAATGAAATAAAGAACTGTTCAATTTAGTTTTATGTTGTGTTTAACACAATATATGAGACAAATAGGAATAATTTAAATGGAAAACATGTTAATATCATGGGGTTCTACAAATTAAAAAGACAAAACATTTTAAAATTTTCATTATCTATAAAAACAATTATTATCTATATATTTTATACTTTATTTTAGAGATTAAATTTCCCATATATTAAAATTGAATTAGATTAAATGAAATAAAAAAATTTAATTAGAACATTTAAATTATGAAATAATTACCCTTTAATTTTTATCCATAAAAATAGGTTACCGAGGAAAAATATGAGTTATTACAATAAAGGTATAATGAGGTAAAAAGATTAAATTAAATTGTAAAGACCTAAATATCATAAACAATATCAATTAATGGATGTATAAGGGAATTATTGATATCCAATGACACCTTTCCAAATATTTTTCTACTTTGTATGAAAGTTCCATGTTAAAAATACATTTCTTGCTATTTAAGGAATGAAAATTTCAAGATATTATACTCAAAATCACCTATAAAAGGAATCCTCATATCCCCTGAATTAGCCCACACATTTAAATAAATTTAATCATTAATACATACCACTATTATCTCCCTTAAATTACTATATCATGTTTATGAACATTTGGTCATAAGAAGAGTCATAATTCCCATATTGTAATAAGGCTCTCTAAGAGAAGATTCAAGTATTCAACATTAGTGTTATCAACTCCTTAATCATTATTATTTATGTTATTCATCCAAATATTAATTAATATTAATTATCAATTTATTAAAACGTTTTTGAAATCATTAATATTTAATAGAAGTGATATTATTAATATAAAGCAACAGGTTCTTACTCGTTCATTTTTTTAATGTGTATTTATTTGGGTCGGTTTTACCACCTACATAAATACTGTTATAAATTAAAAAAACCTAAATATAAAATAAAACATTGATACTAGTAATATGATATAATAATAATTAATTTAATATGATCTAATAATTTTTTATTGGTAAAATTCAGAATTAAATTCCCCACCAAATTTATTTATTTTTATTAATTAAATAATCCCTAAAAAATATATTATCAATAATTCCATGTGAAATATCACCATAAGTTTAATTAAATAACCATGATAATACAAAACTATTTCTATATGAAAATTTATCGGCGATGAACCCATAATCATTGAGAAAGGATCAAAACCACCAAAAAAGGATTCTTAGAAAACAAAATAACTAAAACTTGTATATTAATTTTAAAAATCATAAATTAATATGTGGGTAAAATTAAATTTTAAATGAATTATATTTTCCAAAACAAACTGGAATTCATTTCATATACATATGAATAGTAAACCTCAATTTATTATATAGAGAGTCAGTGTATGTTCAGCTAAGAGGATGTAAGATGTAAATGTTTTATTACAATATCACTATAAAATTATTATTACCAATGATTAAATTTATTTGAGGGAAAACTGAATTTCCATTCTCTCTTAACCTCACATATTTTCTTGAATTCAATTTATTTCTTTGGTTAACATGTATTCTTACCATTTACCCTCCCATTGGATTATAATTCACCCTAAATTATGCTTTTAAGTCAAGCCAAGATTATCTCTTATTTTCTATCAGGAACCATTCTACTCTATATACATGTTCTCCATGTGTTTTTTTATATGTCCATATCCCTATTTTAAAGATTTCATAAGGATATTTTGTATTGAATTTTAATTTCTTTATTGAAGTATGAATTGAATATTTTTAATATTATCCACATGGTCACATTCTCCCTATATTTTATTCAGTTTTATTTTCAAATCATTGTTTTCCAGTATTTATAATTATTCATGTAATTTGTACTAGATTTATTTATTATTTTATTAAAAAAAATTAATGTTATTTCATTCTAAGATAAATTCTATCGAAAAATAAATGGTACTTCATTCTTAATTTTAATAGAAATTTTATATTTCTATATTATATTTTTTTTATCTATGTCAATATTCTTTAATGTTTTTTATGCTTCTCTCATGATATAATATAAGGATACTATCCACCTTCTTTTATTAGATTTATTATGATCCAATTATATGGAAATATTCATGAAAATCATTTACATATCATGGGATAATTAATATATTATGTAATTATGAATCTTTTATGTTTATATTTCACACATATGTATGATTTTTTCCTAATGTTTTATGTTGGAAATAATTATATTATAGCATCCCACCTTTTTAAAACATAACATTTCATTACATCTTACAAACAAAGGATCTTTAAAGTCTAGTGTCTGGGAAATCAAGAACATAATACTTGAAAACAAAAAAAACATTATTCTAAACCACTTATAAGGCTTCATAAAACGTTCATTATATGTAAATTTACTGCATCTCATATCCTGGAGATAGACATCAGAGGAAAGGGTGAGAAGAAGTCCCAGTAAGGGTAAACAAGGGAGTCAGTGTACTTGTGATATCAATAAGAACTTTAATAAAAACATGAAGACATGAGAAATGGAAAAATAGGAATGTCATAAAGAAAATAACTTGGAACATAACATGAATATTTGTCTACAACATTTAACATAGATAATAATTTCCGTATCACCAAGGTCCATCCCCAAGGTTTCATTAAAAAATTACCAAGCTTATTCACCAAGGTATCATTAAAATGGTCATCTCTAGAGATTAAGTTTTTACCCAATGCATTAGAGCGCTATCAGGGTTCACCCTAAATTTTTCTATATTATCATGTGAGCCACATATATCATCATCAATAATTTAATAAATAACCCATATATCCTAAAAGAAATGGGTTTCATTTCATAGTCATAACATTTAAAAAATTTCTTTAAAGATGTGATCTTTATGTCACTTTAAACCCACAGAAAAAGAAAGCGGGTCTCATGTATGTAAATCCCAGAATTTCAAATAGAAAATTTTGATATATATGTTAATACCACTATAGAATAAAGAGTTTTTAGTATTCACTTAATAAAATAAAATAATTTGAGAAAAAGAGAGAGACATTTTGAGACAAAACATTGGCAGCATAACGGCTATGTTGTAGGGTTTTAGAAGACATTGTAAAGAGAGGGAAAATGGGTCACCCACTCATAAATGATCCATAAAATATTATAGGAACAGAATATAAATTATATAAGAACATGGTAATGAAATTTTAATGACATAACATATGAAATGAAAAACTTTAAAGGAAGACAAAAATAATATTTCTCTTATGAAAATCCGGCAGCCTAACAACGTTACTTAAAACTTCTAAAAATAAATTGATGAGTTAAAATAGGGTCTCTAATAAAATGAAAATAAATAGGACAGTATTATTGATATAGAGATCATTACCCAACATAAGAAAAAGTAACTATAAAGACTTGACATTAAAATAGAACTTTGAAAATGAGAAAGGTGAAAGAATCCCTTACAAAAATTCGGCAACCTAACGACGCCACTTAAACATTCATAAAATGAAATGATGAGAGAAAGAGGGGGTCTCTCATAATATGAACATGAAAAAAGTATAGTAATATTAATATAAAATAACACCCCCCAACATAAGAACATGGGGCATAAAAGAAATGACAGAAACGAGAGTAATTGAAAAGAAAGAGAGAGGTAGGATCCCTTACCTTGAAAAGTAACTTTAAAAGATTGAAGGTTGGGACCTTGGGAGGCTTGAGGGAAACTTGGGAGGACTCCATCAGAGATAAAGAGACCAGAACTTCTTTGGGGAGGATTTTTAAATGAAATTAATGATGGAAAATCTTGGTATTTATAAGAGAAGTGAGGGGACAAAGCATTAATTGCCAAGGGACACCTCATCGGTGGTATTGGAAAAACCATGGGCCTTCCCATGGTATTTTACCATGTTATTGGCCACTTGGGACACCACATACCTTATATTACTATTCATAAGTCGACCAGAATTATTTCATAATGATTACATCCTTAATGATGTCATTAAACACACGAAACTCAAAAATGTATTTTCACTTTTCAACGAAAATTCAACTTTCTCAAAAAAATCCCAAAAAAATAACCATAACCAAATATCTATGATATAAATTCAAAAATGAACTCCATTTTATGAAAATAATTTTCTAAATATTTTTAATTTAATTTTTAAATAAAAACACTATTCACTAAAAATTCAACTGTTTTAGAAAAATCCCAAAAATCCACCTTAACCAAATATCGATGCTCTGATTTCAAATATGAGCTCTATTTTATGAAAATAATTTTCTAAATTTTTGTAATTTAATTTATAATTAAAAACCACTATCCACCTGAAAAACTAATACTTAACCAATACTTTATGGAACAGTTTTTTACCTATTTTATTGAATCACATTACTTAATCAAGGTACCTAAATTATATTAATACTTTATTAAGTGAGGTTACTTAATCCATTTGATCACATTACTAATCATAAGCATAAAATCACTATTCATAATTTACTATTCACTAAAAATTAAGTTGATCTTATTAGACTCTAAATTTCTTACTGAACACAATTATAGAAGACCATTTTTTTAAAATCATTAAATATTATTAATTATTTAAAGTTTACATAGATTTTTTTAAAATATCCCTTTTTTCCAAAATTCATCAATATAAATCCTATATTCATTCAAACATCTAAAAAATCACAAACTTCACCATAGGAAGAAATCAAAATTTGTATTTAAATGAAAGGATTACACAAGGAAGTTACGGTCTCGTTACATATCCCCTTATAACCCCAGCATATGACCTAAGAGTAATGTGTGCTATGGTGATAGAATCTTGGGGCGGCTCGGCCAACATTGACCAAGTAGTGATTTATATCATCTTGAACTTCTCACGAAGGCCATTCCGTTCCAACTTCACACAATGAAGTTCGGCTTGGGTTTTTTCCAGAGTAAAGCCCAAATGTGCTACCTCATTCCCAAGTTCCATTAGATGGGATTCGATCACCTTGAGACTACTGGATGGGGACATCGAATCTTTCTTCTATATTAATTAATCAATATAACTTGTATTCATAAAAAATAATTGTAACATTTAGTTTCCAATGGTCTTATTGACCAACGGTCATATAAAAATTGAAACCCAACGATCTCATTTTAATTATAATCATTTTATTAAATGAAAAATTAAATAACCCAAAAAAATTAGGGAACAAAATTTACTCAAAATTTTGTGTCATTACAATCTTCCCCCCTTAAGAAATTGCGTCCTCGCAAATTTAAAATTGGGCTTTGAAATTTCATTGAAAGTCCCACATTGGAAAAAAGAGTTAGTAAAACTATTTCTTTAAAAGAAAGAAAGGGAAGTAAAAAGGTCACCATGGATAACCCATACTAGGATTCCATGTAGGAAAACATGGATATGGAAGAGAAAACAAAGGGTCATGATCTGATGGAGAGTGATAGAAAACATTATTAGGAGAAATTTAACGACAAGAAAATCACAAACTTGTGATGTGTGTAAACGGCCTTTGATTACCCAGTAGGAAACATACACCAACAATGTTTTTGTACGTTCCTTTTCAAAATTTTGGGGATTTCATTTTCTACATATAATAAAAACATAATGAAATATACTTAACTTCAATTAGAGTTTAAACCTTTAATAAGTTTCTACCAAAAATAATCTTTTCTCCAAACGATGAGCATTCAAAAAGGCTTGGTCACATTAAAAGCACAAGAATCATCTTCTAGAGAATCACATAATCCAAAAAAGGAGAACTATATATTTCCCTTGTGTTTAGACATCAACTAAAACCAAAATGGTTAGTGTGAGATCATATAATCCCCAAAAAGAATAATCCTTTATAAAAAACTACTATTAATCTCCAAAATTCAAAAAATAGTACCCAAAGTTCAAGAAAGATCATTCAATACATAATCGTCCTTAAAATTAATCAAAATAATCCAATCTAATATTGAAACCCCCAACTTAGAAGGATTTAATCACATAGTCTTCCATAATAAATCTTAACATTTATCTCCAAATAACATCGACTACTCTTAAAGTCTCATACTAAAACGTAATTAACCTAATCACATATTCTCTATGCTAGGTTAATAATTTTCCGTAAATAACCCAAATCACCATATGTCCATAATAAATACATAAAAAAACAACCATTCCTTCTCAATTTAAATCTTGTAGTATTTTTTCCATTAGGCATATAGTACTCCAAAAGAGAAAACATCGTCCAAAATAACTTTTATCATTTAATCACCAAATAATTTTCCTATACAAAGGATGTCCATTTGATAAAACATAAGTTTCCAAAATCAACTTATTCCTGATCCATAAAAATATCATGTGCATTAGTTAGTCTGAAGGGAATAACAACAAACTTATAATGCCCATATCTTGATTGGAAGTCTGTTTTTGGAATATCATCATTCTTTACCCTCAATAGATGATAACCAGAACTAAGATCAATCTTAAAGAAGAATTGAGTCCCATAATGTTGGTAAAATAATTCATCAATTCTTGGAATAGAGTATTTGTTCTTCAATGTGATCCCATTCAGTTCTCTATAATCAATGCATAGCTGCATCGATCCATCCTTCTTCTTCACAAGGAGAACTGGTGCTCCCTAAGGAGACACACATGGTCGGATAAACCCATTCTCCAAAAGATCTCAGAGTTGTTTCTTTAATTCAACTAGCTTCACATTTTCCATCCTATAGGGGGTTTTGACATCGAATGAGATCCAAGTACGAGTTCAATGGAGAACTCCACCTCTCTTTATGGGGGAGGTTCGGGTAACTCCTCTCGAAATACGTCAACATATTCCTAAAAGAATAAATCCTTCATGAGAAACTTATTTCATTTATGAATATTTTGACTAAAAAGGATTTTATGACTTAAAACTTCCTTCTTAGACAACTAAATTTTTCTATAATTCCTTCATAATGATTCATAAAAATATTGCAATTAACCAAACATATCCCCCGGGAGTGTCGTAACCAAGAGTGCAGCAAGGCCCATTGTTGTGTACCAGTTCCCATTCGAGTCTAGTTCAAAGAGGTGTTTTCAGGTTTTACCCCTACGTACATCTGTGCCAGAGCCACCTCTACCTGCTCGTATCCAAACAGGGATGTATTTTCTTGATAAACCACTTACTCAATACTCACAAAAATAGAAGGAAGATTTTATATATTTAAAATTTTCTATAGGGTTCTTCCTAAAGTGTTCATATCCTAATTTCCATAAATAACTAAACTATCCTTTGATACCAACTATAGCATCCCTCCTTTTTAAAACATAACATTTCATTAAATTTTACAAACAGAGGATCTTTAAACTCTGGTGTCTTGGAAATCATGAACATAATACGTGAGAACAAAAAAACATTCTTCTAAACCACTTGTAAGGATTCATAAAAGTTTATTCCTAAATAAACTTACTGCATATCAAATCCTAGAGACATATATCAGAGGAAAGGGTGAGTAGAAGTCCCAGTAAGGGTGAACAAGGGAGTTAGTGTACTTGTGATATTAATAAGAACTTGAATAAAAACATGAAGACGTGAGAAATGGAAGAATATGAATGTCATAAAGAAAATAACTTGGAACATAATTTGAATATTTGGCTACAAAATTTAACATAGATTATCATTTCTGTATCACCAAGGTCCATCCCCAAGGTGTCATTAAAAAATTACCAAGGTTATTCACCAAGGTGTCTTTAAAATGGTCACCTCTAGAGATTAAGTCTTTACCCAATGCATTAGAGCGCTATCAGGGAACACCCTTAATTTTTCTTTATTATCATTTGATCCATGTATATCATCATTAATCATTTCATAAATAACCCATATAGAATAAAATAAATGGTTTTCATTTCATAGTCATAACATTTTAAAAACTGCTTTAAAGACGTGATCTTTATGTCACTTTAAACCCACGGAAAAGGAAATCAGGTCTCATGTATGTAAATACCAGAATTTCAAACAGAAAATTTTGATATATATTTTAATACCCATATAGAATAAAGAGTTTTGAGTATTCACTTAATAAAATATAAGAATTTGAGAAAAATAGAGAGACATTTTGGGAAAAAAAATCGACAGCATAACAGCTATGTTGCAGGGTTTTAGAAAACATTGAAAAGAGAGGGGACATGTGTAACCCAATAATAAATGAACCATAAAATATTATAGGGACAGGATATAAAGGATATTAGAACATGGTAATGAAATTTTAATTACATACCATATGAAATGAAAAACTTGAAAGGAAGACAAAAATAAGATTTCTCTTATGAAAATTCGGCAGCTTAAAAGCGTCATTTAAAACTTCTAAAAATTAATTGATGAGATAAAATAGGGCCTCTCATAATATGAAAATAAATATAAAAGTATTATGGATACAGATATCATACCCCAACATACAAAAAAGGAACTCGGAAGACTTGACATTAAAATAGAACTTTGAAAATGAGAAGGGTGAAAGAATCCCTTACAAAAATTCGGCACCCTAACAGCGCCACTCAAACATTCATAAAATGAAATGATGAGAAAAAGAGGGGGTCTCTAATCATATTAACATGAAAATGAAATTAATATTAATATAAAATAACACCCCCAACATTAGAACATGGGGATTAAAATAAATGACATAAACGAGAGTACATGAAAAAAAATAGAGGTAGGATCCCTTACCTTGAAGAGTAACTTCGAAATATTGAAGTTCAGGACATTGGGAGGCTTGAGGGAAACTTTGGAGGACTCCTTGGGAGGTAAAGAGACCAGAAATTTATTGGGTAGGATTCAAAAATGAAAAGAATGAGGGAAAGGCTTGGTATTTATAGGAGGAGTGAGGGGACAAAGCATTAATTGCCAAGGGACACCTCATTAGTGGTATTGGAAAAACCATGGGATTTCCCATGGTATTTGCCCCTGGTATTGGCCACTTCGGAAACCTCATACCTTATATTACTATTCATAAGTTTACCAGAATTATTTCATAATGATTACATCCTTAATGATGTCATTAAACACACGAAACTCAAAAATGTATTTTCACTTTTCACCGAAAATTCAACTTTCTCAGAAAAATCCCAAAAAAAACCTTAACCAAATATCTATGCTCTAAATTCAAAAATGAACTCCATTTTATGAAAATAATTTTTTAAATATTTTTAATTTAATTTTTAAATAAAAACTCTATTCACTGAAAATTCAATTATTTCAGAAAAATCTCAAAACTTCACCTTAACCAGATATTGATGCTTTGATTTCAATAAAGGGCACTATTTTATGAAAATAATTTTCTAAATATTTTTAATTTAATTTATAGTTAAAAAATACTATTCACCCAAAAAAAACTAATACTTAAACAATACTTTCTAGAACATTTATTTACCTATTTTATTGAATCACATTACTTAATCAAGGTTCCTATATTATATTTATTCTTTCTTAAGTGAGGTTACTTAATCCATTTTATCACATTACTAATCATAAGCGTAAAATCAGTATTCATAATCTACTATTCACTAAAAATTAAGTTGATCTTATTATACTCTAAATTTCTTACTTAACACAATTTTAGAATACCATTTTTTGAAAATCATTACACATTATTAATTATTTAAGGTTTACATATTTTTTTTAAATACCCCTTTTTTCAAAAATTCATCAATATAAATCCTATATTCATTCAGACATCTGAAAAATCACAAAATTCACCATAGGAAGAATTCAAAAAAATTATTTAAATGAGAGGATTACACAAGGCAGTTATGGTCTCATTACATATCCCCTTATAACCCCAGCATGTGACCTAAGAGTAAGGTGTGCTAGGGTGATAAAATCATGGGGAGGCTCGGCAAACATTGCCGAAGTAGTGATTTCTATCAGCTTGAACTTCTCACGAAGGCCATTCTGTTCCAGCTTCACACGATGAAGTTAGGCTTGGGTTTGGTCTAGAGCAAAGCCCAAAGGTGCTACCTCCTTCTCGAGTTATGTCAGATGGGCTTCAATCGGCCCGAGACTACTGGATGGGGCCATCGAATCATCCTTCTATATTAATTAATCAAGATCACTTATATTTATAGGAAATAGTTTTAACATTTAGTTTCCAGTGGTCTTATTGACCAATGGTCATATAACAGTCAAAACCCAATGGTCTCATTCTAATTATACCCATTTTATTAAATGAAAAATAAAATGACCCATAAAAATTAGGGAACAAAATTTACTCAAAATTTCAGTTCGTTACATATATATCCCTCTAAAACATTGGGTAAAGATTTATATATTATAAGATGATAAGTATGGTAATGTGGTGTATACATAATCCACTATGTGACTTTTTCTATGATTTTATGATGGTATTAGTAGTGATAATTGATATAAGAAATTATTTTTTATGATTAAATATAGGATGCATTGTTATTCCAAAACATTTTATTATGAAACATTTCTATGTTATGTTTTCATGGATCGTGATTATTGGAACATGTTTTTACACTCTTGTGAATAAATTATTATGTTATAATAAATGCCTTATTTTTTGTTACATTATCTATAATCCATGTTTTATTAGTTATAATTTCATTATGATATGTTCATATACCTTGATTATGTTCTCGAACCAATATTTTCAATATATGTTTACTAATGATCATTGGTTAATATCTCTTATATTTATCCTTATTTATCATTGGAGTTCATTATTTTATTAATTTTCCATTCCATATGTAATGTATGAAATTATTATGTGTAATATTTCTAGATGGATGTTATACATGGAGAATTTTAAAGGATATATTAAAAATTCATTATAAAAAATAATTTCATATAGCTAATATCCAATTACACTAAATATGTGTACCATGGGTGTGTGTTTTAATATTGGGGTGATATGAAAAAACATTATGTGTTTTTGGGTCATCTCAGTTGGTATTAGATTGATTGTTTAATGTATGGGTTTTTAGCACCAGATCTTTTATTGCAGGTCTAGGGAGCTTTAGTTGTTATCTGAGTGGGTTTAGTTAATTTTAGGGATTATGTTATGAACAGTAAGAGGATATGACTTAAAAATATATGGTGAACCAAAAGTGATGTTGGATGAATCTAAAATTTCATAGATTTAGATAATGTTTTCCTAATTTATGACTTTTGAGGATTAATTTATTTTATCGTATTATTTCATACTTTTGTTATTATTATTCTATACTAACACTAAACTTCTTGGTTTAAAAAAATGATAATAGCCAAAAAAAAATGGATATAGGAATGATTATTAACTATTAATTAATTTCAAATGTCATATTTTATTATTATGTTATCCACTAATTTTATCTAGAAAGTTTTCTGAGGGAAAAATAACCTCCCCAATAATTAAATATTGAATTATCAGTGAAAAATCCAAGTGGTACAAAGAGTTCATACCAATTCTATAACTCTACTCCAATAGATGTTTTTTGGAATATTCTTCCAATAAATTTTATTATTCTCCCTTTAGTCTAATTTTATGAATTTTTTTCTATGGATTAGATCTCTCTACATATATTTCATAGTAATTCTTATAATAGAGAAATCATATTTCATATCATAAATCCTCTTATAACCATATATCAGTTTTTGGATGACTATGAACTATCCATAGAAATGAATTTGTTTTATGGGTCCTAATACACAATCATGAGGGGTATTTATATCAAATGTTTTGGTATGAAATCAATATTGAAGATGTGTTCCTTTTGTACGATTACATTGATTTTTTTTCTAAATAGTTTCTAAGCCTTCCATCAAATCATGAGGTTGAGTTTTCTATTGAACTCATACATGGGGTTATTCATATATCGTAGACTCCTTAAAAATATCCATAATTTATTTGGAGTAATTTATGAAGAACAACTAACAGAATTTGGACAAGGATTTTATTCACCTAATTGATTCACATGGGGTATATCGGTCCTCTTTGTTAAGAAGGGTGAGGGATCAATAGATCTCTACATTGATTTTTTTGAACATAATATTATCACGATTAATAATAAGTATACTCTACCCTATATTAAAGCCTTTTCGGAAAATTATGAGGGGATCATTACTTCTCAAATATTAACCTTTGATCTGAATATCATCAATTAAGGTTGAAAAGGGAGGATATACCCAATAAAACCTTTTATACATGATATTAACACTATTAATACATAGTGATTCCATTCTAATTTATGAATTCCCTAACTATATTCATAAAAATAATGAATTGATTCATTATAGATTTTATTGAACGATTTTTGGTAGTATTTATAGATGATATTGTTATTTATTCCCAGATAATGTAAGAGAATGAAAATAATTTTGGTATTGTGCTGAAGATATTGATAATAGATAAAATTATATACCAAATTTCACAAGTATAAATTTAGGCATCAAGAAGTATCATTATTGGGTCATGTAATCATAAGAGATATTATATATTTGGACTCTTGAAATATAGAGGTGGTTAAGGAATATCCCAAACAAACCAACATAATAGAGATTCATACTTTTCTTGTATTTTTTGTATACAACTAACACTTTGTGATAAATATCATATGGTTATCAAATACACTAACCAAGTCATATAAGAAGGGAGGAAAGTTTATCTGGATAGATGAATGTGAATAAAATTTCATGGAGAATAAAATAATGTTGTTCATTAAATGTGTGAACACACTATATTGTAAGGAATAAGGTTTTTTATATATAATGATTCATCAAAGAAGTGAATGGGATATGTTCCTTTGAAAAATGATATTGTGGTAGCTTATTCTTTATGTCAAGTAATGGTTTAGTAGAAAAATTACTAGATGAAATATTTAGATGTAGTAGTGGTAATATATGAATTGTATATATTGAGGAATTAACATTATTTTGAAAAGTGATAAATATATACTGATGACAAAATAATAAAGTATACACGAACACAAATTTTGTTGAATAGATTCCATATGATATGATTCATATTGACCAAGGACTATGACTTCTCGATGAAATACCATTGTGGGAAGTAAAACAAGGAGTATGATGCTCTAATAAGTATAGATATTCTTATATTATATATAATGATGATTTAATGAGACCAAATACTCATGTATTTGAAAATAATGGACCTTGGAAGCACAAGGGAAGTAGAAAATTCTATCTTTACCAAATAAAAACTCAATCATCCATACATTTAAAAAAAGAGGTGTATGAAGAGGATATAGTGTTACCAAATATGGTAAATAGTTTTTATGAATTCATTATTAAAAATTATATAATTATAAGACATGATAAAAGAATATATTTCCCATAAATAAAAGAATTAAATATTTTTTGGATGATGCTCATAGTTTATTTCTCTATATTCATCTTGGATGCATAAATATTTATAGATTTATTAGGAATCATTTCTGGTGGGACAACATGGACGTTAAGGATGAATTTTAAGGATGAATGTTTGAATTATAATATGATAATGAATAAATTATTTATACCAACATGGAAATGGGAAAATCATGATATTTTTTTCATATAACTTTAGAAGACTTGTATGAGCAGTAATGTTATTAGGGTTATAGTTGATCACCTTATAAATTTTTCATTTTTCATTCATATTTGAGAAGTTTTATTTATCAAAAAAATGTTGTGATAAACATAAAGTATGTGGGAATTTTAAATGAAGTAACAATCTAAATTCAAACTTATTGAGATCCAAGGATTATTCCAATGTTGTGAATAAGTTATCAAAAAACACTGCATACTGAGTTGAGATTCAGCACTCCTTGTTATCCATAAAATGATAACTAATTGAACAGGATAATATAAATTCTAGAATATATAATGGTTTCATATTAAATAGATTCCAAATGATATAGGGATAAAATCCTTCCCCTAGTTAAGTTCTCACATAACAACAATTTCTATTATAGCATTCAATTGGCACCATGTGAGGTTCTATTTTGGAAGATCTATAGAACTCCAACATGTTAGTATAAAATTAGAGAGTGTAATATTATAGGAATATATATTTATCATGAAATGTTAGAGAATATTTAAAACATTTATTAACACATTTAAACATACCAAATTTAATAAATGATCTATGTTGATAATCATCATTGATATTTGACATTTTATATCAGAGAAAAGTTATTCTTTTGAATATCACCATGCAATATAGTAATGATATTTTGGGAAAATGTAATGTTATGTTATAGATATAATCAGCCTTTCCAAATCCTCATTCATGTGGGGAAAATATCATATCACCTTTCACATCAACTGAAACTCCACCAAGTACATGATGTATTCCATGTATCACTTTTGAGAAAGTACATATCTAACATGTCACATTTATTAAACCTAGAAGTTATAAAACTAAAATGGTCTCTCTTATAAGGAATAACCAATATAATCCTCTTACCTTAGAGACCAATTATTACAAAATAATATAATTCACCTAGTTAAAGTTGTTGAGAACCATCTTAGGATTCCATATTGATTGGCACCTGAAAAAATACCCCACTACCCATAGGCATGTCTCTGATCACCCTAGATGATTATGATAATTAAGAGTGTCTCGAATAACGATTGGGGATGTTTTCACCCTCAAGAAACAAAAACTAAATATCATGTTCTAATCGGAATCCTGATATGAGGTATTACAGTGTTGGACATAATGCTAAAATAAATAAGAAGAACCCATAAACATTGACATGAAAATATGGAATAAAAATAGAGAAAAAATTATAAATTTAAACAAAGACCTTTCCAATAGATAACTATTTAATAAATTATTGAAAAAATAAAAATTGAAACATAAATAAATATAAAATGAGACTGAAGAGGCTAAAACATAACTTTATCCAAATAGTTCCATGAAACTGAAGGACCAACCACCATCTTCGTTTGACTCTCAAGTCACCATAATCTGAACAACCATTCACTTATCAAGAAAAATGAAAAAAAATGAACCCCAAAGGATAATACCTAAATAATCTTACATAATCATTTATTACTACATGTACACCAATGTGATTATTTATGGTGTGATACAAAGGCCAATAGGATACCACCATGATTCCATTTCATTCCTTTTATAAAATAAACCATTACCACTGGTTAGAATATAATATAAACTAATAGGTTTTCATTTCCTTTCCATGATATAAGAATAAAAAAATATAGAATTTGTACTTTCAAAGAACAAAATTTATAAAAAATGATATAAATATGTTATACCAAAATAATTCCAATTCAAAAAAACATATAACTTTAAAAAATTAGACATTTGAAATAGTATGTTGAACTATTCATTTCAATTTAAAACATCAATTTTAAAAATAAAAAATCACAGGGTTTAAAACAATTCAAAGTACTTTCTAATAAATAATATCACTTTGAAAACCACTTCCCCCTATTCTTTTAAAAGCATTAACACACCCAAATAAAATTTAATTAAGTAATAAGGATAAACTCTAGTGAATATAGATTCATATAAATTCAAAGGAATTCCAATAAATAGATAGAAAAATTCAAGTCAACATCAAGACTAAATCACTAAATGGTCAATACTTTTAAGCATGTCCATCCAAGTAATAAGGAATACACATGACAATAAATATTTAAAGGAATAAAATATGATACATATCCTAAGGAAACATCTTATAGACTAATGGTATAATTACAAGACATGAAAATGTAAACATACATCTAATGGTTAATAGTCACACATCTTGTCAACTATATCACTCTAAAATAGTCACATTAGTGAGACCCAAAATCCATGTATTATATAAAACTAGGAGCTATTATAAAATGCATAATCTCAACTAGATTATCTATCTCACCTGAATTTCCCCACAGTATCTGAGGTTCCCTCATGTAAATACTAATCGAAGTGGGAAACTTTTAAAAAAATATCATCCCATAACAACAATAAATACACAAGGCTAATATCATTAACATGTAATTCCCACCACCAATATATCCCATAGAAATATCTTCAACCCATAAGATCATCATGAATCAAAATTCATACATCCATTACATGGATATAAACAACCATCATCAATAAATACAATAGTTATTAATAAGGGAAAAAAGAACCTACCAATAAAAAATCACTTCTAAAATTAACAATTGTGCCTTTTACATACCTCTTATGTCATATACATTTGTAAATTAATTTTCAAAACATTTTCTATGCCAAAACTATATTAAATGGAAATCATAATTACACTAAAACACAACAACAACAACCTAATGGAGTCTCCATTTCATTTCATAATACAACACAATCCCTTTTAAAACATGTAAATCCCTTAAACCTTATTTGGAAACCATCTTTGAAAATAATATTTGTCTTAAAACAAAATTAAAAAAGTATTCCTTAGCTAAAATAATATTTCACATTTTTATCAAACATATGTAATGAAATAAATATAAATTTATATAAAATATCTATTTTAGGATAGAATTACACCCATTATGCCACATGAAACCCAAGTAAAGTTATGGAAAACATTGATAATACAACACTAGATAACACACATCACAATTATCTAGATTAAAAATAAATTTAGAAATCCAACCATCCATGGAACTCTTAAATAAATGGAAATTAAATGGAATCAACTACCACATTTTGTGAAATGATATCTCCATTGATTCAAACCATCATATTGGGCCTCAAAATAGAGATTGCAACCCCTAGAAGGAAATCCCTCAACATTTTAACAACCATATATATGGAAATTTTAAAACCTAGGACACTATGGTTAGAGTAAATGGAAGAAAAAAGGAAAAAATACCAATAGGATGGGTAATGTAACCTTATACATTTATTAGGGTGGATAATCACTAATAAACCATCACAAATCCACCTTATATTAATTGAAGAAGAATGGATAAGGTTTGGAGATAAGTCACAGTTGGCTAGTTTGAAGTGGGGGACCAAAAGGAGAAAATCGCAATTAAAAAGAAAAAAGGGGGAAAATTTCCCTTTTGAGTGGACCACATGCTTTAGCTACACTATTTAACAAACCATGTGATAACCTTGTAGATTTCCACTGTTAAAACGGTTATGAGACAGTATGGTTTTTAACCAAGTTCCCAAATCATTCATCCAAAAAAAGTCACAGTTTTTTACATTTTTCTTAACAAAACACCTCCAAATAATGGGGAAAATCCATATAATAAATACCCACATGTAAAACTGACATTTTAGTGTCCCAAGTATTCCCATAGTTCAACTTTATATCACCCCATAAAGTCTTAAAAAACATAGAAAAAATAGGAATTCCAGGACTACCTTCACTCAAATGAGGACCTCATTTCTAACCAACTTCCCAACCCTCGTAACCAAATACATGAGACATGAACAACCCATTCGTTTGGATAAATTCTAGTGAACAATTCATAATTCACCAACTAAAAGTGCACTAATAATACTAAGAATAAGACTCCTCACTAAATTAAATTAAATATATCATAAAATATTTCATTGGGATAGCCACTCTTATAATCTTCTTTGAAACAAGGATTATCATTATATCCACCACATATACTAAGAGCCTCTTAAATCCCAAAATAGATCACATGAAATAGAATATACACTTCCCATATAATATATGATGTTACTATATCCTAATGAAATCACATACTAACTAAATTCAAATCAAATTATCACTTCATAAGAATGGGAAAACACATGGAGACATGAAACAAGTATCCAACCATTTAAAATTTCGATGAAATGGTTATACATTAGATAGGCACACAAAAAAAATAATCACCAAGGATACATGATTCAACTAACCATAACAACGAGTTAAAAACACCAAAAGATATAAAATTATTTGTCACTAAGAAAATATACACTATAAAACAATAGGGACTCCCCAAAATAAACTTACATCAATATGGAATGGCATGGTTCTAATATCATTTCTTGAAACTATGAAAATTGTAAATTTTGGATAAAATCATGAACACCTAATCATAGAGATACTGAAGGAAATATTATCCTTGAAACTCTCATATTCTAATTAGCAACCAATAGTTTATCCCTTTTAACATATCATGAACCAAATTAACCCCCAAGTTATCCATCATACAAATATCAAAATTTGGTCGATACCATACATAAAAGAAAAAATATATTAACAATGAACAAGGTATGGGTATCTCAAAATATATAAAAATATTTTATAAATAACTTTCATCAATTATATAGATAAATTAAATAAGTATAAAATATATTGGAATGTCCCAAGAAATAAAGAAAAATTATAAATGAGGATGTTCCTAAAATAACACTCAACTACTGACTCTCTAATAGAAGGTACAACACAGACTAATGTCTAAATTCAAGCCAAATCTAAGAATTTTTAATCTAATTCAAACCCATATTATTAATCTTATAAATGTGATAAGAAAACCAAAAAAACAATATGTTTTTGGAGCTATCATACAAGAGGTTTTACCATACCTTGACTTCCCACACTAAAAACACACTAATAGACTATGTTTTATTGAAAAATGAATGGTAGGTTGTGATAATAGATTTACATCACCATGAAATTCCTTATTCCTATTATTTATAGCTAGATAATCCTTATAACCTAAATATAGAGTTGAGTCATCCAATGTTATAGGTTTCCCTACTAAAAGTGCCTCGGTGGGGATGGTCGTATGAACCACTTCCATATAGGTAGTCATTAAATAGTGAAAACATAAAGAATTAAGACCCAGATGAATCCCCCTAGAAAAGAAACATGCCTTCTTCGAATCACCAGTATCTAGCTCTGGAGAGAATGATACTAATTTAACAAAAAAATTAACATAGTCATTCACTGAATGATCGCCCTGGAGGATTCCCAAAGAAAATATCTTCATCTCAACTCTCACTCCTCGATATTAAATTACTAAATGAAGGTATCCTTGAAATATCCTCAATATAGAGACTCAAATTGTTTTTTACTAACATCACTCTTCCACAACTCACATATCAATCCTTTGAACAAGAGTATAGTTCACCTCACCCTAGAGGCCTCAGGAGTTTGTATAGAGCTCAAAATATCTTTAACCTTAGTTGGGAACTCAATCACCTCCAAGGATCCCTGATCACAAAATAATACTAGAGGATAGAGGTTAAAAAATATCAGGAATTTCCCATGTCCTAAGAAAACAATATAACTACCACTCCATCACGAGTCTAGAGAGAGTCAAAGAACTGAAAGACAATATCTGGATCACTAGAACAATTACTCAAGGAATTACCTTCTTAACATATTAGATCCTTCCTTGGGTCTCATTCTAAAACAACACAAAAAATAATTCAATAAAATAACATTAAATTATTACACAAAGGGAATAAACCCAATCTAAACTAATAAAAAATATAATCCACTACAAAATTCCACATAAGGGAATAAAATCATAATGAATTAAAATTATGTTAAAAACCCCCCTTCCTAATTTTTTACCAAAATCTTTAAACAAAATTATTACTAGACTTCCAAATTCACATAATTTACTAAAATATCATGTAAAAAGGTTACGTAATTTTCATAAGAACAACTTAACATACATAAAATATTATTTTAAAAAATCCAAACAACTAATAAATTAAAAAATTTCTTTAAATATTGGTTATAAAAACTCCATTGTCCATGAAATTACACTCTAACACCCATAATAAATACCATCAATAAATTAATAATAAAAACTAATAAAATTAGTGAAAAATAATAATTACCAACATTCTCCTCTATGCATGGTTTGGAATCATCATTTTTTATACCATTTTATAAATGTGTGAGTGCCACTAGAAATTTTACAAGATTGTCTATGAAACCTGTGTATGGTTTAATTGATCATGTGCTTTACCGTGAACCCTCTTAATTTTATCTAATTTCACTCTAAATGAGTAATTTCCTAGGAAATATCCAAAAATATCCCTAAAATGAATATAACATAAATCCACATTAGAATATCCAAATAATAAAAAACTATATAAATTAAATTAAAAAATAAAAAACCTGAACGCCCATTGAAACTCAAGATCTGAACTGAGGAAGAGTTAGACAAGAAAATTCTTGGACCTACAACCATATTCCTAATAGCACTATCTCATTTCTACCACTAACCCTCAAATAACAAAACCTCTTATGAAACAATTTGTAGAGAACCTTTCTAGGACTCTATCTAGACTAGCACCCTAATTGGTCTATTTCTAAACAGATGGGGACCCCTAATCCCCTCCCAGTATGACCCGAAGTGTCAAGGGTATCATCCATAACCATTGGGGATTGTTTCTCCCTTAATAACCCAAACATAAAAAAATTTCAAAATTAGAAACCCATTATGAGGCATCTGAGTGTTGGATGTCATTGAAAAATAAATAAGAATAAACTATAAACATAGACATCCAAACATGGAATCAAAATAAATAAAAAATAATAAATTATTAAAAAAATTACAATAAATAACCATTTCATAAATGATTACCAAACTATAAGATGAAATTGAATGATATAGAATATGAGGTTGAAGAGGGTAAAACATACTTGATCCAACTAGTTTTATAAAACTAAAGTACCAACTAAAATATCTATATAACTCATCAGTCACCACCATAATTTCAATAACCATCATTGTCTCAAAGAAAATGACAGTAAATCAACCCTGAAAGCCAAGACCTGAATAATTATTTATAAGACATGAAGACTGTATATCCACCAACATGTGTATATAGGGTGTGATCTAAAAGGATTATGGGATACCATCATGAGTCTATTTCATTCCTTTTATAAAATAATCTAGAACTAATCCTTTGAAAATAATATAAACAAATAGGTTTTTATTACCTTTTAAGAATATAGGAATAAACATAATATATGCTTTTCATTTTATCACAGAAAAAAATTATAATATAGTTCATAAATATGTTTTAAAAAACAATTCCAATTAAAAATATAATCATCAATCTTTAATACATTGTAATTTTTAAAAAAATCGAAACCATTCATTTTTATTTAATATGTCACATATAAAAATAAACCCTCACACGATTTAAAACATTTAAAAGGAATTTCTAATCAAGACACAAAATTTAATATGACTTCCCCCTTTTCCTTGAAAATATTTAAAACACCCAAATAAAATGTAAGCAAGTAATGAGGGTAAAATCTAATGAAAACAAATCCATAAGAATTCATAAATAATTTTATTAAATAAATGGGAAAAATATCAAGAAAAAATTAAAAGAGGATCAATACATCAAATCATGTCCATCCAAGTAATAAAATACACACACGCCAAAAAAATAATAAGGAATGACATCGGATACATATCAAGAGCCTATGGACTAATAAGATAGGAACAAGATGTCAAAAGGTGGACCAACTATTAGATGGTTAACAATCACGCTTCTAATCAAATGAATCACCCTAAACTAGTCTCTTTGATGACACCACCTAACCTGGTATTATATAAAACTATATTCCACTGGACCGCATCTAATCTAAACTAGATTAGCTAAGTCCCCTGACATCACACTTAGTAGCCTAGGTTCCCACATAAAATTACTAAAGTAGGTCAGCCACTTTAAAAACATATTTATTTTCATGACAACAATAAATCCCAATAACTGAAATCACAATCACATCCTTCCCACCTCCTACATTTCCCTTAGAAATACCCACAACCCATCAAAACCTCATGAATCAAAATTCAAACATCCATGAAATGGATATAAATAAATATCATACGAAAATTAAATGTGGATAGACAAGTGAACAACTAAATAATCAATCAAACATCACTTTACAGAGTGTTAATTGGTCCTTTCACATATCACTTACAGTATATACATTTTTGAATCCCTTTAAAAACTATTTGGAAGATAAATATAAATCTAATGGATTTCAATATCAATACTATAACACAAAAAAAATAACTCCAAATAATCATTATTTCATTTTATAAGACAAGGCCACCCCTTTTAAAACATGAAAATCCATAAAACTCTAAAGTGAAACTAACTTTTAAAATCACATTTGGTTTAGAACCCAATGAAAAAATGGTTTTCTTAAATAAAAAAATCTGCAGAATTTTATCATGCTTGTGAAATGCAAGAAATTACAATTTAAATTAATATTTCATTTAATCGTGGAATTCAAACCATTATTCCATAAGAGAACTGAGTGATGTTATGGAAAATATTGATAATACAACCCTATATAACACACATCACAATTATCTAGATTATAGATGAATTTATAAATCCATGAATCTTTGGTACTCTTAGGTAAAAGATAATTAAATGGAAACACGTAACTCATGTGGTATAATCATATCAAATTTGATGAAAATCACAGAATTAGGTCTTAGAAGAGGGATCACAATCCTTATAATGAAGAAAACAAATTTTAGAAGAACTCTAGGTATGTAAATTGTACAACTACAAAAAATATGGTTAGAACTAATGGATAAAAGGTAAGAAAACCCAAAAAGAATGAGAAGGGGACCTTATCCTTTCAATCTGAGTGATGAATAACTAAGAAACTATCAAACATCCACCTTGGAAGGAATAGAGAATGAGGGAGAATGCAGGGAGAGGTGTCCTAATTGGCTAGTTCGAAGTGGGGGACTAAAGGGATGAAACTCCAATTAAAAAGAATGCATAGGGACCAAAATACCCCTTTTGAGTGAGTCATAAGGTTTATACTCCTAGTTTACCAACCCATGTGGTCTGTATGTAGACTTCCTCTATTAAAAATTAAAAGTGGTTTCACATATTGGATGAAAATCTTTTGACCATGCATCCTAGAAAAAAAATATATTTTCACATTTATTATCCCAAAATTCCTTGAACTCGAGGGGCTAAGCCTTATAATTAATACCTGCACATAAAAGTGAAAATAGAGTGTCAAAAAATCTAACTTTAAATATTTTATAAATTCCCTAATAATTTTTTACATTATATAATATTTAATATAATCATTATATTCATTCTATAAAATAAACTTTTTCACATTATTAACACTTAATTACATACTATTAAAGAAAAAATATTTTCAGTTAATCCCACTAATTAACTGGATTGAGAAGGAACCCTTACATGACTTAGAGGGCTATATTACATGACCCAGAGGCCTAAAGGAAACAATGATCATACATATTTTACCAAATTTCACTTAAAAAAACCCCCTCCCCATCACCTTATTCAATTTTTACACCCAATTAACCCTAGGAAAATTCAGTTAACTTTACCTTTAACTATGTAGAGTTATGCAAGGCATAAACCTAATGGCATGTTTATCTTTCCCCTCCACTATATTGTGTTTAGTTAACTCTATCTGGTGAATAGTGCTACCTTTAAAAATTATCCTATGTCTTATTGAGTATAATCAATCCATATGATATTGATAGACTAGAGGCCCTGTTTCCTGGAGTCTTAATACATGGCCCAGAATCCGCATTAGGGTGAATAGTACTTCTACTACAGTACCCTGTTATAGTAATTTCACTATGACAGTGCTACTATATTACAATATTACCTCATAAAATTTCTCCTTCCTAGATATTAACACAGGTTTCATAAAGGATTATGAATAATCATTTTCATATTATATGTAATATATTATCTCACTTTAATTAAATGATATTTTATGAATTTTAAAAAATTTTAAATCTAATTTATATTATGTTACCATTTTATATAATAAAAATATCATATACTGAACCTTATTTAAACCATGGTCATATTAATCATTAAAAAAATTTATTTGGACCAAATAACATAAAAAATGAGTCCCTAGATTTGAACATTTCAAATTAAGTATTATGAATAATTCATAATTTAAATATAAACTCTTTATAGTTTTGGTCATTTTTTGTATTTTATAAACCCTTTATATAATACACTTTTAATTTTTGATATATAAAAACTTTATATAAAAATGATATGTCATTAAATTTGACAGATCTTGGGATATTTTATCATATAACTTATTGATAAGGACTCCATTTATACTATATAATCACATAATGTATTATCGACGAGTAATGTCGCGCATTATATTATCTCAAAATGTAATGTTAAGAAAATCACCACTCACGACATTATCTCAAAATGTAATGTTAAGTATACAATTTATGATACTTTTATTGGAATAATGGTACATAGGATACATTATCATATAACATATGTTTCACCTTAATGTCTATAATAAGTTCCAAGTATAGTGTAATATCAAAACCCAATGAACATTACATTATATAATTATCATAATATTAGAGACTCTCATGAGAATAAATTATTTCATAATGTATTTTTAAGGTTTTTTTGTAGACTATGTTTTCAAATAATATAATTTCATGTAGGAGTACCTCACATTATGTTATCACAACGTAATGTTAGTCTGATTGTTCTTCATTTTGAAACATGATTTCATGAATTTGAATAACATAAAAAGATTTAATACTAATATTGGGTTTTTTAGGAGTATAATAATACTTATTAGGTGAAGAGGAATTAATTGATAAACCAAAACCAATATATTCATGCATGATTACAAAAACAAGTCATAATACTTGAAATGATGAAATTTGTAAACTTGTGTACTATATAATGATGAGAAAAAACATCATGTGTCATCATGAATTTTGGTTTATAAAGATCATTAATGTGGAATAAAAATTACATCCAAAATCTAAAGGTATCCATATACTATTCTTAGATCACACATCATATGATAAAAATCCATCATCCTCAATGATGTGTTTGAGCCGTTCAGGCTAACGAGGAAGGTAATGAGAGCCTCGATTTCCAATGAGTATCATCCAAAAATAAATCACTCAAAAACATGTACATTGAATAGTTGTAGAATTCTTATAAGTTCCATGAGGATTCTCCAAAAATTTTCACTCATTAACTCATGTGTTATAATGCATTAGTTAATGCCTCATCCAACACGCACATCATATCATGAATTAAAGACCCTTATCATTACATTTTATGTAACAGTCCCATAAATGATATCCAATATGAAGTAATACCTGAATGATAATGGTTATCATTCAGATACTAATGATTATTGATATAAAAAAAGTATCATGTATACTACAATCCCTCCATACATTGAGAAAATGTATTCTTAAGATATGTATCTCATGTATATCACAATACCTTAGTGACAATGTACCCAAAATATTTTTCATAAGTATACATTAAAATAAATATATTATCAACATTTTATTAAGGATATGTTAGGAATAACTTATCCTCAATAATAATATTTTAAAAATATTGTCTCTATAAACACAAACCCTTATTAATGGATCATCTTGTGTGTTCAACATTCAACTAGAAGATTGAATTCAAACACCATTCACTAGAAAAAAGTAGAGAAATCACTAAACATTAGTGGATAACCTATATCTATAAATTCTCCAAGGGAGTAACCTTGCTCACCAATGGGGAATCATCACCACATAGAACTCTATATAATTGAAGTGGTTCAAGCGACTTCTTTGTTCTCTGCTCCTCATGGCATTAGCGGATCTAATCTGGGAACTCTATTCGAAGGAAATGGGGATTCCAAAAAGGGAGGAGCCGTCACATATCTCAAATCTAAGGGTAAATGGAATATCCTTCCTCAAAGCCTTAATGGGTTCTGATCAAACCAAGAAGCCTCTTTCGAAGTCAAGAAGGATAAAGAGAATGGATTATGGCAAGTTCTGCGTGGAAGCCGATCCATTAGCGATTCAACAACACTCTCAGCTTTGTAAGTATTCGATCTTAGGTTGAGTTGAATACCTCAAAGGTGATTCTCCCTAGTCTTACACTGATTTAAAAGCGAAAATTTCTACTTGCTGGGGTTTTGCGAATTGGAAACTGGTTCCTCTTGGGAAATGTTATTTTCACATACTCTTCTTTTCACAAACTGATCCTGATCATGTTTGGTATACTGGTAATTTAAATCTGAAACCATTCCTTCTTAGACTTACTGAGTGGGATTTTACATTCAATATGAACTTACATAGGAACAACTCTGTGCAGGTGTCGGTTAGAATGTTTAATCTCAACTAGTTTTTATGGAATCCTCAGATTCTTAATGACATTTCTAGTTGCATTGGTACACCCCTTAAAGTGGACCAAATAACCTTGAATGGAGACCTAGGATTATATTCTAGGGTGCTAATTGAAGTAAATCTGGAAACTAAACCACTAAAATCCATTAATTTTACTGCTAGTGATTATAAAGTGGTGGTGAACCTTGAATATGAAAGACTTCCATATTATTGTGAACTTTGGAAAATGGTTGGTCACTTAATTCCCAATTGTTGGAAGGTTCACAAATAGCCTACACAAACAGGCTATAATGGATGGACTGAAGTCAAAAATAATAGGAAGGGGAAAGAAAAGGGGGTAGAAAAACTTGAATCTTCAAAAAAAAAAGAGGAAGTATGGGTTTTTAAATCCAACTCCTTTGGGTTATTGGACTCTGAAAAGGGAAAAAATGGGTAGATATTTCTAAAGAGAAAGAGTTGGAACTGCTTGAAAATGATTTTAAAAAACATATTGAAGATGATATCCTTGATAGCACCTCACATACTTATGCTGACCCAGAGATAAAAGGCCTTATTTTAGCAGTTTCTCTCCCTTTGGTTTCAATTTTTCAGGATGCTAATGTTGCTACAGTTTATTTAGGTGAGGAATTGTAAGACCAATGCATCATTGACATTAATGAGATGAGTGGAGAAACTGATATAATGAGTTCCTCTCCTGAATGCCCCATCCTCGAGTCACAAAATAGGTTATCTATTTCAAATCCACAAGCTAGAATTGGGGACCGAATAAAGATGGGGGAACCATCTTAGAGGGCTTCACTCCTATCTTCTCTGACCAGTCAGGACAGGACTCAGTCATCCCCTGAACTGGATGGAAGTAAAGCCCTGGCCCTACCTCCTCATGGACCTGCTACTTTGGCCCCCTAGGTGGCTGCACTGCAGGCTACCTGCACACAGAAAAATGAAACTTCTCCAGACTCCAAACAGTTTGCCGCTAAAGATAGTCAACAAGGTGAACCTCAACCATTTATCCCGAGTTGTGCAGGTACTATTAACCTGGTGATTCACCATCTGTCAACAAAGGAAAAACATGGTACTTTTCCAATTGAGTCTAAACCTGGAATGGCAACCAGGTCAAGGACATCGGGATTGAAGAAAAAAGGGGACAACCCCATCAGAAAGAGGTAGAAATGAATATATTGTACTGGAATTGTCAAGGTATTTCTAACCTAGACACCATTAATGTTTTAAAAAGATTTATCTCTTCTCACTCCCCTAAACTATTTGCAATAGCAGATCCTAAAGTTCACTTTGCTGCCAGATTCCCTCATACACCTATTGGATATACATTCCTAGGGGCATGCACTAATGGGACTACTACTAAATCATTATGGGTTTTTCCTCATTCTGCCTTGCAGAATGAAAAAATTTACAACTGCTCAAAACAATCCATCACATGTGATTACATTTTGGACAATGTTACCACCTTCACCACTTTTGTTTATTCTTGTAATAGATATCAAGACAAGAGATTAATTTGGAATGACCTCACACAATTAGGTAACTCTATTCAGCAACCTTGGTTCATTGTTGGAGACTTTAATGATATCCTAGACCATAATGAAAAAATATGTCATGCACATGACTATATTTCTTCTAGGGAATTTAAATGCTGCATTGAAATGAATAATTTGAAAGAAATAAATCTAATGGGTGCAAAATTCACCTGGTTTAGACAACATTATAATAGAATTGTGGCCAGTAAGCTTGATAGAGAATTCATGAATATCAATGCCCTGGATAAATGGGACAACAACACTAGTATTACCTTAATGATAATTACCTCGGATCATCATCCCATTTTGGTTTATTTTTCCCATAATTATTCTAGACACATACTTCCCTTTTGATTTAATAACATTTGGTCTTCTAATCCTGACTGCATGAACATCATTAATAACTCTTGGGATAACATGCATGGTCAAAAGGATCCGTTTTCCTACTCGGTGAAACTGAAAATGCTTAAGCAGATTCTCAAATGCTGGTGTAAATCCAAATATAATGAAATTGACAATAATATCATCCTTTTGGAAAAAGAGCTTACTGATTTTCAAAATGATAATTCGTCTTCTAATTTTTCTCAAGACTCTAAACAAGAAATTACCATTTCCTCTAAGCTGATCAATTTGCTCAACTTTAAGGATGACCTTAGAAATAAAATATTTAAAGAGAAGTGGCTTAATGACGGGGATAAGAATACTAAGTTCAATAATTCTCTGCACAGAGTCAGAAAGGCTTATAGGCCTTTGGCCTATCTTCGTGTAGGGGACCAAATTATTGATTCGGACGAAAGTATCACTAATCACATTCTATCTTACTTTCACAATATCTTCAATAGCACTAGTATTGATAAAGATCTTTTTCCAGACATCATTCCAAAGATTGTTACACCCGAGGATAACACTTTTCTTAATAGAATATCCTTAGGTCAAGAAATTAAAGATATTGTCTACAGCCTCAACCCAGACGGTGCCCCTAGCCCGGATGATTTTAATAATGGCTTCTATCAAAAACACTGGGATGTGCTCCAAGATGACGTTTGTAGACTGGTTAAATATTTTTTTGCTAAAGGCATCATCCCTCATGGGCTCAACTCTCAATTCTTAGTCCTCATCCCAAAAACTGATAATGCTGATGAAATTCAACTCTCCCGACCCATTGCTCTTATAAATTCCCTCTTTAAGATTATTACCAAATTAATTTTCAATCGCGTGGCCTCTATTAGTAATAGAATTATCTCCTGGAACCAGTTCTGCTTCATAAAAGGTAGATCTATTCAATAATGTATCTATATTTCCTCTGAAACCACCAATCTCTTAAATAGGAAGAATTGAGGTGGGAATGTGGCTATAAAACTAGACATTTCTAAAGCCTTTGATACAATTGAATGGAATTTTGTGTATAAAATTCTATCCTTGGTTGGCTTCAATGACACTTTTATAAATCGGATAAAAACTTTATTCAACTTGGCTCATATTTCTCTCCTCATTAATGGTTCACCGAGAGGTTAATTTAGTTGCTCCAAGGGAGTGAGACAAGGTGACCCTCTCTCGGTGATTCTCTTCACAGTTTCTCAAGATTATCTTAGTAGGCTGATTACGCAGGCTATTGAACAATGTACCGTCAAACCCATCTCTGCTTCTAGAAATTTAAATGCCCCCTCACATCTCTTTTATGCTGATGGAATAATTCTATTTACCCAAGGGGATAAAAGAAACATTCAGAAACTAAAATCCATTCTCCTCCATTATCAAGAAGTGTCTGGTCAACACATTAACTGGAGTAAATAGTACATATACTTTGGTAAAACCATTCCTCTGGGGAGGAAAACTAACACCACCAATATTTTAGGGGTTAAGGAGGGCACATTACCTCTTTCTTACCTTGGTGTCCCCATTTTATGGGGTAGAAAAAAGGCTAATCACTTCTCCCTCATCATGGACCAAACTCTTCATCTGTTTTCCTCTTGGAAAGGTAAAAACCTTTCGATGGCTGGGAGAATTTTCCTCGTTAAATCCACCATTGTCTCTAAAGTAGTTTATTCTATGATGATTTATAAATGGCCGAAGAGTCTTATCAAGCGCATCAATGTGGCTATTAAGAACTTTGTTTGGATGGGGAGTACCTTGGGGAGAAAATTGGTTACAGTTCCTTGGGCTAATTGTTGAAAAACGATTCACAAAGGTGGTATTGGCATAAATAATCTTTCTAATATTAATAAAGCTCTTAAAGATAAACTCACATGGAACCTAATTCGTAACAACTCGCCCTCTACGGAGTTTCTCAAGGCCCACATTCTCCATAAGCTTAAAAATAATCATGTTCACTTTCTCATATCCTCTATATGGCCTTTCATTAAAAACACTTTCAAGTCCATAATAGAAAACTCTTGATGGATGGTCAATAGAAACTCATATATTAATTTTTGGTTTGATAATTAGACTTATTCTCCCTTGATCTCTTTGATTGATAGTAACCAGCCTCTTCCCCACACCAATGATACTATTAAAAATGTCTTGAAAATGAAAATTCCTATCTGTCTGAGAATGTCAGCCAGACTGTTGATAATTATCCCTTCACTAACATGGATGATTTTATTATTTGGGAACTGGTGCATAATGGGATCCGAAATTCTAAAAGTTTTTATAATCACTTGTTCAACAATGTAGAGAACAATTTTTCCTGGTTAAAAAAGATTTAGCAAAGCCTGGTTAAAACTCTTGAGATTCACGGTGGTTTGGTAGATTTCTCATGATAGAATCCCTACGGATACCAGCCTTCGATTGTTTGGGATCAATCTGTGCTCCAAATACCGCATCTGTAATCAACATAGAGTGGATTTAAACCACCTTTTTATTTCTTTTGACATGGCAGTCGCACTTTGGCATTATATATTTGACATCTTTGAATGAAGATGGTTGCTTTTTAGTTCCATTAGCTTGCAGATACAACGATGTTTGGAAGTTACAGAATCTCCGAAAATCAAAAATATCTTCATTGCAGTGGTTGCGGAACTTCTACATGTAATCAGTTATGGTAGAAATTCTTGTATTTTTTGTAATATCTCTTTCAAGATTAATGCAGGAAAAACCAGAATCCTTATGGACATGAATGAGGCAGCTTCAATTAAAAAATATCATTTCAACAAATCTGTTCGTGACTTTGGGATTCTCAGATGTATTGGGGTGGACGATAAATTACCCCGTCCGAAGCATACCCTTGAAGTGTTTTGTCAACCCCCTCCTCCAATCTGGATTAAAGTCAATGTTGATGCAGCCTCAAAAGGTAACCCTGGACCAACGGGTTGTGGGGCCATTTTCAGAAATCACCTAGACCAGATGCTTGGGTGGTTTTATGGCTCTTGTGGTACTACTTCATCCCTAGAAGCTGAGATGCTGAGCGTGATTCATGAGAGTTCTTTTGCGAGGCTTCATAATTGGAGAAATATCTGGATAGAGAGTGACTCTACTACTTTTATTCAAGCCATTTGTAATGGTTCTATTCACTTGTCCTGGATGCTCACCTCGTGTTGGATTGATTTCCTAGAATGTCTTTCAGGGATCAATGTCATCTCCACTCATACCTATCGTGAAGCTAACAAGATCACCTATGGTCTTTCCAACATAGGTGTTTCTTACGACATGCATTGGAGTGATGTTCTCCCTCCAGAGTTAATCCTGCTCTATGTCAGGGATGTTATCAAAATTCCTTATTTCAAACTTGTGTGACTTTTTTTGCTTTTCAATAAAAATTTTGTGTTTTGGTCTTTGACCAGAACATGACTTCTCTAAAAAAACCTCTATATAAGGAAGAATAACACCATACCACAATAGGGTACTGACTTCTCGGTATTATTGGACACCCACAATATGTTAATATTGTGATAGTACAAACCCCGTGATTGAATGGAATATATTTCATCCTAGGGGTGGCCCACCTGCCTAATAGAGGACTCACACCCTAGGAAGCACATATAAGATGGGGTATTACCAACTCACATGGATTTATAAACCACATATCATTACATCAAGAGCATTAGATACTATAATTGGGGGACTTTCTCTCTATATCGTAAAGGGTACCAACTCAACTAATGTTTAGGGGACACACACCCTAGTATCCACATATCCCATTAGGGGTTACCAAACCAATCTAATATAAACATAAAAGGATTGAGATATCCTTATCTCCATACTACTGTCATATTAGGGAAATCCACTAGGAACCATACTTCATGGTTAATAGGATAATATCATCTGAGAATCTCACACATTTTTGATTAGTCACATTACTCTCATAATCTACATAAAAACCATTCAACACCTATATAGATATCATTTCCATGTGGAATCAATAACCTCATTACCAGATGACATCTATATGGTAGGATATCACATATTGAAACTGATAATTCATTAAATGTTATATTATCCATAGACCTACAAGCTATACCATACAATCAATTAAAACTGAACTAAAGATACTCATCATATTTTCATAGTCCTCATAAAAGAAAATAGAAGCCTCCATAGCCAAGTTGGATTCCATAGTTTATTGATTAAACCTAATAACCTTAAATAATTATTACCATGAGTGTCCAAAATCAAGATCATGAGGCACTTATCTCTGAACTGTATCCCTAGAATCATTCTTTCTCTAATGCTAATATATCTTGACCTAAACCACTAAGTCCCCTCCAGGACCAACAATGAGCTGAGTGAGCCACCCTAATCCAGCCTCTAATAGGCCATGAGTAGGTCACTATAATGAAGAATTCATAAAATACATATTGGATGACTTAACCAATAAACCTTATGCACGAGTACATAATCGACCATCCATAAAATCACATCTATAGAGGAATAAATCACTATATAAATGAAAAAATCATGAAACATTACTATAAATATCAAAGGAATACAACTAAAATACCAGTTACAAAGGGGACAAAACAATTGAAGAACCAATTACCCCAAAATATAATGGTCCTAATGTGATTAGGAATAATCAAATCACTAAATCACACTTAATCTATCAATAATCTCAAATATCCATGAATCCCACTAGGACCTGCTCTAATATATCCCTAATAAATCCACACCCACTTAAATCACCACCAACCTTGACACCATATCCACATGAAAAACATGTGTTGGAACATGGACCATGTAAGGGTGAGAATTAAAATTTTCAATATGATGCCCTGATAAACATATAGGGCCTGAAGGTATTGGTCTTATCACAATCAAGACCCAAATCATACAGCATCCCAACCCAGGGAAAGAGGGGGGGGGAAGTTATGGAAGAAGTTATTCCTTCACTTCCCAAAAAACCCTAATACTAATCTCACCAGGAAATAAAGGATTCACTAATAGTCTACTCACTATGTGAAATGAGGACTCAATAAATACACCTCACTCCCTGTGATAAAACACCTCAATTCCCATCTTCGTTAGGGGAAAACACCTCTATATTCATTGGATTTGGGGGAAAACATCCCTTCTCATCCACCTCAAGGAAGATAAAACCAAATAGATCTTCATTAGGGGAACCAAACCCTAAATAACTATGTAATAATTTGGGTATCTAGTTATGAGGATCTTAAATAAAATTGTATTGTCAACCACATGGTACTCTATTTAAAATAACATTACCACCTGCCTATCATGCAGGGAAAATAACTAAACTCGTCAACGTACCTTTGTTCCTAGAAAAATACCCAATAACACAAAGTCCCATATAAACTCTTCAAACATTAAGTCTATAATACTAATCTTGGATAAAGTGGGTGAATTTTATCTCAAGAATTATATAGCAATCAAGGTGTTTACCAGAACCATGGATGGGTGACCCGCACCCTATTCCATTAAAGAGTTCCCAAACCCATCATACCTAAGGGAAAACACATCCCCATACACACGCATATCAAAAGGGAGTCTTGAAATCTAATTATACTCAATGGGGTAGATCAAACAATTATATGTTGGATCCCCTAATAGTCATACAATTTATACTGAAGTGGAATTATGAGAATCATGTCCACTGTGGGCCCTCAAGAACCTAAACCTATGTACAAGGAACATAATACTATCATCATCATACCACTAATCGGATATAAAAAAATAGATCCTCACCTCTCTAGGTATATATAATAGTTGAGGGAGTTACCAACCCAAAGTATCTAAACTATCCCCACTACATGTCCTCTATAACCATCATGTCAGCACACACAAATGCATTATGGTACATGTGCTTTATCGATGAATCTTAAATGAACGAGGGAGTTTCAAATCAATGGATGACCTCATGCTTCATCAGAGGACAAGATCAAACATTGAAAATACCACCTCTTTCTATTCATGGGTTATCCCATTCCTCAATGATAGAACTATAAGAAACTATAGCCTAGCATAGATAAAACATACCCCACATCTCTAAGGGGTATATAATATATCAGAATAAGGTGTGGCCCACACCATGTCACATGATATAAGACCAAGTTAGTACTTAGATCCAATCTACATACCTTTCTCAGCTCATAACTATTATAACCATTGGTATGATTAAAGGGACACTGAGAATAATCTAAAATCAATACCCTCCATCTTCTATAGCCACAACTTGAGATGAAGCATGGGAAAGAAAATATATCTATTGTACTATATATAAACACAACATGAAGTAAAATATGAAATGGGGTGAATAAAAATTCCACATCCTTTTATCCAAACCACATGGACCAACTTTAACTCTAGGGTGCATGGGAATAAGGGAGTCTCCTTGAGTTTCCTATCTATCTATAAGTCCCATAAAACCACCCTACCTTAGAAAGGGCACCATTGAAGACTAGATTGTACTCCTTCATTCATGACTCCCCATATTCCAATGAACTGAATGAAAAAAAGATCTTTTAAAACCTTAATCACTATATACGTTAAAGGGTTCCATTCCCTGATATCAAAATGATTTCATGAGTCATCATCCTCACACCAATACTCGATCATCTATTATATTCTATTATCATCACCATGTGGATAATATATATTACTATCTCTGAATCATCTTTTAAATAGACTCTAATAATTAAGAAGAGACCACCATCACATTCTATGAATAAAGTTATTAAAAATTGGATATCTACTTGCCAATGCAGGCTCTATGGTGATTAAAAACACAGACCTTATCACAAAGAAGTTAAATTATGTGTATGATGGTCTACAAGATGTGTGTACTCAAAGTTCCTATCTGGGTGCACATAAACACTACTATGTCATTAATTTTACAAGTACATGATGTGCAGTAGAGCATACATATTGTGTATTCTTAGGGATTTCACTATGACTTATACCTTAACATATCTCATTATGTATTTTCTATATACATGGAACACCTCAAAAAACATGGTATATAAGAAACATGATATTGTGGGTCATGTATGCTAGCTCACATCATGTGTTGTAACCAAACATGGTAAATACTACTAAACACCATGTACTTGATACAAGGTGTCTAGCCATGCACTTGGTAGGCCATGGGTTGTATACCCAAAGGTCTTACATGACATTTCTATATAGAAAACATGTCATGTTGGTAACTTATTCGCCATTATTTTCACCAATGAACTACATGTCTTAAATGTTCATTAACTATATGTCTTGTGATATTGATTTATATATTTTGAATTTCTATAAACCACCTGAATCTTTTTATTCCTTCAAAATTTACTCCTTCACCAATATTTTATCATTTATTTGGAATAAACACCCAAAAACTAGTATAAAAAATTACCCAAAATAAATACAAGTATGATTTGAAATAATAAGAAATGCCTTAAGTCAAATCATCAATTCTCCAAGGTTTCACACCGACAATCCCCACTCAATAGAAATTGTATCATGATTCCAAATCTGATCAACCTCATTGGAAAAATATTCCACTCCATCTCCCTCCATATCGTTTCAGATCAATGAATTAAATAGGAGGACATAGTATCCTCTATACCATGAAAAATGGGGATATAATATCATTATAGGGGTAGTAAAAACAAGAAACAACTTAAATTAAATACCCATTTAATGACCCAACCCAAGACTCAATATGTGGAATTGAAAATTTTTAAAACTCTCCTAGGAAAAATCAGCCATCAAATATTCAATTGTGAATTGAAAATTCCCATTCAAATATATTTTTTACAGATATCAACATTCACCTAAGTAGGAAAAAATATTTATTTAATTAAAATTAAATATCCTAAAAAATACACTTGTCCTGAAATACTTCAAAATTCTAGACTAAGGTTAAACATCCCATTAAAAAAAGGATCTATCAAAAAAATTGTGATTTTTTTTTCTAGGGAAATTAGCATTTTACACTTATTAAATAATGAGGGATCCATAACTCAAAAATTTTATAAGTAATCTATAACGGAAATCGAGGATCACTATAGGCTTTATAATAATATTGGTCCAATAGATGTGTCTCTTTTGATCACTTTTCCATCTGATCCACCACACCTTCTAGATAATTACTATCTTTATATGCATACCCCATAATCTATTCTCTATAAATTATTTCCTATATTTGGATTTCATATCCACATTAATTATGTGTTATATCACTTTATCAAACATTTTTGGGACGCTTATGTTTCAAGGATTAATAAGAAAGTATCCAGTCTATTAATACTAGTATTGTTTTATTTTTTGGTCCCCTATACTACTATGATTAAATTGATACATGCCTATTATGTGTCATTTATTTATGATATCTACAACATGTTTTGGATATATCTTTTAATTATTCATTTTGATTTATTTAACATATTTATTTTGAATCCAAACTGAATACTAAATATTCATTTATTCTTTCTAATAATAGGAATTATTATCCTTTAATTGTTTTACTCTTTATTCTTACTGATCAAGGTAATATTCATTAGAATTATTTCACAGTCAATATACAATAAAATAATGTGAATGATAAAAATATTTTTCATCTCTCAAAACCCATTTATGTTATGATACCATGATATATAATAGTAACCAAAAGGCATAAATCAGTAGTAAGGTGTTCATTATAATTATAATCTCAAGTGGTAGGGAAGCATATAATTTTCTAGGAATTAGGCCAATTCCTAAACCAATATAGAATAATCTAACAAGGGGAAACACTATGTTGGTGTGCTATGAGGAGAACGATCTTGGTGGGATAACATAAAAGGGTAGGCATCCGAAAAGGGGAGACATATGGGAGACCAAAACTAATATAAAATGAAATTTTAATATCAGTTTTATTTATTTTAACATCAATTTATAACAAATGTTAATATCACTAATGTTTTAAATTTAATTTAATGTCAGTTATATAAAATGAACATTAAATGTTACTAAAAACACTTTCCACATTGGTTATATATATAAACAATGTGGAAAGTAACTTTTCCTAATAGTTAAATATATAACCAATGTGAAAAGTTATCAAAATTCATAGAAACTAAAATTTTACTTCACATAACATAACTTTAATTGAAAAATAAGATTAAAATCATAGAATTACAGTAACCAAATGAAAAAATGAGTATTAATTTTTTTCCCTTGTACTCTATACTTGTGTTCATTTCCTACAACATTAGATATATCTTTTTAATATTCATATGATTCATGTTTAAAAACTCATTAGACTTCTTGAACATCTGCTTATAGATCTCTTATAAAAGATTAATCACATTAAAATAATCATTTTCATCAAAAATAAATAAATAATGTGAAATATATATATATATATATATATATAATTGAAAAAATAAATATAATACAGATATATTACCACTTTAAATTGATAAAAAGGTAAAATAATAGTAGACCGAGAAGCTAAAAAGTGATATAAGTAAAAAATTTGAGTAAAATTATTAATAGGGAGTGGGTTGATATAATTATAAGAGAAAAGAAAAAATACGAAATTAAGAAATTTATTCATATGTAGAAAGAAACTTTTTAAAATTACATAATGTCAAAAATTTAAAATCAATAATAAGTGTGTTATAAAAAAATTCACCTCGTAATTTCAACATAAACTTTTTAAAAATAGATTTTAAATGTATATTTTTAGAATTTTTTTTTAAATACTATGGTTAAAAGTAACTATCAACAATGTTATTTTTTAAATTGATATGAAAACACCATTTTACTTTTTTAAAAAATAAAATATGTATCTAAAAAACTAATTTTATACTAGTTTTACGTGGATAGAAATAAGATTTCATTGGTAAAGTTATACGGGTCATGTTTTCTTAGGGAGATAGCTTGGGTTTTATTGATAACATGCTTAATAATATTAACTATAAAATTGTACCTCAAAATTATGTTAGGAATTATCTATTTATAATAACATTATTATGGTCACATAAAGAATAATTATGCTTTGACCTAAGACCAAACAAACACTTAATACTCTTATAGTAAAAAATTAAAACAATTCATGTATTAATAATTTTATAACAGTTCCCACACAATAATATTACTTATTCCCACTTCCTTCTTATCCTCTCTTAAACCAAACATTTTACTAATTTGTATATGTGAAGGAGTTAAAACCCCTTATAAATACTAAATTTTCTTAGACGAAGAAAAATTAAACAAATTTCACTTCACAAGACACAGTAGAACTAAAACATTACCCTTTATAGAAAAATTAACAACCTATGGTAGTGTCTAAGTGAATGTTTCAAAAAATATAATAATATTAAATCTTTATTACAATTTTCTTGTGTAATATTAAATGGAAATTAGATTAGGAAATAAAAAAATAACAAAAAAATAGATAAGATGATTTATGAGAAATTGATAGATTATGGAAGGCTTCTATCACTATAAAAAAGAATTAGGAATTAAAAAATACTCATATCTTGTTACTTTTGTAGTAATGTCCTGACCCTGGAGCCACTAAATTAGTTCCCCATACTAGTTCATTATGTGACCTCAGGTGCACTTCCCCTTATTTCATAGCATAATGACTAGTAGTGAGGGTATAAAAAGGAATTTGGGGAGACTATACCCTCTTTTATCCCTAATAATAAACCAAAATTCATGTCCACACCTTAATCATGTACCGCAAAACAAGTAGCATCAGTTTGGGTACCCAAGTTTCATGGAATCCTAATAAGGGTGTGAGTATAGCTCAGTAGGCCACCACCAATGGGGTCTAAATAAATTATTAATATAAAAAATAGTTTATGTAGATAACTAAATGAAAAAATAAACAAGTTAACAAAATAAAAAAAATCTCAATAAACATTAATTAATTACCCATTTGGAATCTTTGGTTCCATCATGTTACCAAACCAACCAAACCAATTTCATCCAATATGGAGTTCTAAATCATAAAACATATGGGTTATAAAATATAATTAAAATGATTTCATTATTACTATTTTCAATTCTTAGTGACAAATAGAATTAATCCAATCACCAATACCATATCACATTCTCTTACTATCTCGATATCCATGATGACACCCTAGCCAAAAATAATGAATGATATGTCAATCATATCATATTTGGGTTATCAAATTACATGTTGGTCCATTCTAAATTAGGATAAGGAGTTATATGTCCAATAATAAATCCATTGTTTTTAGTGTCATGTCCATAAATCCAAAAGAAGGATAAATAATTCCATTTACAATATCCTTACCCATGGGTTTGTAGGATCATGTCCATTATTTTCCTTTTTTGAGATATGGACCACCATGTCCATCATCCCCAAACCATTCCATCATGATATACTATTCAAGGTTCATCATTATAAACCTTGTTAACACATTAAAACAATAATTTTGCACCTTATTATTATATTTATTATTTAGTAAGGCCACTATGAATTTTAGTACAAAAAAATTTACCAATAAAACTTGACCTCTTTTCACATGGAATACAATATAAAAACAAAATACACTTTTAAAACATCTAGGATACACCCTTTTAAACATGGTTCTTCCTCTTTAAAATACCAACAAGGCCCCAGACCTTTATTTACTTTATAACCATAAAAAATATCCCTTAAGTCATTTTCACCTAAGGGTTACCCACATACTCTTAAAATAAACACATGTAATCATTTTAAAACCCACTTTAATACTCTTTGAGTTCATCACCTCATCTTAAAACATTATCCACTTTGAAAAATCAATTTTACTAATTGAAAACCAAAACTGTATAAAAACCCAAACAAACCATTTAAACCATTTTATAAAACCTCTTATGAATTTCAAAAATATTATCAGAAAAATTATTTTAATTCATCCATTTAACATTCCATAAAAATTTGTCCCAGTATTTTAAAAAGTAACTCTTTAATGATTACAACATTCTAATTAACAATTATATCCCATTTACTCTAACAAATTCTCTATCTCAACATTTAAAATTTCATTTCAAAACTTTAATTGGATTTTCATACCTCATTGGGAAGCCCAAGGCCTGTTCTCAATCATCAATGGACCCAACATGGTCTGTGAAAGGTTTCAAAAATCAATTTAAATCCAAATTTTCATTTCTTTGTCAATGATGGAAAATGTAAGGACGAACATGAGAACAACCACATTTACAATAAAATCATCAAAAAATGTGTAAAATATTATAAAACACTTAACTTATTCTTATATAAAACCTCTCATCCAACCAAATCCCTTGATTTGATCTAAAATGGCCTCAATCATAAAGGTGGAGAACTCCTAGGAAGTAGGGTTCGTGGGTATCATAAGAAAAAACCCATAATTCATCTTACAATAAATATAATAATTTTTTTTGGAGACTTACCTATTACTTCAAATTATAACCAATGAAACTTTAAATTACCTATAATTTAAGGGGAACCATCATTGGAAGTCTTGGGAGTACGTTCTTTCCACCCTAGGATATTATGGGGAGAATGGGGTGAAAATATGGTGAATTAGATATAATCTTAGGAGGGAAAATTGTAAAAATTACACTTTTAATGAGGTGTATGGTTAGGACACATATTTTTTCTAACAACGTTCCATCCATATAGTCTCCTTTTTCTAAGAAGAAACTAAGTCACGCAATTTTCCTAGGCCACCCACATAGTTCAAAAAACTATTTAGTTGTCATGAAATCACCTCTTTCCAAAGGGGGATCAATATGAATGGTATCTAGGGACCTCGTCACATGATTTGGTAACCGTTATCCTTCCCCTTTTAGTCCACATGATCATGGTGCACTGTTAGTACAATCCATGCACTAATCGTGAATCATGGAATATAAGGACCACTTTTCCATTTTTTCATGTCCTGGACCTCCAAGAAACTCTAGAGACCTTCCCAACTCACGATAATAATTTCCTTGTCCATCAAAAATGTGTTTATCTCAAAAACCTAGAATGAAATGTATGTTATTGAAAGGTTAGAGATCTTAAAACCTCCCCACAATAATACTTATCATCATCGAGATATCTCGGTGGTCATCCATATTCCTCACCCAACCTATATCGGTCTCTATTTATTTCCAATATCATCATTTAGAATCTGAAATCCTGAATCACAACCAAGTCACAAACTCCAAATCAAGGTTATTATCCATCCAAAACTCAAAACAACACCAATTATCAAAAATAATAAATAAATATTGTTCTTACCTAAGGCCATCTAACCAAACCACTAATTATATTATCACTATATTACCAATCAGAGCTATGGTTCTCCCCACCATAAACTTTACCTTAGCTCTACTAATATATAATTCTTAGAACCTCCACCATAGATAATTGAAATTGAACCTTGAACTGATGCACCCCAAACATGGTCTATGGAGTCCCCAAAATATCACATCTAAACACACATGATAATTCTAATCATCATTGACACACTTCCTCATCATTGAAAAAACAATAGGAACGAATGCAGACCCAATGTCTATGCAAGAACTATAAAAAATATGGATTTTACTAAAAAACCTAATTCAAAGTCTAATGAATACCTATATTCCTCAAGGAAACAATCAAAATGTGGTTTTAATCATTACATATTTGTTATTTATATTAAACCATTGTGGACTATACTTATCCGAATTGTCACAAAAATGCATAGCTCTTGCTGCCAGTGCATTCCATTCTTATCTTGTCACAATTCCTTAAAACATGGAGGTATTCCAAAACCACTCAAAATTTCCTACTTGATTCCATACTCAACTCCTATAGATATTTCACAGTAAAATCCTCCACTATACCAAATCCATCATCATACTCTAACAAACCCACTAGTGAACCACTAACGTAATCACCTCAGATTAACTATATAGATCCACTTAAATCCCTGAGAAAATTCTTGATTCAAACCAAAACATGACGTAGATGTGGTCATCTCACTCTCAACTAAGAGGAAAAATAAAAAATAAGGTATCACCCATTCCCATCTTCTGATAATGTAACCCATGGAATTTTTCAATATCCAGTCCATCCCAAGGACATTACTCAAAGATGACTGATGGTGCACTTCCTACAATGTATCCTCACTTACATCTCTTTTTAATCGAAATATAAAAATATAGACAGCATAAAAATAGAATTTACACTTATATATCATGGTTTATAGTTATTTCTATCTCACTGTACTCAAAAATATGTTAATATTTTGGTCATGATCATCTCTAAATGGGGAGTACACTAAGATTTCACCAATGAATACCACCACAACTATATCCATTTCCAATTTCACCACTACTATAAGGACATGTAAATTCCCAATGATAGTCCCATGTATCTCTACCCTCATGCACCTCATCAAATCATGGTCACCATGATTCAAGAGGAAATCGATATCTAAAATCACTACCAATTCATTGATCTCTGCTAAGAAGTTATGGAATAACCTCCTCTATGGCTCTACCACCACCAAACTACTCACAATATTTGTATGTGACCCAAATGATTGTTAATAAAATTGAAAAAAAGTTCTAATACAATGATCCAATATCCATCATTTCTGTGAATAGTTGGTACACATGACTTTGATTTCACCAAAAACGATAGGTGCTTACTCTTGATCCACCTATTCACATATTCCAAATAGTGTTACACTCCTCCAAAACATTCCTAATATCCTGGCCTTACTAGAAGCCTCAATTCAGATGATTTATTTCAACTATTCACTAATACCAAATAAAAACACCAAAATTCATATGTCACTAGAACAGGGCTCAAATGCACACTCGAGAAATTAACCATTAATCCTAGCCCATCAACTTCATTAGGCTATATCTTCCTTGATGTTTCCATCTAAAAATCCATCCTATCACAAAATTTAGGTCCAACCACATGACCACCCATTATGCTGAGAATAATTCTTAGATTATAAGCACTTATCCAAACTATATCTGCCCTTGTATCATCAATCCAAGGAAAACATTGTTTCCTACATCCAACAACATCAGGATAATTGGGTATGGAATTCGAATGATCCTTCCATTTAAAAACTAGTATTAAATATAATAATAAGTACTCAAGGGGAATACCTTAGAAAATAAACCAAAGGAATAACTATGACTTTTAGAAAAACAAGATTTCACCTACCATGAACTGGTTTCACCTCCAAATCATGCACATGTGTTTAGTATTCCATCATCCCTACAACCATATCATAATCTCACTTGTGGATACCCTCAATTACCTAAATCTAATGACATGTGGATATAGTATGAGTTGTATTCTGAAAACCAATTCCTCTCCCACTAATCCACACACATCAAACCTTACACATTTAATTGCTCTCATGTAGCACTCCTACCCCCGTTCCAAAACACATAGCATCTTGCACACCAAAACCAATAACTTATTCTAAGTACTACATTTGTAGAAATACAACCACTACTAATAAAAATGAAATGCAAGAAACCTATTTTAAGGTCCAGTATACAATCTGCTTTATCCCAACCCATGGGGGTTACCGCATCCACACTACTAGACAACACCACACAACCTCAAGGGAATAACCTTACTAAAGGAACAACAAGCAGTATCCTGTTATAATTTACATCATAACCCATCAAGTCCTCACAACCCATGACAAAAGTCTAAAAAAATAATTTGATCTTTGATCCTGAACCACTCATATGCATGGTTAGATAATAACACAAGGAATACTTATTATGGGTATCCCTAAAGGTTCAATCATTTTTAATTTTCCCTTTTTGAAACATTACCATTTTTAAAATCTATGGATTCACATTTTAAAACCTTTTTGTAATAAGAATCTTCAAAATTATCTTCCGTATTTAGTTTCGTGATTTTTTGTTTTTTATAGATAAATGAACTTCAAAAGTTATAATGGGAAAAAATTTATTAATTTCTTACCAACACCTTATTTAACCATAAAAATTTCTTAATATAATTTAAATATCTCTATTACATAGAATTCACCTAAGGATTTGTTCATATATAGTTCCACCATTCACTTAAATATAAACCATATAAATGGTTTAAAAGACTTTAAATACAACCCACTATTATCATTTACAACCATATTAAAATATGAATAACCAGCGGAAATGGACCACAAACAGAAAACATTATACCATTATAATGAATCCTAGTGGACAGTAAATTATAGGAAACATGTGGATGATCTATCAATCCTATGTTCCTAGAAATATTCTTGAACATGCATTATCTTGACATATTGTTCTAAGGGATAAAACCTTAATAAAACAATAAAATCATGTCTAAATTTACAACTTGAGGTGGAAAATCAATCAATGATAATGGAAAAAAGTTAAAACATCAATTTTCCAACAATGTAAACTCAGTTTGTTCCCATGTGTGGTGATACAAACACCCAGGGACAATCTCATTTCCAAGATATGAAAAAATACTACTCTCATGTATACTATAAAAATATAGTTAGAAAAAATGAAAATTCTATGATATCAATTGGTAATGTACTATCTGAGGATCAACTAAACTAGTTCCCATATCTAGTTTGTTACATACCCTTAGGCTCTCCTCTTCATATGAAAAAAATAATCAAAATCAGTGAGTATTTAAAGAGAATAGTAGGGAGACTATATCCTCTTTATTAGATTATATTCATACCAAAAGTAATACCAAAAGATACATCATCTAGTAAAAGTAGTAAATAGAACAACACGTGGGAAATTCCAAAAAAACACAATTGAAACCTACAATAACATTGATATGAATAATAAAAATGTCCAGTAGTCCTACAAGTAAAACACTAAATATCATAACTACAAATTTCCTTTTTCTAAACCCAATACTGACATCTCATATAGTGACTTAGGATAAACATACATGGATATTACATCATTTTGGATTAATATCTTAGCCATTACAAAAGTACATGCCTAAGAGCAGTAATAGTTTATTGTCTTTTGAAACTTGGAAAAAAATACTCTGACTTGGTGAAATATCTTCAATAATTCCCAAAAATACCTTCATATTTATTAATCCTACTTAAAACCTTTCTTTATAACCTGGGGAAATGAAACATAAGAAATAGTTATCTCATATTCTCAGTATTGGTAAAGAAAAGAGATACGTAAGAATAACATGAACATAAGGGTATGATAACATGACCATCAAATTTTATGATCATAACCTACATATCAAAGATTTTACACAATAGTCATGGTATAAATATTAATAGATCATAAGTCATGAATAATCAGGGAATCTTGAGCATAATCAAAGAAAACATAGTATAATAATTTGATGTGGAATTCTAGCATATACATAAGCATAAAAAAAATATTATATCCAGAATACCTAACAAGACCATAATAACATGTTATTACTGGTATAATCCCCCATGTACATGATTTCGGATTAGGATGACCTCCCATGTACTATCGTGTTTCAAACTTGGGATTCCCTCCCATGTACCCTCTTTTTTCGAGCTTAGGGTTCCCACCCATGTAAACTATTGTTGTAGGATTGGGATTCTCGCCCGTGTACCATATTAATATGGTATTTTTATTCCCACCTATGTACCCTATTTTGTGGGATTGGTATGCCCACTTTTTTACCCTCTTGTTATTGTATTGGGATTCCCACCTATTTACCCTCTTGTTTCAGTTTTAAGATGCCCACTGGTGTATCCTATTGTAGCGGGATTGGGATTTCCACCAATGTACCCTATTATTATGGGATTGTGATTCCCACCCATATACCCTTTTTTTTTAGAGATTGGGATGCCCTCTGGTGTACCCTTTTTCAAATATAACATTTTTCATTACCCAATTAATTGGAGAGAGATATTGGTTCCACCTATCATATAATGAAATTATACATCTATGTGCCACAAGATAATATAAAATTCATCATATAATGGAATATAAAAATACATGGGTTTCATAAAAAATAGTATCATAACCAATGAATTTAAATTTATATCATAAAAAGTTTATCATATCATAATCTATAGAGAATAAAATGGTTTGAAAATCATTTCTTCATAAAATATCATGTCAAAGGAAGTTGGTTTCATTATCATTTTATCATGGTATAATTCATGGAATAGGAACAAGTTTCACGAAAAAAATGATCTTAAACATAAACCATTCAATGAAATAATAATAATGGTTTCCTTGGATCATATCCCCAGTAAATCATAAACTATATGAATGGATTTCATCTTATATAATTAAGGGTTTTTCAATGATATATTGGAACATTTCTTAAGAAAAGTAAAATTTCATTGAAAAAACATTCATAAAACACTTTCAAAATACATTCCATTGAAAAAAATTCAAAAAATATAAATTAATCATTAAAAATATTTTAAAACAATTCTTAAGGAAAATACCTTATCATATTTAAATATTCCTTTATAAATCATAAAACATTTTGAAAACCTTTTTCTTCTAAAAATTACCTTGAAAACTAATAAAGGAATATTTGAAAACCATTTTAAGAACCTTTTAAAACATTAAAAACAATTAAATTATTTTTCTTAAAAATAATCTTAAATAGTTATTTTGAAACATTTTTTAAAACATTTTTTAGAAAAAGTTTTTAAAAAAGACAAATTGATTTTTGACTGATGGGAGAAATAAAGTAATATTTTCTTAAAAAAATTTATTAATTATATTAAGTATCAAATAGTGGGAAATAGTACCATTGTATAAACATATCCTTAATAACCATAGTTTAATAAAATTAATGAGTTTTCATGAGATATGGATCATAATATTTCATTAATGGAAGCATAATCATAAATAATCCCAATAAACGATGATATCGTAGCAATAAAATCTTAATACTTCGGTAACATGGAATCATAATCCCCATTAGATGATTTAATCACATTAAGATTATAATATCATTAAAAAAATTATATTTATTGTATAGCATCTCAAAGGGGAATAATATAAACGTCGTAAAAAAATATAGCTGCATAGCATAACATGTGTATCAAATAAGACAAATTGAGAAAAAATATCTTACTAATTTGGTAACTTTTGAACTCTAAACCCCATGGAAGAGATATCATAAAATTTAAATGAAAATACCAATATTTTTAATTATAATCATCATAAAATAAATTCATGGGAATTATACACATTACATAAAATAAATAGGTCATGTATAAGACATGTGTCTCATGAAAGTAAAGAACTGAGACGAAAATCCCTTACTACTTAAGTGGTTGTTGAATCATGAGTTATATGAAAGGATAGAATCAATTAAAACTTTTAATATCTTTAGATAAATTAAATTCAAGATAAAACACATCATATTGAAGCATATACACCACATAAAATAAACAACTAGTGAATATGGAATAAGTTTTGTAGAAATAAAAATGAGACTAGAAATCCCCTTACCTTTAGTCATTACATTCTTCATACATGTTAAAACATCTTGTATAATAAATATAATTTTATTATAAATATACCATAGAACCATATTATTATATATCATTCTATATATTATTTTTTATGACTTTATATTACCCTTTTATTAAGAATTCATTTTTAATGTTATGTTTCGAGTAATATCTGCTTTGTTTTTTGTATATGTTTTAACTTTTTATTTTTGGTCATTTTTATTTGATCATGAATTACTTGTATAAATTATATAAAAAATGATATAGATATCATATTTATTCATTATATAAGTATTTATAATAATTTATAAAATATATAAAGAGAAAATGAGATACATCGTTTATGGAGAAGTTATGTCGTACATACATAAGAACATTGTTTTCCATTTTCTTATCTTATTGAAAGAATGTAAGTAAATGATATATATATATACATATATATATATATTAATTTATGTATAATTATTATTTCATATATATATATCACATTTTTATTAAACCCATTCTTAATACAATCTGTGTAAAGTGTTAACGAATCACATCGCTTTGAGGTGGCGGAAGTCCACACTTCCACAAACGATGTTATCGTATTTACAAAATATGGAAAGCATTAATGTATTATATATATATATATAAATAATAAGAATAAATAAATAAAAATATCATATATATTGTATAAAAATAGTAAGTACATCATTATTCTAAACCTTTAAAGTTGGTAAAGGAAGAATGAACTACATCGGTTCGTGGGGCCATAGTCCGCCATACACATGATCTATAATTATGTATCCCATTTATTGTAAGTTTGTTTGGGTATAAATAATACATTAACATAAAAACATCTAAGAATATTTATTATATTTAGTTTATTATATATAATGTGATTATAATAATTGAAATAGTGGAGAAAGAAATAAAACCAAAGTTTTTATTGTAGAATATTGCCTCTTCTTCGGGTAACTCCTTTTAGTTTTTAGAAAAGTAATTCATTAGTTTTATTTTGGAAAAAATTTATGATTATAAGTTGATATTAGTTAATGTTTTATATTCTTTATTCCTATTTCTTGTTAAAAAAATTCGTTAGAGATTTGAATAAGTGATGGGGGTGACTGCCCTTTTATAGTGGAGGAGGAGGGCATTCTTGTGAATACAAAAAAGTAAACATAGTTGAGAGGTCCCCTTACATCATATGAATAAAATAATGGATAATGTAATATAAAATAGGTTATATATTTATAATATTACCATAAAATGGGTTTTTGAAATATTTCTAGGTCATTTTGGCCCCTTAAGTTAATGTTTAGTCCCTCGGTAAGCTTGTTTCTCTTAATCGATGTAATTAATTTATCTGTTTTCACAAATAGTTTGGTAAAAAATTAAATTGAACTTATTAAAAATTATAAATTATTATAATTAAAAATATTTTATTCATTTATTCAAATTCCAATCATATATGGGAAGAAATTAATTTCAAAATGATCTTAGCGATGCGATGAAACAATGTGTTATTAAAGTGAAAATGTTAAAAAGTTAAAAATGTTTTTAATTCCAATTTCAATGGTAAATTTATTCTAATGACCTAAATTGGGATAATATATATATCATTAATCAAAATATAATTTAAAACACACTTAAAATATAATTATCTATATACATAAATTAGATGAAAATGTTATTTTCAATTAAAATTCAGTGTTATCCCCTATTCATCATAAACGAAACCTCATATAAAAATACATGCAATTAACTAAAAATAAATTTTGATATTATTATTTCTAAAATTAAGTTTATTTTTTAAAATAAAAAATTATAAAAATGTTAAAAGTTATTTTTAAAATGATTTTACCATTAAAAGACGGTAAAATGACCTTTTAGAATTATAAAACTTTTTATGCCTCAAACTAGATTTGTTCTTATTTTATTCCTATAAAAATTATTTTATGAATGTCAAAGAAAATTGGTATAATTTATCATATGTAAACTTAATTAATATCTCTCACTAGTAGTTATTAATTTAATATATTAAGTCAAAATGACTTTAAGGGCATAGAAACAGTTTTTTCATAAAAAGACATTCTTTATATTCAATTGGTTTTTATTTTCATTTCTAATTAATTTATAACTGAAGAATTAATTTTATAAAAAATATTAAACCATATTTTCTTAATTTATTTAATCTTATTCATATATTTCATTTGAATTAATATATGATAAGTATAATAATATTTTAATAAAAATATTAATAGTATAGTGTAGTATGGTAAAACTCTGTCTTGCATTTAATGAAAGTTGTCGAAGTAACTAAAAGTTGTTTGTAACATAAGACAAACATAGTGTCCTGTGTATCAAAATCTAATATATATGTTGTGTTTAGTGAAATGATGAATTTTTGTTGCATATAAAGAAATCACATATTGGTGTAGCATGTAATTCAATCCATCAAATTAATTTAATTTATTCAAAAAATAATAATTCATAAAAACTTAAGATGTTACATTCTACCCCCCCAATGAATTTCCCCTATAAATTATTAAATTTAATCAATGTTTTAATAATTTAATGTTACATTAATTTAAACCCACACAATAGAAAATGAAATCTAAAACTTCCTTTAAAAAGGAATGTTGGGAAAATAACAGTTAAACAAAGTAACTCATAACTAGAATTCCATATAGGAGGACATATGTGGAAAGCGAAAACATGGACATGGAATAGAAATATAACTATCAAGATCCTATGGATAGTGATAGTTAACATAGTCAGAAGAATGATGATGATCACAAAATCCATAAACCAACAAGGATTGAAAATGGTAATCAAAATCATAAAAAATGATGATAATTGAAAAGAAATTATTTCAAGACCATATTTAAAAAAGTAAAATACTTTTTTCACAAATAGATATAGTTACTTCATTTAATTTCATTTCAGAATAAAAATCTCACATTGTATTTGTGTGTTGATCAATATCCAAATAATCTCTTAATCCAAGTAATTAAGGTTAATTTTTCACCCTTGAATCACTAACATATCCAGAGGTCTATAAATATAATGATATGTCATTCCATCAGTATTTAGTTAGTAGAACATAAAAATTGTTATCAAAGATCTTACTATGTATAAATCCTCATATACCATAGGTTATTTTATATATTCCTTGAATAAAAAATTCTATAAACTTCATCAATGATAACATATATCACTTTTTAAAATATTATTTATCATGTTTTACCTCAAAAGTACTATCCAAATTACTTTATCCAAAGAAATCATCCATTTATTTAAGTTAAACACAATTTTCTAAATATACAGAATTCACTAAGGGTTACATTCCCTTGATCAAAAATTACTTTTCCATTAAATCACCTTTCTAGGTCATCAGTACCATTAAACATATTTTTTCAAATCCTTTATGAAAGAAATACTTCCTGATTCATATAACATAATTCTTGAATTTCAATACATGTTCCCTTTAGTAATCCCACTTATTTCTCAAACTATTATCTAGAATTTATCGTATTATTTTTTAATACCCCTTATAAAAATATAAAATATTAACCATGTCTTAACATTCATCAAAATAAATTTAATTGTTATTATAAGTAATACTATTAGAACAACACATACATTTCATGTGTCATTTTTGGTTTCTTGATCATAAGAAGCAAAATCATTACTCTTAAAACCTTTCTAATTTACTTCACGAGATTTACCATTAATACATTAATTTGAATAATAGACATACTTTCCATGTTTAAGAAATTAAACTATTGATAATAGCATATGAAGACTAATATACCCTTAAATTGTGTTAACTAAACATTTTTTCCCCATTTTTCCTTTGTATTTACCTTCCTTTTTTCCTTCTTTTACACAGTCAAAACATATTTATATTACAATAATAAATCCACTTGTAGTATCTAGATAGGGTTAAATTTTCTTGTAAACCATCATCTCAATATTTTACCAAAATTTCAGGACATTATCCTAAAATTTTAGTCATCCTTAGATATATCTTTAGATAAATACCTAGAAATATTCATAGGAATATCCTAGATGATCTCTCAAATGTTTTCTCATCATAATTTACAAATATGATTAAATATTGTCTTTGATACCATCCATAGATACCTAGGCTTAACATTCATGGATATTATGTCATTTTAGATGAATATTCATCACATTACAAAATCACATTCCCAAGGACCATAATAGTTTAGTGTCCTTGGAAACTTGGAACAAAATATAATAACTTTGGGAAAGATATTAAATGATTCCAAAAATATATATTCCCATTTAGTAATCCTACTTAAAACCTTTATTTATAACATGGGGAAAGTAAACATTAGAAATGGTGATCTCATATGATCAGAATGGGTAAACAAAGGAGATATGTAAGCATAACATGAACATAAGGGTATGAGAACAAGAGCATAACATTTGGTGATAATAACCTATGTATCAAAGATCATACATAATATTCATGGAATAAAGATCTCAATATCATAATATGTGAATAATAAAGGAATCAATAGCATAATCAATGAGATAATAGAATAAGAACATGACATTGAATTGTGGAATACACATAAGCATAGAAAATATTATGTTAAGGATGCCTACCAAACCCAACATAACATGTTTGTATTGAGATAATAACTAATTTACCTACTTTATTATTGGTATTCCATCATGTTTACCATCCTTTTTCAAGCTTGGGATTCCCTCTCATGTACCCTCTTGTTTCAGTCATGGGATTCCCACCCATGTACCCTCTTATTATGGGATTGGGATGTCTACCTGTGTACCCTTTTATTATGGTCCTGTTATTCCCACCTATGTAACCTCTAGTTTTTTGGTTAGGATTCCCACCCATATACCCTATCATTTATGGATTTGGATTCCCACTCGTGTACCCTCTTGTTGTGGGCTTAGGATTCCCAACCGTGTACCCACTTTTCATGGGCTTGGGATGACCACCCATGTACCTTATGGCTATGGGCTTAGGATTCCCACCTATGTACCCTCTTTTTATAGGATTAGTATGCCCTCCTATGTATTATTTGAGATCATATAACATTTATCATTACTCAATTCATTGGAGAGAGATATTGGTCCCACCTATCACATAATGAAATCATATATCTGTGTGCCACATGAAAATAAAACATTAATCATAACATGACCCATACAAAGTGATGGGTTTCAAAAATATCATATAATAACCCATGAAATGAAATTTTTATCATAATTATTTCATCATATCATAACCTATGGAAAATTTATAGGTTTCATAATCATTTCAACATAGAATAACTAGTGAAAGGAAGCAAGTTTCATTAGTGTATTATCATGGTAAAACCCATGGAAGAGGGAATGGTTTCATAAAATAATTTTCATATTAAACAAAAACCATTAAAATATATAATAATAATGGTTTAATTTGATCATATCCTTATAAAATCATAAACTATATCAAAGGGTTTCATCATATATGAAGAAGGATCTTTAAAGATCACTTGTAACATTTATTAAAGAAAATAACTTTTCATTGAAAATCAATTTGATTAAAAAATAAAAATAATTTTATTTTAAAAATAATTTTAAAACTTTTAAGCTTCAAAAAAAACATTTAAAATTTGATTAAAATCCCTTTATGATTTAAAAAATCTATTTAAATCATAAAACCTTTTGAAATCCTTTTTCTTTTGAAAATAACCTTGAAAATTTATAAAGGTTGATTTGAAAACCATTATAAACACTTTTTAAGATATAAAACATTTTTAAAATACATTTCCATGAAAATTAGTTTAAAATTTCATTTCAAAAAAAAATTAAAAAGTTTTTTAAAAAATGTGTTTTTTGAATAAATTAGATTTCCGACCGATTAGAAAAATATTATCAGATTTTCTTAAAAAACATTTTATTTATTATATTAATTTAAAAAGATTAGAAAAAGTATCATTAAATTAGATTATCATTAATAACCATAGTATAATAATATTAATGATATTTATTGACATATGGATCTTAATATCTCATCAATGGAAGCATAATTATAAACAATCTTGAAAAAAGATGAGATTGTAGCAATAAACTCTTAGCAATTTGGTAACATGGAATCATAATCCCCATGAGGTAATAACATTAAATGAAGCTTATAATTTCATTAAAATAATTATATTCATGATATAACATGTCAAATGGGTCGTATATACACCTCGTAAAATAATATAGGTGCATAACATGACATGTGTCTCAAAGAAGGAAATTTGAGACAAAAATATCTTATTGATTTGGTATCTTTTAAACTATAAACACCATGAAAAATATATACTAAAATAGACATGTAAATACCAATAATTTGAAATATAAACATCATAAAATACACTCATGTTCATTGTAGACACCACATAAAATAAATTAGTGGATAATACAACACGTGTATCATGAAAGTAAAAAGTGAGATGAAAATCGCTTAATACTGAAGTAACTCTTTAATCGTGGGATATACGAAGGAATATAATAAATTTAAAATTTTAAAATAATTAGATAAATTACACTCATGACATAACATGTCATATGTCTGCATATACACAATAAAAAAAATGGGTGGTGAATATGGCCTAAGTCTCGCAGAAATAAAACAGAGACAAGAAATCCTCTTACCTTAAGTCTTGACTTTCATCATACATATTCAAACCTCCAATATAATAAATATAAGTTTATTATAAATCTAAAATTAAACCATGTTCTTCTATATCATACCATATATTATTTTAATATGACTTTATATAACCCGTTTATTAATAATCCCATGTTAAACTTATGTTTAGGGTAATATCTGCTTTGGTTTACATATATGTTTTCCTTGTTATTTTTTATCCTTTTTATTTTATCATGACTTAAATATATATTTTATTTAAAAAATTATATAAATATCATATATATTCATTATATATGTATTTATAATTATCTATAAAATATAGAAATAGAAAATGAGATGCACCGTTCTGGGAGACGGTAGTTCGTACATACGTATGAACGTTGCTTTCATTTTATTTTCATCTTAAAAGAAAGAAAGTAAATTAAATATATGAATTTTTAAATATTATCATTAAATTAGAATTATTAGGACATATATATAACATATTTTTGTTAATACCATCCTTAATACATTCTATGTAAAGAGTGAACTAATCGCATTGCTTTAAGGAGGTGGTAGTCCACACATCCACAAATGATTTTATCATAAATAAATCATAAATATCATATATATCATATAAAACAGTAATTACATCATTATTTACAATCATCAATGGTGGTAATGAAATAACAAACAATATTGGTTCGCGGGCCGGTAGTCCACCATACACGTGAAGGATGATTATATATCTCATTTTATAGAAGTGCTTATGGGTTTAGGCCATAAACATAAGATAAAAACATATAAATATATTTATTTTATTTATTTTATTTATTTTATTATATAACCATGGGATAAGAATATTTAAAATGGTCGAAAAAGAAATTAAATAAAATTTCTCGTTGAAGAACGTTACCTATTCATTAGGTAACTCCTTTTTGTTTTCACCAGAGAACTTCCTTGTTTGTACTTAATTCAAAAGTGAGGCTTATAGTCAGTGAAAATTTAATTTGGGAGCTTATTTGGGTAGTATTTTATGGGAAAATGGGCTTTCAAATCTTGACAATGTGAGGGGATGTGGGCCCTTTTATAGTGGATGACTTGTAAATGAAAAAAGGTAAACCATATTGAGTGGTATACCTTACATAATGTGCCCCAAATTATGGAAACTTTTATATAAAATAGGTTATATAGTCTAAATATGGTCATGCAATTGGTTTTGTAAATGATTCTTGGTCATTTTGACCCCTTAACACAAAGTTTAGTCCCTTTGTAAACTCATTTTTATCTTAAATATTGTAATTAATTTTAACTGTTTTCACTAGTATTTATAGTCCAAAGTCAATTTAAATTTATTAAAAATTATAAATTATTATGATTCCAAATTTTGAATTTATTTTTTAAAATTAAAATAAAATTAGTTCTATAAATAAATTTAAAAATAATCATGTATACGGGATAAAACAACAGATGTTTAAAGTGAAATTTTTCAAAAGTTTGAAATAGTTTTATATCAAATTTTGTTATGAAATTGATTCCAATGACCTAAATTGGATTAAAAGTTTTATAAATGATCAAAATATACTTTTAAATATATTTAATATATAATTTGTCTATATAAATAGATTATATTAAAATGAAATTTTTAATTAAAATTGATTGGTTTTCCCTATTCATCACAAATTAAAACTTCTCAAACAAATACCAAAATTCACACAAATTAAATTTTGATATTAATATTTAAAAGTAAATTTAATTTCTAAAACAAATATTATAAAATTTTAAAAAATAATTTTTAAAACAAGTATTATATTAAAAGGTGGGAAAACCGTCTTTTAGAATAATATAGCTTCTTTTCCAAAAACAAGATTTGTTCTTATTTTATTCCTATAAAACTTTTTGGACAAATGTAAAAACATTTGGTTTAATTTATAATATATAAATTTAATTAAAATTTATCATTAATAGTAATTAATTTAATATATTCATATAAAACAACTTTAAGTGCATAAAAATGATTTTTCATAAGAACACATCATTTATATTCAATTGGATTTTATTTTCATTTATAATTAATTAATAACCAAAGAATTAATTTCATAAAAATTTATAAACCATAGTTTCATAATTTAGTTAATATTATTCATATATGTCATTCCAATGGCTAGGTTATAACTATAACAATATTTTACTATTATTTTTAATAGTATATTTTAGTTTGGAAAAACATGGTCCTGCTTGTGACACAAGATATCAAAGTAAATTAGAATTTTATATCACATAATGCAAACATAGTGTTACATGTAATAAAAGATAATCTAGGTGTTATATATTATATATGTATAACTTGGTTTTGTGTATAAAACAAGAAGAACCCGGTGTAGTGTGCAATGCAATCCTTCAATGAAATTTAATTTATTTGAATAAAATTAATTCATAAAAATGTGGAATGTTATATAACATGCTCCAACCTATCAACCTAAGAATAAACCAAAATCTTGGTCCCGATCCTAAATTTGTACCTAAAAATAAGTTGCATCTTCTCTGGTACCCAAGTTCCACAGTAGCCTGAGAAGGGTGTGAGTACAACTTAGTTGGTCACCACCAATAGTGTTTAGAGAAATAAATAGTCTAAATAATAGTTTTTAAAAATATATCCAAATGATAAAATAAACAATCCAATAAAAGATTAATGTTTCATACTAAACATTTATTAATTACACATTTAGAATCTTGGGTTCCATCATATCACCCAACCATCTAATCCTAATTCGGCTATTCTGAAATTCTAAATCATAAAAAATAGGGGATAATAATTCAAAATAGAAATATTGAATTTATTAATCGATTAAATTCATTGTTACAAATATCATTGAGTCAATTACCAAAACCATATCAAATTATCTTAGTGCCCGTATCGCTAGTCAGCAACGTATCTAAAAGTAATAAAAACCCAAGCCCATCATATCAAATCTAGGATGGTAAATACTATGTAAATCCATCATAAACAAGGTTAAGGGGCTCCATGTTCAATATCAAATATGGGATGTTAAGAATAATGTATATGCAAACAAAAAAAGTATATAAAGAGAACCATGTCCGATATCTTTACACATGGGTTTGAAGTATCATGTCCAACATTTTCCATTTTTGAAATATGGAACACCATGTCCATTATCCCCAAACCATTCGATCATCATCCACTATTAATCATTCATCATAAATAAACTTTTTAACACATTAAAACAAAAATGTTTACCTTTCTTTCACATTCTTTGTATAACAAGGACACAATAGATTTTAACACCAAAAAATTTCCTACAAAAACCAGGCTTCTTCTAATATGGAATAAAATTGTAAAACCAAATATTAATTTAAAACATTCTGATTCCACCCTCTAAAACATGGGTTGTTCTCTTTAAAATCAAAATAAATTCCAATACCATTATTTTCATTTATACCTTCAAAAGATCCATTCATTAATTTTGACCAATGGTGAAACCAGAAACTCTTAAAATAAACATTTGAAACCTATTTAAACCCCCTTTACAAAGTCATTTGGGTAAAAAAATTTCTTAAAAAACTATCCATTTTAAAATAACCCTTTCACTCATTGAAACCCATAACAGAATAAAAATTCAAATCAAACCATTTAAAAATTTCAAAATGCCTCTTAATAATTTTACAAAATCATAGAATATAAAAAAAATTAATTTATCCACTTAAAATTTCATAAACATTTACCCTAAAATTATATCATCTAACCCTTTAACTTTTCCAACATACCAATTAACTATTAAACCCACTTACTCTCAAAGTGTTTCTATCTATACTTTTAAAATTATATTAATCCAATTTCAAGGGATTGGCATGCCCCATTGAGTATCCCTAAGCTTGGTATCAATCATAAATGGATGTAATGGTGTTAGAGAAGGGTCTGAAACATAAATTTTAGGATTAATTTACTTTAATTGGTCAATAAAAAATAAATCTAGCAAGGTAATGTATTGGTATAATCGGATATTGAAGAAAAACATCAAGACTATGGGTAAAAGATTAGATACCACCTACCACATGCTCATAAATAACTACTCATGAAACCATGACCATTGATTCAAGATAATAAAACCACAGTCCTTAAGGGTAATAACTACATTTAAATAAGGTTCATGAGATTCAATTGAAGAAAAACAACCAAGAAAAAAACTTCTAGAAAATATAGGACAATAGTGTTGGAGACTTACCTATGGGTTCAAATCACAAAAATTGGCACTCTAAATTTCCTAGTATTGAAGAAGATCTATCCTTGGTAGGATTTAGAGGAAATATTTCACACCCTAGGATTATGGTGGAATAATGGGGTGAAATTAGGTGAATTTGATATATTCTCGAGAGGGAAAGTGGTAAAAGCCTACTTTTAATTAGGCACATGGTTAGGCTACATGGTTTTCTTAATTTTATTGAAATCATGGGGTATCCTATGTACAAGAGAAAATCGAGTCACATAGTTTTTCTTGGTCACCCGCATGGGTAGAAAAATCATACAGTAGTCATATGGTCACCTACACCAAGGGGAGATCAAATTACACAGTCTCCTAGGCCCTCCTCTCATTGTTTGTTTACTATGATCCTTCCTTTGATAGGTCGTATGATCATGGGAAATAGTTAGTGCTAACCGTGAACCAACTGTGTACCATGTACTTTAAGAACCATGTTTCGTCTTTTCTATATCCCAAACCTATGAGACACTGAAAAGACCTTCCCTACTCCAAATAAGTAATTCATTATCCATTTTAAATGAGTTTAGCCAACAATTTAAAATGAATCATACCTCGTTAAAAGGTTCAGGTTATTACATTTTCTAATGTGTGCATTAAATGAAAATACATCCAATTATTGAGGCTAAAATAAATTATTAGTTCTTTTTGAGTTTTTGGATCTAATGGTGCTTCATATTTCAAATTAAAATACATTATAGGGATACATTACAATATTTTTTCCCAATAGTTGTTCAAATATTGGATATTGACTTCCCAATTATCTGGAATCGGTTAATTCTATTTAACATCCACAAATCCAATGTAAATTTTTTGAGGATATATTCAAGTTTCTAATTAGGATTCATAAAATCATTCTTAGTATTTGGGTTATTGAATACCATTGATTGTGTGAAACTATTTATTTTTAAATTATTACAACAATACCTCCTTTAAAATATATCTAAACCTTACCACTATATAAAAACATGCTCGGTAGATTTTTAGTTAATTTAGTCCTCTAAATATCAAGATTTTAGTATTAGTGATTTTATAAATATTTTGATCCTCAGTAGTTCATAAATTTTTGGGTATTAATTAAGAATTTATAGTAATTAGATTCCCCAAATTTTATATGATTTCCAAGTGCTTTCCTTTGGTATTTAGAATTTTTAACTCTTTCATTCATCAAAACATCCTTGATTTAGGCTTTTGAATTATTGGATTGGTCTTTCTTCTCTTTTGGACATTAAAGTTTTCAAATATTTGTTAATTGGGTTTCTAAATATTAAATTACCAAATTACTTTTTATTAATCCTTTAAACATTTTGAGATATGATCATTGGACTTTAGATTCATACATTAATTTATTTTCTCATAGAGTAATCCACAATCCATTCAAAAGAAAAATTCCTAGATATTTATTCATCCAAAAAGTTGCTCGTAGAGGATTTGAATTATTACTTTTCCCCATATTTATAGTTACTTATCCATTTATTATCTTCTTATCAACAAAATCATAAAAAATTAATGTTTTTACTTTGTTAGTTTTTTTAACATTATCATTGGACAAAAAACTTGTTAAACACTTTAGTATATGTTTTCAACAAATCAAGGTAGTCAAGGAGAAAAAACACAAATATTAATATTTTTTCATCTAGTTAGAGAATAACTCTCATAATAATGTAATGATAATTCTATTTTATATTGATTTGGAATGCTAATTTTCTCCTCCAATATATGTTTCAATTGATATTAGTTTTTTGTATTTAAAAACACAAAGTTAAGTAATGTCTATATAAATCTCATGGGAAATAATGTTTTATCTATTATTTTATAGACCCAAATACCTTTTCTTAAAGATAACCCCTCATTCAACACCACTAGAAAAAATTATAACATTAAAGGCCTTCTAAAATGTTGAAAAATCTATAATCAAAATTTTATTTATGGAATACTCTAAATTCTCAAATTAATATTTCATCTAAATATTTGTGAAAACATATACTTATTGATATTTATTCCATGATAAACTCCCTTTTGTAGAACATAAGTTCAATTATGTTTTTTTCATTATTTAGTTTAAGAAATTTGACTATTATTTTTGTCTAAAATTTCCTAAGATATTTCACCACTTCTAGGTTAAATGTACATTTAGATAGTTAAATATTAAAAAAGGTATTCCTATAAATTATTCCTCTTGAATGAGGATAGAACTAATTATTTATAGAAATATATGAGATATAACTCAATATAAATACAAAATACCAAATTCTTACTAAAGAAAAGAAGGGGGACATGACAGACCTCATTAATACTCTTATATTAAATAATTAAATTTCCCTAATAGTAAACTTATACTAGTGAATACTTCTTATTAAAAAAATAATTCAAAATATATAAAAACTAATGAAGAATTAATTTATATTTGATGATAGAATAGTCATATAAGGCACATCATGGTCACCTGATTCATTGAATAAGATGTTGAAATGGGTTTGTAGAGGACTCGTGGAAAGGTCATTTGAAAAGAAACTGAAAAACAATTATATGGAGAGTGTAATTGGAAAATTTATTCGAAAGAGGATTCTTGGAATGATAGTTTTAAGGGGTCAAATAGAATATTTCATCTAAAATATGAATCCTTAAAACAGCCATCAAAAATATAATTCAGCATCTCTTTATACAATGAGATATATAAAACAATCTAGAAACAATTGATAGGCCAAACACATGGTACATGTGTAGCCACATAGAGGCCCAATAGAGATTTATGAAGTGTTAATGGAGCCCAAAAAAACATTTTTCAGTGAAAAAATAAAAATAGTGGTTTGGGAAGTAATTTATAGACCTAGAAAAGGGAATTTGGTAAATAATATATGGTTGACACATTAGATCTAGTGGTGTAGCATAGGAGGAATTCATGGGATTTGAAAAAAGGAGGTATTGTGTGTTTGATAGGATTCGGGAACCAAATTATAAGGATTCCTAGGAACTAGGGAGAGATAGTACAGAGACAAACTCTATATTTTTATTTGGGGTTTGATAAATTGTAGAAAAAAGTATACCCCAAAACTATTCTCCTTGAAAGTAGATATGAATAATTATTTATAGAGAAAAATATGATATAGGACTCAAGAGTGTTACTAAACAACTAATTAAAAATGTAGAGAAATTAGGGATAAAATTTCCTACTCAATACTCTTTATCTTAAATAACTAAAAAACTATAACATGAATAAAAAATAATTACAACAAAAATAGAAATTAGATAACATATTTATATTTTAATGGATTAAACATAGATTCAAACATTCTTAGAATAATGAAGGAATCCATTATATGATTTAGATTTCATAACTAAATTTTGATAATAAGAAAATTTCCACCAAATTTAAATATTTTTTCACTTAAATATACATTTTAATCCTCATAGATATGTTTTTTCTTATTAACATGTTTCACTTAAAAATGATTTATTATAAATTTTTAACTTAGAGGAAATAATGTGACGAAAATTTCCCCTTATAAAAAAATTAATCTCCCTCATTTAATATTGATACATGTTGTTTATAACATTATTATACTTTTTGATCCCAGTTAGGTTAGAACTTAACCTAGTTTTATTTAATTAATGTCTCATACTGGATTTATCCTATGATTTATTTTTTCAATTCATTTAAAAATAAAGAGCCTCATCTTTGTTTAATGTATGATATTTAATCCTACATGGAATCAAAGAATAAATCTAGTTCTTATCAAGGTGTAGGATTTTTCTTTAACTCTTTTATAATTGGATGCTAGGAATCCATGTAATTTTCCAATTTCTAATAACAACTCTCAATCATCTGCTAAACACATTTTACCTTTCAAAAATATTTAACTGAATGATATGTGATGATATTTTTTTGTTTTATCCACTTCCTCAAACATTTAAGGACTCTTTAACTCAATGTGATCAGTTATATATCAATATAATTATACATGGTTTTGATATAGAGTATGAAACTACAATGATATGGATGATTTACACTTCATCTACCCTTGAGATTCCACTTGTCAATCATTGTATCAGTAAGTCTCATGATCCACTTCCCTATTCTATTAGTACATTAGACCATACTACACTCATAGGACATGTTAGTGGGTGATCCTTAGGTACTCATGATCATAGGCATTTACTTGGTCTCAATATCCCCTTTCTTAGCATTGTGTCAAAGAGATACATATAGTTAATGACTATTGGGCACTCTATAAATTTTTATCTTAGAAACCAAAACAAGTTCAGTTTAATTTAATTGAATCCTTAACTTCACTATCAGACCCCATAACACTTGAGATCACTTATAAGACAATTTATACCTCTTACACTCTCATATAGATACTTTGACACCGAATTACTCTTTATCCTACCTTGACCAGACCAGTTCCAAAAACATTTTCATATATATCCATAAAACCACTTATTTTATAGATTTTAATGCTTCTCATTATCTCATTATTGATTTATTTTTCTATACTACCCATCTCTATTATATCAGGACTATAAATTTCACATTTATAAATGGATCCACTAATATTCTTGTATGATTTGGAACTTTCTCCTTTAACCCTTACATTACTTTTACAATGATGGTTAATGTTCCATGAAATCCTTTAAACCTTCTATGTATTAGTAAAATTAAATAAAATTTCAATTATATTGATATTTTCCCATACTCTAGAAATGTGATTCGGTAGGGCTTTATGATGCTGGAGTTTATTAGAGTTTATGTAAACAATATAGTTTACATTTTCAATTAACTAATGTACCTTTCAAGTACACCCACTTCCACTGATATTCTGAAACTTCAATTTCACCATGGCCATCCACATATAAAAGTTTCAGAAACTTTCATAACCCCTTAGTTTACACATTTCTTTCCATTGCAATTCATGTTAGTTTGGAAAGCATTATCTAATGTCTTATGTTCCTTGACCATTGTAGTGTATGTTAACACATTTCTAGTTTGTACATTCAAATGTGTTGGGTCCCTATGAAATCCCATGCCAATTCAATTATTATTATAATGTTTCATTTATTAATGATTTTTCTTGAATGATCTAACTTACTCTTCTCCATGATTATTATAAAGTATTTTTTATTTTAAAATTATTTTATCATGAAATTATTACTCAGTTATCTACCATAATTAAATTAATATGATCACATAATAATGGCCTCCAATACCAATATTATACTTCCATTACTTTTTTATAGAGCATGGTTATATTCATATAACATCCTTCCCTAAAACACCTCATCGAAATGGTGATCTAGATAGTAAACATCATAATATCCTAGAGACTGCTCAATCCAAACTATTTCATATGTAGGTATCCAAAGATTATTGCAATGACACTATAATTACTATCACTTATCTCATTAATCAACATCAATCCACCATCATTCTAGGGTATATTCCCTTTTAGGCATTTTTTCTATCATGGTCTCCCTGTCCTCTCTCTATTTATGTCTTTGGATATCTTTTTTTCTATGAAAATCGATCTAATATATTTAAATTTATGCATAAAGCCTTAAATTTCATATTTTGGGGGTACTCTCACACCCAATGGGGATACCAATGTTTTTTCTTCTAACTTATATGATTATATCGTCTTTTCTATCATCTCCATTATTGATAATTCTTCATTTAACTAACCTTATACCTCTTTTTATTAGATAGTGTCCTTGATGATTTTCTTCATCTTATCATACACACACCCCTTCCACATATTCCAAAATATAATGATTAAATTTCTGGTAATTTCCATTCTCAGCATTAATATAATATTCCCTCTACAACAATTGATGATGTATTTTCTATGAAATCTCTTACTTCTATTGTAAATATTATAGTTGATTTAGTTATTGCATTGAGGAATGTTATGTGTTCCTATAATATTTGACCTATATATAAAAATTTATACCCTCGATTATCTATAAAAAAATAAGAATATCAACTCTAGGGATTATATTTTTTCTTAAAATAATTATTGTGTCTAAATATCATCCTAGTTTATTCAATACAATTCATGATGAATTAAATTCTTTAGAAAGTAATTATACATGAGATTTGTTCCTTCTTCCAATAGATAAACATGTAATTTGATAAAAATAGATGTATATAGTTTATTTGATTGTAAATGAAACTCTTCCTCACTATAATGTTTTACTAGTCACCAAACGTTATGTACAAATATATGAAGTGGATTATTTAAATTCATTCACACTAGTAGATAATATAAAATATCTTCTCTTATTTATATCACTTGCAACTACCCGAAATTGAACTCTTTATCAACTCGATTTCAAAAATGGTTTCCTAATATATTTTTTAAAGAAAAGGTTTATATGTAATATTATACCGATCTCATTACAATGTGGATGATTCCAAATCATACTTGATTTGTTTCTCTTGTTATGAACTTAAGTATCTCTATCGGTCCTAGTTAGTTATATTTTTTACTATGATCACTACATTTCAACTTTCATAGATTATGAAAACCACTCCATATTTTACTCACAAACATCCTTCAATAGTATCTTATTGGTTATGTATATTGATTATATCCTTATCATAGGTAGTGAACCATAATTAATTACTCATCTAAAGTCATATATTCACTGTTAATTTCATGTTAAAGACTTTATTCCACTTAAATATTTTCTTATCATCAAAGTATCTCATGATCGCATAGGGATATTTTTTTAATAATTAAAATATGTGCTTAATATATTATAAGACAATGGAATATCTTAGATACATACGGTTAACAACCCTCATGATAAAGGGAATAAGGATCTTAGCCATTATAATCACTCTGATTTATTTATAGTGAGATATTATAATATTTTTGGAAATATTACTTAACATGGAATGGATTATCCGAAGATTACATGTTCCATAAAAAAGGTTAGTCAATTCATGGAACATTCAATGGAATCACAGTGGGATATTAATATTTTCATCATAAAATAGATTAAATAGGAACCTAAATGTTCTCATATATATTTTGTTCAATACCAAATAGATTTAATGGTATTTTTTACTAATTATGCAAGTTATATATTTACATGGGATTCCACTTCTAGGTTTGTAATATTTTATAATGGTAATTCGTTATCCTGGTATAATAAGAAACAAATGTTATAACTAGATCCAATGCAGAGTCTAAATATTATATCATGATCATTATCAATTTTTAGTTTCCTTAGCTTCTCCAACTCCACCATGAATTTATCTTTCAACATAAGAAGCTTTCTCATCTCTTGTGTGATAATCATTCCGCCAATAAGATCTATACCAATATGATATCCCACAAATGCACTAATAAATTAAAATTGGATTTCTACTTCCATCAATATCAGTTGAAAAAATTTAACCTTCATCTATATTCCCAATATAAAATAAAATGGTGTCATTTTCACTAAAGGGGTACAAGGAATTCGAGTGGAATTTATTTGCACCATGTTGAGAAGGAAAATTATATGTGATCTAGCTTAAGGAATATATAAAATATACTATCTATTTATTTTTATAGGGATCTAGTATTCAAAAAAAGATATGTCCCAAATTGAGGTGGAATATTATAGTTAAAAAGGTTAGGCTCAAGCGCAGTGTCATTTAATTAGAGTCTCACATCATGTTTCTCCTATGATACAACTTTTTCATTTATCTATAAATATAGGATATCACCTTATAATGTGGTATAGGATTTTGGCCTACAATAACTAATAAATCCCCACCCCCACACTAAATCTATTTACTGTTATACATATATGAATCCCCCATAATTAAAAATCATTGGAATGGAAAATGTATAGGAAATATTGTGAATTATTCTACTTGATAATTGATACAATTAATTTAAAACATAGAATCAAATTTAACTATTACCTAAAGAATTATAATGTAATATTTATTCCATATGGTCCAAGGTTTGATTACTTAAGTCAAGTAATGCATTGAGATTAAAGGATATTCAATAAATTTTAGTAGCTTCATTAGTTCATATATGTACAATTAAATATCTTGAACATTATATTCCTCATATCCAATAAAAATTATAGTTGAGTAAAAAAATATCTTATTCTCTCTTAAATCTTATAATAAATTTATCATTACACAAAAAATAAAATTCTTTAACACTTTTCCATCTGATTCCATCTCAATCTTATTATATGTGATGTATAAAATTTAGGAGGAATTCCCCGATATCTAAAATAATTCCTTGAGAGATAGGTTTGATAAAAATTATTATTATAATAGATTTGATAATCACATTTGGAATGATAATTTCAACCATGTTGTACTTTTATGACAAAGTTTGTTGAGTGGTTCAAATTTGAAAGTAAAATTTTTTCAAAAAATTATATAGTTCCTAATCATTTTGTCACATGTCCTAGTTTTACCTGATTCTTCTTTAGAGCTTGAGTGGTGACTATACTAATCAAGAAAAAACATGAATTATCTTCATTGAATACATTTTTTAATATTCTAGACTCCTAAATAATCACAATAGAGATTTAACTTTTTCCATTATTTCTAAGTGAGGAATTACTAAAATTAAGAGAATTTCTTACTAAAAGCTCTACTCTTAATCACAACATTGAAACATGATTTGAGTTTTTTAAACTGATTATTTTACTTTTAAGTCAAAAAAATAAATATATAATATATAATTAGGTAGGATTTATTCAATCTTTGAAGAGTAATTATCAGACCACTATAATTTGTTGTTAGTTTTACTTTTTTAACTATGGGCATGCTTTGAATATTTTAAAATTTCCCACACCTAATTTATAAAAAATAATTTCCAATTCACCTACCATTAGAGGATTCTTATGAGACAAAAAAAGAATCTAATTTATTTGACTGCACTTTTATTTTATAAAATAATTAAAAAAAGATAGAAAATACAAACACAATAATTAATATTAAAACACCAAAATAACCATTCTATTCATATATTATGTATGATTATAATCAAAACATTATTTTCATTGATGAAAATAATATCAAAATTGTAAAATTTATATACCTATTAAACACATTTCTTCTTGAATTATATTCCTTTTGAAAAGATAAATAATTTCCTTTTCAAGTGAAATCTATTTCCCTTCCACTTATAATTTCTCCAACCACTCACCTCCCCACCCACCATCATGGAGAATATATTAAAATATCTCAGTTTTAATTTTTTCAATAAAAAAATAATTATATAATATAATACAGAAAATTTTATTGTAATTTATAATACTCAAAAAAATATTAGTTAAAAACATTTTTTAGGCCTTTTGCTAATATTAAGATCAATGTATTATATAAATACTCAAAAAATTGAGAAGTTATAAAATGAATTTTGATTAATTATAAAGAAAATTTATTTTCATAATATTATATATATATATATATATAATATTATTCTTAAATATTATTTATAAAATCTATGGCTGATGGAAAAGATTTATCCAATATTCTCATTTGTAATTTTTTGAATTTTGAAGCTCCATATTCATCACTAATGCTAACATAAACACCACCACCATAACGTGATATTTTAAATTTTAATAAAATAATTCCCACTCATCTATGGATTTTTAACCCAAAAAATAATTTCCATGGGTTTCCAAACCTAACATGACATCACTATTATCCTCACCACAAATTTGTCTTGGAAGCCTAGTAGAATTCAAATTTGTTTTTTATCAGTACTAACTTCAGTGGTTTCTTTGACTAAAATTTCCTCTCTTGATTCAACATTTTATGCTCTAAATTTGACTAAACTAGGGAAAAATAAATAATATATATGATAATGTATGAAGTTTCACACTAATTAGTCCTCATATAGGGAATTACCTCAACATCCAAATCTCTATAATCTATCTTCTTCAAATTTTTGGGTTCCATGGTTTCCCATATTCCACCACCCCACTATAATCCCCTTAAAATCATGATTTCATATGAAAATTTAGAGAGGAAATAATCCTTAGTTCCCACTAATTTAACTCACTCTTAAAATAATTTCACAATCTCCCATACATATAGGGTCATTTCCCCATTAATTTTCATTCCAGTCACTGCATTGAACTATGATTTTGGGAATTCCCATATCAAATTTTTCACTATTTCTAGACAATATATCAGGATATGTATAAATAATAACCACCTTAAGAGTGGTTAATATTCTGGAAATAAATCTTATAATGGTTTTTTATATTAAACCAACAACCTAAAATGATAGTAATATAAAAATAATTTAGATTACTCTTGAGAAATTAATCTAGATGGATGATTTTTCTAGTAGCATCAATATTATTATTACATGGATTTTAAAACATTTTAAGATTTTAGTTTCAAATTTCTTAAGGTTTCATTTTTTATATATTTTATAGAAAACATAAAATGTGAAGAATCTTATTAGGGATAAATAAATACCCACCCTTTTAAAATTACAATTAAAAGAGTGGGTGGAAAAGGATAGATGGTAAATTTTATTCAATTGACAAGAAGAACAAGATGGTAAATTTTTTAAATCAACAGTAGTAAATATAGATTAAAATGATGTTTATTTCTATTGTGAAAATATTATAATTTAGTGTGAATATGAAACTTAGTATACTATATAAATTAAATAAGGATATGATGAAATCTTTAGGATAAAATATTTTACCTTACTATTAAATTTTAGTCTTTTTTATATAGATCAATGAGATAGATAAAAGGATAAAAGCAATCTGAGACAATGAAACATCAGCTCGGACCAAGTCCCATATTGACTGGGTATAATACTCTTGCTGAAATTGAGATATGCCCTATTTTTAATATAATAATTCCACAAAAATGTTGATAAAAAAGATCATACATACATCACCTTATATTGGGTTGTAAATTCCACGAATTCTCAAAATGGTGAAAAGAATATTCATATTAAATTTGGAGTAAATAAGTTTTCCTAATTATTTTTAGTGGGAAAAAAGATGAAGGATTTTTTTTCTCAAAATGATAGAAGATAACATGTTTATCCACCTTAATGTGCTTAATGGATTTTTAGATGAACATATTTGTAGATATATTCATGTTAACCTAATTATTACACTAGATATGAGCTGGATTTGATATTTTAAATCCAACTTAATAGTGAATAAAATAAATCAAATGAATATTAATACTCATAGTAAACATAGAATGATATTTAAACTTAGCACTATATTATGATATAGAGGTCATCTTATTTTACTATGAGATCATGTTGTCATTTGAGAATATAATGAATCATAAAGTGGACTTATGGGTAGACAACTTGAATTGTAGGCATAAAAAAATATTTCTACATACATATGGATCTGATTAGAATATTAAGGGATTTATTTAGGGTCTTACTTATTGTATTTCATTATGCAATGAATAGAATCCCTGTAAGACTTATTAGGATGTTTCATAATTGACTATCCTTTTCAATTATGTAAAAATTATCAAGAAAATCAATCATGAGGTAATTAAGTTAAATAACATGATAAATATGTCTCATTTAAAAATATTAAGTCCCACTAGCATCATTAAGAGACTTACCTAATCATTAATGGATTTTTGGATACAATAGTTAGATTCAAGTTAATCTCCTATGAGGGATTCAATTCATATTTTCATTGGGACTGAAAGATCATTTTACTAACACGATATACTTCAATTCTAAAAAAATACTTCAATGGATACAAATTCTTAATATGAATTTGATGATTATGGTAAGTCTTAAGAAGATAAATCTTATATCGTTCATCATTTATACTAATGATATTATTAAAATAAACAACCATTAGAATATTAAAAATCGATACTTACTAATAAAGGATAGACTAATATCTCATAATTTGAGAAAACCAAAATTTAGATACCATGATATATAATTTTTCAAACAAGGCATAAGAGGACTACTTAATTCCATATAGAGAATGGAGAATTTGATAGGCCTATGATTCTATCTTAGTGACATTGAAGTTAGGTGGTTGTATTATATAGACATCCTCATTAAGAAAACCTTATAGGAATTCATTTTTGATATTGAGATAATGAAGAGTAAAATGAAATGAAAAGTTTATGGAGACCAATAATAAAATATATGATATCTTCAATATTGGAAAAAACATGTTAAAATAATAAACCTCATAAGTTTGAGAAAATTCACCAGTAACATGGTGATATTTTACATGATAAAGAGTACCATTGACATTCAAGTGATTTATAAAAATTTATATTCACCCAAAAATTTATTTTATCAATAGAAATGAAACAAAGTTCCATGTTTTATTATCATCACAAACCATTGATTAATATTGAATTACTAGGGGATATTTAGGATGATATTTGTACTCAGCAACCATATGAATAATAAAAATCATATCTAGAGAAAATATCATAGTGTTTGTTGTTACTGATATATATTTTTGAAATGCGTATATATGGGAAGATACTTAGATGAGAGTGTACCTTTTTTAATGGAAAATAATAGGTATTGGTCTCTAGAACAGAATCTAATGTTGAGATTGTTTCATTATCATTTGATGAGATGGGCATGGTTGATAAATGATAAGAATAAACTAAATGGTTTCCTAAATGCAAATGACACTCATTAAAAATAATAGAATCAATATAAACCAAAGAAACATGATATCTAAGAAAGTAACTATAACCATGTCTAAATATAAAAATGAATAAACTATTTTCTATGTTCTTCACACATAATTTTTCACTACCATAATTCAATTCATTAAGAATATAAAAGATATTTATCCAAATTATATCCCTCCTCTATGGTGTATCTACATTTTTAAAGAATCACCAAACCTTTTTATGGGTTCCTCCTGTCACCATAGTGTACTAACACCTCACCAGGTAATGATGGAAAAATATAGAGCTACATGAGGTAGAGAATCAACAAGATCCATATCTAAGAATCATGCACACATAAAATGGGTGTTTCCTCTTTAATAGAATTCTTGATAGACTTTTGAGTGAATATTCTATAATTCATAGATTTTGAAATAATGTATATTATTGAATTATTTATAACACTCTGGAATTTTTATATCACTTAATTTCAATATATGAATTGGTTGTAATTATTATATCATGTTATTGAAGAAATTATAATGTTAACACTTTAATGTTTCATTTTCATGAAAATGTAGTGTTCTATTATCAAATAATAACACTTTACCCAAATGCATGAATAATTTTTTTGTTACTTGTAGGTCACATTCAATGATTAACTATATCATATAATTTTATATAATATAAATTTATCATAAATATAAAAGTATTGGTTCATATATACTTCAATATCTAACTTATACAAATACCTCATAGAATTTGTTCCATTTCACCTTATATAGTATCATATATAGTAAATTGTGAAATAATTTCCAAAATTCCTTTGGGATATCTTTTAAAACATTTTTGGAAATCCATAATCAACTTTATATTTTATCACGGAAAATGAAATACCTTGTGAATTCCCATCCAAGACTTTGTTTACATAAAACTCTAAAACATATGAAAAGATGGTATTTAAGTCAAACACAATACTAATTTAGTCAAATAAAAAGTGTCACCATATGAGCCTTCAGTGGATTGATAATAAATAATAATCATTGGATCTATAAACATAATTAATGTGTTTCCCCTAGAAAAGGCTTAGTACTACTCAAGCTATAAAGGGGTCTGGCATGATCCCCATATAACACATGTTTCTTTATACATGTGTCTAACAGCTGCATCATATGAAATAATTATTTCTTATATGGCCCCTTTATTCATGAAATTGAGTAAATATAGGGCATGGAGTATGTCAATCCCATATATCCTAATAAAATGTTCTCGATTCTCTATGTATAGATTGACTATACTGATAAATACAACATGATTCATTCACCTTATAGATGATCACATCAGATCTCTCACATGAATAGATAATCACATCAATGTACTATCTAGGCGTAACTATACACTTCCTTACTCAATTATAATCTATATCCTAGATGACATACTCTTTACGAAAGAGGAAATATCTTATCATGGTTAAACTCCAACTAATGACATGATCAACAATATACCCAACCAACCCTATATTTTTTAATCCTCAAGGATTTTGTAATAAATATATGAAAGTATGAAGGTTATAGAGCTTGGTACCCCACCACCCTTAGGTATTTAGGAGTTTAAATATAAAACATGAACCCATAGAATAACAAATACTTATTTTATGAAACACCATGTGGTATACTTCATGGGTCATCCAATGCACAAACGCAATTTTTTTATCAAGATAATATTTCATGTCACATCCCTATATCACTTTTAGGTACATATATTCATTTATTTTTACAAAATTATATTTTGAATCATTCTAGAGTTCTTCTTAGTGATATTTTTTAGATTTTTTAGTTTTTTTATCTTTTTCATGGTTAAGTGAAATTGTGAAACATTCCAAAGAAACCATGTGACTTGTGATTATTTTATATAGTGGTGTTTTACATAGTTTTCATGCAGTTAATCAAACATTGTGACCAAACCATATGGATTTTCTGAGGGGACTGGATAAGGTACATGGTTTTCCAAATTATGATATGAAAATTTGTTAATCTATAAAGTAATTGTTTAAACATTATATGTATTAAATTGACCACATTTTTAACCCAAATCATACTCTATCTACCTTAGTGGTTTATCTTATAGATTTTAGAGAACCCATCCCTTTCATAGATTGATTCTGGCAGATATAGAGGTTCGGGGTCAAGGAAACTCATCGTAAGATCTCTTTATTTGTTGTTCTTCATTGTTCTTATATATATCTTCTATTATTCATGAAAGGATCCATATATCAAGTATTTTTAGAAAAATATATGTGTTGTATCATTAACTAATGGGTTTTATTATATCTCCATCATGCTAGGGGAAGGTAGAGACCTGATGTACCTAAATCTGGGTGCACTTATTCAGGATTTATTGTCGCAATTGGTTTCTCTTAGATCTTCAAATATTGGTATTAATGAATCTATGTTTTTTATGGGGATTTAGTGGTTTGGTTTTTTTTTCTTAGGAGTATTTTTTTCTCTTGGAATGTGGATCTCATTCAAGTGTTAGGTATACCAAGTGTTTGATCTAGGTGGTTTCATGAAATTTTTTTTATTAACCGTGATTTATTGTTAAATTTAAATTGGTTTTCTAAATTGTTTAATGTAATGATATATTATTATTGAAATGTGATGTTTTGAGAAAAAAATTTAAAATGCATTCTCCCTTTATTATTAATTGTGGAAAATGGTTTTCAAATCATTTTTATCATGAATTTGGAAGGTTTGATTATAGATATGTCATATGCCCTAAAATAATTTTAACTATGAAATTGTGAGACACTAAGTGTGGGATATTTGATAAATTGAAAGACTCCGTGTGTGGGTTATGGAACTTGGGAAACCAGGATAGTTTAGAGGGTGTCATATTTGGTTCAAGAACCTTTTGATGGTTTGTATAAACCTTTCATGTAATTACATTAAAACTATTGAAAAACGTTTTTATGATAGGGGCCTTACCTATCAATATTTTTACCTCATATATAGGCCTATTCTATAGGGATATCTGTGTATATAGTCATTTCATCACTAAAATGTAAGGATACTAGATATCCCTAATCCAATCTTCCCTAAGACTAGTTTCCATGGAACTTATTTTTTATTGTTTGTTTATAAAATAATTATTGAATGGTTTATTTGTAAATTATTTTTAAAGTGGTTTATATGTAAATTCTTTGAAAATGGTTTGAATATACATACTTTCTAAATTATTATAAAAAAGGTGGATTTCCATATTTTATTGAAAAATGTATAAGCTATATTTGATGCCTTGTCTATCTTTAAATGAGAATAATTGGTTTATTTAATAATGACATCTTATGAAATATTTGGTGGGATCATACTGAGCTTGTTTTTCTCACACCCTAAGTATACCATTGTGTGAGTGTAGAAATTTTTTTATTTGACATAGGTAATGGAAAGTATCTACATGGTGGTAATTGGTATCCATATTAGTATAGTGTTTGAGTTTGGTAGTGATTTACAGGGATGTTGGCCCTCATATCACATGGATATGGGTATTTTTGTCACAATACATTTGTTTACCTATTTTTTATTATCATCTATATTTACTTTTACTCTTTGACTTCTATTGTATGACTTTGTTTTGTTAGGTTGTATTTATTTTATAAATTCTTCATGTTTATCATTTTCTTTATTAAGGTAAAATAATTCTCAAAGGTAGTTCTTTATTCCCAAGCACTAGTCACCATCCCATGAGGATCAAGAACACTTTTTAGGCCTTTCCACGAGTCTTCTTGGGTGTTCAGTTCAAGGATGACTTGGGTTGGTACATGAAAAATGAGTATCAAAGGTAGTTTTTCATTTATGATATTGACGTATTAGGATTATTTAGTATATCAAAAGAAGGATTTTCGGGACTTAAGGGGTAGTTTACAAGAGATACCCTGACTATATCTCTTTATAAAGAGCCTTAAGTCACCACAATATGTTGGTAAGTATGTCTCACATCTTTATTTTTGATATAGTATCAGTTTTTTCTTATATTCTCTTGATTCAAATTGAGATTTCCATATTTTTTATGGAATATCTTGTCTCTTTCATGTATCACCATGGACCCCAAAAGGGTTCCTATATACCATTGAGAAGATTATTTGGATGATTTTCTATGAGGAAACCCATTATATGATCAAAATCTTGTTAAAGAAATTGTATGAGAGGTATATTCCACATATTAGGGTTTTTTCTCTACCAGAACTCAGTATAGGGAAGTATAATGAGGGAATAAAGAAGATAAATATAGATCCAGATAGTTTCTTCACAAAAAAACCCATTATCCATACAGGGAAATAATGATACCTAGGTTTCTCTCGGATCTACTGATCATAGGATTTCAGAATCTAGGTTTATTGATTGGGATTTCATAGTTTATGTCACTTCTTTACTTCTTAAAATCCTTCCTTCCTCTCAGCATGTGGGTCCCATTTAGTTATTGGGTAAATCAATTGTTTAAGGTTAGTGGTTTCATGAATATCCTTTATTTCATAAACTATTAGTACTTTATCATTTTAAATTGGTTTTATAAAATATTGAATTTCATGATCCATGATTCTTGAAAGCTGATGTTTTGGGATTATTTTAAAAAATTGATTATCCCCTTTGTATTGAGGATAGAATTTTTTTTGAAATAATTTCTTATTGTAAATTTTGGTATTTTGATTATTGATACTTGATATTCACTAAAACTATTTAAACTATGAAATTGAGAACCTCTAATTTTAGATTGGTTGAAAAAATTGAAAGTATATGCTATAGAACATGGGAACATAGAGAACATAAGAGAGGGGTAGATTTAGTACAATCATGAAGTGATGGATTTCAGATACATTATTTTCAATTATGTTCCAACTCTAACATAACTTTTTTATGATAAGGGGTTCACTTATTAGGGTATTTTCATCGTCCCTAAGAATATGTTTTAGGGATATGTGTGAACTTAGTAATTTGGTCACTGAGATGTGACGATACAAGATAACTCAATCCCGATCTTCCCTTGGACTATCTTCCATGTAATTTATTCTTTATTTTTTTATAAATTCAAAAGGAATTGTTAATTTTTCAGTTCTTTAGAATTTTTTAAATCTTGAAAGTTTTTTTGATGTATGATTTATAAATTGTTCTAAAAATGTTGTATTTCAACATTTTGTGGAAAATTGTGTACGAAATATTCAATAACTTATCTTTAATTAAACGGTAATTGTTTGTTTATTTATTAAATAGTAATTATAAAACTATTGATGGAATCCTACTGGGCATGTTTTTCTCACACTCTAAACATACCATCAGATTTGTGTAGATCTTCTTTTATCTAATGTAGGAAAAGTAATAGAAAAGGGGAGGTGGGTATCTGTGTTAGAGGGGTATAGAATTTATATGGTGACATAGTGGGATTTTGGGCCTCATGTCACATAGAGATGGGTTTTTATTGGTCTCAACTACTTTCGCTTATTTTTTTGGATTGGCATTTGTATTATCATTTACTCTTTGACTTCTATTTTTTGACTTTATTTTTGAATGGTGTCTTTATATTATATATTATATAATTAAAATATTATGTCAATTATTGGAAAAATAATTCATAAAGGTATTTATTGATTCTCATATGCTATTCTTCAACCCATGTGGATTGAGAATACCCTTCAGGACATGCCATGGGATGAATCGGGTGTCCGGTTCAGGGATAACCTATGTTGGTTTGTGATATTTCATATACAGATAAAATAATCATACTCACACTAACCTTAACATTTCATCATAAACTATAGTACTCCATAAATAACTTCATTTAAGGATAATTCAAACTCAAACTTTGAGATTTTAATTATCAGTTTACTTCATGATATATATTAGTATATATTCATATAAATATAATATAAAAGAATAATAAAATGTAAATTTCCTTTTGTATAACATTATAAATTTAATATTATCAAAATATTTTAAGAACATTAAGAAAACCATAAATAAAATATTATTTAACATATCATAAATGAGAGACTTCTAGATCAACCTTCTATTTTCTACACTTTCATGGGTTTTGTTAAACTCAATATATCTCTTTATAATTATTATAACATCACTATATGACCACAAAATAAAATCTTCCACAAAAATATTTAGTGAGTAAAATATATGAATCAATATGTTTTTAATAATGGGGAGACTTAAAAATCATATTAATAAGGTTCAACACCATGAACTTATCTATCACATTAACCTAACAACAACAAATGTTATAATGTTAATATGTTTTTCTATCTACTTAGAACTGTTTATTGATAATTCATCATATTTATTATAACCCTTTAAATAAAACCCTTTCATTGAAATTTTTTTATAACTATTTAAATTATTACATTAACTTGATATCATAAACTCATTTAAGAGATTATGTGACATTCACTTTATGTTTTCACTGTATAATATTGTTTTTAATATTAAACTCCCCTAATTTCAAACATACAACCACTATCCTCTTAAAAACTATATTATATTTTCAATATCATGATAATATATTCAAAATAATTTTTATTTGTAAATAAACATTATTTCCTTTTAGTTGGAATATTTAAAAAATAAAGTATTACATTCATATCTTATATGGTATTCTATGTGTTTGGAGTATTTTCTTGAAAGTAATATTATTATTTAAAAATTGTCAATAGTTTTGGTGGAATATCAATTCCACATATTTTAACAAACATTTATATAAATTTGTTTACCATGGATGAATAATTTTTACTCTTATATTCTTCTTTAGTATATTTATAAAGTACAATGAATCATAAACCATGTGTCAGATCTCATACTATATATAGACACTCTATATTACTAAAAAACTCTTATCATATAAGAGAAATAATATAAATATACACATACTCTAATAGTAGTCAACTGATCTTGATATGTTCCTTTGAAATAAAATTTTGTTATATAAACTCTTTACTTCAACATTTGAAGGAAAAATACAAGAAATATTAATTGTTACCTTGATTTAGAAATCTTTTGTACTCTTAATTTTTGTGAGTTATACATTTGATATTTCATACTATTCAAAATTAAATATTTTTTATTTAATTATGATACCTAACATGGAAATTCCATGAAACATCATAAACTGTTTCAGGTATCACAATAATTCCATCATTTGAAGTATTACTCCTCTTTTTTTATAACATCTTTGTGTTTTAATGACCTAGACTGGATACTTGAGGAAATATTTTTGGGATTTCTAACTTAATTTTCTTCTTCCAATTTCAGCATTACATACTTGTTTTGATGACAAGGAACTAGAACCTAGACATTATATTTCTTAGTTAAACTGTCCACAAAATTTTGAGAATATTAGTTAAACTTTTTTTAAATCATTCATTCTATCAGAACATTTCCATCAAGGAAAATAGAATTAATTCCATAACTATAAAAATCATTAAATAAGCCTTCATTTAATTAATACACTATATCATAATAATAATATGAGGATATAAAAAAGTCTATTTAGTCATATTTTATATAATGTCCTTAAAACCTTATGTGAATCATTTTATGCTTCTCATAAGAATCATGATTCACCTATTTAAATGACATCAATGATTTATTTATTTAGTTTTTTATTTCTCTAAAAAATAGAATTCCTCTATAAGAACATTTATTTTATTATAAATTATATAATTTTCTTACATTAAAAATCTCCATTTGAGGATTGATCTCAAAGTAAAGTTGGATGATTGTGATTTTATTCATCTACAGAAAAATATTATATTAGAGGAGTATCACATTTTAAAATTATTTAATAAGGAATTTTATTTAAATTTCTCTCACTAAAATTATTATAGCTTTTAAATTAATTATATCCATTATTGTATCAATAAGTAGATTCCATAATGAATTACATCAATTATCTTGTAAAGAAGGTATGAAAAATATATAGTAGACAACTATTATCAAACATAACATTTATTAATACTGGATAGCTGATTGGAAACTCTAACCAAATCCATTATGTGGATTCACTCAACTCGATTCCTATAGTATCTTAATGTTTGGGGTTTCCCCACTAAGTGAAAATCAAAGTAAATTATCTAAATAAAGCACCTAATGGTTATGGTGACACCATTACATAATTTCCTTACATATGATAATCTAGGGGCACTAGTCTTTGGAATGGACTTCCTAGTTGATGATCAAGGTCTTAAAAGGTGTAATTGTTTATGGAATATAACACATAGTTTTTTAAATAGGATTAAATCTCACTATATTATCTCATGTTATTCCCTTTATGTACGCATTCTTCTAATGAGCTGGTTTAAAATCATATTCCTTCTACAAAATAAATATGTTCAAACCATATTTATGTGTAACTATTTTCATAAATCATAGCTTGTGTTACTAAGCCAAATCAAAATCCAACTATATTTATACATATCCAAAGGAATCCTATACATAAAAAACATAAAACCCTTTCATGTTAAGTATTTTAATTAAATTAAATCAATAATCTCCATAAGAGTAATATTAGATCCACTGACAGTCAACCCTCACTTCTCTAGATAAGGCATAACCCTCTAGACCAGTGAGTAATATGACCCAAATTCCTTCTACCTGGGAGACATCTATCTAAAAGAGGCATCAATTTCCTAATAATTCAATAACTTAACATGTATAAATCATAATTAAATACTTAATTGAAACTCATAACTAATTAAAATCTAAATTTAAGGTTAAATAAAACTTTGTCCATTGTCATACCTAGTATGTAACTCATTATATACATGTATGATAATCTATTGAATAATTTTAACACTTTAAAATAAATCGTACACAAAAAAATTAAAATATAATAATTAAATATATGAATGAAGTAGAGAATACCATTTAAATAAATTAAAATTCACATATTTAAACATGAGATAAATAATGTATAGACAATTCATAAATCTAAGTAGGTCATATAAAAAATATAATTTTAGCTATAAATTATAGACATTCCATAATTAATAAACATAAACACTATATATTTATTCTCAATATGAACTACTTTATATTATTCATTATATGGAATTTACTCATATACATATATGAGATTATAAAAAATAAAACAATTTATATAAAAAATTGTATTATAAAGACAATTTAAAAAATCAGAATTGTAAATTTTAATTATTATTTAAACTTTAATCAAATCAATCATAAAAACACATTTTGAAGTTGTTTAAATAATTTCTCAAATTAGGAATTTAACTTAAACAATTCATACTTAGCAGTAGGAACAAATCATTATATAAATATGAAAAACTTTATATTTTATTCCTTATTTCTTAATTTACAGACATTTTTAAAATTACTCCTTTAATTTCTAAATAAAAAAAATTTAATTATAAATTATAATACATTCTAAATAACTGATTCTTTTCAATATTAACAGTTAATATTTATGAATATTTATTTATTAAATGTTTTATAAACATTTAATGAATTAATTAAAGACAATTTATAATTTATTTATATATTTAAACCTTAATAAGTAAAAAATATCCCAAAATTCATTTTATGAAAAATTTAAAAATTATATAATTAAATTAGTACTTTATTTTGGGGGGTCTATTTTTTAACCCAATATAAGATTAAACATGGTTTCTTATGTCATATTAAATTTCTTTTGTCTATGTAAGATTAATCTCATAATGACAGGGTTTTTATAGGATTAAACCACCCTACATAACATTATTCTAAGAACTGTGTGACACAAATTCAGTGGCTATGTAAGATTAGCAATTGAATATAAATTTAAACAACAATAATCTCACACAAGGTTTTGTGTAAGGATAGAAATAGTGCACATAAATATTTCATGAGAATAACTGAAGTTAATCTCATGCAGCATAGGGACTCACACCTTATAATAAGGGTTTGAATGGGATTAATCGAAATAGCAAAAAAAATACATGATATTAACTCATTTGAGATTAAATTAGCACCACTTTTTCAATGTATGGAAAAAAATCAGCATTTATGGTAATAACCCTTTCATATGATTAAATTCATGCATCATATTCCTTGCATGACACTAAACCTTAACAATTGATATATGAGATATATCCTTTATATAAGTTATTTTATGCCTATAGTAAGTTATGATATCACTAAATAGAGCCACCATTTGTATTAAATGACATGACTTATTCATAAATGATGATATGATTCTCTCTTTCTTAGAAACAGTATTTGAAAATCCGTTTTCAGCATAATGACTTGATTCAAATCATATAGAAAGGATTTAATAACATTCAAGTGTTTCTCATAATCTAATACGACTCAATAAATATAATGGGATAAATATAACACCAATAACCAAAATCATCAAGGAATAAAATATAACCATACATAAATATAAAAATAAATAAAATGTTGTATGTGCCCCTTATATTGAGGATTTCACCCCTCTATATTAATTAAATGCATGATGAAAATCACAAAGAGGAATCCAAATGATGTCCCTCAACCATGTTATATCCACAGTTTCAGATAGTCACTCAACATTCGGGTGGGATTCATGTTCACATCATGTTACTATAGTTCGTTTATAGGAAAAATTAGAAGGAAATAGATCTACAAAAGGGAGAGACTCGTCCAAGAACACATGAAAGAGTCTCACCCATATCAAATAAGTGATTACTTTTTATTTAGTGTTACTAATAAACTCCCAATTCAATATGAATTAATTAATACATTATGAGTTAGTGTAGGTAGTTACATTAACCATGTGATTCTTGAGCCAGGATCACTAAGTCTGACTCAGTGTTGCACATGACATCATTTGTGCCTCCCCATATGCAAGAGGTCATCGACTTATAGAGATTGAATGAATCATACAATGGGGAGACTATACCCTTAGTGTCAGATAACCATTATAGTAAACACATACAATATAAGAAATAATAATAATAAGATACAAAAATGAAACTCATGGAAGAAAAGAAAATATCATCACATGTAAAATCATAATGGAATACTATCACCATTACATAAAATTCAAAATTGACCTCAACATCTTGCAAATTAATGTACATAATAAATATAAGGCAAAAATAATTATTCAATAATGATAGTAAAATATCTAGAAGTGTGTCCCAACATCGCATTAACCTATTATACCTCGATCTAGTTAGTAGTCCCTTATAGGAGACCCTATAATTAGTTAGATCCTTGAGTATAAAGACTTCATATGCATCATTATTCCTCTACAGGGTGTGATTATAAATATAATAGGAAATCACCAATGTTCCCTTAGAATAAGTGAAGAAGATATATAATGGTGTTTCCATTGGAAGAAATAAATAATTAAATAAAAAAAATTATTTTAGGTCACGTACTCTTACCAGGACACCATGAACTCCCATCTATACTTACATTAGCTCTATGATATATTGAAGTGTTGGATGAAGCCTCATATGAAACAAAAACATATCCAGTTCCTTCTCACTCAAATAATGACCCCATGCCAAGTACCCAAACACAACCATCACATGTACCAAGCTATTCCCCCTCACATAGGAAAGGTTATAATCACCATTCTCATCATCCCATCCCGATTGGGATCATGATGATCCTCATCATCCCATCAATCATATACGATAACCTATCACTTAATGTAGGTCACATAAGTAATCTCAAAGAATTCACACTCACCTAGAGAATCCTGAATTCATCTTCTCCATCCCCATCCTCTAACTCAATATGGGGTTATATCCAATAACCAAAACACATCACATGTAAGCAGCAAAAACACTGGACAATAGAATACAATCCTAGAAGCTAACTCTAAGTCAAAATTTCCACTATATATAAACCTACATCCCCATGGTACATAGGTAGGTTTCATCCTTTTAGGTATCCTTACCCACCCTTTGACTTTAATAATCTAAATATATTAATATGAACCCACTCAATCACTTTGATGCCAAAAATAGGGTCTCAAATGGGTACATATACACCAGCATGAAAGTCAAGGCATTCAATATTGTATGTATCCTTTAGAATTATACATATATCCTAAAACAATCTTAATATTGTTCACTCACCAAATCTCACTATTCAATTTAGGAAAAAACCTCCATAAATATAACATCAACCCCAAACCCTCATATTACGTTAGAGAAGTAAAACCAAGAAATAGTGGAGTAAGAAGACACGTAGGGATTATGCTCACAAAGAGAGAGTCTCTGTGATTAATGGTGCTTAAAACTAGAGATATATCGGAATGGAGTAGAAAATTCATCAATAGGAAGAACCATGTTCTTCTAAACCAAGTTAATGTTTTGGGAGATGGGAGGGAATGTTAAAAGGTGGTGTAAGATTAAATTACAAATCTTCCCCTATATAAAACCACACATCTACATGGTTGGGATGTGACCACGGTGGTCTCCTCGAAACACACCCTCTTCTAGCCTCATCAAAACACAACTAGTAAGTGAAACTATGTGACTACCCACAAGTATCAAGCCTTACATCTATCAAAATATAATTGTAGAGTAATTTCTAAGGGTCATGGTGAAACCGGTCCTAGGAAAAGGAATTATCCCTCTATCAACACCATCACATAATGAATCTATTTCTCTTACACTATGAGCCCCCCCTCCCACCCCCAATCTATGATTCATGTCGTGATACACTTTTGTCACATTATGACTGCTTTCCTTGAGTAAAAGTCCAGTAGTATGCCAGTTTTGGTTTTCCCAAACCCAATCCTAATCCACAACCAATACTTCAAACAACCAAATATCATCAATATTCATTATAATAAATTTAATTTTAAACATAACTCACGTTGAAATTAAAAAATCATTGAACCCTCCCCCCCCCCCATAATGATTTTTCTTCCTCGAGAAGTGTCTCTTGGGATCCTAGTCAAATTGATCTGGGCACTACACCCACATATTAGATTCCCTCTCTTATTTATCCTCTAGGATTTTCTCAAGATTCCATACTTGGATTAGTGGAACTATCTTCCAATTCATTAACTTCTAATTCTAATCCACATTCTACATTAGAATCTCTTAAATGATGTATCTACCTCCAACTCATCATATTCATCACTAATCATAAGTTCCAGGTCAAGTTCATTCTTATAGATATTTGTTATATGAAATATATCATGTGTACGTTGATTTAAGGGGGAAAATATAACCAATAATACATTATCTGAATCTACTCTATATATTGAATTTACTGAAAAACAATGGTGTAATATTTCCATACCTCATAAAACATTGATTCTCCAATAATGGATACGTTGGTATGAATACTCGAACAACCATTATGAACAATATAGTTCATTACCTATGGAATTATTTTTATCACTTTCTACTCCATGTGATAACCAGCCACATTGGTATTAACTACTCCCACTCATCGGTATCCTAAACTATGCTTGTTTTTATCACCACTGACTCACCTACCTCCACCCAACAGAATAGAAATTGGAACGGCCTACCATAATGGATATATATGGATCAAGGATAATAATTATTGTTTTTTTCAAACTTTTCATAATCTAGATAGACATCCAATGATTCAATAAAATAAAGAATGTGTGGCCTGATCATATCCTCTACTATTTGTATCATCTTCGTTGACTGCCCATATGTCAATGAGTGATGCAATTGTACTTAGCTCTAGCTGAGAACCCATAGCCTTTTACAGGCCCTTTTAGAATCTCAATGTGAAACATGAATCTTGACATGACACTATGATCAAAAGTACCTTGTACATTCATATTATCTCCCACTCATAAAACCTAACCAATTAATTTATATACTGAGTATCCAAAAGGCAAATAAATACAATATCATCATCAATCGATTGATTAAAAACCAAATTATATCATGACCTATCAATGTCCTAGGCAGTTCTATAATAAATTCCATGGTCACTTAATCCCACTTCTATACTGGCACTATAAGGGTTTGAAATAAACCACGTGGTTTATGGTGTTATTAATTTACCCTCAAACAGGTAAAGAACAAATCAAAACAAAATTCAATATTCTTTCTCATTCCCGACCACCAAAATAACCTCTTAATATTTTAATACCACATGGTTTATCCTAGATTTACAACCCATAATAAAGTAATGGAGTCCCTAATCAGATCATTACTCATTAAAGTGAGTAACACAACCCTATAATGGATGTAAAATAGCTAATCCTTGTCTTGAGACCATCTTGGGAAATATCATCTCTCATAATCCATTCTTTCCTCATGAAACAAAAAAAATCCAAAATTAGATCTTGGATAGCCTTAGTGTGATCTAATAGTAAATAATTAATAATCAAGTGATAAAAATATGATTCCTTTCAACTCAATGGTGTATCTACCTACTAATAAACTAGTAGGATCATCAATTTAAACTCCTACTTTACTGTCAAAAAATCCCGCTCTAGATTTTTCCTACTCAGAGCATCCATAGAAACACTCCCCTTTCACAAGGAATATGTAATCTAAATATCAAAATTTTGAAATAACTTAACCCAATGTCTGTTTTAGGTTCAATTCCTACTAGTATAATATATACTATATGTTATTTTTTTAAATGTATACAATAAATATTTTACCCAAGAGATAATGGATCCAACACTTCAAGTAATGAACTATAACTGATGCATCCAAATCATGGGTAGAGTGGTTCCACTCACATGGTCATAGTTAATGAGACCCATTAGTGACTAAATGATCACTATGTATCATAATTTCTACCAATATAAATCTTAATTCATCATAATAGACTATATTACTTATCCATGTTTTTAGATGAATTATAATTAGAGTAGATGTCAACCTCTTCTTCAACTACTATCCCACCTTGTGCCTACAAGTCCACACAAACTTGACCACCTTCTTGGTAATCCTGATCATAGGCCCTGCTAAGGAAGATAATTCACAAATGTAGAATTTATAATATCCATCCTATCCAAGGAATATTTGGATCATGAATTCATTCCTGGTTCAATCCCAAGACATCACCACCTCTACTTTTGATGGATTGAATGAGATACTCTTCTTTGAGATCATGTAACTAAAAAATAACTCCTCATGAATCCAACGGTAAAACATTTAGTACATGTTATAAAGATCAGATAATCAAAGAATTTTCAACACAATATCCAGTTCCACAAAATTTTACTCCTAGGTTCATGAATATATTAATATGTCATCAAAAAACCCATGATTAAGGAATTGAGGTAGTGATGAAAATTTTGATTCATGATTCCATGAACATATTTGGGACATTTGTTAATTCAAATGGTATCATAAAGTAATCATATAACTCAAAACTACCCTTAAAAACTATATTTGATATATCTTCCACACTAACACATAACTTATGGAAACTCGATCATAAGTAAATATTAGAAAACTATTTGGCTTCCCTCATCTGGTCAAACTTGTTTTCAATCCTCAATAATGAATACTTATTATTCACTGTAATTTGGTTTAACTTCAAAAATACATTAACATCCTGAGGAAACAATCCACTTTATTGATTAATAAAACTAGAGCACCACAAGTATAGTTCAAATCAATAAAACCCTCACTTTAAGGTCATTGAATTGTGCATGCATCCCTTTCAACTCATTCAGTTCTATATGATAAGGGGGAAATGAAATGGGATTCATTCCCTACATGAGGAAAATCATGAAATTTATCTCCCTATTAAGATATATTCATGAGAAATAATCATGTAAAATATCCTATAACTTTTCCACCACTAGAGTAAATTTGTATGGAACTGTCACTTGATCAGCTTTTATAGCCATACCCACTATTTTCATTATTATCGATCTTACTTAACTAAATTTAAGTCCATCTATACCTACCTCTTCATCCCACTCACCCACTATAACATACTCATCTCCCTTAATTTAGGTGAAAACATCCACCTCTTTTATAATTTTACATGATTTTGGAATCACATAAAATATTTATACCAAAATGACATTGAAACTCATCATATCCAACGCTAGAGAATAACACTAATGAGCGTAAACTCCAAAAAAAAATATAGAACATGCTATAAATCTGTAAACATGATATATAATCTTACCAAGGGGTGTAACATGTAATAGAAACATAGGGGAAAATTACATGAAAAAATACACCCCAGATATAACTGAGGTAGAGATGAAAGAATGAGAAGACCTTGTATCGACCAAAAAACTAAAAGTGTTAAGGTGGTCAAAACTATACCTATAATAGTTGATTAATACTTAGATCCATCATTAGGAAATTTTTATAAATCATATAGTTATACAACCTAAAATCTATAGGAATTATATCATGATCCATGACTCATTTATGAAACTGGGCCCTAAGACATCGCCTCCTGCAGTTTCCCCTAAGACCCTCCACCATATCCACAGTATGATCTCCCCAACATAACCCTGATATATCTATAAGCTCCACCAATATAATCCCTCAATTCATACATCTTCCCTATTACTATACTTGAACTCAATTAGGATGCCTTAAAATTGAGGAATTGTAGATTCCACATCCTACAGCATGGAGAAATCTCCCTCAATGGACTAGATCATGCACTATAAAAATGTTAGATCCAACAACATAGATAATAATAAATGGAGAATATTCTAAATAATGGGATGAAATAAACCATACCCTATCCCAAATTCCTTTAACAAACATATAATATATCTTTAGGCCTAATATTCCAACCACTGAAAGATTCACTTATAGCTCCACTCAAAAGATCACCAACTAGCCTACCAAAGTAAGGAGGGATACCCATTACGGTGTCCTTTTCTAATCTATTCTAAATAGTGATGTATTTTTTTATATCATAAGAGTAATTATTCAAGTTGAATATCTAAATATGGAAACACATTTCAATTTGAAAATTTATCTCTAAATTTCTAGTATTTTAACCCTCATTTCTAGAAGACTGTAGAAAAAAATGGATCAAATCCCCAGAAAGAGTTATGTTTTAGTCCACAAACATCTTCCCCTATAGGATCTCCATAAACTGTAAATCTCAATCTTTCCATAATTTTATAGGGATAAAATATTCATAAAATATATTTTTTAAGGACTCCCAGGATAGACCTTCATATCTCTTAGCCTGAATCATCAATCCCCACCTTATAGAGTATCTATATATCATATACACGATCAAATATACCCACCCATCATCGAGAATCTGCACAAGACTGAAGATAACATCCAGAATATCATTATAACCCTCGAAATTATAAGGAACACAAACACACTGAAAGGTTATAGGGATTTTTAGCTAGAAATCCCTGGAAAAATATGTCAGCATAGGCCCTCTCAAATGGGCACCTCTTCTCCCACCAAAACTAAGCGAAAAACTCCTATTCAGAGTGGCTCTTCTATGTAGACCATTAGGGTATCATCAAGATCATGCTTATATTAACCTTATTGGAAATTTTGATACCTATAATGAACATTACATAATTTAAGAATGTCCTCTCATGTGTCCCTATGTGACTCTGTATTATTTTGAATGTCCCCTAATTCAACTTAGGCATTCCACAGTTTCCAGTATCACTACTGGGTTTCACTAACATATCAGTACACTATGACCATTATCTTATTTCCCAGTTTAGAAAGGGACACAAATCAGTGGATACATTTGAAATATTATTCAATGTATTCTAGTAATTAATGGAGTGTTTTATACTTGGTATGTTGGACTCAGTCCACTTGTAGTTTTTTTATTAAAGGAGACCTCATTTAGGGTTAGTACAAGGATTTAAGACTTTTCAAAATATTTTAGTTTTCTCTATTCAGATAGATTTATATATTTCACATGAAATATAATCCACCTTCCATGATTATTTGGGAAATATTCTTTGGTTTTTTCCTCCCCTTTCAAAATCCTAATATTCTTCAAATATTATACAATTTGTTTGGAATATTTTCTAAGCATTGAAAGTCATCTTAAGGAACGGTATAACCCTATAACTATGTATTTGTTTCAAAGTGGATGTATCAAATACCCAAGATGGGTTTTTTTTGGATTGGGGTAGGATTTTATTTTTTATGTCTTAATTAGGTGTACTTTAAGTCTTAGTATAACTATTTATCATCATGTTATTGATTGGGCCACCACCATCAGACATGCCAAAATGGTTTGGTAAAGAAAGTGGTTTTATTTAAATATGGTTATAATTTTTTTCTAGAGGGTAGAATAAGTTATCAAGCACTAATTAATACTTCTTAGGTTGGTAATTCTTAGGTTGGTGTTCCTGCCCCAACAAAAACTAAAAAGTCATTTATTTACCCCTAGTTGGTCCTTAGTCATGACCTTGTATGGAATGTGACTCTGAATTCACTAACCTCTCTAATGAATGAAAATAATGATGATGGATTTTGGAATTCACTAACATCCATGGCTGGTGAGACTACATCCTCAAAATCACGGGAGACATTGGGTGGTAGGATTATACCATTGAGTAAGACTGTGGGTGTTTCGATGATCAGGAAACATATACAATCATAGTGTTTCCTATATAATTCAAACAAGCTTTGAGGAATCATGATGATCCTCCACCTCATGTATTTTATTTTAATTCTAGTCTTTTTTGCCTAAATTTTGAATTCCAAATGTCCCTTGATTGTATTTAATAAAGACAGAGAAAGGAACTGTGAATTATATGCAATAGTATTCTTCTTCCTAGAGTATTGGTACTTGTGTACAAGAGATCAGTCTAAAAATAAAGTAATATAAAAACATCAATATATTAGGTGATTATGTTATGTTTAATAATGATTATGAAGAATGGTAAATATAAAATTAAAAGTGGATGAGGAAACAAACATGTGATAAATATTCAGATCTTGAGTTAGTTGAACAATGACAAGAAGAGGGAGTTTTTATTTCAGCTGATGATCTAAAAGTGGAAGATGATACATCATAGGAATACTCTGACTATGAATTGGAAAGATAAGACTCAAATAATTTTCTATTAACATGTGAATAATATGATGAATAGTGGGTTTTATTATAGGAGTTACTTAGTTAATAAAAGAAAGAAAACCATACCCAAGAATGACTATGCTGATATACCTTTATTGGTGGCCATGATATTAGAAGAAAAGAATTAGAATAAAATATTCATGTTAAATCTCTAATAAAATTTAAATCATCATCCAAGGAGGAAGTTAGAAATCACCATCTTGGTCTTGAATTCATAAAAGGATGGGAGGAAGAAGAGATATAGGGGCTCACCCAGTATAGTCCAAAACCTACGATGCTTGAACCTAAAAAGGACCAATCCACTTAGATTCATGGTCCAATGGATAGTTTTTATAGTATGGACATATAACTCCACCACAGATATGGGGAGAATAAAAGGAGAATTAAATTTCAAAAAAAAAACCAACTACCTTGGGTCTATTACTACACTCCAAGGAAGAGATGCTCAGAGAGGTGCTAGAAATCACTACCTCTCTAGAGGAAATCAACAGAATGTATGAAAGAGAGCTATGAGTCATCGCTAATAAGGCACAAATTTCATGGATCATCACCCAGGATTTCATATTGATCCATGAGTTTAATTAAGGAAATAATACATTGAAATAGTTTATGAAGACCCGGGACATGATGGCCAACTATTTCAAGGACCATATTAAAGGTGAATCAGAGAAGAGGGAATTTTCCATCAAATGGATTCTACATAAGGTGCATAGTTATAAAATTTAAAAAATTTATAGAATTAGATTATGATATCCAATATAGATTAATTTATATTTGTTGGTCATCATTTTTTCAGGTTCTCACTCATCCATTAAAATAGGATTATCTTGAAATTGGAAAATTATATATTTGAGAGTGATATACAAAAAAAATATTTTGAAAAATGAAATTTTAACAAAATTCATGTAGTTAACAGGTGCACATGCACACAATAATCCTAGGAAATGAACTATATATATCTACCCACTACCACTAAGCATCACCATTTAGCACTCACTTAAGGCCTAAGATCAGGTCATTAGTACTGGTATGTTTATTGTAATAAAAAATAATAACAAACATGGTCAATTTAATTTAATTAAATCTAACTAGTAATGTATTTTGGAAAACATAAAAAATATTATTGTTGTAATTTAATAAATATAACCATATATAAATCATAATAAATCAAACATATGATAGGTGAACCTACATAATTGTCCATGATGTATTAACTCACCCACTCTCTCCAATTAGGCTGAGAGACAGTTTCATAAAATATAAAAATACAATAATTCTAGGTGGATAGCATAGAAACATAACATTTCAACCAATAAAAGTAATATTGTTGCCCTATTAACTCATTTTATCACTATACAAGGGTTTTCTAGACATAATAATAACTTTCCACTTGATTTTTGGCCATCCTATCCCCATTCTACCAAGCCGAAAATAGTAAACTGGGAGAAAATGGGATATGATACCATATTTTATATACTTTTGGGATCACTTAGTTTGATCATGTATAACACATGACCTCATGCATGCCTCCCCATATGAAAGATGTTTTTGACTAGTGGATAGGGACAAAACCATACCATGGTGAGGCTATACCCTCAGTATAAGATAACCATCAAAATAAATCCATATAATAAAAGTAGTAATAGAAATTACTAGTATAAAATATAGAAAAAGAAATCGGTAATATAATCACATTTATTTTCATAATGGAATACAATAACTAGTCTATAAAAGTCAAAATATAACCCAATGTGTGGCAGGTTAATATACACAATGAAAGAATGAAAATAATAATTGAGGTGTTGCCACCTTGAGTTTATTAGTTTGATTTATTGAAAAATTATAAGATGTTCGGGGAAGTTAATTAGGTGTATTAAGGATTTGGGATTTGTAAATTGATTTCATGACATTAATTACATGGAATTGCTTGAAATTACATAAAATTTCATTAAATCAAATAGTTCTTGATAAGTCAATAATGCATGGAAAATGGTGATACATGATTACATGGAATTATATGTTACTTAATAAGGAAAGTATGTATAAAACATAGTGATACTTTCATGTAAGTCAAGTGGAATCATATAAATTTCAGGAACATTTATTGTATGAATCTTTATAAATCTATCATACTCATTATTTTTGGGAAGTATTAATATGTTTTCTTGGATTTATTCAGATCTAATAATAGCGCAAACTTTTCATACATAGATATTGCATCTAAAATAGATAAATATTCATTACATAACATAAAAACCGGTAATATAATCGTATAGGTTTAGTGTCTTTAGAAATTGGTAAACATAAAAAACTAATTCATAAAACTTCTATATCATCTCTTTATTTTTCCTTTATAACTAGAACCCTTTTTTAACACATCTTACTTAATATCTTTCTTTATATCTTGTGGAAAAGAAACATAATAACTATGTGATCTCAGATGCTCAGGAAGGTTAATCAAGGGAGATAACATATACATGAGGGAAAAACAATGTGAAAATAACTTTTGAAACTTATATCATGCATATCAAATATCATGATATCATGTTATGGGATAAATAATTGAAGTTTATGAAGAATCAAAGAACATATTCCATGAGAACATAACATAAATAATGGAATTTTGGAATACACATAAGAATATAAAATCATTTTCGAATTAGTTAAATATCACTTACAAGACCATCATAGTGGAAAAATTCATTTACTAAACCATGTTCACTCCCCATTCCATATATGTATTTCTGAACCGATTTCACTCCTTATTCTAGTCCTTTCTATATCATGAGATATGAATATTTAACCAAATCATTAGAGATAGATATACTTCCCACCTATCACATAATGAAAACCATACATTTGTGTTCCATAAGAACATAATTAATTCATCATATTAGAACACATAAAAAATGGTTTTCATAAACATTATTCTATCATAACATAACCCATGTAAAAGAACTGTGTTTCATAAATATCACTAAATCATAAAAATAAACCAAAAATATAAATAATAAGGATATTATCCTTGAAAAATATCCCCAATAATTCATAAGTAAGATCATATAATTTCATTTCAAATGGAATTTAATTTTGATAGATCACTTGAAAATAATTCTTGAGGAAACTTTCCTTTCTACTTTGAAAACAATGTATTTTATTAAAATGTTGTGCAATTTTAAAATACAAAATTTCTAATAAAATAAACTTATAAGATTTTAAGGGGTTATTCAAGTCATTCAAGAATCATGAAAGTGTAAAAATATGATCATATTGTATAAGATAAAAAACATTTTTTTCTTACTTTTTCCCAAAAAGTTGCAAATTACCTCATTTGGTAAACGAAAAAAAATATGACTTTAAAAATGTTTTTTAAAAATTAAATAATGGGTAAAAATAAATGTAAAATAAATTACAATAATAGTAAAAATATTTTAAAAAAAATTATGAAACATTTACATGTAGTATAGTTATTCCTTATCAAATACTAATATGTAAATAATCCTAAATAAAAATGAGTGTAAAATTAACCCTTACCTTAAGTCCAATTTCCTTCATACGTATCCAAAACTCATAAATAATGTTTTAAATAATGTTATTAATATATTATAGAACAATATTACTATTTATTATATCATATATGATCCTATTATATCATCTAATCACTCATTTGTTAATAATGTTTTGTTGTTACCCTTCTTTTGGGTGTTAACTACTTCATTTTCCTATGCATGTTTTGTCATATAAGTCTCAGTTATTATGCATAGGATATAGTTACATCATTTAAAAAATTATATTAAATTAATATGTATCATATTTATTCATTATATTAAATTTTATATAATAATTCTTGAATGGTGAACATGGAAAATGAATCACATCATATTGTGGAGACTGTAGGTCATTTGTACGCACGAGCGATGGTATCATTACCTTAGTGATGAAATGGTAAAGAAGTGGATAATTTATTTTTTTTAAATCAATATAATGTTATAATTTTCATGTATATATATATATATATATATTATTTTCATCATTATACCCATTAAAATTAATCATTGATGAAAAACATATTACACGACGGTGTGGAGACGGTAAGTCATATGTACGCACGCATGGTGCTTTTGTTTTTTATTGGATGGATAAAAGGTGGAATATGGTTGTAACATAATAATAATAACATCTAGGAATATATTTTATACTATATTTATTACTTTATAATTTAAATAAGACATGAATATGAAATATAAGTAGAAATAATTTTGAAATAGTTGGTAAAGATGATTACATCTTCTTTAGAGAACTTCCTTTATATCTCCACTTAGGGACACAATGGTTAATATTTTTAGAAGAAAAGAACCTATATACTGTGTATAAGGAAGTTTATAAGAGAAATATGTTGGGGATGGATGATCATGAATGCCAAATCTGAGGTGAATAAGTGAGGGAGGAGGTGTCCTTTTATAATTTATTTGAGGGTAACTTTTCAAATTTTGAAAAATATTAATTTATAATAAATTAAGTATCAATTGAAATACCTAAAAAATGCATGTATTTGAAAATAATATGTGATAAGGCTATAATATCAACAACCAATATATTTTATACAAGTTTTGGTATTATTTTAAACCTTTTATTTTGATTAACCCTTAGTTAACCTATTATAATTTTAACTAATGTAACAAATTTTTCAATATTAAAAGGTTCTAATTTTTACTTATGTGATGTAAATTATTTCATAAATTAATAATTTATAAATATTAGACCATATTTTAATTATTTTGCTTTTTAAAAAAAAATTCATAATTTCCAAATAATTTAATAAATTATTATTTTGATAAAATATAATTAGTTTCAATTTAACACTATTCATTACTTGGATTTTCAAACAAATCAATATAATAATTTAACATAAAAAATAATATTTTATTATACCATAAGATTTCATGGTCATCTATTAAATTCATTTATCACATTAATTATTTCAAATTTTATTTATTTTGTTATGTCTAATAACATTTAATTGATATTTATATTATTAAAATAAGAATTGTATCAGTTTTTTGTAATTATTTGGTATAATTATGTGTTCACTAAAATGATAAAACTAAAATACCATGATTAATATAAATCTTCTATATTTTATAATAATACTTATATTTCAATGTATCTTTTGGTTAACCCTGTATAAAAAATGATATAATATTTAAAACATGAATGCGACATCATTAAAAATTTTTTAAAAAAAATATTATAAATATAAAAATATCATCTAAGTGGATAAAAAAATAAAAAAATAAATTTTTATAATTAAAATATGTTTATTAAGTTAAAAATTAACAATAATATTAATTCATAACATACCTTTTTCCCCATGTGGACACCTAAAGGGTATTTATGAAAAAGAAAGTGACCTTTTGTGTCTTTCTTTGATTGAAATATTATATAAGTCATTTTCATGGAAAGGTTTCCATTAAACAACTTAATTTATGTCTTTATGTTTTGAGGGTAGAATTATCTTAATCCAATAAAATTTCGTATTGTGTTAGGGTCATTTTAAAATCTTTATTATTTTATTTTTAACCTAAATTTCCTAATTTACTCTTTACCATGACACAAAAATTTACCATGGTTACTCTTTATGTTGTATAAAAAAAGGGAACTATTCGATAAATTTAGAACTTATGAATCTTAATTTTTCATCTATTTTTTAAAATTCAAAACATAGAAATTGTAGAATCTAATTTAAAATAAAATGGGTAAAACGCCATGAAAAATAGTTTTTCAAAAAAAATGCCATTTAAAATATAAAATGTTTTTATAATAAATTAAATTATAAAATCTATTTAAAAAAAATAATTGGATTATTTTAAATTAAAATTAACTTATTAAAATTTAAAACTAATAAAAAGATATTCTTACCTTATAGTGACTTTAAAAGAAAACACAATTTTCAATCAAAATCAGTATTTTCACTATTCCTTAAAAAATAAATGTTTTCATAAAAATATAATGATGATTTTAAAATTGAAATTAATTATGTAAAATGTATTTTAAATAAATTATAAAGATTAATATTCAGTCATAAATATAAAATTAAATAATTTTTGAAGAAAATTAATTTTCAAGAATAATGTGATTTTACTAAAAATTGTGTGATTATTTTCTATGCACTTTCCAATACATTTATATTGATTTAGAACATTATTATTATTTAATAAATTAGTTGTTAATATTTATTCACACCAATTTTTTGGCTAGGTTATTATAGTAATTTAATATTAGTGGTGTCACATGGTTTTTTCAAACTCACGGTTGCGTGCAACCCAAGCTATTAAACAATTAAAATTATTTAAAGAGAAATATTTATTAAAATATCAGGTTGTTACATTATACGCCCCATAAAATAAATTTCACCACAAAATTCATCACTTGGATAGAAATAGATGAGGATACCTCTTCCTTATCACATCCTCATGTTCCCACATAGCTTCTTTAAATTGGTGGTTCCTCCATAAAACTTTAACCAAGCGAGTGGTCTTATTTTGTAGAACTTTATTTATATGATCTAGAATATCAATTATTAGTTATTCATAAGAAAGGTATTTCTCTATCTGTATGAATTCTGAGTTTAGTATATGTGAATGATCAGGTATGTACTTTATCAGGATAGATACATGGAACACATCATTAACTTGAGAGATATTTGGTGGAAGGATCAATTGATAAGCTACCTTCACAACACGATCCTAACTTTCAAAAGGACTGATATACCTTGGGGTTAGCTTTACCTTCATTACAAATATCAACACTCACCTCCTGGGATATATTCATAGAAATACCTTGTCACCCACTTCAAAATCTTGGTCTTTTCATTGATTGTTGGCATAACTTTTTTGTCTACTCTGAGATGTTATTATATGTTATTGAATGGATATAACCTTCTTTTCCATTTCCTCAACTAGATCAGGTACCAATAGCTTTCATTCCCCAAATTAGCTCCAATATATTGTATTTCTATAATTCTTATCATATAAGGATTCATAAGGAGCCATCTTAATACTAGAGTGAAAGCTATTATTGTAATAAAATTCTACCATGTTAGATGTTGATCCAAAATACCTTTAAAATCCATATAGAATGCTCTCAACATGTCTTCTAGAGTATTAATTTCAATATCAAATTGGAAATATACCTGAGGATTACAAGAAGTTCTGAAGATTAACTTTATATCCAGATCCTACTAAAGACTTCTCCAGAACATCAAGGTAAACCCCAGTTCCTGATCAGATATAATGGAAAGTGGTAGTCCATGTGATCTCATAACATCATTAATATATTTTCTTTAAATATTATGAAGAGATAAATCTTATCTGATAGAATTTTTTTTTTGACTGTGTAAAGCGATCAGTTATATCCCGCATATCATTATAGCCTTTAGATGTTTTGGTAAGTCCAACGACAAAGTCCATGGTGATGTTTTACCATTTCCATTATGGAATGGGTAATGGTTATAACATCCACTTAGACCACTATATCTCAACCTTAACATTCTAAAAAACTAAGAACTAAGAAACGCATTCTACAATATCTCTCTTTATTCCATCCCATCAAAAATACTCTTTTAGGTCCATATACATTTTTTTGCTTCCTGGATGAATAGATAATGATTAAATATTATCTTAATCCAATATATCCTTATTTAATTCCATTATGGTAGGAATAAAAAATATTTCTTAAACCTTATTATTCCATCACAATCAAAGTTTAAGTTAGGAATATTTCTCACCTACTTTAAAATCTCTATATATTCCTTTTATGCCTCTTATTTTTCACTTGTATAGATTGTTGAACATTCATTTGATAAAGATAATATTTCTACCATTTCTTTCATGTTTCTTGAACCATCCTTTTCAAATCCATAAATATTATATATTTTTTGATCCTCATCATAGATAGGATAAAATTTTCCTCTGAACTCAAATCATATTCCACCTTGTTCACTTTCCTAGGGTGGTAATGTATTGAGCAGTCATAATCTTTAATTAAATACAACTATATTATTTTTTGAATATTTCACTCTTTTTGAGTGAAAATACACATTAAACAAATTTATATGTATATATGTCACACCTTTCTCCATAAATATAATGACTATGTTTCTTTAATTCAAAAAATACCAAAGATAACTCTGAATCATGAGTTGGGTAAAATTTCTCATGAATTTTTAATTTTCATGATGTATAAGCTATCATTATATCATTTTTCATGAGAAAACATCCCAACCCATTCTTGGATGTATCACTATAGATTATAAACCTTTATCCACTACATGTGAGTGCGAGCACAGGTGAACTAACTAACCTTTTTTCCAACTCCTTGAAATTCTATTCACATTCTTCCTTCCATAGGAACTTAACTCCTTTCGGAGTCAACATGGTTAGGGGATTAGATAATAGTGAGAAGTATTTCCCAAAACGTTGATAATATCTAGCCAAAATAATAAATATTTTGATATCATTTTCTTTTTTTGGTCTACTCTATCATTCAATAACTTCAATCTTTTCTATATCCACACATATCCTCTCTATCGAGATTATTCAACCCAAAAATAAAACATTTTCGGAGCCCAAATTCCCAAATGGTAAATTTTTCCAAAATATTCTCTCACAGGGTCTTAAGTACAATATTCAAGTGATCATAATGTTCTTTTTTTCGATTTGAATATATAAGAATATCATTTAAAATGACTAACACAAATAGATCAAGATAGTCTCTAAAGACTCTACTAATTAAATCCAAGAAGATAGTGGGAGAATTAGTAAGATCAAATGGAATAACTATAAATTCATAGTCTCTATACCTTGTACAGAATGTTTTATTGGGTATATCATCCTTCTCTACCCTTAGTTAATGATATTCATAATTAATATCAATCTTATAAAATAATTTTGCATCACATGGTTGATCAAATAAGTCACAAATACAAGGGAGAGGATATGTATTCTTAATAGTGATCTTGTTAAGATCCTGATAATCAATTTAATCTCTCATTAATCCATCATTATTATTAACAAAAAAAATAGGTTCTCCCCAGGGTGATTTACTAGGGTGTATGAATCATTTTTCATCATTATCTTGGGGTTGATTCTATAATTATTGCAACATGATTTGGTCTATTCTATAAAGAGTCTTGGAAATAGTCATAGCACCCGGTATGAGTTCTATTGAAAAATCAACATCACAAATCATGGAACACCTAGTAATTATTCTTATAAGACATCAATATACTTCCATACATTATGTGTATCCTTAATAGTGAGGTTCTTCCCAACCATTTGAGATATATAAACTTCATTTATAGTAACTAAGACCCATAAGATAGATTTAATTTCCACAAGAAGTTCATATTCATCATTGTATTGATATATGAACATATATTCATTCAAAATATGAAATATGACTTCCATTACTCATAAATTGATATGAGATCCGTATAGATGAAGACAATCCATGCCAATAATAACATCAAATTCAAAAAAGGAAGGATAATAGAATTTGTATGAATAACTTTCCCAAAAACTTCAACATTAAAAGAATTATAAACCTATGATCCGATAGTTGTTCCATTAGGAATTTTCATAGCTAAATCAACATCTAATTGTCGAGGTAATACAATGACACCCATATAAAATTATTTATAAATAAAAGATTTAGTGAATCTAGAATCAAATCAAACATTTCTTATTTTAGTGTGTATGGTAAGTGTACCTTTCACCACTTCATTATCATACTCCACATCACCAGTAGCGATCACATGAGATTAACCTCTGCCTTTGTCCTTACATGGCTTCCAACATAAATAATCATCAATAACCCTTGGATTATGGCATTGGTTATCATAATTCCCATTTTCCTTTCACTTGAATCATTGAAGTGTGGGATGTGTATTGTGTGCCACCTTTTCTCTATTCAAATCATTATCTATATTTTTTTCATCACATCAAAAGTAAAATTCATGATGAACTTCTTTCCCACATATAAAAAAATTACTAGTCCCCTTAAGACAGCTTCCTTCATGTTTATTTCCACAATTGGAGCATAAAGTAAATCTCATCTTTTTTCATTATGGTTTTTAGATTTTGTCTTGAATTCCATATTTTTTATCAAACCCATAATATTGATGTGAAACTCAAATCTATATCTCATCCATGATATCACATCGAATGATTTATTCATAGCTACTAAACTCCCTTATGGCTAACACACTTCTAATAACTGGTTTTAAGTCACTAAAGAATCAATCAACCTTACTTTCATGTCAGATTATAATTCTAGACGCTTACCTTTCAAGTCTTGTAAAATTATATTCATAGGTACTAATGGATTCATCATCCTTTTACTTATGCATGATGAACTCTTTATCCATGTTCATATTAATAATGTGAGGAAAGTACTTATTGAAAAATAAGTTCATGAACTAGTCCCATTCCATAGAGTCAATTTCATCTTGTTACCTCATATTCTTGATAATATTTCACCATTGATTTTCTTCACCTTTCAAATGATAGAAAGAAAAAATGAATTTCTCATATTCTGAACATTAGAGAACTGAAAATATCTTTTCAGTTATACAAATTTGTTGTTCACTAACTAGTGGATTAGAATACCCACTGAAAGAAGGTGGATGTGTCCTTATAAAGGACTCAGTATAATTTTTTCCCTATTTTTCTCATTCATAATTCCTGTATGATTCATTTCTTGAGAAATTTGTATAATCATAGAAATGAGATTTTTCATTCTGACACTCTTAACATTTTGTTCCTCAAGAGGAAAATCATTGAATTTCCCATTTCATTTATCATTAATGAGGTTCCTTCAAGTTCCCTCTACTTACTAAAACCAAAAATTGTAGTGTGAGAAACACTAATAATATTAGAAAAAACAAATAATCATTTTAAATTATTTATAAAATTTCATGTCAGGATACCTTAGGTTTTATCCTAGTTTATTCATGACCATTAGCAAAACTCAAAAATTTAATCCTATACATAGAGTTAACCTTAGGGTTATTACTAAGATCTTCTCATCCTAGTTTCCAAATGTTAACTAAACATTTCTAGGATACCAAATATAAAACACAAAACTTTTTATAAAAATATATTAAATATAAAATAGAATAACATTTCAATAAATAACATAAAAACCAATCAAGAACCTTATAGGTTTAGTGTCTTTGAAAATTAAGAAATATGAACAAATAAGTCATAAAACATCTACATCATCTACTTATTATTCCTTCATAACTAGAACCCTTTTTTGAAATATCTTACTTAATGTATTTCTTCATATCTTAAGGAAAAGAAACATAAGAAAGGGGTGAGATAAAATGCTCAGTAAGGGTAATAAAGAGATATATCATAATAATAATGGAATAATAACATGAACATAACCTTTAAAAATTATATTATATATATCAAAGACCAGGATATTATGTAATTGGATAAAACATAGAAGTTCATAAAGAATCAAAGAACATATTCCATGAGAGAATAACATAAGAAATGGAATTGTGACATATATATAAGTATAGAAATTCATTTCTGTATTATTCAAGGATCATATATAATACCATAATAGTGGAAAACATCTATACTAAATCGGATTCACTCCCTATTCCAGTCATGTATTTCGGAACCGAGTTTACTCCTCATTCCATTCACGTTTACCTCATGAGATATAAATCTTTAACCAATGAATTAGAGGGAGATATAGGTCCAACCCATCATAGAATTAATACCATATATATGTGTTCCACAAGAACATAATTCATTAATTATATCATAAACATTAAAAATAAATGGGTTTCATAAACATCATTACATCATAACATAACCCATTTAAAAGAAATGGGTTTCATAAATATCATTACATCATAAAAATAAACCAAACATTAAAAGAATATGGAAAGTATCCCTGAAAAATATCCCCAAAATTTCATGATTAATACCAAATAATTTTATCTTAAATGTAAAATAAATTGTATATACCACTTGAAAATAATTCTTGAGAAAAATCTCATTTCTTCTTTAAAACAATTTATGTTCTTAAAATGTCAGGTAATTTTAAAAGAAAACAATTCTTGGAAAAACCCTTGTAATCTTTTATGGTAATATTCAAGTCAATAAGGCATCATGAAAGAATAAAAATGAATTCATTCTATATAATTTATAAAATCATTTCTTTTGAACTTTTTCCAAAAAAAGTCACAAAGTACCTTGTTTGGAAAACGAAAAAATATATTTCTTTCAAAATATATAGTAAAAATTCACACAAGGGTAAAAATGAATTCAAAAAAATTGAAGAGGAATAATAAAACTATTTTTGAAAACATTTTTCATAAACATGGACATGGATGAAAAAATTTCACCAGTGGATATTTTCATATAAAAAATCCTGAATAAAAATGAGATTATGAAATTAACCCTTACCTTAGGTCTGATTTCCTTTGTACGTTTTCAAAAGTCTTGTATAATGATATAAATAATGTTATTAACTTATTACATAACTATATTAATATTTATGATATTATATATGATCCTCTTATGTCATCTTCTCACCCATTTGTTAATAATATTGTATTATTTCCCTTTTTTCAGGTGTTACATGCTTCATTTTCCTATGCATGTTGTTTTTCGTATAATTCCGAGTTCTTATGCATAGGATATAGTTCAGTTTTTTATATAATTATATTAAAGTAATATATATCATATTTTTTAATTATATTTACATTTTTATAATCATTATTTAATATTGAACATGGAAAATGAATCACATCGCGTTGTGGATATGGTGGGCCATACGCATGCATAAGGAATGGTGTCATTCCTTTAACGGTGAAATGGTAAATAAGTGGATGGTATATTTTTTCAGAATGAATATAATGTTATAATTATCATATATATATATATATTATTTTCTTCATTATACCCATACAAATAAAGTGGTGATGAAAAACATATTACGCCACGGTGTGGAGAAGGTAAGTCGTATGATTGCACTCATGATGCTTTGGTTTTTTTATAGGATGGATAAAATATGTAATATGATTGTTCCATTATCATAATTTAGGTTATTATTTATTTATTAATTTATAATGGAAACAACACATGAAGGGGAAGTATAAGAATAAATAATTTTGAAAGAGTTGGTAAAGATGATTACCTCCTCTTTATTGAATATCCTTTAAATCTTCATGTAGCGACAATGGGGTTAGTATTTGGAGAAATCCAAAAACCCTATAATGTGTCTAGGTAAGGTTAAAAGATAAATAAGTGTGTTATGACCTATATTTAAGGATAAATGTGATGTGAATAAGTGATGGATGAGGTTCCCTTTTATAATTAAGATGAGGGTCACTTTTTGAAATTCAAAATATATTAATTAATAATAAATTCAATCTGATCCAAATACCTCAAAATTACATGGATTTGAAAATAAGACGAGATAGGGCTATAATATAATCAACCAATATATTTTAAACATTTTTTTGAATTATTTTAAACCTTAACATTTTTATTAACCCTTAGTTAACTTATTTTATTTTTAACTAAGGTGACAACTTTTGCAATATTAAAAGGTTATAATTTTTTACTTATGGGATGTAAATTATACCATAAATAAACAATTTATAACATTTTAGACCATATTATAATTATTTTTAACTATTATTAATGTTTTATTATTTTTAAATAATTTAATAAAATAATATTTGGATAAACTATCATTAGTGTCAATTTGATACTATTCATTACATGGATTTTTAAAATTATGAATATAAAAAATTAAACTTCAAAAGGAATATTTCATTATATCCTTGATAGTTCAAGGTCATCAATAAAATTTATTTATCACATTAATTATTTCAAATTATATTTATTTTAATATTTTTAGTGACATTTAATTGATATTTCAATTAATAAAATAATTATTGTATCAATATTTTGTAGTTATTTAATATAAATAGTTATTCACTAAAATTAAAAATAAAATTACACAATGAAGATAAATTTTCTATATTTCATAAAAATTTTATAGTATAATATATCTTTTTACTAACCCTATATAAAAATTGATATAGTATTTAAAACATGAATGTGAGATCTTTACATTTTTAATAAATAAAATATTATAAATATCATAATCTCATCTAAGTGGACAAAAAATTAAAAAATATTTTTATTAAGTTAAAAACTATTATTAATATTCATTCATAACATACATTTTCCCCATGTTGACAGATGAGAGGTATTTAAGACAAAGATAGTGACATTATGTGACTTTCTATTATTTAAATATTTTATAAGTCATTTTCATTGAAAAGTGTCCATTAAATTACATAATTTAGACCCTTTTGATTTAAGGGTTTATGTATCATCATCTAATAAATTGGTTTAATGTGTCAGATTCATTTTATAATCTTTAACATTTTATTTTTAACCAAAATTAATCAATTTTCCTTTTACTCTGGTAACAAAATTTACTATGGTTACTATTCATATTGGCAAAAAATAAATGGTTCCTATTTAGTAAATTTAGACCATATGAATCTAAATATAAAATCAATTTTCAAAATAAAAAAAATATAAGTTTCATAATTTAATTCAAAATAAAATCAATAAAATTCCATGAAAAAGAGTTTTTCAAAAAAACTGCCCTTTCAAAACATAAAATGTTTTTATAAAAAAATAATTTATGAAATCCATTTAAAAAATAACTAGGTTGTTTTAAATTACAATAGAATTATTAATTTTTAAAACTAATAAAAACAAAATTTTACCTAGTAAAGACTATAAAAGAAAATATAGTTTCTAATAAAAATCAGTATTTTAACTATTCCTTAAAAAAATAAATGTTTTCAAAAAAACATAATACCGAATTAAAAAATAAAATTAATTATTTAAAATTCATTTTCTATAACTTCAAAAAATTAATATTCACTCATAAATATAAAAAAACTATTTTTTGAGTAAATCATATTTTTTAAGTATAATGTGTTTTTACTAAAGAAATGTGTTATTATTTTCTAAGAATTTACTAATAGATTCTTATTAGGTTGTGCCTTTGATTTTATTTCATAAATTAGATATTAATATTTATTAATTACAATTTAATTTCTAGGTTTTGATGTTAATTTTATACTTATAGTGTCTCATGTATTGATTAAACTCACATTTGAATGAAACATAAGCAATTGAAGAATTAAAATTATTTAAAGAGAAATATTTATTCAAATACCAGGGTGTTATGAATCAAGTATGTTTAATTTATAAAATAAATAAATTTATAGATAATAACAAAATTGTATTGTGAGAAGTTGAAAGAATATTTTTAAATTTATTAAGGTTATAACCGATGATGGTCGTGTTCATGGGAGGCTAATTCATTATGAAAGGAATTTATTTTTATATCTGATGCCTAAAACTGATTTGAATATATAGATTTTGTAACTATTTTTTTAGTTTAATAGTATATATTGTTCCTCAATTATAATATTATAAAAACCTTAAAATTAATACCCAACTATATCCAGGCCATTGTAATTCTATATCACACCTCGGTAATGAAAATATATGATTCATTATGAGGAAATAAACCTCACCACACCATAGCACTTAACATGGTGATCTAAGAATGAAATCTTTGAAGATTTCAAGGGAATAATGCCTAATTTTAAATTAATATACCTTTAATTCATGAATGGATAATTTAATATTTAATATTTTTAAATAATGATATTTGTTCAATATTTGAAGACCCCAAGTTATGGAGAATTCTACGATATTAATCCAAACCTGTAACACCCCAAGATATTTAAAATAGAAACATCATGTTAGATAGTGTGCATGACACAAAAACCCAATCATAGAATAGAATATAATATCCCAATACTTTATTATATATTTATTTTAAAATGAAATCAATCTCTTTAATGGATTTCAATGTACATAACACCGGGTTTGAGCGAAATGTGATATTCTATTAACATTTTATTATTTAAACATTATCTTTATAATCAAGCCATTAAATTAGTTGGTATGAATAATAGTAACTAAATTTTAAATATTATATGGTTTAAACATTTATAAAAAAATAAAAACAGATATATATTTATTAGAGATTAAATTAGAACCGTTTAAAAAATGTAATGGTTTCTGAAAAACTGTATTTTTTTCTAAAAGACGGTTTAGTTGCGCTTTACACACATAATTTATAATTAATTTTTAACACTTTTATAAAATATATTTTAAAAATGAAATTATTTTTTGAAATATATATTTCAAAATTATCTTAGTGTGATTTTTTTGAATTTTATGAAAAGTTTCATTTTTCAATGAATAGTGAAAATTACTAAATTTTAATTGAAAGTTGTATTTTCATTTAAATTGCATATAAAATTAAATTCTATGTTAAATTGGATTTAAAATAAAATTATTTAAATTATATATCTACTATAATAATTTATATCATTATAATCATTTTCATATTGAATTTTCATATAAAAACTTTATAAACTTTTCAACCTTTTCTCTTTAAAAACCTGCTTTGTCATCGTGTTTGCGAGATTAATTTTACTGTAAAATTTTACACATTTGTGAAAATAATTTTCAACATGGATTAAATATTTTTAATTATAATAATTTCTATTATTTAATAACTTCAACATAGGTTTTTACCATTCTAAATAGTTAAAACGGTAAAAAATTAATTATCACAATTAAGGTAAAAATGGGTTTACCTAGGGTTTAAATAAAGAAGATAATGGTTAAAATGACCTACCAACTTGTAAAAGTATTATTTTATGGTAATATCTACATCATATCCGTCTAAATTTATAATATAGGATCATTTATAATTTTTTTACATGTGACTGACTTTATCATTGTGGATTCTTTTGGGAAATTTCAAAGTAATTTCCAAGAGGGTTCCCTTTCCCCAATTATAAAAGGGAACTCCCCCCTAAATTATTCACTCACATCAAGAAATTTTGATTAAAAAAACATCCAAAATATATACCAAACATCATTACATATTTTAGACCTACTAGTCCTCCTAAAAGACCATACCTAGGGTCTTTAAGAGGAAATCTAATGGAATTTTTTCATAGAGAAGATAATTATCTTTTCAAATATCGTTAATTTTCATTATTCCTTTTCCACAATAAATTATTTTTTAAAACATAAAATATAATAACACTATTATATTTCATATACTGAGATCTTATTATATTTATGGAATAATATTTATCTATCTCCACTTCAATCAAATGGGAAACGAAATCATTAATCATGTGTACGATGAACTACCTCCTAACGAACTGATATAGTTCATTTTATATCACTAAATTTCAAGTCTGGATATAATGATAGATTCAAAAATTTTATATTATATTTATTATATTATTATAATTATTTATTTTTAATATCACATATTTCTTTTTATATTCTGTTTTTTCAAATATGATAATGTCGCTCATTTGTACAGCGGACTACCACCTCGTGAAGTGATGTCATTTTTTGTTCACTTATGATTTAAAAGGAATGTAATAAGAATAAAATTAATGAATTTATGTGATATATATTAGATTATGTTGATTATTTAAAAATAATATATCACCCACTTCCTTACCCTTTTACTTGTTAAGGGAATGACATTGTCGCTCGTGCATACGTATGTCCTACTGTCTCCATGAAATAATGTGATTGTTTTTTATTCCCAACAACAGTAAATGATTCTAAAAAAATAATACATTGGGTTAATATTATATTTATACAATTTATATTATTATGGATATGGTTTAACTCTATCCTATATAAAAAACATGAATTTTCATTAAAAAACATGTATGATAAAACAATGCAATTAACACCTAAAATAATGAAAAAATGAAATATTCTTAATAAATGGGTGGAAAGAAAATTTATAACAAGATAATAACGTGTATGATATATATGTGTTTTTTAATTTAATATATTTATAATAAAACAATATTTATTATATAGGAGGTTCTTACATATATGAAGAAAGTTGGACCTGAGGTAAGGGTTTCTCATTAACTTTTTCATCCATAAAAATATTCCATATTCACTACATATTTCCTTTTTGTGGTTTATATACTTCCTATATTATATTTTATATCATGAATATATTAATATTAATTTTATTTAAATTTTCATTTGATTTAATATCTTTTATGGGTCTAATGATTCAAGATTTACCAAAGTGATAAGGGTTTATATCATTATCTCATCATTATTCGGGATTGTTTATGTTTAAGTCTCTCATGGGGAAATTATTTTATTTTTATATCTTAAAATAAATATATTTCTTATCCAATGGTTATTAATGAACTTTATAATTTTATAGTACCATTTTCCTCTGTTTGGTGATTAAAATAATTAAGAAAATGATTTTAATAAAATATTTCCTCATTTTTCTCTTTGGTCATAAATCCATTTTCATCAAAACCCATGTTTCCTAAACAAATAAAAAATATTTTAAACCTTATCAAAATGATTTATTAAATAAATTTTTACCTATTTTTAATTTTTTTTTAAAAATTTAAAGTACTCTTCATGTCATTTTCAAAAAAAATATCGTTTTATTTTACGAAAAATTTGAAAGGAATCTATCTTTCAATGTGTATTGCATGAACAGAATTATCCTCCATCATGAACAATCATTGTTTAAAATATTATTTTAAAATTTTAAAAGGTTATTTTTAAATAAAATATTTTTATAAATATTTATGAACTTTAAGTTTTAAAAATATTTTCAATGTTAAAAGGTTATTTTTCTCAAAAAAAATTAATTATATTTTTATGGTATTTCTAATCATCAACAGAATCAACCCTTTGTTGAACTTATGATCCATTAGTGATATGTTTTTTTGATATCATCCTTATTATTTCTTTGGAAGGTTTATGATCATTTTAACTAGGGATACAAAATTTTATTAGTATTCAAAATTTTACTTTTGATGGTTTATGATTATGTTTATTGATTGGGGTATGTAATAACATTTTATATGTTAGTTTTTTAGTATGAATGTTTATGTTATTTATGATCAACCCTTTTAATAATAAGAATGAATTAGACATAGTAAGTGATGGGTGGAGCCTATTGTATCCATTTGAATCATCGGTAGGTCTCAGGAGAAAAAATAGATTCGGTTTTGGCCAAGGACTTACCCATTTATATTGATGTCTTAGAAAAAGAACTCAAATATATGTTTTAGAAGTCCAAAATTATAAATTACATCATTATGAATTCATTTATTCATATTACATGTGATTATTCAATTAGTTATAATATCCATGTTTATGTTTCAAGATAATGTGATTATTTATATTGAATTATTTGATAATTATTTATTCCTACCATATTATACTCATGTTATTGATTAAATGGAATGTGTTTTCGTTGTTTTCCATGCCTTATTGATTATGTGTTATTTATTCATAGCTTCTTCTATTAACTTACCCTTACTAAGCATATGAGATCACCCCTTTCTTGTGTTTTATTTTCCCTAGGATACTAGGATGTATTTTTTGATTGATATTAAAGGATAAAATATGGGGAATAATGGATTTCTAAAATAAAATTGTCTTTGTATATTATTATTTAAAATTTAATGTGAATTTAAAATATATATGTAGTTTAACAAGACTAATAAACTATTTGGTCCTTTGGGATTAGATTACTTATATCTTATTCTAATATAATAAATAAACCACTGGCTCTCAGCTACTGGGGTAAAGGCTTCTATAGTTGGTATTAGAGGATGTTTTATAGAAACCATGAGAACTAGATTTAGGAAAACATAGATTAGGGAACATAAATATATGATTGACTTTGAGGATAAGTATAGAAGAACATCATAATGTTTTGTTAAGGAATATATTATGTTGTTTTTTCTAGAATATAAACCCCTATCAAGATACTACAAGTGGACGTGGTTTGGAAAAATATGTACCTAGGGGTAATAACTCCAAAACGGGAAGATTGGGATTGTACTTATCATCGCTTAGTGCCTGAAAACATGCATTACTACACACCTAGTTTTTACAATAACATGGTATATTCTTATGATAAATTACATTTTGTTTATAACCCATAATTAAGGAGTTGAAAATAAATATATTCAAAAGAAACATCCAAGTTTATTATTATGAGAATATCTATGCAAAAAAATAAATTTATGTAAAGTGATTCACCAGTTTTGGGATTATCAATTTTATTACATAATGTTTTGTCCCAATATAGTATGTCCCATCATTTATAAATGGTTAATTGCAGAAATAATGCAAATCACATCAATGCACATAATCCAAATAGTATTAATTGTCATTTATTTCATAGGATTAAGACAATCATTCGAAGGGAACTAGTCTCAAAAACATTCTCATCATATGAGTACATATTATCATGTGATAACAAGATATATAAATAATGATATAAGTATTACAGATTCAAATGGAATCTATAGAACAATATATATATAAGGAAAATTAAGATAAATAGAATAAGGAAAATTATGATTTTCCTACATGTGATAATTATAGAAAAAACACACGGGTACTTTCTTAAATGGAATGAGAGTTTACTAAAAGTTTGGAGATAAAGGACACAATACTAATTATTTCAAGGGTACGAAAAAGGTTTATAATGAGAAATTATTAAACTATAATTAGATGGGGTACGATATAAATAAATTCCCCAAGAATAAAAGAAATATGCCTCAAAATAATCTATGTGATCAAGTTCGAGCTTATGTTATTTCTATAGATAAAGTGGAATGATTAATGTACTTGCATTTGGAATCAATAATTTTTTAATGTGATTATTTTATCAATGATATTATGGTTATAATAAAAATTAAATATATATGTATTGTACTATAGGTATTTTTCTTAATATATTTGATACCATATGTTTAATGGTACCGATGACCTAGAAAGATTATTCAGTGGCAAGTTGAACTTCTTGGAAAACACAAGATTGGGGGAATGACAAACCTTATTATATTATTGATGTTAAGATAATGATGTTGGGATAAATGGATTATTGATATGGATAAATTAAATTGGATGGTTTTTACTACATTAGAACTAATTAATGATTGGTAAATAAGTGGTTTGTGCTATCATTCATCGATTTAACAACTTTTTTTTGATATAATTAATATATCCAATAATTTGTTCTTTATTTATGGATAAAGGAAGCATGCATGTTTTCATTAAGGTGTTATGGTATTTTAGGTTGTTACCATGTTTCAAGAGAATACATGATGAATGTATTCACATGATTGGTATGTGATGATTAAGAGCTACTTTTTGTCGTTTGGGGGATTAATGGTAAGTTCATTTTAAAAATGTAGTAACCTTATTTCTCATGTTTTAGATATTAATATTTGGAAGGTTAATAATTTTAACCATTTAAGAAATGGTTTAAGTTGAAAATTATATGATGTTATATAGATTAATATATTAATTCACTATATAATGATTTATAGATATTGGATAACCTCTGATGACCATTTTTTATAATAATAATCGAAGATCAAAAGAATTAATTATTTTTATTTTATGGATATTATGATCCATTAAAAGTTAATTTTAGTGTTTTTGGAATAAAAAATTTATCTTGGGTATTATTTTCTTATAGTAATAAATGAATTGAAAAATGATCTAAGAAAAACCAAAATATGAAATTCTCCCTATGAAATAGAGATATATCAAGTAATCATATTTTAATATATTCTCAGTCTAGATGGTAAAGTAATTCCTCATCTATAGGAAAAGGATATTGAAACAAAACTCTATCCTAATACCTTCATTTGTGTTGAGATGATAGTTTTTTAAATTATAAAAAATTTATAGTTTTTAGGTCCTTAACTTTCCATTGATCATTCACTTTCGTGTGCTCAATTACCTCTATCACCCTCTATAATTATTTATTATTTTATTACATATCTATATCTTCACTTTACACCAATGTTCCCATAATTAGAACACTATTTATTTTTTATTCCATATAACCTTTTTTACATTCAATTATCTCTTATTATGATTATTGTTTTCTAAAACTTTTCATGATGTGGGTTTTCAATGATGGTATTTTCATATGAAAACTCTTTGATTATTATAATCAATATTAAATTATAAGGATGAAATTTATTTAATGGAGGAGAATGTAACACCCTGATATGTTTAAAATAGTAACATAATGTTCAATGGAATATATGACACAAAAACCCATGTTTTTAAGAGAATACAACAACTTGAAACATTAAGATAAAATTATTTTTAAATAAATTAAATCTCTTTAATAACTAGCAATGCACAAAACACCGGGTTTGAATGAAACATGATACTCTATTGAAATATTATTATTTAAACATTACCATTATAACCTAGACATTATATTATCAGGTACAAATAGTAATAACTAAATTATGAAAATTATATGGTTTACACATGAATAAAATAATTAAAATGAATATATACTTGTTATAGATAAAAGTAGAACCATTTAAAAGAAAAAGGAATGTTTTCTAAAAAAACTTTTTTTAAGATGGTTTAGTTGTGCTTAGTGCACATAATTTATAACTAATTTTTACCACTTTTAAGAAATTAAATGAAAAAAATAATATTTTAAATATAAATTAAAATTTTATCTTATGGTGAATTTTTGGGATTTTTCTGAAAAGTTTCATTTTTATGAATAGTAAAAATTACTAAATTTTAAATGAAAATTACATTTTGATATAAATTAATTATATATTAAATTGGGTTTAAAGTAAAATTAGGTAAATTATATATATTAATCCAATTTAGATAATTTTAATCATTTCTATAATGAATTTTGATATAAAAACATTATAAACTATTTAACATTTTATCTTTAAAACTCTCTTTCTCGTCACATCTGCCGTATTAATTTTAAATTAAATTTCACCACTTTTATGAATGGAATTTGAAAAAAAATTATTAATATTTTTAATCCTCATAATTTATATTATGTATTAAAATCAAATTAAGTTTTTATCATAATGACTAGTAAAAAGAACAAAAAATTTAATTACCATAATTAAGGTAAAAATGGGTTTACCGAGGATTAAACTAAGAAGATAAGGGTTAAAATGACCTACCAACTTGTAAAAAAATATTTCATGGAAATATGTTTACCTTATACTTACAAATTTCTTATATATGGACTTTTAGAATTATTTTACATGTGAATTACTATATATTTTTTGATTGTTTTGGGAAAATTACAAGTAATTTCCAAGAGGGTTACCTATCCCCATTTAAAAAAGGGAACTCTCTACCCTCACTTATTACCACTCTTAAATCCAATTATCTCTACAAAACAATGATATAATCTCTACACAACATCCGTATATATATTCTAGTTCTTTTTTTTCTACCCAAAAGTCAATATCTGGGGTACTTAAGAGGAGATCCAAAGGAGGTTTCTCATGGAGTAGGTGATTATCTTAATAGAGATCATTCATTTTATTTATTCATTTTCCACCATAAATTATGTCCTCAAACATAAAATATAAAAAAATTATATAAAATATACTAAAACATTATTATTTTTTTGGAATAATATTTATTAATCTCCACTTCCATCAAATGTGAAATGAAATTGTTGATCGTGTGTACAACGAACTACTGCCTCACAAACTGATGAAGTCTTTTTTAAACCACCACCATACAAGGATGGACATAATGTTGGATTAAAAAAATATGATATTTTGAATATTATTATACTTATTTAAATTTAATATGACATATTCCTTTTTCAGGCTCCATTTCATTTCAAATATGATAATGTCACTCATGTATACGGTGGAATATTACCTCGTGAAGTGATGTGATTCATCTTTAAATTATGATTTATATGAACTATAATAATAATAAAATTAATTAAAATATTTTTTATATATAATATTATATTTTTTATTTAAAATTAATATATCACCAATTTTCTTACCCTTGTACTCATTAATTGAATGATAGCATCGGTTATGTGTATGTACGTCCTACCATCTCCATGAAGTGATGCGATTAATTTTCATGCCCAAATTTCATAATTGGTTATAAAAATGTATCTATAGATTAAATATTATATTTCTAAATTTAATATCATTCTATATATTATGTGACTATATCCTATAAAAATAAATGAACCTTTTATGAAAAACATGCCTAAAAACAACTCAAAACAGTGAAAGTAATGAAACGTTATTAACAAATGGGGGGGTAAATTGTTATAAGAGGATAACATGTTGTATTATATATATTTTTATTTTATGTTAATATATTTATAATAAACCTGCAATTATTATAAATTATGTTGGAACACATACAAAGTAATTCAAACTTGAGGTAAGGGTTTATCATCTCACTTTTACTTTTATAAAACATATGCCATATTCAATAAGTATTTACTCTCTCCACTGTATATAATTACCCTTTGATATGTTATATCAAGAATATATTTATATTAATATTATTTAAAGATTCATTTTATGTCACTTATTTTATGGGGCTTATAATTCAAAATTTACCAACATGGTAAGGTTTTATTTCATTATGTCATCATTATTCAGGATTTTTTGTGTTTAAGTCTAACATAGGGGAATTATTTGATATTTATATCTTAAAATACATAAATTCTCTTCTAATATAGTTATTCATGAAATTTATCAAGTGATACTACTATTTTTTTTCACGAACCAAGCTGGGATGTTATCCAACCCGTGGCATGGCCTAAAGGGTGTTACCGATCACCAAGGGATAGAAACTAGTTCCTAGGTATCAGAAATACAAATTGGGAAGGATTTCACCCATTTTTATAATCATAAACATCCAGTATATCTAAACATCATAATAACCAATAACCATAACCAAACATGGTAGAATGATTTTCATATTCAAGTTCAAAACATTAAACCAAAACCAAGAGTACAACAAGGGAATAAAAACTTCATAAAAATATCCCAAAAATACATGAAACAAGAGGGAGATCACCCTAAATCCACCGCTATCAATTCCTACAAGATGTGAAACACTATCAACCAGATCCACCATCAGCACCACGATACATCTTACATTTACATTGTTCATACATAACAAAGTCTATATACACCCAAAGGTATATGTAGGGTGTGAGGAAAATCATAGTAGGATTCCACCCAAATAAAAACATTAAATTCTATAACATTAGAAGAAAAATTAACTTGAGTATTTATAAAATAATATTTGAAACATTTATAAGAAAAAATTTAAGGAAAAATTTCTCAATAAATTGTTTTTAATAAAAATTATTTTTCATAAATAATATTATTTGAAATAAAAATTACACAATGTAAACTGTATAATGATATATATCTCCATATAAAAATATAATCATATCACAAGAGAGTGACATGGTAAAATCCCTAAAGGTAACTCACTCTAATGGAACTCTATAAACCTTGTACCTTGGTGATTAGAATCCTCTAACTCAACTACCAACAATGTTCATGTGCATGATCCATTAGTGGGGATTCCATCCCAAGGTATAATGATCTCCATATAATAACCCAAAAATAATAGTGTTCTTATGCATGATCCACTCTAGGGGAATTAATCCTATGGTATAGCAGTCTCTTATCATATCACATTTTTAGTTAGTGTTGTAGCGTAAAATTCGACTAGGTGAGTCTAGGTCATTTCCACTTTTGAGTCAACTAGTGTACTAAATATAGTTCACCCACCTAGATAACTAGGATTACTATTATTCTCAAATTACATTTTACATATCACATGAACCATAAATATCATATAAAAATTCTTAGAATCACAATTACATGAGGAAATCACCATTTTTACCATTCATATTGGTATGACAACCAAAGATCACATGGGAATCGCCATTATTTCATAAAAAATCTTAAATTTTATATGAACACTAAACCCATTTATAAATACATTCTGCACCACTTTTACAATTTATAAATCCCTTTGGGGAAACACCACAAAGTAAGAATATATAAAAACAAACCATTTTCTTGGGGAAATCCCCTTTCAAAACCAAACATGCATCAAAACTACTTTAAAACATGATTCAAATTTATTTGACAATTAATAATTCACATTAAAGGTGAATAATAAAGAAATAATCATGAAACAAAACCCATTTCACTTAGAATACCAACTTTCAAAACATTCACACCTTTGAGTATCTTTGTAAACATATTCTGTACCTTTCACACATTTCACAAAACACTTCCAAGAAACACCATAATGAAGCACACATAAAGAATAACCATTTTCATTTAGAATATAAACTTTCACTACATATGAATATCAAAACCAACTAAAGACATGTTTCACACCAAAAAAACAATCCAAAAAACAAGTTTATCAAATCAATAAAGCATGTTAAACTCATATAATAAAGTAAAATAATTGAACCACCTACCTCACACTTGGAAACTTCTAGAAATATGTGTGAAACCACAACCATACCACCATAAGAACCTAGAAAGGAAGGTCTGAACATTAATCATCAATATTTTCCTCAAAAACACAGGATCAAAACCCATTAGGTTATACACCCTGATGGAAAATATAAACTCAATAAAGAGGGAAGATGAAGCCTAGAAATAGAGGAAAATCAAGAGGAAATGTAATTACATGGTGTTTCCTTGAAGAATCGGGGTCACAACCACCCAATAATTGAGGTTACAAGGAATCAAGAAAGCATAGACGAGGCTCTCATAGCTGAAATCCCTAAAAGGGGAGGATGGGAAGAGAATTAGGGTTAAAATAAAAGAGGTCAATATGGTAAATTTCTAATTTTTAATGACATGGATAGGTCGTATGGTTTGCCAACAAGATTTTCCAAACTGTGTAGAAATTGTGAATCCCTAACTATTTAATAAGATCATGTTGCATGGTTATCCCATGTAGTTAGTAAAACCAGGTTCCAACTATGTGGTCTCCACTTTCTAAAATTACATTTGGCCTCACACTTACCTAGATAAGGACACACGGTTTCCCTTAACTGTGTGCCAACTGTGTTCCACCTACTATCAAACCCAAAATCACTATTTTTTCACTAAACACACATGGTTAACCCAAGGGGAAATAAAATATAAAATTAAATAGAATGTTACCTAAAAAACATAGATTTGAAAATTCTCCCAACCATTAAAACATTATGTCCCTAGAAAGTCAACTTGAAGCTTGATTAAAGAAAAAACGAATATTCCTTCTCAACTCAAGACTTCTACTCTCAAGTCTCATTCACATCATTTCCGTTCTTTCAAAGAACTCATATTAATGGAATAAACTTCCCAAAAATCCCTTTCTCCTTCAAATCCACAATCCAAACTGGCTACTCAAACATAGTAAAATTGGGATCTAACTTCAACTCTTCCCAATTCAGCACATGAGATAGATACAGGTTATAGTGTTTCATCTATGAAACATGGAACTCATAATGAATTCAATTTAACTGATAAAAAAAATCTAACTCATATTCCACCTTACCAATAATATTGATAATATCAAATTTTCTGGCATACCTTAGCGTTAGGTTCCCCTGCTTACCCAAAGGAAGATAACCCAAGAGATGCTCCACTATTAGAAAAACCCTTTCACCCATTGAAATCTTCAAATCTCGGTTCCTCTAATTTTCATAAGACTTATAGTTAATTTGATCTATCAACAAATACTTCCTAATCAACTTAACTTTATAAGAGGTCTCTTACACAGGGCTTAGTCCCAACAATGAGGTCCCATCCAGCTCAACCTAACACAAAAAAGACTGAGATGGATGACCATAAATCACCTCAAAAGGATCCATTCAAATTGAGAATTGTTAACTACTTTTATATGAAAACTCAACCAACCCCAAATTTATATCCCTCAAACCTCTAAAGTCCAACTCATATTCTTATATCAAGTATTCCAATATTTTATTTGTCTACTTCGTATGACCATCTATTTCAGGATATTATTTCGTTCTCAACATGACATGCGATCCCCATTTTCTTATGAAGGCCTTCCCAAAACCAAATAGTAAAATGAGGATCACCATTAGAAATAATTTCCAATGGCACACCATAAATCCTCACAACCTCCTACACATAAAACCACCCAAATCATCCAACTTAGTTGAATCAATGATTGGAATGAAATGGTATGATTTGGTCAGATGATCAATCAATAGACAAGTGGAATTAATACCCCAGGGTGTATAAGTAAAGCTAAAAATAAATTCCAAAGCAATATTTTCACACTTCTAGGAAGGAATGGGTAGTAGTTGAAGCAATCCAGAGGGCCTTTGGTGCTCTGCTTTAACTTGATGACATGTATAACATCGCTATACAGCATCAGTTGTGTATTGCATGATACCTAGACACCAAAACTATTGATGCACATCATGGTACATCTTGGTATCACCAAGATGAACAGAGCACTGAGATTGGTGGATATCATGCATCACTACCTTCCTCAAAGACAACAGCACCACAAAGAATCCCTTGAAGAACCAAAATACCTGAAGAAACAATGACCATTCACAAGGAACCTCCCCATCATGATGTAATATCATATATTTCTGAAAAAATTAATCTCTATGTTGCTTATGATGAATTAACTCTATAAGGGAAGGTGTTATCTGAACACTGACAAAAAATTAACCTCTACCATACTCCTTGGTTTCTGAGTGCATCTAAGAAAATATCACCACAAAATTACACTCATCACTATAATTTTTTAACACTTGAACATCCACTCTACTGCTCAAGGAATATACAACAACATTTCCATTTCCTGGGGTATACATGATAATAAAATCGAACCCCAGAAAGTACTCAACATAATAACATTGCCATAAGTTTAGATCTTTCTGGGATAAAATGTATTCCAACCTCTTACAATCTGAATAAACCATAAAATTATCCCCAAAAAGATAATGGCACCATGTATTCAAGTAAATAATCACCGTTGACAACTCTAGGTGAAGGTTTGGGTAATTCTTTTCATGTGGTTACAATTGGAGAGAACTATAAGACACCAATTGATCATCCTTCATTATCACACACCCAAGACCCGTACCTAAGTCATTGCAATAGAACAAAAAAACCTTTCTATATTCTGGGAAGTTTAAAATAGGGGTTTTGGTCAATCTATTCTTAATCTCCTAAAATAATTCTAGGAAAACTGGGATCCATTCAAACATCACCTATTTTAGGGTGAGCATTGTCATGGATGAAGAAGGATGAGAGAAATATCAAACGAATCGCTTGTAATACCCTGATAGGCCTAAAAATCTCTTAATCTCAAAAATATTCTCTAGAGGCTCCCATGACATCACTGCAATAAACTTCTTGGGGTCCCTCGAAACCCCTTATTCTGAAATCACATAAACTAGAAACATCACCTCCCTGATCCAAAAAAGTGTACTTAGAAACCTTGGCATAGAGATGATGATCCCGAAGGGTTACCAAAAACATTATAAAAAGGTCTCAAGATCCTCCCTGATATCGAAATAGACCAGGATGTTATCCTAAAATACCATGAAAAATGAGTCGATATATTGGTGGAACACCCAATTCATAAGTTCTATAATGACCATTGGATCATTTTTTTAACCTGGAAGGGATGAACAAGTACTCCAAGTGGTTGTACCTACTTCCAAAGACTTTTTTTGGAACATCTTCCGCTCTAAAACTAACTTGATGATACCCATAATGAAAATCATTGTTTTAAAACCACATTTCCCCCTTAATTTTATAAAAAAGTTCATTAATATGGGAAAAAGGGTATTTGTTCTTAATTTTCACTTTATTTGGCTTCCAATAATCAATGCACAACTTGAGAGATCCATTTACCTATTTGGAAAACATAATTAGGGCGGTCCAAGGTGATATGCCCAGGAAAATGAATCCTTTGGTTTCCAAATTATCCATTTGTACTTTGAAAGATTTCAAATTGGTGGGAGAATATAGTATAAGGGAAGATATATCGGTTGTTTTCATACCGTAAAATTGATGGTGAACTCCACATCCTGCTTTAGAAGAAAACCTGAGAAATCTTTTGGAAAACCTTTTTGGTACTCATCAACCATAGGAGTTAATCCATCCTCATGAAAAATATAATCATCCTCAAATAGAATTGATTATATATAATAAAAAAGTTACCCAATTCTGGAAGTGGTGGTCTTGCACATCCTGATCGAGAATCCCATTCACCTTGAAAAACATGGGAACTACCATGAGGTGTCACAAACTTCACTCACTGCCTATAGCAGTAAATGTGTAACTGAAAATACACTATCCAATACATATTGAGGATCATGTCAAAGTTTTCCATTTCCAAAATGAGAAAATCCAATTCCAACTCATCCCCTAACACAGTGAGTGCACAAGACAGACACCTGAAACCCTTCTCGTACTTCTTACCAAGTAGTGTTACCAACTCCATCACATATGGAATAAGATCGGTTGGAAAATTTAAGACATACACAATATGTGTAGAAATAGAAGAAACTGAAGTACTAGTCTCAAAAAGAAAAATAGATAACGATGATGCAATAATAATGGCTCCTTGAACTATCATATGTCCTACATCTGATTCCGCTATTGCTTGATCCACCGGATAAAGATTCCTCATCTTATCCTGATCCTGTGACTGACCACTGGAAAGTTTCCCTATCATGAACTGACACTACCCAGAAGATGATCTCACACTTCTACCACAACCTCCAAACCAAGATTTTGTCTTCCTAGATAGTTATAAACTGGCTAACACTCCCTTAGAAGCTATAGATCTAGTGCCACTCTGATAAGGGTATGCTACTTTTCAAAAATATTGTAAGTGACCCATAGCTCTATATTAGTCGAAAGGAGTGGGAGGATATTTCACATATGTCATATGTTCCATTCCTTCTAACACTAATTGCATGCACCCAACCTAGTATCAAAATCCACATATGAAGAAATACATGAAGGATATCCAAAACGACCACCTCCCTTCTTTCCCTTCTCATTCTGCTTCATCTTCTTCTCTGATGGACTAAAACTTCCCACAAATAGTACTACTATAAAGAATTTATACTAGCTTCCATGATCAATTTCTACCGTAATATAATGATCAACCACCTAATCATAAGTTTTTTTCATGAACAAAAAAAACTGATATCGAATTTCTAGCTACAACCCCCTCTCAAACCTCTGATCCTTCACCTTCTCATTATTAATGAGATCAGGTGATTAATGTACTAGCTCTGTGAAGTAGTTAGCATACTCAATCATAGACCAGTCTACCTAGCTAAGCTCCATGAACTCCTGAGATCTGGTGAAGTCCATAACCTCATAAAAATACTTCTAATTGAAAATTACCTTTAATTATTTCCAACCCATCTACTATTTCTTTCCAAGTTTCACCACTGAGTTCCACCACTTTCGACCAGAACCTTCCAATATAAACGAATCACATTTCTCTCATAACACCTTAATAGTTTCAAGAAACTTGAAAATCCTCTACATCTTTTCAATCCACTCTAATGCTTCCTAATCTTCCATGCTTCCTCAAAAATAAGTAGGCGTATTCTTGTGGAACTCCTAAGAATTATCCTTTCCTAAACCTTGTTTGGATTCCCTAAGCAGAACCAAAGCCAAATCCTTGTCCTAAATCTTGGATAGCCCAAACCAAGGCTTCCACTAAGCTGTAATTGATTGGTGCTGGAGAAATCTCACTGAACTCTTCCTGCAACTACATATGAATTCTAAGGCGAGGCGTTTTTCTACTACAAGCAATAACCAGAAGGAAAACCATCAATATAGTCATTATAAAAAATTTCAACAACAAAAATAATTACCAATACTTTAATAAATAAAAACATAGCCAAATCCATCACAATAACAAGTCCAACCAAACCACACCACCCCCACCTAGTGTCTATATTATGTCTTTAGCCTTTAAATCTCACCTAGAGGAGAAGTAATATCAAATCCCAACATCCCATGGTGAATCAAGTCATACAATAAGATTTAATGGCTAGGAACCCTACTCACAACCAGAACCTCAAGACTCGAAAATCTTGGATTTGGTCTATCCATACTTTTTCCCAAAAAACATGAACCCAAAAGTGCATGACCTACTCTGATATCATTTTTTCATTAACCAAGATGGGATGTCATCTAACCCAACACTAGACCCAGTCCAAGGAATTCCCTGAAGGGAATTCCCAATCCCCATGGTTTGGAAACTAGTGCTTTGGTATCAAAAATACACATTAAGAATGATTTCATACATTTTTATAATCATAAAAAAAAATAATATAAGTAAGCATAATAATACCCAATAACCAATAACAAACAGGGTAAAAGAATTTTCATATTTATGTTTACAAAATTCAACCAAAAACAAGAGTAAAATAAGGGAATTAAAATACACAAAACAATCCAAAAAACTCCATGAAACTAGAGGGAAATCACCCTCAATCCACCACCATCAACACCTGAAAGAAGTGGAACACTAGAGACCAGATCCACCATCACCACCACAATACATCTTTCCTTTACCTAGGTTACACATAACAATGTCTACATACACCCACAGGTGTATGCAGGGTGTTCACCAAATCTGAATAATATTCCATAAAAATAAAAATATTCCATTCTATTACATTATAAGATAAATTAACATGAACATTTCCATAATATTTTTTGAACCATTTACTAGAAAACATTTCAATGAAAAATTTCTTAATAAATAATTTTTAATAAAAAAAATTCACAAATAAGATTGTTTGAAATAATTTTTACACAAGTTATATCATATACCAATTTCTAGAAAAATATAAAATGAGAATCATTCCACAAGAGAGCGCCACATAAAATCCTTAAAGGTAACTAGATGTAATGAGACTCTAGAAAAAACATACCTCAATGATCAAAATACTCCAACTCAACTACCAACAGTGTTCTCATTTATGATCCATTAAAGGAGATCCTATACAAAGTGTAATAGTCTACATATAATAACCTAAAACCAATAGTGTTCCAATGAACAATCCTCTAGAAATGAACAAATCCCAAGGTCTAGTGGTCTCTAATCATATCACATGATTAGTTAGTGTTGTAGTGTAAAATACTTCTAGATGAATCCGGTCCATTTCCACTTCCAATTCAACTAGTATACTAGTTCAAGTTCCCCCACCTTGATACTTGGGATTCCATTTGGGGGAAATTATTCCTCACATATCACATAAACCATCGCTTTTAAATAAACATTCCAAGCATCACAATCACACAATGAGATCATCATTTTTAAAATTCATGTTTGTACAATGACCAAATCTTACATGGGAACCATCATTTTTCATAAAAAACCACATTAATTTCATACATACACCAAAACGAATTATAAATATATTCCTCACCAATTTCATAATTTATAAAACCCTTTAGGAAAACACCTCAATGGAAGAGCATATAAAAAACAAACCATTTTCAAGGTTGAGGCCCTTTCAAAACAAAAAAACACATCAAAACCACTTTAAAACATGATTTACATTTATTTAACATGAAAAAAACATTTCAATTGGGATACCAAGTTTCAAAACATTATCGACTTTAAATATCATTGTAAACACATTTTTCATCTTTCAAACATTTCAAAAAACACTTCTAAGTAACACCATAATGAAGCACACATAAAACATAACCATTTTCATTTTGAAAAATCAACTTTCATCACATGTTTTAATCAAAAACTTCCCAAAATATGGTTCACACCACACAAATAATCCATAGAACACGTTTATAAAATCAATCAAGCAATTTAAACTCGTCGAATAATTTAATGTCATGGAACCACCTACTTCAGACAAGGAATCTTCCGAGAATTGGTGTGAAACCACAACCACACCACCATAAGAACCTAGAAATGAAATATTTAAAATTAATCATCAATAGTTTCCCCAAAAACACAATATAAAAACCTCCTTATGTCATACACCCCACTAGAAAATAGATACTCAATAAATAGGGAAGAAGAACCTTAGAAAGGGGGAAATATTAAGAGGAAGCAGACTTATTTGGTATTTCCTTGAAGAATCAAGGTCAAAACTACCCAAGTATTGTGGTTACAAGGATTTAATAATTCTTTAAGTAGGATAACATGGCTAGAAATCCCATATGGGGTGGTTCATAGGAGAATTATGGTTAAAATCAAAGAGGGAATGATGATAAATTTCCAATTTTTAATGACGTAGATAGGTAGAAAAATTTCCCCACTTCATTTTCCAAACTGTGCAACAATTGTGCATATCTTAGTGTCTAATAGGATCACAGCACATAGTTAGCCTAAATGGTTAGACAAACCATGCTCCAACCATGTGGTCTCCACTTCCCAAAATAAATTTGGTCGCATGATTACCTGGAGAAGGGTGCACAGTTCCCCTAAACATGTACCAATCTTTCACCACCTGTTATTAAGCCCAAAATCAGCATTTTAACCAAAAAAGAATGAGGAACCCAAGGGATAATGGAAAAGGTAAAAATAAAAATAATATTACCTTAGAAAAACATGTATGTTAAATTTCTTCTCTTTGGTTCTTAAGATCATTATGAAAAAAAATTAACAAAATCTAACATTATTTATCTCTTCAGTTGGAAATACTTTTTTATCAACACATTTTTTTCTAAAAAAATTATAAATGTTTTTAACCATTTAAAAATGATTTATTAAATAAATTTTTACCAAATTTTAATTTGGAAAAAACATTGAAAGGAATCTTCGTGTGTTTTTTCAACAAATGCATGTTTGGATTTTACCAAAAATGTGAAATGAATAGTTATTTTGACATGTACAACATAAATGGAATTCTCCACTATCATAATCATTTAATGTCTAAAATATTATTTTAAAATTTTTAAAAGGGTAATTTAAAATGAAATGTTTTTTAATATATATTTTTAACTTTTACTTTTAAAAATGTTTTCAAATTCAACAGGTTATTTCCTAAAAAAAATTAAATACCTCTTTTAGAGTATTTCTACTCATCAGTTACATAAACCCTTTATTCAAATTATAATTGGATAGGGATATTTGGTATTGATATCATAATTATTATTATTTTTATGGTTTATTATCAGTTTAATTGGGGATGTAAATTTTGTTTACCATTCACCATTATATTGTGGATGTTTTATGATTATGTTTATCGGTTGAGGTATATTTTAACATTCCGTATGTTAGTTTTTCAATGTTAATAATTATGTTAATTATCATTCAATCCCTTAATATGAGGAATTCATTAGAATTATTAAGTGATGGTTGATCCTCTCTATAGCCCCTCAGTGCATCAATAGGCCTCATGAGACAAACTAAATAGGATTTTGGTCGAGGCCTTACCGATTTATATAGATGTCTTGGAAAAAATCCACAATGGTATTAGATTTATTATCATAAGGAATTGATGGTATTTTTTAGATGACCATAATTATTAATTACAAAATTAAGAATCCAATTATTAATATTCCATGTGATTATTTTATTAGTTAGAATATCCATGTTTAAATTTCAAGCACGGGTAATTATTTTTATGGAATTATTTGATCATCATTTATTCTTTCCATATTATGGTCATGTAATTGTTTAAAAGGAATGTGTTTCATTTATTTACATTTCCATATTGATTATTTCTGATTTATTCAAAGTATCCTTTAAACTCTTACCCTTACTATGCATCTAATATCACCCTTTTCTTTTGTTTTATTTCCCCCAGGATACCAAGAAGTGTTTATTGATTGATCTGTAGGGATACACTGAGAGGAATAATGGAATTATCAAATAAAATTAATCTTAAATATTATATTTAAAATTCTAACTTGAATTTCAAGTATGTATCTAGTTTACCATGAATACTAAACTATTTAGTCCTTCGGGGTGTGATTTCTTATATTATATGAAAATGTAATAATGAACCTACCGCCTCCAAGCTACTTGGGATGTGGTTCCCACAAAACCATCCACTCCAAATTATGTGGAGATTAAAAAAACTACATTTAAATATTTAAATGAAAATTTAAAATATTCTTCTTTATGTGGATTTAAAATATAAATTCAATGAAAAAATATAGGAATATTTTGAATTCAATATTGACTACATAATTAGAAGTTCTCAGATTATCCAAATATAGAATATCATATGTTTAAATGCCAATCATGTAATTCAATGTATTGTGGAGAGATGGATGACTCATTTTTTAATCATTTTGATTGATATTTAAGGTTCTATAAAATAAGAGTTTTCTTATCCGTAAACTATAAAGATTGACCTCATTTAATCTTGATAAATTGAGATTTTCAAAAAATGAAGACCAAGACAATCATTTTTTCTTACAATGATATTTTTTGGCCTTAATGATATTCCTATGAAATTATTTTTGGAGTGTTAAGAGACTAAGATATTTGGTAATACAAAATTAAATTTTGTATAAAGTTTTAAAAGGAATATTTTCATGGATTCTAAAAACCAAGTATTGAGGGCTATAATATTCCACTTCTCATGCACTAGTTATTCTAGAATCCATGATCCATAGATTATATGTAAAATTTCGAATATTATAGTTACATTTGATAATGTTATGTGGGTATAATTTGAATATAATAGAGTAAGTGGGTGACATGGGGTGATATTTTTCATATTTGTTTTGTTGAAGGAAAAGGGAGGCACTCTAGGGAATATTATTCACATCAGTAATATATAGAAGGAAAGAGACAATAGTGCTTTCAGATTATTCATCAGATATAGGGAAGAATAAATCAAGAAAAGGAAGACCTTTATATTTTCAAGATTCAATTCCTAAATAGGAAAAGGAAGATTACAAATGTTTACCCAATTTTTAGAGAGAAAAGGATTGAAAATGAGTCTTGAAAAACATAAAAAACATACATCTTCTATTGAATAAGATTTAAGGAACTTACAAACCCAAAACTCACTATTAATGTGTTGAGATCATCTAGCCTAAAGTAAAGGGAAACATAATGTAAGTTCAAAAAATAATTTATTTGTAGTTGAATATGATATCAATTCATATAATGAATATCATAAAGATACTCGCATGTCTGTAAACTGACATTATCCTTCACAGAAGTAATGCATGGAGTTCAGAAGAAGTAGTGATCATTGGATTGGTAGTGAGACTTTCTTAAACCCTTGTAATATGAATGTGAGTAGTATTATCTCTTGTAACACTAACATTTTTTTGGTCTTTGTTCCTTGGATTATCCCATCTAGGTGAACTCGAAAACTATTATGTTCTATCATGTTTCCATTCAATATGGATACTTGGTGAATGAAGTAATTGTAGGTGATAAAGATATCTGGTGGAAGTTATATTCCAATTAATACATGAACAATATCCTAAAGTATAATATAAAAATACAATTCAAATAAAAAAATTATAATTTGGTATCACTCTGATTCACCCCCCCTCCCAGGGTGACTTTGGGTCTAACATGAGGCAAGGTATAAAAATACATAGAAGTATGTGTAGGGATCACCTCAATCTCATCTGAATTTATCTACTCAGTAGTCTATCATAGGGCCCTTTCCCTAAGCTATATCCATGACCATAAGGTCGGAACTCACATCAAGATTCCCATGCATGATATGATTATAAACCCAGTATGACACCACCAACATGCCCTTAGTATAAGTGAATCAAGTTTATAAAGGTGATTCATTGATAAAAATCAATAAATAAATAATATACAAGTCTATTTGGTTCATAATGAACATACCATGCTACCAAAAACCACTAGTCATACATGTTTCAGCTCAATTATAGAAGCAATTGTTGGAAGGATCATTAGATGAAACAAAATCATGTCTAGTGACTTCTCACTCATGGAACATTCCCACACTAAGTACCCAATCGCAACAATCACATGTAATATACTAGTCTATTTCACTGAGGAAGATAAAAAACACCATTCTATTCCTCACACTTGGGGTTCTTTCATAACCAATATCATCATCCCACTCATCCCAGACCATTCCTTCTCACTCATTATTGGTCACAGAAGTAATCTCAGACCAAAAAAATTCTGAATATCTTCCTTATATCTAGAAATAAAGTTATCCAAGTGATACGGAGTTTCTAGAATAATTTTATTCATGATAATATTTCTTTATTTCTATAGTTGGTTATGGCTCGAGTCATAGTTACTTGAAAATATGAATTCTATTCAAAATGGTTATTGTGATAATTCTATACATGATCTTACCATGATTAAGTATTTTACAAATATAGGTAATTATCATCCTCCTTATGAAACATTTTAAGTTATATAAATCCCTACATTTATGGACTAGAATAAATGTAATACATATGGATCTTGAAGAGGAAATCCATACCCTTTTGTATATGGTGTAATTTTCAAAAATCACAATGGTGATACAATGGTATGCCTTTATGGTCCATGTGGAACCAATATATCTCTTTATGAAAAACTTATCAGTATAATCAATGTAATTGAAATGTAAAATGAATGAGGTTGGTTAAATTTATGACTCAAATGTTATTCCACCAATGTCGTGAAAGCTGTACTATTCAAATCTCAGGTAATTTGACTTCCATATGGATTAATTGTATATATTCCCTTTTTCCCATGAATTATATCATCATGAATCTATATCATTAAGTATACTATTTCATTTATGGGTTTGAAAATAAAGGGGTAAATTCTTCTAATTTGACCTGACTTAATGACATAATGGATTAGTTTTTTTTCTTATTTACAAAGGTATTATTGTATGAAACCATATTTTGTACTTCTATAACTGTTCTTTTATTCAATAAATAAGTATTTTCCTTTTGGATAAGTAATCATTCTAAAGAAAACATATTCTCCAACCCCATTCTCTCAATTTGGAAAATATCAAAACAAATAATTAAAAAACATCACATTAAATTAATAGAACCATTATAAAATAAAATACCACCCCAGTATATCACTCTACACTAGAGTTACCCACATGGAAAACCCTACCTCTACCCATGGAACATAGATATGTTATATCATTTATATGTTATATTACTCACACTTTCCCCTTAAGGATTTAACTACGTTAATATAAACCCACCAATTCACTTTGATTCCAAAATAAAAGTCTAGCAGGGAAACACCTTCACCCACAAGAAATTCAAGTCACATAATAATAGACAAACACCATATAATGGTAAGGATTTACTACCTCGAGCATAAAAAAGTGTACTCACCAATAAAAACTCTTCAATTCAATCCCAAACCATTAAAAACCTAAAATTTGTCCTAGTTATTCATATTTTGTGTTTAGAAAATTAAATCCATGAAATTTAGGAATAAGGAGACACATGGTTCTTAAACACACTAAGTGAGACTCTCTTTGATGAATAAGGCTTCAAACAGGTAAGATATGGGAATAGAGGAAATAAAATCATCAATAGGAATCTATAGCATTTTTAAAAACCCTATAGGGGTCTAGGGTGATAGAGAAGATAGTTAAAAGTTTTTTCTAAGATCAAATTAAATAAATTAATCTTTTAGAAAAACACCCATTGACATGGTCACAGCTGGAAAAGGGTGTTAAATTCATGACACACCCCTGACTGATCTCATCACGGTGCAACCGTCCCATGATAGAGGACCTTCCCACTATCAAAATTTCATCATGGAATGATCCCTTATGGTCATTGGATGATCTCTCCTAGGTATAGGTCTTTTCATATAGGAAACACAATCACAAAACGACTCTCTATCCCCCATGCTGTGAGCCTCACCCTACTCCAGGAATCACGATATGATGCCCTAGAATCACACCATGAAAAACTACCGATAACATAATTTCTGGTGTCTTCTCTATCTAGTACTCCAAAACCATCTCCCAATCCACCTCCAAAAATAATATATATATATATATATATATATATGTCTTCAAGATTTATTTTAATAAAAGTAACTTAAAACATTACACACCATATACTTTTATGGGAATTATAGGTTATAACACTTCATCCATGTCACCTCCCATTGTATGAACATATAAAAGGATTACAAAAATGTTAAAATGTTAGTTGAATAGATATGAACATTTATAATTTAATTTTACCCTACTATGAAAAGGTAGTGGCTTTTTTTTATAGCTATCCATATGATATTCATATACCATATAAAATGATATACCCAAATGCATTCCCAAAAATGTTTATATTTCATGTTGGTCATATGTAATGACTAGTTATATTATACCATTTGATATATCATATATATATATAATGAATTATGGATTATCTTATTGATATACATAAATTTTTTTAACAATCATAAGATATTGAAAGAGGCAGTATGGGTGTGTGGGTGGGATGAGATTGATAGTTATCGATAATGATATCTGAGAAGGAATGTGTAGGAGTTAAGGAAAATAGAAAGGTCTCAATGAAAAAAGCATCAGTATAGAAAAATTAACATTACATGTCTCGAAAGAAATATCATTTACCTACTAAATGTCAGTGTATCCCAGAATTATATAATGAAATGATCATTGAGAAGGTTTAGACAGATTAGGTCATGTATCACAAACATTAAAAAGAAAACTAAAAAATTATGATAAAGAAGATGAGGAAGGAAATATAGAAGTAAATGATGGTGATATTCCCTATAGATCATTTATATTTTATATGAATTGGTTTATATCATGTTATATGATATGATCATGCCAGATAGTATAACATGTATGAAAACTTAGGCACATCATATATCATGTACCAAGGGATATAGTAAGTCTTGTTATAAAATAACATGAAACCTCCATGGATTTGAAGTATAATGTTAAAGGATTACATTTTAATATTCTAAAATTTCCCATAATTAATGAAATTTTGATAATATTAAATTCTTAGAAGGGTCAATTATGGAATCCCATCTTTTAATTACATAACTTTTAATTTTCACGGTAAAAATGGAGGATCATTATAAGTTTAGTTTCATAGAAAAAATATACATAATACATGAAAACATAAAACATTAATCTGAAAAATGTGAAATAATTCTTCATTGTTTCATCCTAAATGAAAAAAAAAGTTAATTGAAAGGTGGGATTCCATAATTTATCCTTCTAAGAATGTACATAAAACATTCTTCATAAAACATAAAACATGTACATAATACATGAAAACATAAAACATTATTCTAAAAAACATGAAAGAAGTATTAAATGTTTCATCCTAATTACTTTTACTATATATCATAACCAGGGGACATATGTCAATGTAAAGGGTGATCATAAGGCCTAGTAAGGGAGAAGCAAGGGAAACAGTTTACATGTGATATTGAGGAAAACCAATAAGAACATCAGGAATATCATTGGGGCATGAAAAAGAGAACATGAGGAATAAAATAATAAAAAAAATTAATAATAAATTTGAAATGTGGCTACAACATTTAAATTATAAATTCATAATCATATCACCAATGTTCATCATCAAGTTGTCATAAAAATTACCAAGGTTATTCACTAAGGTATCGTAAAAAATGTCATCTCTAGAGATTATATTCTTTACCTAATGAATTGGAATTCTATCAGGGTTTACAATTAATATCTCTTAATTTCAAATAAACCACATATATCATAATCAAACATTTCATAAAGAACTCATTGTGAATAAAAGAAATGATTTTTTTATCAAAATAATGGTGTTTTAAAAAAAATACTTAAAGAACATGATCATTATGTTATTTTTAACCCACTAAAAGAGAATTCAAGTTTTATATATGTCAATAACAGAATACAATAAATCAATTTTATGTCTTTTTTAAAACACTTGTAAAAGAAATAGGTTTGGGTATTCAAAAAATAAAATAAAATTGAATTTATTTAAGATAAGAGAGAAATTTCAAGATGTATATTCAGCAGCATTAGGGGTATAAAATATGGTCTTAAAACGGTAAAAATAGATGAGAAATGTGTATCCCATTGATAAAACATAATTTAGTAGTAATGGATTGAATAAAAATGAGATAAGTGAGATTAACCATAATAATTAAAATACACTTACAAAAAGATGTTCTTGAAATGATGAGAAATGAAGGATATTTCCCTTACATTGAAGAGTTGTTCCTAAAACTTGAGGATTATGATCTTTGGCGATTGAGAAAACCATGGGAGGACACCATGGGAGGTAAAAATTATTTATATTCATCTAGGATATATTTGGAGTGAATGTAAATAGAGAAATGGGTGGGTATGTATAGTAAAAGTGGAAGATTTGTTTGTTAATTTCCAAATATAGGCCTTGGAAACCTAGGTAGTGGTAAATGAAAAACCATGGAATTTTCCATTGTATTTTTGAGTAGTATTGGAAAATTGTGACACATTTTTTGTTATTTTAATTCACAAGACTAAACCATAATTTTATATTATTTTTTTCAAGAAAAATCAACGTTTCTACAAAATAATATTTTTAAAATTAAAGTTTCCATCTTAAACATTGAAAAGTAAATTATAGGTTTTTAAATGGATTAAAATCAATTAAAATACATGATATTAATAAAATAAAATATTTTAGGTCTTGGATTTTGGTTAATTAATTTTTATATTCTTATAAAATAATTATGATGTCATTAATCATACTGAAAAACTCAAACTATATTTTTACTATTCATTAAAAAAAGTATTTTTAAAAATTCTCATAAATTCACCATAAAATAATTTTGAAATGAAAATTTCAAAAATGATATTTATTTATTATATTAATTCTATAAATATGAAAATTATTACTTTTAAATATAAAAATCATTATTTTTTAAAAATAACAGCAGATTGAAAATTCATAGTAAAATATCTGACACTTAAAAAATATTAACTTTTATTTTTAAATAAGAGTATTTTTATCATAATATTTCATTAAAATAATTATTATTCTTAATATATTAGTTTATTAGAAATATTTATATATTTATTTCAAAGTAATTTTTTTATGAAAAATCAATTTATCAAATTCCATCTAAATTTTATTAATCAAAACTATTGTTAAAACTAAATTGATGGAATAAAAATTTTATTTGTATAATGGAATGACACATTAAGTAACTAATATTGGGACATGTAACCCATTATAACACCCACATATGACCTAATGGTAAGGTGTATGATGGTGACAGGCTCATGAGGTGGTTTGACTAACATCGCCTGACTGGTAATTTCCACTAAATTGAAATTATCCTTTTTTACATTAATTTCCCTTTTTAATTTTTACTTATAAACACTAAGAATAACAATAAAATTATTACCAAGATTATATTTTCCAATTTTCATATTAACCAGTGGTCATAATTGACCAATGGTCATATAATTTTTGAATCCAGATGGTCATATTACCTTTTATATTCACTTCATCATTAAAGAGATATGTTTTTTTCGTGTATAATATAATATAACACATATTTTTAGGAAAAAATTATCATTCAAAAAGTTGTTATTTTTACATTATTCCCCCAAAAATAAATTTCAACCCTAAAATTTCAACTCATTGTGTCATTTGAGAAATAGTGTGGGTACTTTTGTCTCATTGTCTCCTCTGGTTCCCACATCGCTTCTTCATATTTCTGTTCATCCACAACACTTTGACAAGGTGGGTAATATTGTTACTTATAACCTTATATCTATGTTCTAATATCCCCATATGTTTCTCCTTATAAGATAGGTTATATTCTAGTTGTATGACCTTAGGATTCAATACATTTAAAGGGTCATGTATGTAATTCCTCAAGAGATATGTGTGGAATACATCATGAACTTTAGCTATATTTTGTGGAAGTTCAATATAATAGGACACTTCTCTTATGTGATCAAGTATTTCATAGGGGCCAATGTACATGGGGATAAGTTTCCCTTTCTTCTCAAATTTCATGACTCTATTTCATTGTGGAATTTGAAGGATGAATTTTCCACCATCACTAAACTCAAAGTCCCTTCGATTATTGTTAGTGTAGATCTGTTTCCAAATCTGAGTAGCCTTTATGTGTTTTTGGATGGAAAAAACTTTTCTATCATCTATTGCACAATATTAGGCGCATGAAACACTCTCTCACTAGCTTAATCCCAACAAGTATGAGTTCTACCTCACTTCCCATATAGAGAATCACATGGTTCCATTTCAATACTCTATGAAAGTTATTATTGTATGAGAAATCAAATAATCAGAGTTGTTGATCTGGTCCACCTTTAAATTTCATTAAAAAAATTCTCAGCACATCCTTGAGTGTTTTAATAGTCCATTCATAGTGTCCATATGTTTGGAGGTGATAGGTTTTACTAAAATTCAATTCATTATTCAGATAATGTTTAAGACTTCTCCATAATTTTGATGTGAACCTTAGATCACAATCTGAAATAGTATAATGTGACACCCCATGAAACTTCACCACTTCTTTTATGTAAATCTTTGCAAGTTTTTAAAGAGATGAATATTCTATAATAGCAATGAAATGTGAAGTATTTATGATAATATTTACAATAACCCATATCACATTTTTTCCTTTGGATGTTCTAGGGAGACCGGTGAAAAAGTACATAGTGATATTGTCTCACTTCAATGTTTGTATGTGTGGTGGTTTTAATACCACTTTAGGAATTTGCCTCTCTGTCTTCACTTTTTTGACACACTAAGCACCTTATAGTGTAGTTGGAAATCTCCCATTTCATGTTATTCTGCCAATAATTATCATGAAGTTCCATATTGATTTTAGTGCTTCCATGATATATAGAGAGTGTAGCGATATGAGATTCATCCATAATATCCTTATTTATTTATAGAATAGATGAAAAAAATAGCCTTCTATGAGATTTTAGTACACCTTATATATCAATATTGAACTTTTAAAACTTCCCATTTTTCACAACCTCTATCATCTTCTATAATAAAGGATCTTCTCTTTAATATTTCTTGATCATATCCAATAATGGTGGTTGATAAATCATTTGGGGTAGGTTTGATAATGTACTTTCCCTCATGATTCCCATTTCTAGTTTTACTAGATCATTTATCAGAGGATCTCCCTGAATATTCATCACTATCATCACAATAGGTTTCTTCCTACTTAATGAATCAGTGGATTTTTTTCTCTTATGGGGTGATAATGAATTGAATAATAATAGTACTTAGGACCTTCTAATCATCTCCTATGTCTCATGTTCAATTAATTTTTCATGAAAATATATTTAAAACTTTTTTGTTCTATGTATATATCAAATTTCTCCCTATAAAGATACTTTCTATATATCTTCAAAGAAAAAAATAACTATAGCATGCTCTAGGTCATGCACAGGATAACTCTTCTCATGAGTCTTTAATTGTCGAGATGCATAATCCATCACCTTGTCATTTTTCTTGAGGAAACTCCCAATCCCTTTCATCGATGCATCCTTAAAAATAAATAATCCTTCTCTTGTAGAGTACATATTTAACGTGGGTGTATTAACCAATATATTCTTCAGTTATTGGAAACATTATTCACTCTCCTTTTTCTATATGAACTATTCCCCTTTTTGAGTTAACTTGGTTAGTATATTATAAATTCAAAAAAATCACCAACCTCCTATAATATCCTAATAAACCATGGAAATAATGAATCTTAGTTATTATTGTATGATAATTCCACTCTTCCACAACCTTTATCTTCTAATTGTTAACTGATATTCTTTCATTCATTAAAATGTTCCCCCACAAATCAACTTGTTGTAAAAACAATTTATATGTTTTTTATTTTACAAATAGCCTCTCCTTCCCCAGAGTTTGTAATATAACCCATAGATGATCATTATTCTCCTCATGAATTTTGTAAAATATAATAGTATCATTAATAAAAACTACCAAAAATTTATCAAGGTTGTAATTAAAGACTCAATTCATTAAATCCATAAATATAGAACCTTTATTAGTCAAGCCAAAGGGAATAAAAACAAAAACATAATGCTCAAATATTGATCAGAAGGTAGTCTTTAGAATATCTTCTTTCATCGCCCTTAATTAATGATAACAAGATCAAAGATCAATCTTGGAGAATAATTGAGAACCATGAAGCTGGTCAAATAAATCATCAAACCTTGGAAGAGGGTACTTGTTATTTACTGTGATCATGTTAGGTTCTCTTTAATCAATGCGTAGTCGCACTGATCCATCCTTATTTTTCACAAAGAGGATAGGTTCTCCCTAAGGAGACACACTTGGTTGGATAAACCCCTTCTATAAAAGATCTTGGAGTTGTTTCTTTAATTCCACCAGCTCCACATTTTCCATTCTATACAGGGTATTTGATATCGTCTTGGATCCAAGTATGAATTCAATGGAGAAATATACCTCTCCTTATATGAAAGTTCCAGGTATCTCCTCGGGAAATACATCAATGTATTCCTGAATGATAGTGACATTTTTTTCATATACTTTCATTTTCTTCTTTATATTCACCATCATTTTCCATAAAGAAGGCTATGGGAGGTGATTCTATACAAAGACCTGGTCAATATATCACTATTTGGAAAACTACTATAGGTTTTCCATTCAACACTACTGAGATTTCCTTACTTATATTTTTTATCTTAGTATTATACTTTGATATCCATCCCATCCCTAGTATAGTTTCAAATTCTTGCATGGGAATGACTTCTAGACTTTTGATGAGATTTTTCTCTTTAAATTTAATACTATAGTTTCTATAAACATTTGATGCTTGGATAATCCCTCTAAGATTATTAAATTACAAATATAATTTTATATATTTAGGGATTTATTATATACTCTTTACAAACTTAGATAAAATAAAGGAAAGTGTAGAAAATGAATCAATCAAAGTACTTTCTTTATTTGAGAGAACAATGAGAGTACCTTCTAACACATAATTTTGAGATTAAACTTCATCCTTTATGATAGAAAAATAAAAACCTTGATACACTAGCCTATGTTGAGTTTCATGGTGATTCCCCTCAACTATCTTTGAAATTGGACAATGATTGTCAAAGTTCACAATTTGTCCATACTTATAGAATTCAACATCCAGTTGGGCTTATACCATCTTCCCTTTATCATAACTGTTGAGAATTTGAGGATTCACCTCACTATTATAGTTCTGATAAATATGTCCTTCTCTTCCACACTTTTAACATTTCCTACTGCTGAGAAAGTAGTTCCCTAAATTCTTCTTACCACATTTTCTGCATGTGGGTAGATGCACTTTCTTTCACCATATTCTATGATCAAAGTTCCTCCCTAATACTTTATCCATTTATCTCTTATTTTCATTTGTTTTTTGAGACCATTGGGTCTCACTGAACTCCAGTTAAACCTTTATAATTCTTCCCACTATCTCCACATAGTTTTCATAGTCTCAATTGGATAGCTTCTTCCATAGATAGGGTCTTAGTACACTAAACAATATGACAACATTTCCATTAGGATCCATTAAAAATATGTAGGTTTAATGGTAAATTCTTATAAATTTCAACTCATAGATTCCAAATGATTTTTTTCCTTCTACTTCGGCTCTATGAATTCTTTCTCCATTTTTATTAACATATAAAAGGGAAAATATATTTTCAAAAAGATTCCCTTAAATTGTTCCCACTCCACAACATCAATATTTCTTCTTGGATTAGTGTTTTTAATCAGTTTACACCTATGATCAGATTCTCCTTCTAAGTAGTACATAAAAAGTTTTACTTTAGCTTATTTCAAACAACAGAGTATGAAAAAGATCTTTTCTATAAAGAGTATCCATTTTTAATTAATAAATGGGCTAGTAGATCCAATGAAAGAAGGTGTTCATTGATACATAAATGAATCAATGTAAATTTGATCTCTTCGAGGTGAATTTGGTCACTCATATTAATTAAAGTTATTGTTCATAACACAAGTCATTAGATTCATAATTCTCATGAATTTGTCCATTCTGGCATCCATCAGTGGGCCATCAGTACATGGTCTATTGTGCTCCCCATTTAGGCAGTTCCTCCTATTTCCCATAATTTTCTAAAAGAGGAAAACATTAGTGATAAACATGTTTCTTTTAATAATCTTATAAATCTAAAAGAATTTTATGTCATAAAAATTATTCTTAAATATATTATTCTTTAACAACAAATACAGTTTTTATAAATCCATCATAATGGTTCATAAAAAATTGTGATTAACAAAAAATATCCCACAGAAGTTTCAAATTAGGATTAAAGAGTGGATTGTTATTGTTCCCTAGTTCTTGTTCTATTATATATCAAATCATTATTTTCGGTTTTTACCCCTAGATATATTTTTTCCAGAGCCATATCCACTTGTTCATATCCAGATAGGGATTTCTTTTCTTGAAAACCACTTACTTAATACTTCACCAAAACACCATAATATTTCCTATACTTTAACTTCTCCCTAAGGTTATTAATAATATTTTCAAATACAAATTTCCACAAATAACTAAACTTTCCTTTGATACAAATTTGTAATACCACCTTTTTATTACATAAAAATCCATTTACTTGGTACAAATAGAGGATCTTTTAAGGTTTAATATCTTGAAAAAAAGGTATATAATCCATGAAAACAGAAAAAAATTATAAAAAAACTTGAAATACTAATTCATTGTTTCAACCTAAGTAATTTTACTACATATCATAACCAAGGAACATATATTAAAGTAAAGGGTGATCATAAGGACCAGTAAGGGAAAAGCAAGGGAAATAGTTCACATCTGATCTTATGGAAAATCAATAAGAACATGAGGAATATCATTGAGGTATGACAAAGAGAACTTGAGACATAACATAATAAAAAAAATGAATCATAACTTAGACTAAAACATTTAAATGATGCATTCATAAGCATATCACCAAGTTTTTTCATCGAGGTGTCATAAAATTTACCAAGGTTATTTACCTAGGTATCATAAAAAAATATTATTTGTAGATATTATATTCTTTACCCAATACATTACATCTCTATCAGAGATAACCATTAATATGTATTAATTTCATGTGATCTACATATATCATAATTAAACATTTCAAAAACAACTCATGTTGAATAAAATAAACAAGTTTGGTATCAAAATAGTGGCATTCTAAAAAGTGGTTGAAGAACGTGATAATTATGACATTTTTAAACCATGGAAAGGGTATGTGGGTTTTATGTATTTTAATAAAAAATAAATTTTAAATATTTGTTAATAACCATTTTAAATAAATATTATTGGGTATTCACAAAAGAAAATATAAGATTATTTCTTCAAGATAATAGACAAATTTTGAGAAGTAAATTCCGCAACTTAATGGGTATAAAACATGGTTTTTGAAAAGGATAAAAAGAGATGGGATAGGGGTATACCATTGATAAAATATAATTTTTTATTCAGTTAATTAATAAAAGTGTAATAATAGATAGTGACCATAACAATTATAAGACACTTAAAAAAAGTGGTTCTTGAAACGAAGAGAAAAGAAGGATATTTTCCTTACCATGAAGAGTTCTCCTAAAACACAAGGATCGGGAACATGGGGGCTTGAGGAAACTTTGGGATGCATCATTAGGAGGTAAAAATACCATATATTCTTGTAGGATGGATTTGGAGTGAAACAAATGTACAACTGGGTGGGAATTTATAGCAAACATGGAGGATTTGTTTATTAATTTCCAAATATAGGCCTCAGAAACCTAGGTGGTGGAAAATGAAAAAACATGGGATTTAGCATGTTAATTTCCAATGGAATTGAAAATTTGGGACACATTTTATGTTATTTAAATCCATAAGAGTCTACCATTATTTTATATTACTATTTTTTCAAGAAAAAGTGAATTTTCCATAAAATAATATTTTTAATGCTAATTTTTCCATTTTAATATTTGAAAAGTAAATTATAGGTTTTGAAATTGATTAAAATATATTGAAAAACTTGATCTTAATAAAATAAAATATTTTATGGTGTGGATTGTGTTTAATTTATTATTATATCATTATGACAAAATTAGGATGTCATTAAACATACTGAAAATCTCAAACTGTATTTTTACAATTCAAGAAAATAAGAAAATCAAGTATTTTAGAAAATTCTCATAAATTCACCCTATCCAAATTTTGATGTTATGATTTTATAAAATTATATTTAGTTTTTCATAATAATTTTATAAATATAATAATTCTAACATTTAAATATAAAATTATTTATTTATTAAAAATAATTGTGGATTGAAAATGCATAGTAAAATTTATGACACTTTAAAAAATATATTTTATTACTTATATTTAAATAAGAGTATTTTTATCATACTATTTCAGTAAAATAGTTATTATTTATAATATATTATTTTATTATAAATATTTATATCTTTTCTAGAAGGTAAAATTTCAATCCAAAAAAATAAATTGTTCAAATTTCATCTAAATATTATTAACCAAAACTATTCTTAAAATGGAATTGTTGGAATAAAAATTTTATTTATACAAAGGGATTACATGTTAAGTAACTATGGTAGAGGCATATAACCCCTTATAAAAACCAAATAAAACCTAAGGGTAAGGTGTGTGAGTGTGATATACTCATGGGGAGGCTCAGCTAACATCGCTCGAGTGGTGATTTCCACAAACTTGAACTTATCCTTTCTATATTAATTTTCATTTGTCATTTATACTTATAAATATTTATTATAACATTAAATTAATTACCAAAAATTTATTTTCAAATGTTAATATTGATCAATGGTCATAATTTACTAATGTTCATATTGAACAATGGTCATAATTTACCAATGTTCATATAATGGTTGAATCCATATGGTCATAATTCTTTTTATATTCACTTCATTATTAAAGAGATATGGATTTTTTGTGTATAATATAATATAACACATATTTTCAAGATCAATTATCATTCACAATGTTCAGGACATTGCACTAATTCATTAGTGATATGAATACATGAATAGAAAAATCTATATCTTAATACATCATAATTGATGAGTAAATTGATAGTTTTTTGGATTATCCTTAAAGCCTATATATATAGGTTGAATCCATAGAGTTGTATTGCTCTATGAATTCTATAGATTTTTCCTTCAAGATATCTTCCTTATCCTCCCTTAAATTTCATGAGAAACTAGTATATTGTGGGTTGTGATTCATGTGATGGGTGATTCAGTTTCAACACATGGATACACTATGTAGTATGAATCCCTTTTGATAAATCTTAATGTTCTTTATCAACCATATGATTAAATAATGATTAATAAACTTTCATAAATTTAAGGTAAACATAGTTTATTTATTTTTTATATGTACATGGTTTCAATTTCATGTATAGTAAACCATGAGATTTTGGTTTCTTGTTGTTTCTAGTCTGTTTATTAAGAGCTAATCAATCCTTAAAACACTTTTAGTTGTATCAATGTAATTACATGATCATTAATTTCCAAAATTAAGTTTAAAAATGATTAAAATCATATTGAAATTTTAATTCATATTAAATTTTTTAAAAATAATAAAGAAATTAAAAAACAACTTGTTTTACAATATATGATATCATCAAAAGTGATATTTTTTTATTGGGTCAGAAATTATATTATGCGATAATGTAATCTATGGTTAGGGTTTCTCCATATTATATAAGATATTAATGTTCACAATAGAGTATAATCCCTCAGTTTATAATATGTAATAGATCATGATATAAGCAATCAATTAGATAATGGAATTGATCTGTATTTGAAAAATAGAGTATTTCATCATTAATACGATATATGTGATATCATAAAAACAATTGAAATCATGGAGATAAAATTACACAGTAGCATATAGTTGGGTGTGACTGTCATGGTTTTATTATCCTTTCCCAAATACCATTTATATGGGATTACAATTGCATAGTAGATTATCAAAATTTGTGATCTATTTAGGGATAATCATATGTAAGTAGCCAATGGCTAGTTGATTATTATGTAAGGATGAAGCATTAATTTTAATCCTTAATGTGACCTATCATAAGTCATGACAGTCGAATTCCACATGATTTATCTTATGCATGACCCATGCATCAGTTTTTCCTTATTTGAACTATGTTCTATCAATCATAATTTATGATAGATAGAGCATGTGTTCCCCTCTTCACATGGAATATCAGACCTTATAACATAAGGATATTGTTAAAAATGAAATATGAAGATAATTTTTTTCTATATTCCAATTATAAATTTGTTTAAATGTTTTATAAATCAAAATAAAATTTATTTTTTGAATTTATTAATCTATAATGTTTTTTTAAAATTATTTATTTATAAATTATTTATAAATAAAAAAATAAATGTTTATAAAACATTTAACAAAGAATACATAATATTAAATGTTAATAATAAAATTCCTTTTTTAAATTATATGGCCAGACATATAAATTATAAATAAAATGTTTATATGTAATTTATATCGGTTATTCTGTCAAGAACCTTCCCAATGGGTCCAATTTTACAACTCCCCAAACTCATCCCAAATAGTCTAGGGGCTATAAAATAGTAGCAAGAAGTAATATCACACACATGGGAGGAATTTTTCTTAAGTATTTGTATCCATGCACACATCTCCAAAACCATATATTACTAAAATGTAAAAAAAAACTAATAAACTACGCATGCATACATCTAATCCCACAACTAGAGTATGATAATAAGTGATTAAAATTAAATAAGGCCAAATACAAGACCACCAAAAAGAGACTAAAAACCAATTACAACTTGAAATTAAGATGGGTATAGCTTTTAAGATACCATAGGAACACACCTTGGTATGTCTGGTCTCACTAAGAACCACTTGGTCTTGGCCCCTCTTGGACTTCGTCAAAAGATCGATCATCTACACAGGAAATATTAGGTGCATGCAAAGCCTGTGAAGGGGTGATTATAACAATACCCATTAGGACACTCCAAAACCAAAAATAATAACAATCATCTCTATGTTGGTATATATCTACAACACATATAACAAGAATATACATATATACTCAACAAAGACACACAGTCTCAAAGTAAAGTCATAATTTTAATGTCATCCTAAGATTCCATCTCGAAAGGTTCCACATAGCACTCGTCTGGGAGAACACACTCCAAGAGTAAGATAAAATTGATGAATTCCATCTGAACGGTTGTGCCCATTGAGTCTCGTCATAAGAAGTATACACTATAATTCTTAAGAGATACGATACATATATGAGTATCACTCACATGGACATGGGGTATACCAAATTCTAAATCTAGATTAAACATATAAGTAGAGGATCGGAACCCATGTAGTGTTTGTCATGAAGATACCAATAACTCCACCTAGGGCATGAAGATGAATTAATGATCTCACTCCATACCTCACGAAAGGATTCCAATAACTCTATCTAAGAGGTCTTGCTGAAGGGATGAACATCCTAAGAGTGGGATGAAATTTGTTAACAACCCTCTAGAAAAAGGACATGGGGAATGTGCCCTAATGAAAATTTTCCATGATACCGAGGACAAGTGATTCAACCTAACTTTGGAGGAGTACATGGCATGTAGTAAGAGCACAGTGTGTGTCTCTTCGACCCTGTGTCCTACTCATGTAAATAGCTTATGTCTATGTCTGTGACTGTTTCTATATAATAGTACATTGTGTGCTTATTCCCATGTACTTATTCTCATGTATCAGTAAATGGCTTAACCTGTGTACCAGTATATGGATTATCTCGTGTACACCTATCCTGGCCATGTCTGTGTGGGAGTAAACGGTATGTACGATCCTATTTACTTTCTGGTCATCTTTTTGTACCCTTTGAGGTACACATCAATCCATCAGGGATGGGTCACACACTATGTGACATGGTCACACACCATGTGATACTTATCTTCATCCCAAATCCCTATTTGCTACTGAGGGGGCCCATAAAATGCATAGCTCTAAATTACATGTTGTGTAGATCAGAAATTTTAAGAATTACAGATCTAGAAACACACATCTCCTCCACTTCTCTGGTCACCATTTCAACTATACCCCATTCTATAATCAAGGAGTATCATTGTTCAGGCCTTTACTTTATTGAATCATCAAAATCCTACCATCAAATTAATTTGGAAAATGCCTTCCAACATCGTTCTCCATCACACACCGAAGAACATAAAAACCGGGTATCCACGCCATCTGATCTACTTCCACTTCTATCATCATATGATCACCACATTATACTGATCTTGGATCTATGATATCTAATAGTTTCACCATGAAATGGGTGTGAAACATTTGATTCATTAGAGTTCATTGAACTATAGGACAAGGAAAAAACGCCTCCAATGAACAGGGAAGGGAAATTAAATTCACAAAGAACATCTATGAGGAACGGACCAGAACCGATGTTCATGTCAACCGTGGTTTTTTTATTTATAATGATAAATGAAGATAATAACCAGTAATAACAAAACAATTTCCCAAAAAGTTTATTTCATAATAACCCATCCCACAAAAAACCAATCCATGAATAAATATATTGGTTAATTGATTCACGTTCATCATAGAAATATAAAACGAGGAATGAATCCAACAAAAAAATGCTAAAATGATTAGGATTGATTGACGATGAATAAATAAGATGTATCATTACCGTTGGTGAGATCCTCTAATTCTATTATGCACTGATCATCAAACAACAATCTAGTTGTCATTCTCCCACTAAATTCCTCTAATGAGCTCTAAAGGAACTCCAAGATTTGTAGGGTTATGTAGTTAACCCTAAAAATTTTCTATAAGCATTTTCAAATAGATATTATTAGGTCATCTAAATATTTAAACAAATTGATTTACTAAATTAATTTATTTTAGACATTCTCCCATGACTATACCCCAATCTGAATGCCCAATGCATTGCAGGATTATATTGTTCCTAGGGTAAATCCCGCATTATGAACTCAACAGTACCCTTAAATTTATAATTTGGTTCCTCATTTATAATTTATTCTACATTTTCTAGAAAAAATTGTGTTCATTATATTTAATATGTTTAATATATTTCAAAACATTTATTTTGGGAACACTGGACCTTAGAATCGCATGTCATCTCAATGCATGGTCTTGAAAATAATCTCTACAATATCCAAAAATGATACATGGAAAATCAAAGCCACTAAATTCTCCCTACCTTTGGGATTTAAATCATAAAAAATCCAAAACAAGGGCTACACAAAAAGACATGGGTAATGAGCATGAATATAAGCCTCCATCTCCCATGTTCTCTCTTGAATATTCTTGTGTTGCCATTAGGAATGCACTGAAGGAATCTCTTATCCATGAAGGATCGTATCCTGTTGATCCTCGATCTATATCATATACTCAGAAAAGGTATATTCATCCTCTATGTCCATATTTTCCAATTTGAAAACATGTAATGGGGCATATAGGTACCTCATTAGCTATGACATGTGGAATATTATGTGTACTCGCCCTAATTATAGTGGTAGAGCTAAGAGGTATTCCACCTCGAAAACACTACATAGTATATGGAAAGGACCAATGAATCTCAAATATGGATTTCCACCTCGTCCAAACCACTATAATCCACACCAAGGTGAAACCCAGAGAAACACAGTCTCCCTCTTATAACTCCAAAGGCCTCCTTTATCCGTCGGCATAAGACGTCTCATGACTATGTGTAGTCCTCATCTCCTCTTGTATGATCTTCACCTTCTCGGTCATAGCTCACACAAACTATGGGACCAAAAGTAAAAACTCTCCTGTTCAGTCTAGAAAAGTGGTGATCTATAGGGACACCCATATGATCCCTCCAACAGTTCCATACATATGGTGGAATGGTAGTTTTTTGTACACAAACTCCACCAATTGTAGATGATTATACCAACTACAACCATATTCCAACATTAAATCTCATATAATGTCCTCAAGAACCTAAATTGTTCACTCCATATAGCCTTCAATCTAGTAGTGAAAACTATTCTCAAGCTTAGTTGAGTTTTGAAATACTCCTTTAATCATTTCTGTAACACCTGGATGTTTTTAGGAAATATTTTCTTTAAATAATTTTTATTCTTCAATAGCTTTATTTTCACGTAATCATGAGTTTAAATGAACCACGAGACACCCTTATTATTAAATTTCCATTATAGCCTATCTATTAAGTTAGCAAGAATAATTATAACTAACTTATGAAAATGCATTGTGAATTCATTAGCTATCAATTATTTATAAAAAATATAAATCAATTAGATAGTTGTATTTTTGAGTGAATTAATTTTAGTAATGAAATTAATGAGATATATATGGGTTATATACTTAATAAAATATTTTTTATATTCATCCAATGGATATTTTAGTCCTAGGTTATGAATAAAACCATGTATGATGTATAAAAAACCTATTTTTTAAAGGTTAATTTTACACCTTTGAATAGAGAACCCCTTTTAAATTAAGATTTTGACATATCAAAAAAATTTATATGACAAAATAAACATTTTATTTTGAAGTGGGATATGAAAATCTACTTTGGATGAATTTCTGATATTTTTCTGATAACTTTCATTTTTGATGAATAGTAAAGATACCCTTAATTTTAATAGAAAATAACTTTTTTCATTGAAATAATTTATATAGATAGATTATATTATTTAATGGTTTCAATGTATAAATAGAATATATTTTTACCATTTAATATAATGTAGGTCATTGGAATTAATTTCATATTAAATTCAGATGTAAAAACATTTCAATATTTTGTAATATTTTAACTTTTAAAACTCATTTTCTCATTTCTACAATGGGATTAATTTTAAATTAATTGTTACAAATTCTGTGTTTTGAATTTTGAAAAATGGATTCCGTATTTTTAATCAGTAGGTAAAACTTATATTTATTTTATTTTTGGGCAATATGAATAGTAACTTTGGTAAATTTTATTAATATGGTAAAAGGATAAATCAGGTAATTAAGGGTAAAAATAATATTATAAAATTACCCTAACACTTGTGTCAATATAATTTAATAATTATAATTTTCCATAAAACATACTTGGATATAAATGGTATCTATTAGAACCCACTTGGATAAGATTAAGACATTTAATTAATTTTATTTAAAGAAAAATAAAATATGTCTCACTCAAACATTAATAATTAAATTATTTTCAACATAAGGTTATACAGAAGATAAATTTTATCATTAATACTAATTTAAAATCTTAAATGTTTTTATTTTTCATGAAAATTTATTTTTAATTTTTAGGAAAAAAATAATTACCTTAAATTCATATACTTGGATTATGAAACAATTAATTAAATGATGAGAAATCAATAAAACAATTTCTATTAAAATATTAATAACCATCAAAAGGACCAAAAATTATTGGTAAAGTATATCTAGACCATAATCATCCAAGGGTCGACTTATTTACCATTTTTAGGCTTATAGAAGAGATTATGACACTTATATTATTTTATTTAAAATGAAGATAAATTTGTCATATTCATGTTTTAAAAGAGTAGATAATTTTTAATGATGGGTTTTTCAGAAGATAAATTCGACTAAAAGTATTATTCTGAAATATAATGGATTTATCTTTATCAATTTATTTTATTTTTATTTTTTATTCAAAAATATGTATATTAAATAATTACAAAAAATTGAGTTAGTAATTATTTTATTAATAAGGATATCAAATAAGTGTTATTAAAAATATTTTAATAAATATAATTTGGGATACGTATTATGTAAAATTAATTTTATATATTACCTTCACCCCTTAGTAATATAATAAAATATATTTTTTTAGTTTCACTTCTTATTTTTATACTTTTAAAATCCATAAAATAATTAGTTTCAAAATTGACACTATTGATATTTTATCAAAATAAAGGTTTGTAAAATTATTTAAAATTCATAAAAAAATTATAAATATATAATAATTATTATATAGTCTGAAATGTTCTAAATTATTAATTTATTATATAATTTATTTCAAATAAGTAAATATTTCACTCTTTTAATATTGAAATATTTGTTACCCTAGTTAAAAATTAAATAGAATAACTAATTCTTAATTAAAATGATAATGCTTAAATTGACATAAAAACTTGTCTAAAAATTATTGTATGGTAATATTACAACTCTATATCATATTATATTATAAATTAAGATACTTTGGAGGTTTTGATAAGGGTTTTAATTTTATATAAATTAATATTTTTGAGGTTTCCAGAAGAGCCCCTCGCCTCAATTATAAAAGGGAACTTCCTCCCTCAAATCTTAACTTCATTTTGAGCCTTAAAACTAGACCATACCCTTCCAATTTACCTTATAAACTTCAATAGAAACATTTATAGGTCCTGTTATTCTTCAAAGACTAACTCTAGTGCTCTAAGAGGAGATTTAGAGGAGGCGCGTCGAAGAAAAGGTAATATCATTTACCAATTCTTTCCAACTTCTTTCTTTTTCTAATTCCACCTCATGAGTTATTTCATTACAAAGTAATAACTATAGTATTAATTATATACTGAGAGGTTATTATTATTATGAAACAATCATATTCCACCTTCTACCCATCCTATGAAAAATGAAATCATCATGCGTACGTACGTACGGCTTACCATCTCCACGCCGTGGTGTGATCTGTTTTTCACAACCACCTTACATGGATGGGTATAATGATGGAATTAATAAATATATATATGATTAATATAAAATAATATTGATTCTGAGATACTATAAACCATCCACTTAAATTCTAATCAACAATTATTGGAATGATATCGTCACATGTGTGTACGTACGACTTATCATCTCCACAGTGCGATGTGATTCATTCTACATAATTTTTATTAAAGAATGATTATATAAATAAATTGAATGAATAAATATGATATATATTATACTAATACCATGATGTAAATTATATAACTATAACCTAAAATTTGGAATAAGTACTTATCTTAAAAAACATGCATAAGAACATAAAGCAGTCAATACCCTAATAACTAGTAACAATGAAATGTTACTAACAAATAGATGAAAATATGATCATAAATGTTATTATAAAAATTATTATTATTATGGTGTAAATTAGTAACATTATTTAAATCATTATATAGGAGGTTCATATACATGAAAATCACATCAAACCTATGGTAAGGGATAACTTTTCAAATTTCATTTTTATCTGATATTGTTTATTCGTAAGTATTTACTAGTGTATATTTATCATCCATGACAATGTTTTTTAAATATGTATTTAAAAATATTCATTATATTTTTTTATAATTTTTTAAATTCAATTTTACCCATTAGGGATTTTTTTATAAACAATATGAATGAAATATTTTATCATTTTCAGTACAAGGTACTTTTTTACTTTTCTAGAAAAAAGTACAAGAATAATGATTTTTTAACTTGTACGACATGAAAATATCCTTACGCTTTCATAATTCTATATTTCCTTGAATCTTACCATACAGTATTACAAGGTTATTTTTACATAAAATGATTTCTTCTAAAATTTTGTTTCATTTGGATGAAGGAAAACGTTTTTGAAGAAGAAACAATATTTTCCTCAAGAATTAATTTCAAGTGTTTTCTCAAAATTATTTTCCATCTAAGATGAAATTATTTAAATAGGGTTATAAATGTTATTACTATGATTTTATTTTGTTTGTGGTGGAATTTTATTTAATAATTCCATTTTTTATACGAATTATGATGGAATGATGTTTAAGAAACCCGTTTTATTTCATGGGTTATGTTATGGTGAATGTTTTGATTTTTTATGGCACACATAATAATTATTTCATTTTATGATGGGTGTGACATATATATCCCTCCAATGCATTGGGTAATGATTTATATCTCATGAGATAGAAATTACTGGAACAGCAAGTAAATCTAGTTCAGTAATACCTGGCTGGAACGAGGAGTGAAATTGGTTCAACAATAGACTTTGTCTGCTATGATTGTCTTGGAAGTGAGCCTTGACTAATATGAAATGATTTTCTATTCTTATTTGTGTATGAAACGAAATTTCATGTCTTATATTATGACTATTGGGATTACATTTCACTTTTATGTTTTATCCCAAGACATGATATTATGATCTTTTATTTGCAAGATAATATTTTCAAATGTTATGTTCTTATGATTATGATATGATTGATATTTCCCTTCCTAACCCTTACAGAGACTTTGAGCTCACCCTTTCATATGTTTCTTTTCCCTAGGTCATGAAGAAGTTAATTAAGTAAGATATGTCAAAAAGAAGTCTAGTTATAAAGAAATACGTGGGACTGTCACGTCCCGACCCGAGTACCACTAAACAGTGCCCCGAGTCGGTTGGCCACATGCCCTCAAGCGTGCTTCCACGTACACCATAGGGTTCCGACTAGAAGCAAGGGTCTACTAAGTCAATCTTGGGGATACTATATGCTATTTTATCAGAATAAAACACCAATGGAAGAAAATAACAATAACCAAGTGTGGAAGTGTATAAATAACCGAAATAAATTCATGGAATATGATAGTCAAAACCAAAAAAAATACAACACTAAACAGATATGTAAAACATTCTATGATAATGAAAGTATCAATTGTCTACAATTCAACTGAATGTAAAGACACAACAACTCTTAAGTGGGTCCCAAACAAAGTCTGGTTCCCTCTCCCATGCTCCAATCCCAAACAGCAACCTATCCCAGGGACTTTCCCTTATCCAGTCCTACAACAACAAAGTCTACTCGGGTTCCAATTAGGTGGCCTGAATAGGGTTTGTGTACAACTCAGTAGGCCACCACCAACATTGTTTAAAATGAGTCCATTCAAAATATAGTGTATGTAGTTTTATGAAGCAATAAAATAAAATACATAGTTAAACAGTTATCACAATCTCATTTAATCATTAATCATCACATTATGCCCAGTTTCAATTCATGTTTCCCATTGGAATCACCATTCATTATTATTAATAATTTGGTGTAGGTATTCATGCCTAGAACACCAAATATCATTAAGTATAGGTCTCCATCCCTATCACTCTATATCTCATTTGGTGTAGGGCATCATTCCTAGAACCACATAATCTCAATCTTGGATAACTATTTGGGTGGAATTTCATGTACAAGTCCCAACTTATAATCGGTCTAGAACTCCATGTGTACAACCAAAAAAATCTCATCCATTTAATCATTCATTAATTCAATAGAATTTTTCACATCATTCCATTAATAATCCAATGATTAGTTAAACATTTCAAAGGCTATTAGTTAACTCAAAAATTAACTAACAACATAACCCATTAATTAATTAATCAATTAATTAATCAATCAACACAATTCTCATTCAACAATTAATTTTTCACAATTAATTTTCCATATCAAATATCAACTTGTAATAATTAATTCTCACAATTAATTATCTTTGATCAATATCATGGAACATAGTTAATTCTCAAAATTATTTATCTTACATAGCCAAACATTATTTCATAATTAATTCCCCCCAATTAATTGTCTTATCACAATCAATTAAATATCCTGAATACAATATCTAAACCCCTATACAATCACAAAATTTTGTTTGGGAAACCCCCCTTTGTTTGTTCCAGGATTCAATTATCAATTAATCACCATGGTAATCACAAGTCAATTCCACATTCCAAAATACTAAAATTTAGGAAATCAATCAACAAGGGAATCTAGAAAATTCATAAACTCACATTCACATATCAAATCCATGACTATGGTAGTTTGATTTAGACAACCTACCTCATTTTATTAAAGGATGTTAGCCCAACAAAAATCCCAAAAATCTGAGTGGCACAACGTCGTCGATCATGCTTTGGATCTAAATCCATAAACCAAAATTATGATCAAAGGCATCAGGATATTGAAAATATAAATCAAGATCCAATATACTAGATATATATCTCAACCCATAGGTTTAGATCCATGGAATAATTTGATATCTTCCATGAAAGGATCATGTAAAGATAGAGGAGAGAATGGGAGAAATAATGGGATGAAATCCACTTACTAGGGAAAGAGTGGATCCTCAATCTGGGCTTCCAATCTTGAATAATGGTGTTCTAGTCACCTTGGAATACCTCTTAAAGGATCTAGGATCACCTAGAATTTGTCAAGATCGAGCCAAGGTCAAAATATGGGAGTCTCAATGGGGTTCAGGTGGTTCTAAAATGGATTTTTGGATATTAATATCTACGTGCATGGTTTCCTGGGAATGGGAACACGGTTAGGACAAACTGTGTTCCAACTGTGCGGTCTTCCACTGCCTACACTGCTTGATGGAACACAGTTAGGTAAACCATGCACCAATCGTGTTGAACTCCACTGTATTCATGGTTATCTTGCACATGGTTTGGCCAAATTGTGCACAAACCGTGCATAGCCCCTGTCTTCCCAAGTTATTTAAAAACTTAACCCAGACACACCCCATGTCATACCCCAACCCAAAGGTACTTAATAAGAAGAAAACTTTCCTAAAAAGACACCCTAAATTTATCTAGAAAGTCCAAGGTCTTATAATCTCCCCACCTTATTACAGTTCATCCTCGAGCTGAACTCCCGAACTTCTCTAAGATTATGAGCCAAAAATAGTGGTACATTGAGCCCTCATTTCTACTTCCTATTCCCAAGTTTCCTCTTGAACACTTACATGTTTCCATAACACATGAACTAACAGCATGAACTTTCCCCGTAACACTTTCTCACCGGGACCTAGCACAGGTATCTGATGCTCCTCAGAGGATGCATCTATCTCGAGGTCAACCGCGTCCACATCAATCACGTGATAAGTGTAGAGGTGATACCGTTGTAGTTGTGACAAATAGAAAACATCATGCATGTCACTACATTTCTGTGGAGGTGCTAATCAGTATGCCACTAGCACGAGTCTCTCCAGTACCTTAAACAGTCCTATAAACCAGGCCTCTAACTTGACCTACCTCTATATCCCATGGTGACCCAATCTAGGTGACATCCGAAGGAATACATGATCTCCCTTTGTAATCTCTAGGGGTTATCTCCATCTATCATCATACAACTTATGCCTACTCTGAGTCATATCCATACATTTCTGAATCAACCACACCTGCTCTAATGTCTCATGGATGAGACTCGGTTCGAAAATCTCTCACTCACCCGCCTCTAACCAACATAGTGGTGATCTACATGGTCTACCATAAAGTTATAAATATGTTGTCATCTGTATAGTTGCTTGTTAACTGTTTTTATATGAAAAATCCACTAATTCCAAGTGCTTCTCCCAAGAACCACCAAATTCTAGCACACATGCTCGCAACATATCCTCCAACGACTGTATAGTACACTTTGACTACCTATTTTTCTGTGGGTGGAAGTCATTACTTAATAGAACCTATATAACAAGCACCTTATTTAAGACCTATGAGAAGTGTGAAGTAAATAATGAATTGTGATCTAAAACTATAGTATGTGGCACCGCAAACGAACGAATTATCTCTCTCATGTATAGTTATCCCAATTATCTACTGTAAGGATTCCCTGACAGGAAAGAAATGTTCTACCTTCATTTGTTGATCCAAAATGACCCAAATAGAATAATTATTCCAAAGAGCCTTTGGATGTCCCCCATTTAAATCCATAGTCACATCATCCCACTTCCATTCTAGAATAGGTAGCAGCTGCAATAGGTCTCTAGGTCATTGATTCTATGCCTTCACCTTCTGATAAGTGAAACATCTTATTACGAACCCTCATATCTCTTTTATTATGCCTCACCACCAAAACTAGAGTATTAGGTCACAATACATTTTTTCACCCAAGTATGTATCGCCCACTTGAGGTGTGAAATTATCACGTGAGTTCCTCTCACATACTCATAGGCATAATAACCCAATTTTTTACATAGATGATCTCATCCTCATATATTATCCAGTCTGAAGGTGTCTCCCTACCTTCAACGCTTTCCCTTAAGGCTAAACACTCTAGATCCTCATACTGCATGTCCCTGGTCTATCTCAAAAGTGTAGATTCCACTACTACAGAAACCAGAATCATCCTCTCCAGACTCTCCTGAACTACCACATGCATTTCTGTCAACAAAGTCATCATCTTCCACTCTAAACTCGACTCATGTTCTAACTAAGTATGAGTTTTCTTATACAAGGAATCATCCACATTATTCCCATTTCTAGGTTTATATTCCAATTCAAAATAAAAGGATTGCATATACTCTACCCATATTTGTTGTTGAAGATTCAAGTCACGCTGTGAAAAGATATACTTTAAGCTTTTGTGATCTGTAAAAACTGTAAATTTTTCACCCAAAACATAGTGTCTCCAACACATAATAGAATACACCACTACTTCCACTGTGATTTCATGCATAGGTTAGTTATATAAATGTGGCCTCAACAGCCGAGACTCGTAAGAAACGACTCAATCTCCTTGCATCAACATAGATCCGAGTCCAATCCCGTAAGTGTGACAATACACTGTGTACTCCTTACCTGACTAAGGTAAGATCAAAATTGGTGTTGATTTGAAGTTCTTCTTCAAATCCTGCAAAGAATTATCATATTCTCCTATCCAATTAAACGTTATCCCTTTCTTTATTAAACCTATAAGTGGTGCTGCCAAATGGGAAAAGTCATGGATGAACCTCTTGTAATGACTAGCTAATCCCAAAAAGATTCGGATATCAAAAAAAATTCTTCAGATGCTCCAAAGAAATATCCACCTTCACTTTTTCTAGGTTCACTGCCACACCTTCTTCTAAGATGATGTGACCCAACAAGTGTACCATATCAATACAAAACTAACATTTAGATAGCTTAGAGTATATCTGATGCTCTCTTAGTGTACCCAAGATGATGTCAAGCTGTTTGGAATGATCTTCATGAGTCTAAGAGTACACCAATATTTCTTCCACAAACACCACCACAAAATTATCTAAGTACAGATGAAAGATCATGTTCATCAAGGCCATAAATACTGATGGAGTATTTCCCAACCTGAACATCATTACAATAAACTCATAAAGTCCATACCTACTTTTGAATGTAGTTCATGGTATATCAGAGGTCCTAACACTCACTTGATGATACCCTGATCTCATGTCGATATTTGAGAACACAAAATCCCCCTTTAGCTATTTAAACAGATCATCAATACATGGAAGAGGATATCGATTCTTTATATTCATTTTATTCAACTTTCAGGAATCAAAACACAAGTGTAAACTCCTGCCAACCTTCTTCGCAAACAAAATTGGTGATCCCCAAGGTGACGTACTATGACAGATAAACCCTTTATCCTCCAAATCCTCCAACTATGTTTTGAGATCTTATAGCTCAGTTGGTGCCATTCTGTAAGGTGGAATAGATACCATATATGCCCCTAGCATGATCTCAATAGTGAATTCCACATCTCTCTCAGGGGGAAACCCTAAAAATTCTTCAAGAAAGACATCTTAAACAATTCTACTACTGGTGGAAGGATGTCTTTCCTACCACTCCCATCATCCAAGAAAAGACTAGAAACATGAGTTGTGAGCTCTCCCAGTTGTTGAGTAATTGGCCCAGCTCATCCTGTATGGATATACCATTCTCCATGATAAACATACTAGTCACCCTTAGTAGATACAAAGGTCACTCTCCTTTTGTAACAATACATGTGGGCTTGGTATGCGACTAGCGATTCTATACCCATAATCAAGTTTAAGCTTGTTATATCAAGGACGTAGATATCCCAAAGGAAATGATACTCTTTGATATCTAGCAAACATCCCTTGCATAAAAAGACATCACTAGTTCGTGTTCCCAACGGTGTATCAATATTCATCATCCCGCTTATAGACTCCACCTCCAGAATCAATACATCAACAAGATTTGCAGAAATTAAGGAATAAGAGGCACCAATATCAAATAAGGCACTAGATAAAGTAGAAGAAACTTGAATAGTAAATATCACTTTCAATGGACTATCCTCACTCTCCACAAGTGTAGGTTGAACTTCTTGTAACTGTCCTTCCCCTCTTCCCTGTGGTGTCGTCTGACTCCCCCGAGTAGCACCACTCTGCTGATACAAGAGCTCATCCCTGAAGAACCAAGTCCACTACCTCTACTACCTCTTCTAGTAGAACTTCAGTTTTCAGACCTATATGGTGTAGAACACCCCCTTCATACACTATAACTATGAGTAGATACTCCCTCAGCACTAGCCCACTGCTGCTTCCGACAGAACTTCTGTAGGTTCCCCATCTTGCCATAAAATCGGAACTCTACTGGTGGTTGAGGAAAATGTGTATGGCAGTGTCCCTACCTACTACACTGGTGGAAAAGCACATGAGTAAGATTAGGTGCAACTACTCCTCCTATCTTTCCACCTTGGTTTCCAATTTCTTGAATAAGATTCTTGTAATGATGCTTTCTTCTCTCAGAAGGAACACTCCCTTTCACCCAATTAAAGCTAATTGTCCAGTACTAGAAGCCTCATTTAGGCCCCCCTCTAAAATGAGAGCCTAATTACCCACTTCTAAGACTTTATTCAGCCTAAAAATATTCACCTGGGACTTAATTTCAAACCTAAGTCCATCCTGAAATTGTTTTCTGAAAAATCCTCATATGCCGCCAAAGATGGAGAAAAATGTTGTAAATCTGTGAAATTTTCAGTGTACTCTATTATGTACATGATTCCTTGGGTCAGATGGAAAATCTATGAAGTATTATCTTATCTCAGTGTCTCTGGATGGAAGTGTTCCAAGAACTTCTCTAGAAAGTCCTTCTATAACATATCATCAATCTATCCAAATTGTACCTAAATGTCCCACCAAAGCTTTACTGAACCCCATAGAATATAAGCAGCCTTCTTGACCCTCCTCTCAGTCAGATTCTCAAAATGGTCAAGTATCATCTCTATGGATTCAATCTAGAATTCATATCCCTTAGGTCTACCCTCTCCTATAAAATTAGGATGGTGACTCAGTTGAAACTCCCTTGTCAACTCTGACATGCTTTTTTAAACCCGGCCTGGGTCTCTCTCCATGAATTGCATGAAACGATCAATGTTTTATCAGAACTGTTCTCTTTCCTCCACATCGTGCACCAACGGTTCCTCAAGTTTCCTATCTGGAAGTTCATTCTGAGCCATACCCATCGGTCTCTCCCTCAATAAGAATTGTAGTTTCATAACTCTACAAATCCAAACACACGTCGTAGGTCTCATAATGCAACCTTATAACATTTATGTAAGATGTGAAACTAACACAAAAAGTTTCAACAATTCATTTACCCTTTTTCTCACCACACAGTCAACACTGAGGCCTTATCACTACCCTTATTCATCCTACTCCTAGGTCTTGGTTAACATGGGTACATACATTCTCATTAATAAATTCAACCATTAATTAATCAAATTATCTCAAATTAATTAGTTCACAAATTAATTAATTAATCACATTAATTTTATCATTCATGGTTCTCATTAGAAACCCATTTATTCTCATTTTGAATCATTATTTCAATCTCACAACAAGGAAAAACAGTTCAAGTTCAACAACTTACCCATAACCCATTTTACTGTGAGTGCCTAGAATGATGCATGTCAAAACAACCCTGAGTTCCTAGAATGATGCATGCAGACTCAACTATCATGCCTCTTTAGGCCACAAATCAAAATTCAATAATTTTCCAAACAAATATTACATCACACCAAAAGTGTGTCACCCAAGGTGAAATAATATCCAATTGTAACAACAAACAGCAATCACGACAATCCCACCCAAAGTACTTGGATTTTTCCCCCATACATGGGATTGCAACTCCCATGAACAAGCTCATTACCAAGACTTGACTCTTCCTAGTCTCCTATCTACCTATCCCAAAACAGTAAGAAAAAATAAATAATAAATAAAACAAAATCACCCTCTAACAACACTTTGTGACGTCCCGACCTGGGTACCACTAGATGGTGCCCTAAGCTGGTTGGCCACATGCCCTCAAGAATGCCTCCTCATACACCAGAGGGTTCCATATAGCAGTGATGGTCTATTAAGTCAATATTGGGGAGACCATGCCCTCTTTTATTAGAATAAAACACCAATGAAACAAAATAACAATAACCAAGTGTGGAAGTGTATAAATAACCAGCACAAATCCATGGCATATGAGAGTAAAAACCAGAAAAATACAATACTCAACTGAAAGGTAAAATATGTTACAATAATGCAAGTGTCAAGTGTATACAATGAAACAGAATGTAAAAAAACAAAGACTCCCAAATGGGTCCCAAAACACATCGGTTTCCCTCTCCCATGCTCTAATACCAAAAAACAACCTATCCCATGGCCTTTCCCTTATCCTGACCAACAAAAAAGAAGTCTACTTAGGTTCCAATCAGGAATCCTGAATAGGGTGTGAGTATAACTCAGTAGGCCACCACCAATGGTTTCTAAAACAAGTCCACTCAAAAGATAGTGTATGCAATTTTATGAATCAATAAAATACAATGCATAATTAAACAGTTATCACATTATCATTTAATCTTTAATCATCACATTAATCCAATTTCAATTCATGTTTCCCATTTGAATCATTATTCATTAATATTAATCATTTGGTGTAGGTATTCATGCCTAGCACCCCAAATCTCATTAAGTGTAGGTCACCATCCTTATCACTCTATATCTCATTCGGTGTAGGTCGTCATGCTTGGAACCACATAATCTCAAGCGAGGATAACTATTGGGTAGGAAATCCATGTCCAAGTCCAAACTTCTAATTGGTCTAGAATGCCATGTCTATCACTGAAAATATCTGATCTATTTAATAATTCATTAATTCACAAGAATTTTCCACATCATTCCATTACAAATCCAATGAATAGTTAAACATTTCAAATTCCATTGGTTAACTCAGCAATTAACTAAGTATATAACCCATTAATTAATTCATAAATTAATTAATCAATCAACACAATTCTCATTCCATAATTAATTCTTCAAAATTAATTATCCATATCAAATCTCAAATTATAATAATTAATTCTCACAGTTAATTATCTTTGATCAACATCATGGCACATAATTAATTCTCACAATTAATTATCTTACAAATCCAAACATCATTTTATAATTAATTCCCCCCAATTAATTTTCTTATCACAATCAATTCAATATCTAAAATACAATATCTCAACCCATAACCAATCTCCAAAACAAATATCTATTTGGGAAACCGCCCTTCGTTTGTTCTGTGAGTCAATTATCAATTAATCACCAAGGTAACCCGAAGTCAATTCCACATTCCTAATTACTCCAATTTAGCAAATCAATCATCAAGGTAATCTAAAAATTTCATAAACACACATTTACATATCAAATACACGACTATGAGAGTTTGATTTAGACCACCTAACTTAGTTTATTGAATGATGTTAGCCCAACAGAAATTCCAAAACTCCAAGTGGCACAACATCGTCGATCAAGCTTCGGATCTAAATCCCTAAACCAAAATTAAGATCAAAGGCATTAAGATCATTAAAATCTAGATCTACATCCACAATCCGAGATCTAGATCACAAACCATAGGTATAGATCAATAGAAATAGTGTATATCTTCCATGAAAAGATCAAGGAAAGATAGAGGAAAGAATGGGAGAGGCAACGAGAGGAAATCCACTTATCTGTAAGAGAGCAGATCTTCAGTTCAGGATTCTGATCTCGAAGAACAGTGTTCGAATCACCTTAGAATATCTCCAAAAGGCCCTAGAATCACCTATAATTTTTCAAGCTCAAGATCAGGTCAAAATATGGGAGTCTCTGGGGGTGTTTGTAAAATGGATTTTTGGATGTTAAAATCGGTGTGCATGGTTTCCTAGGAAAGGGCGCAAGGTTAGGCCAAACTGTGTGCCAACCATGAGGTCTTCCACTGGCCGCACGGCTCGATGTAACATATTTATTCAAACTGTGCACCAATCGCTCAAAACCTCCACTATCTGCATGGTTCGATTGCGCACAGTTTGTCCAAACTGTGTGAAAACCTTGCACAACCCCTATCTTTCCAACTTCATTAAAAAGTTCACCCAAACACACCCTAGTTTATACCTCAACCCAAATGTACTTAATAAAAACAAAAATTACATGAAAACACACCCGAGAATGCTCCAGAAAAGGTCGGGATCTTACAGGGAGACAATGTAGATATGTTTTGAACCAGTTTTTTATGTTTCCCAATCTCTAAAGACACTAAACATATATGATCTGGGTGTGGTTTTTGTTATGTTATATAATAAATATTCTTTAATGTTGAAGTAAAATTTATATATAAAGTATGAGCTATAATATTTTCCATAACCAATATGTGAAGTGACAATCATGGTTATAAACGATCATCAGTGGAACTTCATGGATTCAGACTATCTCCTGCACATAGAAACATCTCGAGCTCTCTATTGAACTCTCCTCCTAAATAGCTAGAATGTGTGATGACTTGGTTAGTTGGTCTATGATCACTAAGATGGTGTTGTGTCCCCTATACATACATGGTAATCCCATAACAAATTACATCGATATACCATCCCAATTCCACTCTAGTACCTCAATGGATTCATATAGACCTGATGGAACTTGGTGATCAGCCTTCAATTACTAAAAATTAAGGCCTTGAGAGACAAACTTTCCAACTCCCTTATTCATATATGGCCACCAAAACTGATGTGGGAGGTCCTAATACATATTTTACACACCTGGATGTACCTAAAAATTAAATTAATGGAAGTCTCTAAAAAAACCCTCATATGACATCACTGGTACCATCATGCATCCTATGTAAAGAATTACATGGTCCCTTTATAAAATCCATCATGAGCATGACCAGTGGTTAAATGAGTACATAGGGTCTGGTAGTTGGAATCCCCATGTTGTGCCTCCTTGAATTACTACAAAATAGTAGGGGTAATAATCATCAACAAGAGGAAATATGCTCCATCTCTATCCATAAAGGATAAATGTAATAAGTCCAACTACTCTGACACCTCGCTCAGTAGCTGTGTAACGACCTAATGTTTTATCATTGGAAATTACCTTCTTATAATTATGTCATATAATAACATGAAATCACAACACAATGAACTAATAAGTACTATGTGACCTTTAAACGTAATATTGTCACTTCAGTGATTTGAATTTCGAATATCTGACACACACTGTTGTGATTAATAAGATGTTTGGAGTCTGACAAGAAAAACATAATTTTTGGTGAATAGTAACTGACCCTTATGAATAGTATTGTTACCCTTATGAATATTAATATGACCCTTGTGAATATTAAATCATCCAAAATAATAGTATCATCACTCGTTAATTTATAAATAAAATTTAGGTATCTTATAAGTGATTATATGACCATAGTAAAAGTATTGGTATTTTTGTAAGTCATAAATAATTAATTGAAAAAAATTAATTAATTTAAAATTAAATTTATTTTGATAAAATTAATTCATAAATTATCAATTTTAGGTCTTCTGGTTTTAAGATAATTTTATAAGTCCTTATGTACTTGTTGAAAGCATTATAAAATTGGTTATAGTTTTAAAATATGTATTTTTCAAGTAAACTGATATTTTAGTTAAATATTAAATTAATCATATTTATAAAATTAGTTTTAAAACACGGATTTCATTTTTTTATTCTATACATTGAAAAACAGTTAGGGTGAATTTTTGGTATTGTTCTAAAATACTTCAATTTTTATGAACAGTAAAATAAAATAATTTGCAAATTAAGCTAAAAACATGATTTATAAGCTCATGTATGATGTTCTTCTTATGTAAGACGAATTGTTTTGAACTCACATTATCTTATTACTATTTTTTTCATGAAATCATCACTATTTCTTTTCTTATGGAAAAATAATAAACTAATGATTAAGATATTAAAAAAACCCTCCTCCCCTCCACTATAAAAACCACCCACACTCCCCTCTTCTCTTCACTCCTACCAAGCCTTATGTCATTCTTAAATTACGCTCAAATATTTCCCCAAGATCCTACCCCACGTCCAATAGCCCTTGTTCTCCTAAAAAGACCAAATACTCTCCCCTTAAGAGGCTCTCAAGGAAGGTTAATTAAATAGGTAAAATTCCTCTTTTCATTTCTTTCATTTTCATGTTCCTTTTCTCTCTTTTACTTCCTAAACTCTCCTCATAAAAATGGTATGAAAACTCTAGTACCATAAATTTATTTTAATTTTGTTATGATAATGGTATAATTCATCATCATCTCTCATTTCCCCTTCTTTTATACGAAAGAAACGAAAACATCGTCCAAGATGTGTTAATTTATCACATTCAAGGACAACGGGTTATCAATTTCTATTACCGTATTCAATTATGGACATGAAAATATTTTTTTAGTTTATCCAGATTATTAAATAATTATTTTATCTTATGTGATGTTTTTTAATCCTTTTTCACTCATGATGTAAAATAATAATACAAAACAAGTTAATTATGAGAAAAATCTCCAAATTAATCCAAGTGTTTATCATTAATGTTTTATATAATGATTAACCTTCACCCCAAATAACCAAATGAATTTTAAAACCGTTTTATCTTATGTATGTTCAATAATAACATATAACTTCAATTCTATAAAACTATACTCGTTTTACATGATTCTATATTCATGAATATAATTAAATCGATTGTAAAAAAACAAGGAAGCGAACGCTTCCAAACATTGAGATTGAACCTCATAACCATTCAAAAAGTTTATGAATGACCTGAAAAAAGTTATAATAAATAAATTAAATGTAAAATAGGTTCTATAATTATTAATTAATTAACCTACTTGTATTAATCAGGTCATTAGTATCAAGTGTAGAACACCAGCAGACTTAAGGTAATGGATCCTCTCTATTTCACTTTTATTGAAGAATGTACTCTATGTTATACTCTTTTATGTGTAATTATTAATTATGGGGTATGATTTATCACCTCCCACATACTTACATCCTGATGTATAAGTGACGATAAACCCATCTCTCTCTCATGAAGCCCTCTTAAGCACACCTGATACCATGATGATAATCCTTAATGGATTCTACCCAAACCTCCTTTATTCCTTTAAGTTGCTTCATCTTTCCTATTACAAAAGTTAAGTTATATTATATTTTTTTGTGAACATAATAAATTATATTTACATGTAACTAATTAATTTATCAAGACCCTTCATCATTCTTTTTCATGGATATATATTTTTTAAATTGATTTCCTCATCAATACTTCCTGATAAGCAAACTTGTTTTAAGGGAACTTCCCGATTTCTTACTCGATTTCAAGTGAACTCTATATTCTATTTTAATCCACCATTTTATTTATAAAATTAGTCTTTTTTATTATTAAAACCTTCTTGGTTCACTTATGGTTTTATATAAAATATTTTCTCATTTTCTATTTTAAAGGCTCTATAGTATTTTCCTTAAAACCGCACAAAAATGTTTTAATGCTAAATTTTCTTAAATACTTTTATTACATGTTTTCACTTATACTTGACATAACTTATCATGATATATGCATATTTCCATTATTAATTTCCATGTATATTTTTTTCCTTTCCTTCATGGACACTTTTATGATATGCCCATTTTTTAGGCTATATGACATGATTATGATACCCATTTCTTTACATTGGTAAACCTTATGTTTATCTATGATTGAATATGTAAGATTATTTATGTAGATAAAATATTCATGAACATGTTATTATGGGTTATCCTATATAGTTATCCATTTCATTGGGTAGAGTTTAGTCTCATGAGATGTTATGTGCAATGGTCTTGGCGGTTAGCCTTGACTCGTGCTACCATGTGCAACGGTGTTGGTGGATAACCTTGACTTGTGCTCCTCTATGTGCAGTGATCCTTGACTCCTAAAAAGTCCTGATTTATGTTTTTCTATATTACTATGAATTCATTTTTATATGATCCCATTTTTATGTGTTATGATTCCATGTGTTCCTTGACTTTTATTTTCAACATTCCATGCCTTCTAACCCATGTGTTAAAGTTTTATTACTATGATTTTTCCCTTACTGGGATTTTAGCTCATCCCTTCATTCATGTGATCCCCAAGGTACCACTTGAAGATGTGTGGGCTCAAAGGAAGTTAGGATCTCTTTATGAAGAATAAATAAAGAAGTGTTTTTTTAGTCCCACATTTTCAATTTTATGTACCTAGTCTTTGAAGACACTAAAATTCGCAATCCTTGTCTTGTTTTCTAATGTATAATTATTATTAAAATCATGTAATGTTATGTGTAAAAGGATAGTGTAAAGACCCGGAAATTTCAAGGGAAATTTTTTTTTCCTAAATTTTCTTTGGAATTTTACAAGAACGCAGTTTCTGACGGCGCCTGATTCCAAGGCCCGGTGTGCCCAGAATCAATTTCCGAAGTTTAGCTCGGGTACGTTCAGTGAACGAACAAGCGGGATTTTTTCTATCTTTTGAACCGGTGCTCGGAATTGAAATCTGAGGGCACCGATGAACTCGCAACGCCGGTATTTGCTTAAGGAGACTTTTTCCGTAGTTTCGTTTTATCGAGAGCAGAGGTTTGTTTTTTTTTTGGGTTTTCTTTAAAAGTGTAATAATAAAATAACATGTCATGTTGCACACTATTTTATTTCAGCCGCCATTGGGAGTGAGGTGGTTGAAACCTCCTCATGGAGGTTGGAGGTGGGGCCACCACACCTTAACCTCCCTTGAGAGGTTATGTTGGTGGGGCCCACCCAAACTAAACCTCCCATGGGTGGTTTATTGTGGTGGGGACCACACGGGGCTTAACCCCCCAATTAATGGGAGGAGAGGAAACCTCCCAACTCTCCCTCATTAATGAGGGAGAGCCTCTTAATTCCTCAACTCCCCATTAAATGGGGAGAAACTCCTTGGCACCCTCCCCTCTTAAGTGGTGCCAACAGACCTCTTTAATTGCGTCAACGCAATTTATTTCACCCAACCCCCCTTTTTTAAAAAAAAATTATGTAACCATGATGGTTACATACCTCTCCCCCTCACCTATATATAGGGATCTTGGGAGAGGGTTTGGGGGACGGCTTCACCAAGCGACGGAACCCTGGTAAAGTACCGTGATGCCCAACACTTGGGAGAATTAGAGTTCTCCAACGAAGAACGCCTTTTTCCAAAGCAGAAAGACGGCACTTCTTCTTCCTTTCCACGACCTCCTTCCGTGTTGAATGAATGGGCATCGTCTGCAAGGAACATCGATGACTCTTCATCTTCGAACGTTTCCCGACGTCAACGAACCGGCACCGCTTAGATCCGTGACTTATTCAATGACGATTACGGAGGCACGTTCTGCGAGGATGTCTTCCGCGACACCGATTTCCGCATCGGCGACGAATGAACTTCGAATCCGAGGTAGGGGTTTTGTCTTTTTTTCAAATTACGTGTTTCTTTCCCTCGAACATGAAAGAATAATCTGTTGGACGTTGTTCCAAATTTTATTAAAAATTGTGAAAAGTTCTTTGTTGTGTTTTTACGATTGGCCGATTGTTATCGTTATAATGGGAGGAGACCGGACCGCACGAACATGGCCGATTCTCCTCCCCCTTCTAATATTTGGTGTTGATTTAGCAAAGACAGTGTGGTGTCGTCGCACCGCGCAGGAACAAAAGAAAACACGGCCAGAGCGGGCTGCGACAAAGGAACGCGGCGCCATCGTGTCACGCCGTAGGTTTCAAACGAGGCCGCGGCAGGAGTCAGACCGCGGCGTCGTCACGCCGCGTCGAACGGATTCACGTTCATCTTGGAAGTGGCGGCCGAAAAAACCGGCCGCCGGAGAACTCAAAGGAGGCGACTGGAAATCCGGCCGCTGGCGCCGGAAGGAGCGGGACCGCGGGGTCCCATGGCGAGAACACGGTCGGCCCCGCGCTGGCCGGCCGTTACAGGGGGGGAGCCCGGGGGTGTAACCCCCCCCGACAATACACATGGCGCGGCCCCTTAAAGGGGCCGCCATTTTAAAAATTAAAGGGGGGCAATGCCTCCTCCCTTTAGCGCGCCGCGCTGGCCGAGCCGCAGTGCCGTCGAGCCGCCGTGCTGCCGAGCCGTCGCGCCACCGCGCCGCTGGCCGGGACGAGCCGCTGGCCGGGCCGAGCCGCTGGCCGGGCCGAGCCGCTGGCCGGGCCGAGCCGCCGGGTCGGGCCGCCACTCGGGCGGGTCGACCCGGTTTGGGCCGGCCCAGGGGGTACTGGGCCGGGTTGGACCGGGCCCAGACCCCCCCCCCCCCCCGTCTTCGGACAGGATTGGTTCAAATGCCCATAACTTGGGCTGCAGACATCCGATAGACGAACCGTCAGTTGCATAGCGATCCTTGGATCGAGACGGTCGTTTCGGTATACTATACTCAAGGTGCACCTTCCTTTTCGGGAGCCTACGTGGTTAAAACTCCATAGTTAAGCGTGCTTGGCCTAGAGTAGTGATCAGGATGGGTGGCCTCCTGGGAAGTTTCCCAGGGTGGGTGTGAGACGGAAAGGCCAATAACTCACAGACCGGGCATCCGATTGCCGCATTGTCTATCTCGTTGTGTTCCTGTTGACGATACGGAACTTTTGGAATCCTTCACCCGAGTTTTGGATACAGTTGGTAGTGGTCGGGTTGGATCGCACCTGAAATCTAATCGGGCCCCTGGAACGGAAAAGCTGATATCTTTCAGACTGGACGTCCGTTTGATGAACCGTCAGCGGTGTTGGTGATCACGTTGAGAAACGGTCCCTATGAGCATACCCTATGGGAGTTCGGGGTACAGTTGAGATACGGCCGGGTTGGTTCTCTTACAAAACCAACCGGGGCCCAGGGACGAAAAAGCTAATAACTCACAGACCGGGCGTCCGATTGACGCGCCGTCTGTTGTGTTGAGACCCCTATGACGAGGCGGTCCTTTGTGATACTTCTTCGTGGGACTTTGAGATACTTGTAGTATCGACTTGTAGCTCGTGGAGTGGACCCTCCCAGAGACGAGCGTACGGAGTACGGAGACCATGTAGTCGGTCGAGACCTGAAGACTGCTTGTCCGATTCGATTCGGAGTGACTTACGTAGCCCAGTGGGGAGCACTACTTTGTGAGGTGGTAGAACCATAGCGGAGGAGCACTAATATGTGAGGTGTCAGACCCGCGGTACTCGACAGGAGGAGTACCTCTGTAGGCTATGAGGGGGGATCACTACTGTGTTGGGTGGCAGACCCCGGCGGGAAGCACTACTGTGTGAGGTGGCAGGCCCGCGGTACTCGAAAGGAGGAGTACCTCAGCAGTCTTAGGTTAGTGAGCAGTACCTCGGAGTCGTGACAGGACCACTGTACACTCTAGAGATGGAGCTCTTCATCAGTTATGGTTTCGATAATGAAAATCCTGGTTTGAGCTGAGACTTTTGACCTTGTGTTTACCTCATGATTGAGATGGGTCACTTGATAACTTAGGTATATGTATGGGCATATACCTGGGTATTGGTTATCCGTTGATTTCACAATCCTTGTGTTTCCTCATGATTGAGATGGGTTACTTGATAACTTAGGTATATGTATGGGCATATATCTAAGTAGAGGTTATCTGTTGAGATCTTCTTGTGGTTATCCTTGTTTGTTTAGTGAGACCTTGAGGGTCTTGGGGTCCCTACTGAGTATCGTTATACTCACCCCTGAACGGGCTATGCCCGCACCTCGTTGTGTTGGTTGCAGACGACGGGCAGTGCTGACGGAGGCCGAGTGTTCAAGGACTGGTCGGTACCCAGAGGTAGAATACACGACGAGTCAGTACCCGGAGGTGGACTACACGACGAGTCAGTACCCGGAGGTGGACTACACGACGAGTCAGTACCCGGAGGTGGACTACACGACGAGACGACACACAGAGGAGGTTGACGGATGAGAGCGTGGAGGAGGCTATCTGTACCTACCCTTCAGGTAGGATCCGTGGTGGACGACCAGGAGCTGCGCTATCTGTACCTACCCTTCAGGTAGGATCCGAGGAGGACGACCCAGGAGCTGCTTCCTTCTTCCAACTGTTTGTCTTTTTGCTATTGTACCTTGTTCAGTTGTAGTTGTACTTCTTTTTGGGTTTGTATTCTGGCCCATTTAATTTTCAGCATTTCTTTTTTACTTAGTGTTTTGTTTCCGCTTGTACTCTGTGGTGCTTGTTTTCTTTTATAAAGGCAATTCCTTCCCAATTATCGGGATTTACGCCTTTGGTGCTAGTCGCCGGCCCCTGTCCTATGGAAGGCGGGCTTGGGGTAGTCACGGCACGGTCCCCGAGGACGGGTCGTGACAAATTGGTATCAGAGGAGTTCAGTTCTACCGTAGAACTTATAACTCGGATTTTTCTTTCTGTGAAGAAATAGTGTTAAGAGTACCGAGTGTGGTTTTCAGTTCAGGAAGTCCAGTGTTGGTGCGGGCGGCCGACGTATCCATACACCAGGACCCTGACAACTGATTTCCGACTTTGTGCACGAAAACACTGATTGCGTGTGTGTTTTCGAGAAAGGAAACCCCAGGCAGCACAGGATAAACTCATGCATAGTAGGGTGCGACCGATCACTCTTGAGTCGGTCAACCTCATGGCAGCAGTTGTTTTGAGTTTCAATTCTAGCAATAATTGGAGACTTCTGGAGTTCGAGGTTGACGATCATGTCCTTATACGGGCCTCACCTCGACGAGGTTTATGGAGATGTGGCCAAAGCGGCAAGTTATCTCCAAGGTTCAGTAGACCTTCTTATGTCCTCAGCTGGGTAGGCGTGGTGATTTACCGCTTGACCCATCCACCTCAGTTGCACCTGGTTCACGAAGACTTCCATGTATCTTAACTGAGGAGATACGTGCTCGACCCTTCGCATATCATCGACCATGAGGAGCTGGATAGTGGCGATGAGGTGACTTCTATGGAGGTTCCGGTGGGGATCGAGGATCGACAGGAGCAGATCCTAGGAGGACGGTCGATTCCTCTTGTGCACTTTCTTTGACAGTACGGGAACCTCTAGGTGAGCACATGGGAGCGAAAGGCTCAGATGCGTGCTTTATACCGCTTTAGTGACCTTAGTTGTGATAAATCTTTACGAGGACGTAAAGCCCTGAGGTGGGAGTAATGTAAAGACCCAGAAATTTCAAGGGAAATTTTTTTTTTCCTAAATTTTCTTTGGAATTTTACAAGAACGCAGTTTCTGACGGTGCCTGATTCCGAGGCCCGATGTGCCCAGAATCAATTTTTGGATTTTAGATCGGGTACGTTTAGTGAACGAACGAGCGATATTTTTTCTATCTTTTGAACCGGTGCTTGGAATTGAAATCTGAGGGCACCGATGAACTCGCAAGGCCGGTATTTGCTTAAGGAGACTTTTTCCGTAGTTGCGTTTTATCGAGAGCGGAGGTTTGTTTTTTTTTGGGTTTTCTTTAAAAGTGTAATAATAAAATAACGTGCCATGTTGCACTTTATTTTATTTCAGCCGCCATTGGGAGTGAGGTGGTTGAAACCTCCTCATGGAGTTTGGAGGTGGGGCCACCACACCTTAACCTCCCTTGAGAGGTTATGGTGGTGGGGCCCACCCAAACTAAACCTCCCATGGGTGGTTTATTGTGGTGGGGACCACATGGGGCTTAACCCCCCAATTAATGTGAGGAGAGGAAACCTCCCAACTCTCCCTCATTAATGAGGGAGAGCCTCTTAATTCCTCAACTCCCCATTAAATGGGGAGAAACTGCTTGGAACCCTCCCCTCTTAAGTGGTGCCAACGGACCTCTTTAATTGCATCAAAGCAATTTATTTCACCCGACCCCACCTTTTTTTAAAATTATGTAACCACGATGGTTACATACCTCTCCCCCTCACCTATATATAGGGATCTTTGGAGAGGGTTTGGGGGACGGCTTCACCAAGCGACGGAACGCTGGTAAAGTACCGCGACGCCCAACACTTGGGAGAATTAGAGTTCTCCAACGAAGAACGCCTTTTTCCAAAGCAGAAAGACGGCACTTCTTCTTCCTTTCCACGACCTCCTTCTGTGTTGAATGAATGGGCGTCGTCTGCAAGGAACATCGATGACTCTTCATCTTCGAACGTTTCCCGACGTCAACGAACCGGCACCGCTTAGATTCGTGACTTCGCCAATGACGATTACGGAGGCACGTTCCGCGAGGATGTCTTCCGCGACACCGATTTCCGCATCGGCGACGAATGAACTTCGAATCCGAGGTAGGTGTTTTGTCTTTTTTTCAAATTATGTGTTTCTTTCCCTCGAACATGAAAGAATAATCTGTTGGAGGTTGTTCCAAATTTTATTAAAAATTGTGAAAAGTTCTTCGTTGTGTTTTTACGATTAGCCGACTGTTATCGTTATAATGGGAGGAGACCGGACCGCACGAACACGGACGATTCTCCTCCCCCCTCTAATCTTTGGTGTTGATTTAGCGAAGACAGTGCGGTGTCATCTCACCGCGCAGGAACAAAAGAAAACACGGCTGGAGCGGGCTGCGATGAAGGAACGCTGCGCCATCGTGTCGCGCCGTAGGTTTCAAACGAGGCCGCGGCCGGAGTCGGACCGCGGCGGAAGGACGCGGCGTCGTCACGCCGCATCGAACGAATTCACGTTCATCTTGGAAGTGGCGGCCGGAAAAACCGGCCGCCGGAGAACTCGAAGGAGGCAGCTGGAAATCCGGCCGCCAGCGCCGGAAGGAGCGGGACCACGGGGTCCCGCGGTGAGAACCCGGCCGGCCCCGCGCTGTCCGTCCGTTACTAGGGGAGCCCGGGGGTGTAACCCCCCCGGCAATACACATGGCGCGGACCCTTAAAGGGGCCACCGTTTTAAAAATTAAAGGGGGGCAATGCCCCCTCCCTTTAGCGTGCCGCGCTGGCTGAGCCGCAGTGTCGTCGAGCCACCGAGTCGTCGTGCCACCGCGCCGCTGGCCGGGACGAGCCGCTGGCCGGGCCGAGCCGCTGGCCGGGCCGAGCCGCCGGGTCGGGCCGCCACTCGGGCCAGGTCAACCCTGTTCGGGCCAGCCCAGGGGGTACTGGGCCGAGTCGGACCGGGCCCAGACCCCCCCCCCCCCCCCGTCTTCAGACAGGATTGGTTCAAATGCCTATAACTTGGGTTGCAGACATCCGATAGACGAACCGTCAGTTGCGTAGCGATCCTTGGATCGAGACAGTCATTTCGGTATACTATACTCAAGGTGAACCTTCCTTTTCGGAAGCCTACATGGTTAAAACTCCATAGTTAAGCATGTTTGGAATAGAGTAGTGATCAGGATGGGTGACCTCCTGGGAAGTTTCTCAGGGTGGGTGTGAGATGGAAAGGACAATAACTCACAGACCGGGCGTCTGATTGACGCGCCTTCTATCTCTTTGCGTTCCTGTTGACGATACGGAACTTTTGGCATCCTTCGCCCGAGTTTTGGATACAGTTGGTAGTGGCCAGTTTGGATCGCACCCGAAATCTAGTCGGGCCCCTGGAACGGAAAAGCTGATATCTTTCAGACTGGACGTCTGTTTGATGAACCGTCAGTGGCGTTGGTGATCACGTTGAGAAACGGTCCCTATGAGTATACCCTATGGGAGTTCGGGGTACAGTTGAGATACGGCCGGGTTGGTTCTCTTACGAAACCAACCGGGCCCCTGGGACGAAAAGGCTAATAACTCACAGACTGGGCGTCCGATTGACGCGCCGTCTGTTGCGTTGAGACACCTATTACGAGGCGGTCCTTTGTGATACTTCTTCGTGGGACTTTGAGATACTTGGAGTATCGACATGTAGCTCGTGGAGCGGACCCTCCTAGAGATGAGCGTACGGAGTACGGAGACCGTGTAGCCGGCCGAGACCTGAAGACTGCTTGTCCGATTCGATTCGGAGTGACTTACGTAGCCCAGTGGGGAGCACTACTTTGTGAGGTGGCAGAACCATAGTGGAGGAGCACTACTATGTGAGGTGGCAGACCCGCGGTACTCGACAGGAGGAGTACCTCTGTAGGCTATGAGGGGGGATCACTACTGTGTTGGGTGGCAGACCCCGGCGGGAAGCACTACTATGTGAGGTGGCAGGCCCGCGGTACTCGACAGGAGGAGTACCTCAGCAGTCTTAGGTTAGTGAGCAGTACCTTGGAGTCGTGACAGGACCATTGTACACTCTAGAGACGGAGCTCTTCAGCAGTTACGGTTTTGATGATGAAAATCCTAGTTTGAGCTGAGACTTTTGACCTTGTGTTTACCTCATGATTGAGATGGGTCACTTGATAACTTAGGTATATGTATGGGCATATACCTGGGTAGTGGTTATCCGTTGATTTCACAATCCTTGTGTTTCCTCATGATTGAGATGGGTTACTTGATAACTTAGGTATATGTATGGGCATATATCTAAGTAGAGGTTATCTGTTGAGATCTTCTTGTGGTTATCCTTGTTGGTTTAGTGAGACCTTGAGGGTCTCGGGGTCCCTAATGAGTATCGTTATACTCACCCCTGCACGGGCTATGCCCGCACCTCGTTGTGTTGGTTGCAGACGATGGGCAGTGCTGACGGAGGTCGAGTGTTCAAGGACTGGTCGGTACCCGGAGGTGGACTACACGACGAGTCAATACCCGGAGGTGGACTACACGACGAGTCAGTTCCCGGAGGTGGACTACACGACGAGTCAGTACCCGGAGGTGGACTACACGATGAGACGACACACAGAGGAGGTTAACGGACGAGAGCATGGAGGAGGATATCTGTACCTACCCTTTAGGTAGGATCTGTGGTGGACGACCAGGAGCTGCGCTATCTGTACCTACCCATTAGGTAGGATCCGCGGAGGACGACCCAGGAGCTACTTCCTTCTTCCAGCTGTTTGTCTTTTTGTTGTTGTACCTTGTTAAGTTGTTGTTGTACTTCTTTTTGGGTTTGTATTCTGCCCCATTTACTTTTCAGAATTTCTTTTGTACTTAGTGTTTTGTTTCCACTTGTACTCTGTGGTGCTTGTTTTCTTTTATAAAGGCAATGCCTTCCCAATTATCAGGATTTACGCCTTTGGTGCTAGTCGCCAGCCCCTGGCCTATGGAAGGCGGGCTTGGGGTAGTCACGGCATGGTCCCCGAGGACGGGTCGTGATAGATAGGGTCTCTATAGTTGGTATCAGAGGATGGTCTAGTTATTTATAGAGATTAGGAATAGATAACTTTAGTAATAACCTTAAGTATGAGACTAAGTATAAGAAAACACCCCTAAATTTTGATAAGTATAGAGTGAGTGGTTTATTAATAAAATAGATCCTTGTATGGATACACATAGGTAGAGGTGGATCTAGAATAGATGTATCTAGGGGTAAAACCCAAAAACACCGCTTTGATCTAGACTCTAATGGGAACTGGTGCATGATAACCTACCTTACTGCACTCTTGGTTTGACACTCCTGGGGGATATGCTTTGGTAAATTCCTAATTTTGGTTCAAACCATTATTTAGGGAATGAAAAAAAATCCCATAAGAATATAAGTTAATAAATAGATCATGGATAACCTATATTGAAACATAGGGAATCAAAAGTTAGGATATACTTCTACTTTACATGTTTTTCCTCTTATGCTCAATGTTTATTTTTTATTCTCAATAGCTAGGTATTCAATCCCTCTAATTGTAAGTTTTTTCTTAGTTAATGGTTGGAAATAAAAGAACATGTTCCAATAATCAATGCAATAGGAAATGTGAATATTTCCCTAACGATATGCATGATATAAGGGGAACTGGTGCTCAAAAATTCATGATAGTACCTACTGAACTGTTTTAAGTTATGAATAATAACTTGAATCATGCGGAACACCCTCATACTCAAAGTAAAGAGAAATTTGTCATTGAATCCTTCATACAGAAAAGTACTCCCATGTTTAGTGGATCTTTCAATCCCCTCCTCATGGAACAGTGGATTGACTCCATTTAAAAGATATTCTATATCTTCTAGTGCTCAAAGAAAGAGAAAGTTTTACTAGTGGTCTATAATTTTGATGGGGAAGCTGATCAATGGTGGACACTGATCAAGAATATGAAGACCTAGGAGGAAACTGATTCTATGTATTGGGAGGAATTCAAGAGAATATTTTTCAATAAAAATTTTCACCGAACCCTCCATAACAAAATAGAAAGAGGGTTCCTTAGACTCAAGCAGAAGTAAGATGATTCAATCAGGGCATGTGAAGCAAACTTTACAAGGATTTCAATGTGTACCTATGGTTTTTTCATAAACACTGAAATCAGTATTGATCACTTCTTTATCGAACTAAAGCTGAGTATATAAAAATCGTTGGAGATTCGAGACTTCGACAACTACGAGGAGATTCTCCATTGTGCCCTTAAAATTGAAAAGGATATTGGAGAGTCTGAGTGGTATCATGGTCTTAGTGAGAAAACGAGGAAAATGAAATCTAATGTGGGGAGTTCTGCAAATAAATTCCATGATATAAAGAAGCTCGATCATCCCACGTGTAAAAATTTTGGGAAGAAGCATCCTGGGAACTGTCTAAAGGGAACCAAGAATTGCTTCAAATATGGGAAGTTGGGACATCTGGCTAAAAACATTTGAAGAGATATGAAAAATCCCACTAATGTGGAAGAATAATGTAAGGTCCATATCAACACTTAGACTGTAGTGCAATTTTACAACTACAAGGATCATGGTAAATATGTGAACAATTTTCTGAAGCTGAGGGTTGTTAGAGGAAATCAACAACAACCTCCAAGGAAACAAAGAAGGTATTATTCTATCACCACTACTGAGATGGAGCTGAACAATGATTGGTGATAGGTATTATAGTTATTCATTCAGTAATTGAGAATGTACTATTTGATTTTGGTTCTACACATTCTTTCATATATTGAATTTTTAGTATAACTATTCAAACACCACCTCAAAATTTCGAGTATAAGTTATCTGTGAGAATAGTGAATGGGAAAATTACTACATCCATGGTTTATAACTCATCCCTGGTTAACATTTGTGGACTGAATCATCCAAAAAATATTTTCATACTTACTTTAATGGAGTTTTATGATATCTTGGGCATGGATTGGATAACTTTCTATAAATCCAACATCAACTGTTAGGAAAGGGATATCACTCTTCACATCCCAAAGCATCCTCCAATTCTTTACAAGTGTAATGAGGAAGATAAATCTACTTTAGAATTATTTTCTCAAGTGTGGATATTAATTCCTTATAAGAAATCATGTCTATCTCAAATGATTGAGACAAAGGATAGAAACATGCTTGAAGACGTGCCCATCATGATGGATTACACTAATGTATTCCCTAAAGAGTTGTCTGGAATTCCTCCTGGTCGAGAGGTTGAGTTGTCAATCGAACTTATTCTTGGATCTCTACCTATATCAAAGACACCTTATAAAATGTCCTCTATAGAGCTGGAGGAACTAAAGAAGTAGTTACAGGAGAATCTAGAGAAGGGTTTTATACACCCGAGTGCCTCACCATGGGGTGCATCAGTCCTCTTCATCAACAAGAAGGATGGATCAATGCACCTCTCCATTGATTATAATGATCTCAATAAAATCATGATAAAGAACAAGTATCCCCTACCACAGATTGATGAATTGTTCGATTAGCTTTATGGGGTTAGTTTTTTCTCTAAGGAGGACCTTCGGTCGGTATATCACAAATTAAATTTGAAGAATGAAGATATTCTCAAAATTGTATTTCGAACGAGGTATGGAAACTAGGAGTTCATAGTGATTCCCTTTGGACTCACTAATTAAATATAAATTTTCAAGGATTTAATGAATAGAGTCTTTATAGTTTACCTCGATAAATTTTTTTTAGTCTTTATCAATGATATTCTGATATACTCTAAGAGAAATGAGGAACATGAGGAGCATTTGAATACTGTGCTAAAGACTTTGTGAAGGTATAAGCTATATGAAAAGTACAGTAAATGTAAGTTCTAAATAGAGGAAATATCATTATCAAGGCATGTTATCACCATTAAAGGGATATATATGGACCCTTCTAAGACAAAGGTGGTTGAAGAGTTTCCTTGGCCAACATCTGTAATAGAGATCCATAGATTTCTGGGTCTATCTGGGTGTTATCGACGATTTGTGAAGAACTTTTCATGATTATCAAACCCAATGACAAATATAACACTTAAGGGAGGAGTTTTTCTAGACTCAGAAATGTGAACACTGTTTTAAGGAGTTGAAAAAGAGGCTAGCCACTATACCAGTACTCATACTCCCAACAAGTGAAGAACTCTTTGTAGTATATAGTGATACTTCAAAGAACGACTAGGCTATGTGCTAATGAAAAATGATAAAGTGAAAGCCTACACCTCAAGGTAGCATATAATATATGAGAAAAACTATCCTACGCATGATCTGGAGTTAGCAGCTATGATATTTGTATTAAAAATTTGGCAGCATTATCTCTATGGGGAGAAGTGTTATATATATACTGATCAAAAGAGTCTCAAATATATATTCACACAAAAAGATATTAATATGTGCCAACGAATATGGATAGTTCCCATGAAGGATTATGAATATTCAATCCACTTCCATCCTGGTATGGAAAATAAGGCGGCAGATACTCTGAGTAGAAAGGATCATGCATCTTTATCAATTATTAGAATTGAAAAGAATTTGAAATTCTTATATTTTCATAGGAAGGACATGGGAATAATTAAGGGAGGAACATCATAAATCCTTTCTCAAATGATTGTTCAACTATCCCTCATGGAGATAATAAATGATGCTCAAAAAAAGATGTGGAAATTTAGAAAAGGGTGGAATCCATTAAAAATGGGAAATCCTATGAGTTCATTATTGACGAGGAAGGAGTTGTAATATTTGGGTCATGATTATGTGTACCGCTCAATCTAGAGATAAAGAAGTATCTTTTGAATGATGCACATAGCTCTACCTTCTCTATTTACCCAGGGAGAAAAAAGATATATCTAGATCTCTGAGAGAACTTTTGGTTGGAAAATATAAAGAAGGAGATTTTTTATTATACATCAAAGTTCCTGGTATGTCAACAAGTGAAGGATGAAAGATTGAAGTCAAAGGGGGTGATGAAACAACTACCCAAACCAATATGGAAGTGGGAGAATATAATAACGGACTTTTTCACTGGACTTCCAAGGAAATATAGAAGAAACAATGATATATGGTTCATTAGGGATCATCTTATAAATACAATTCACTTTATCACAATTCGATAGGACTTCTCATTGGATCAAATTTCACTGTTATATAACAAAGAGGTTGTAAGGATGTAAGGATTACTACTATCTATTATATCTGATAGAGATCTAAGATTCATCTCGAAGTTATGGAAAAGTATCCTACATTCCCTAAGCACTGAACTAAAATTTAGTATGGCCTATCATCCTCAAATAGATGGCCAATTTGATAAAACTATTCAGACAGTGGAAGATATGTTGATATCCTGTTCTATGGACTTAAAAAGAGGATGGTACCAATATCTTCCACTATTTGAATTCTCCTAAAACAGTATTTTCCACTAAAGTATCTAAAATGCACCATCTAAAATTCTATGAGTGTAAGTTACTAGGACCTGAAATGGTTGATGAAATGGTGGAGAAGGTGAAAACATTCAGCAGCATATCAAGGTAGCCCAAATTCAATAAAAGAGTTATGTGTATAATCATCAATGAGACCTTGAGTTCAAAGTTAGAGAAGTGGTATTTTTATTCATATCTCCATATAAGAAGATCATGAGGTTTGGGATGAAAGGAAAGTTAAGTCTCGGGTACATCGGCCCCTTCAAGATTCTTGATTATGACGGGCCTATGCCCTATCGACTAGAACTTCCAACTACCATGTATAAATTACAAGATGTCTTCCATGTATCCCTCTTAATAAATTACATACAAGATCATTAACATGCACTCCCTTCAAATATGGTACAGTTGGATGATTATCTTTCTTATAAGGAGCAACTAGTGAATATCTTTGATCGTTGAGATAAAGTTCTACGTAATAAGACTACTTACCTAGTAAAAGTACTATGGTAGAACCATATGTACAAAGAGGTGACATGGGAACTGGAGGAGGCAATGAAGGAAAAGTACCCACACCTGTTTATGGAATAGAATGTAAAACGAAATTTCAAGGGTGAAATTTTATAAGGGGGAATAATGTAATGACCCAATGTTTTATTAATGGAAATTCCCTTCTTATAATTATGTCATATAATAACATGAAATCACAACACAATGAACTACTAAGTACTATGTGACCTTTAAACATAATATTCTCACTTCGGTGATTTGAATTTCAAAAATCTGACATACACGGTTGCGATTAGTAAGATGTTTGGTGTCTTACAAGGAAAAAATAATTTTTGGTGAATAGTAACTGACCCTTATGAATACTAATGTTACCCTTATGAATAATAATATGACCCTTATAAATACTAAATCTTATAAAATAATAGTAACCTCACCCATAAATATATAAATAAAATTTAGTCATCTTATTTGTGATAATATTACCATAGTAAAAGTATTGGTATTTTTGTAATTCATAAATAATTAATGAAAAATAAATAATTAATTTAAAAGAAATTTTATTTTCCTAAAATTTGTTCATAAATTCAAAATTTTATTTCTTCTTGTTTTAAGATAATTTTATAATAAATTGTGTAATTTTTTAAAGAATTATCAAATCAGTTATAGTTTTAAAATCTCTATTTTTCAAGTAAATTTTGATTTTAATTAAATATTAAATTAATAGTATTTAAAAAATTATTTTTCAAAAATGGATTTTATTTTTGGATAAATGTCTAAAAATAGTTAGGGTGATGTTTTTGGATTTTTCTAAAATACTTGATTTTTTTTATGAATATTGAAATACATTAATTTTCAAATTAAGCTAAATATATGATTTATTAGGTCATAGATTATTTTATACTGATGAAATCCCAATTGGTTCGAACTCACATGCACTTATAACTATTTTTGTTCATGTAATCATCACTATTTCTTATCTTATGGAAAAATAATAAGCTAATGATTAAAATATTAAGAAAACCCTCCTCCCCTCCACTATAAAAACCACCCACACTCCCCTCTTCTCTTCACTCCTCTCAAGCCTTGTTCCTTGCCTAACTTATTATTCAATCTACCCAATCTCCTACACCATTTCCATCATCCCTTGGTCACATAAAAGGTCCAAATCCTCTTCCCTTAAGAGGCTCTCAAGGAAGGTTAATCAAGAGGTAAAATTCCTCTTTTCTTTTCTTTCATTTTCATGTTCCTTTGTTCTCTTTTCCTTCCTAAACTCTCCTCATACAAATGGTATGAAAAATTAAATACAATAAATGTACTGTAATGATTTTATTCTAATGGGACAATTCATTATCATATCCTATTTCCCTTTTTTTATATGAAAGAAGCAAAAACATCATTCGAGATGTGTTAATTTATCACTTTCAAGGACGACGGGTTATCAATTTCTATTACCATATTTAATTCTGTTCATGAAACCATTTTTATGGTTTAACTAGACTACTAAATATGTATTTTATCTTATTTGGTGTCTAGTAATCCGTTTTCACAAAATATGTAAACAATAATACAAAACAAGTTAATTATGAGCAAAATCACCAAATTAATCCAAGCGTTTATCATTAATGTTTTATATAATGATTCACCTTCACTATAAATAACCAAAAGAATTTTATAACCATGTAATCTTATTGATTTTACTAATAACATATAACTTCAATTTTTTACAACCATCCTCATTTTACATGATTCTCCATTCATGAAAATAAGTAAACCGGTCGTAAAAACCCAAGGAAGCAAATTCTCCCAAATAATTAAAATTGAACCTCACAACCAATCAAAAAGGTTATGAATGAACTAAAAAATATTATAATAAATCAATCACATGTGAAATTGGTTCTGGTATTATTAATTAATGATCCTAATTTGATTAATCAGGTCATTAATATTATGTGGAGAACACCATCAGACTTAAGGTAAGGGATCCTCTCTATTTAACTTTTTTTAAGAATGTCCTCTTTGTTTTGACCTTTTATGTGTAATTAAAAATGATGGGTTATGATTTAACACCTCCCCCATACTTCCCTCATGATTTATAAATGATGAGAAACCCATTTCTCTCTCATTAAGCCTTCTTAAGTACACCTGATACCATGCTGATAATTCGTAAGGGATTCTACCCGAACCTCCTTTATTCCTTCGGGTTGCTTCATCTTTTTTATTACAAAAATGATGTTATATTGTATTTTTATGTGGATATTAAAAATTATTTTTACAAGTTCCAAATTTATTTATAAATAACCTTCATCATTATTTATCATAGATATACATGTTTTTAAGTGATTCCCTCCTCAATACTTCCTGATAAGAAAACTTATTTTAAGGGAACTTTCCAAATTCTTACCTGATTTCAAGTGCAATATATATTCTTTTTTAAGCCATAATTTTATTTATAAAATAATATTATTTATTATTAAAACTTTATTGGTTCGCTTATGGTTTTATATAAGAGATTTGTTCCTATTTTGTTTTAAAGGATCTATAGTATTTTCCTTAAAACTGCACAAAAAGGGTTTAATGCTAAAATTTCTTAAATAATTTTCTTACATGTTGTCACTTCTACTTGACATAATTTACTATGATACTTTACTATTTACCTTATGAATTACCATGTATATTTTTTTCCTTTCCTTTATGGACACTTTTATGATATGCCCATTTGTTATGATTTATGACATGATTATGATACCCATTTCTTTCAATGGGTAACCCTTATGCTTATGTATGATTAATTAAGTATGATTCTTTATGTGTAAAACATATTCATGAACATTTTATGATGGTTACACCTAGATAGTGCTATAATTAATTGGGTAAAGTTTATTCTGATGATACATTATGTGCAACGGTCTTGGCGATTAGCCTTGACTCGTGCTACCATATGCAACGGTATTGGTGGTTAACCTTGACTTATGATCCTCTTTGTGCAATGATCCTTTAATTGTGATAACTTCATGATTTATATTACTGTAAAATTACAATGAATTCATGTTTATATGATATCATGTTTAGGTGTTATGATTCCATGTGTTTGATGCCTTTTATTCTCATTATGCCATGCCTTCTACCCCATGTGTTAAAGTTTTATTACTATGATTTTTCCCTTACTAGGATTTTAGCTCATGCCTTCGTTCATGTGATCCCCATGGTACCCTTTGAAGATTTAAGGGATCAAAGGAAGTTAGGAGATATTTATGAAGATTAAATAAAGAAGTGTTTTTTTAGTCCCATGTTTTCAATTTTGGGTGCTTAGTCTTCAAAGACACTTGACTTCATGATCCATGGCTTGTTTTCTGATGTATAATTATGCTTAAAATCATGTAATGTCATGTGTAAAAGTCTAGGGTCGCTATAATATTCCAAAAAAATCTTTTTCTAAGAGAATATATCACCACATTCCCCTCCCTAGGATTATAGATAGTCTAGAATTCATAATCCTGAAGGAACTATATTCATCGCCTCTATCTCATGTTAAGATCCATCTGAAATAAGATATACTTGAGACTCTTATGATCATAGTAGATGGAAACCTCTCACCCATCTGGTTGTGTTTCTGCATCCTCAGTGAAAATACTATAACTACTAGCTCAAGAACATGGGTCACATAGTCATGCTCATGTTTTCTTAACAGACATGAACTATAAGAAATCACATCCTAGCAATGAATTAGAACACAACCAAGCCTGGTTCTTAATTAATCATAGAACACTATGTACTCGACACCCTCATTTAGAAATCACATCCTAGCTATGCATTAGAACACAACCAAGCCTGGTTATTAATTAATCATAGAACACTATGTACTCGACACCCTCATTTAGAAATCTCAAGATGGGATCGCTCTTTAATATCTTACCAAACTCCAAAAATTCATATTGGAACCTTTCTATTAATAAAATAGGATTCCCCTTTTAGGAAAAAAATTTCATGGATGTCGATATCCTGGAGAAATCAGGTATGAATCTCTAGTAATAGACATCCATCCCAAGGAAGCTCCTCACCTCCATCATTTTCTTAGGTGGCTTCCAATCTAACACTACCTAGACCTTCATCAAGTCCACTAACTGTAACATCCCAGTTTTTTTAAAAAAAATAGAAATGCATGTAACTTTGTTTTAAGTAGATATTTTTTTAACTAGCCTTTAAAACATAACTTTTCCACTTCTATGTTTTGAATTTCAAGAAATTGTCATCTACAATGGTGTTTAGTATGTTATTTGGAGTCTATTGGAACCAACTTGTTTTTTGGTGAATAGTAACATACCCTTATGAATAGTAATATGCATAGTAATATGACCCTAATGAATAGTAAATTTTATTTTTATTTTATTTTCTTCAGGATTTATGATAATAACATCTTGGTTAATTTTTCATCCTGGTATAGAAGTAGTTATAGAATTAGAATTGTTAATTTTTGAATTAAGTATGATTTTATTTAAAAATTAAATTAATAATATTTAGAAAATTATTTTTAAAAAATGGACTTCATTTTTGAATTCTACATGTCAAAAAATGGTTCAGGAAAAGTTTTGGGTTTTTTCTAAAATTCTTGATTTTTCGATAAATAGTGAAAAACGATAAAATACAGTATAATCAAATTATCAGAAAAATACACTATTTATGACATAATAATTGATTCAAGGACACTTGGTTCGAACTAAAATTCCATTATTACTATTTTAGGTCACATTAACTAAGACTATTCATAATCTTGGGCAAAAATATTATAATAATGATCAAAATAATGAAAAATACCCCCTCTCCTCCACTATAAATACCACCCTCACTCCCCTCTTCTTCCCACACCTCTCAAGCCATGAGCCATGCCTAAGTTATACCCAATACTCCTCCCAAAGATCTTCCCCACGTCCTAGAGCTTTTTTTCTCACCAAAAGACCAAAACCAAAGCCCTTAAGAAGGATCTCAAGGAGAAGAGATCAAGAGGTAAACATCCTCTTTTATTTTCTTTCTTTTCTTTCATTTTATGTTATTCTCTTCATTTCCCTTTTGAATTATATTGGGATATTTCATTACATATCCCCCCTTACATTCCATATTATGTATGTGATGAGATATTCCCTTTCTCTCATCAAACTATTTTTTTTAAATTTTAAGAGACGTCGTTAGGCTGCCGAATTTTCGTGAGAAATTTCTCAAGTTTTATTTTATTTCATGATTCGTTTTAATTCTTTCCTCACCCCCTCTTATCCAAGATTAATGAAATATCCAGAATCATGTATATTCGGTATTTTCTCATGTTCATGTAAAATTCATCATAATTTTTCTTCTCCTCTCCAACTTATTCAAAGAATTAAAAACATTGTCCATGATGTATTGAATTACCAACATCCTGGACGATGTGATTTCATTTTTATTTAAATCCTTCAAGTATGATCATGAAACCATTTTTATGGTTGAACTAGTTTATAATATATGTATTATTTCTCATCAATGGTTCTGGAATTTCTTTTAACACATGGTTTTAATTTATAAAATGAAATGAGGTCGTTATTATCAAAGAACCACTAAAATGATCTAAACAAACATCATTAATGTTTTAACTTATGAATCATCCTCATATTAAAAATCAAAATGATAAATGGTATAAATTATGGTACCATAAATATGTAAATACTTTTCCATTTTAATTCTGGAGGTTCACTTCCAATCGACAAGAATGTCCACCATGAACCAATCATGGAAATCATGTAAGGAACTCACCCAAAAACAGTGCAAGGAGAAAAATACTAACAATTAAAGGGTGAAATGATGTTATGAAATGATAATATAAGATTTTATAAACATGAAATTTTTTCTTTAAACTACTAATAACACTCTTTTAACCATTATACAGGATGTTTAAACAAGTTTTAAGTAAGACAAACCCGAGGTAAGGGAATTCTTAACTCGATGTCCATTCTTTGGGTTAACCTTCTACTTCATTATTTATGTGCTATTTAAATTGTTTTTGTGATGGGTTTTGTTTATATTATGTTTTATTATGTTTATTTACGGTATATATACACAGTCCATCCACTCTATTAATTATCTCTTCAATTGTATGATATTTAAAAGGGGATTTTCTTTAAAAATCCTCTTTTTAAATTCGGTTTTACGAAATTCCAAAACAATGTTTTTAGGGAATTATTCATGTTGTATGATTATGTTTTGGTTCTTGGGAATCATTTATAATGAAGGGTGGGACCTATATCTCCCTCCAATTCATTGGTTATGAGTAAGTTGGAGTTTGGTTGTATGGTTACTCCAAGTGTAACTGCGATGGTTACACAAAGTAAGGTTGTCGTGAGGATTACAAATTATAAGGTAGCCGAGAATGGTTACAAGATTATGTAAGTAATTCCCCAAGATACCTTTATGATTATATTTATGTTCTCATGTTTTTTTGGATCTTGTGTAAATCTCATGTTACACAAATTAATTATATATGGGTGACAAGAATGTCTTTTGAAAATGCTTTCATACGTTACGAGTATTCATGGACTAATGTGATCTTTCCTTCTTTTCCATCCCTTACTGAGATTTTGTGCTCATCCCAAGTTTTTAAATGATTTTAACATGTTAATGGATGTGTAATACAAGGAAGGAATCCATTTTAAATGTTGAATAATTGTCAAGGATTCTTTTTTTAAGTTTTAAAGTTTTATATTTTGAAGAAAATGGAAACTGTTTTTATGGTATCCACTCTGTAATATTGTGTAATGTTATGAATGTATTGTCCTAATTCTCTAAAGCTCTAAACATGAAAAGATCTTCAATGTAAAAGTAAGTGTTTTCTTGACTAAATTCAATATTATGTATGAAATAAGGTTGGGTCCTTATAGTTGTTATCAGAGGAATGGTTTAGACAACCTTAGGGATTAAGAGTTTTCGTTAAACATATAGTTAGTCTGTATGTCTATCTTTAAGTTAAATCCTTGTTTTATAAATTTTAAGATTAAGGAAATTCAGTTAAAAATTGAAGGAGGAGGATCTCAAATGACATTCCTATCTATTTTTGATGACTTTCTTGCAATAATTATTACAATGTCGTGTCCAAATGACTTTGAAACATTTTCTAACATACAACTCACTTGCAAGCAATTGTTTGAGATATCAAACACCTCCACTATACCTCAATACCATCGTGGATCATGGGATGTATTTAATCAAATCTTATTTTCTCAATATTCTCATATTTTTAAGAAAGGTAAATATTATCAAGGATTTTTCAAATATTTTACGTTATTAAGAGATTTTGAAGCATATTGTGATTTTGAAAGAGGTGCTGAAGAAGGAGACCCTTGCGCAACCTATTTATATTTTATTTTATAATATACTCTTTCATCACATACTTATGGTATTTTAAAAGGACCATTGATTGAAAGTTTCAACTCAAACTCAGTCCGACTATTTTATAAAAATCATGTTTTATCAGATTTTTTGAAATTATATGTTATACATGATTATTTTCCAAAACTATTTTTCTATGAACACCCATATGACCCAAGTTATACAAGGTGTATTTGGATAAAGGAAGAAAACTATTTTCAAGGATCTCTAAATAATTTTTGAAATGCATGGACCTTCTATTTACATGAGCAAGATGATGATGAGACCAAGTGGACACCATGATCAAGGTACCCTCACTTGTTTAACAAGTAAATAAAATTGTGAGGATGCAATTTCTGAAATGTGGGGATAATGTAACATCCCAGTTTTTTTTTAAAAAAATAAATAAAAATGCATGGAACTTTGTTTTAAGTAGATATTTTTTTTAACTAGCCTTTAAAACATAACTTTTCCAATTTTATGTTTTGAATTTTAAGAAATTGTAATCTACAATTGTGTTCAGTATGTTATTTGGAGTCTATTGTAACAAACTTGTTTTTTTGGTGAATAGTAACATACCCTTATGAATAGTAATATGAATAGAAATATGACCCTAATGAATAGTAAATTTTATTATTATTTTATTTTCTTAAGGCTTTAAGATAATAACATCTTGGTTAATTTTTCATCGTGATATAGAAGTAGTTATAGAATTAGAATTGTTAATTTTTGAATTAGGTATGATTTTATTTAAAAATTAACTTAATAATATTTAGAAAATTATTTTCAAAAAATGGACTTCATTTTTCAATTCTAAACATCAAAAGATGATTGGGGTAATTTTTTGGGTTTTTTCTGAAATTCTTGATTTTTTGGTGAATAGTGAAATACGATAAAATACTGTATAATCAAATTATCAGTAAAATATGATATTTATGACATCATAAGTGATGAAAGTCCACTTGGCTAGAACTTAAATTCCATTATTACTATTTTAGGTCACATGAACTAAGACTATTCATAATCTTGGGCAAAAATATTATAATAATGATCAAAATAATGAAAAATACACCCTCTCCTCCACTAAAAATACCACCCTCACTCCCCTCTTCTTCCCACACCTCTCAAGCCTTGATCCATGACTAATTTCTACCCAATACTCCTCCCAAGTATTTTCCCCACGTCCTAGAGCTTCTGGTCTCACTAAAAGACCAAAACCAAAGCCCTTAAGAAGGATCTCTAGGATAAGAGATCAAGAGGTAAACATCCTCTTTTATTTTCTTTCTTTTCTTTCATTTTATGTCATTCTCTTCCTTTTCCTTTTGAATTATTTTGGGATATTTAATTCCATATCCCCCATTAATATCAATATTATGTATGAGTGATGATATATTCTCTTCCTCTCATCAAACTATTTTTATGAAATTTTAAGAGACACTGTTAGGTTTCCAAAGTTTTGTGAGAAATTTCTCAAGTTTTCTTTTATTTCATGATTCGTTTTTCTTCTATACTCACCCCCTCTTATCCAAGAGGAATTAAATATCCAGAATCATGTATATTCTGGATGTTCTCATGTTCATGTAAAATTCATCATCATTGTTCTTCTCCTAGCCCACTTATTCAAAGAATTAAAAACATTGTCCATGATGTGTCGAATTACCGACATTTGGGACTATGTGATTTCATTTTTGTTTAAATACTTAAAGTCCGGTCATGAAACCATTTTTATGGTTGAAACAGGTTATAATATATGTATGATTTCTCATCAATGGTTCTATAATTTGTTATAGTTTTAATTTATAAAATGAAATGAGGTCGTTATTATCAAAGAACCACTAAAATGATCTAAACGAACATCATTACTGTTTTAACTTATGAATCATCCTAATATTAAATATCAATATTATAAATTGTATAAATTATGGTACTAGAAATATATAAATACCATTCCATTCTAATTCTGAAGTTTCACTTCCAATCATCCAGAATTTCCACCATGAACCAATCATGGAAATCATGTAAGGAACTCACCCAAAAACAGTGCAAGGAGAAAAATACTAACAATTAAAGGGTGAAATGATTTTTTGAAATGATAATATAAGATTTTATAAACATGAAAATGTTTCTATAAAATAATAATAACACTCTTTTAACCATTATTCAGGAAGTTTAAACAAGTTTTAAGTAATACAAACCCGAGGTAAGGGAATTCTTAACCCGATTTCCATTCTTTGGGTTAACCTTCTACTTCATTATTTATGTGCTTTTTAAATTTTGTGTGTGATGGGTTCTGTTTATATTATGTTTTATTATTTATATTTACAGTATATATACAGACTCCATCCATTCTATTAATTACCTATTCAATTGTATGATATTTATAAGGGGCTTTTCTTTAAAAATCCTCTTTTTAAATTCGGTTTTACGAAATTCCAAAGCAATGTTTTTATGGAATTATTCATGTTGTATGATTATGTTTTGGTTATTGGGAATTATTTATGATGAAGGGTGGGACCTATATCTCTCTAAAATTCATTTTTTATGAGTATGTTGGAGTTCGGTTGTATGGTTACTCAAAGTGTAACTGTGATGGTTACACAAAGTAAGGTAGTCGTGAGGGTTACAAATTATAAGGCAACCAAGAATGGTTACAAGATTATGTAAGTAATGCCCCAAGATACCTTTATGTTTATATTTATTTTCTCATGTTTTGTGTGGATCTTGTGTAAATCTCATGTTACACAAATTAATTATATATGTGTGACAATAATGTCTTTTGAAAATGATTTCATACATTTCGAGTATTCATGGACTAATGTGATATTTCCTTCTTTTTCATACCTTACTGAGATGTTTTGCTCATCCCAAGTTTTTAAATGATTTTCACAGGTTAATGGATGTGTAATACAAGGAAGGAATCCTTGTTAAATGTTTAATAATTGTCAAGGAGTCTTGTTTTAAGTTATAATGTTTTATATTTTGAAGAAAATGGAAACTATTTTTATGGTATCCACTCCGTAATAATGTGTAATGTTATGAATGTATTGTCCTAATTATCTAAAGTTCTAAACTTGAAAAGATCCTCAATGTAAAAGGAAGTGTTTTCTTGACAAAATTCAAGATTATGTATGTAATAAGGCTGGGTCCTTATACTAACAGGCCATCTTCTGAGATAACATGCCCCAAAAAAGTAGGCCTCTTGATTCCAGAATTGAAACTGTGAGAGATTTTTGTAAAACTAGTGCGCTCATAGTACATCCAAACCCATCCTCAAGTGTCTCGTGTGCTCATCCTCAGACGTCAAGTACATAAGGATTTCATCGATGAATACTACAATGTACTAGTCTAATAATGGATGAAAGATCTATTTTATGAGTCCCATGAACATTTTTGGGGTGTTCGTCCTACCAAAGGGTGTCACCAAGTACTCATAGTGATCGTATGACATCTAAATGTCAACTTCAGTGTATCCACATCTCGTACTTAAAACTAGTGATAGCTTGATATAATGTCAAACTTTGAGAACCAATGTACCCGTATCAACTAATAAAAGAGGTCATTTCTCCTTTATAGTGGATATTTGTTCTTCATGGACACCTACTTTAGGTGTCAGTAGTCCATACACAACCTAAAGATCCTGTTTCCCTTCTTTTCAAACAAAATTGGGGATTCCTAGGGTGAAACACTAGATCTGACAAAGACCGTCTTTTTTAAGTCTCACATCTTCAAGATCTCCTCAAAAAGATCTATTGGAGCTATCTGATATTATATAATAGATATTAGTGTCATCCCAATGTGTAGATTAATGAAAAATTCTATCTCTCTATGGGGATGTAATCCTGAACATCCTTAGGAAAGATTTCCTCATACTCCACCATTGTAGGTAACTGATAGCTCTTGAAATATAGTAAACTGAAGTCCATGCTAACCAAATGATGAGTAATCAACTTCACCCTCCTATGCATCAGTTAATCCTACATTATATGGGATTCCTTTTCACCCACAAAGGAAAACATGGTCTCATCACTCTAGACACACCACATCCTCCGCCTAAAACAGTTGATCTAGGAATGAACTGTAGATATTCATTCCATATCAAAAATGACTTCATAAGGTAGAATCTCTTCTATAAAGAGATACCAATAGAAAAATCTCAACTCCATGAGTCGGGTCACACTATCTGCACAGGTGTGTAACCACTGATTCATCACCAATATGAGTCTCCAAGAATAAGCATCGAGTCAAGGGCTCAACTAGAATATCTAAGTCTCAAACCAAATAGTTTTCAATAAAGTAATGACTATTAAATGTGTCTATAAGTACTACAGAAAAGGTAGAAAAGGTATTGATCATGCCTCAAAGCAATCTTGAATCCTCTAGGTCATAAGCCTTAATCGCCTACAGCTTCCATCGCCCCTATATTCTAGATCCCTGATCATGGTGTGGACCACATAGGTGGAAGTGGTGGTAATTATTCAAAGATTCTAACACCCGCAACTACTCTCTCATATCCTCTACCACATCCAACAACCTACGGATCTATATACCCCTTTTTGTTGCCTCTGCCTCGATTGACCATCCAATCCTTGTGTCTTCTCATCCAGGAAACTCTTAACCACTAAATCTCACTCTATAATTCTATCATAGGTAGGAATTCACAGAGTTATAACACAAGATATTATGTCTCTATGAAGTCCTCTATCGAAGGTCCAAGCTCAAAATAACTAATCCTAAACCATATTAATCGAGTACCTCGATAGGTTGGTGAACCTCGATGAATACTCAGACACTAACATGTTTCCTTATTGAAGCTACAAAATCTCTTGGATACGTAAATCCCTCATAATAGCTAGAGATAAATTCTATATAAAATTAACCCAAAATATGACCATGATATAGTCGCCTCATCATAAGATTGGGTCACTAAACCCCACCATCATCCTGCTAATCCATATATAAGGCTCACCTCAAGAACCACCATCTGATCTATTTGTGTCCTAAACATAAAGAAAACTCATGTCAATGCCTCAATCTAGTATTCATCCACTTGTGGGTTAATTTTTCCTTCGAACCTCAGGGTTCATTCCCGTTAAAACTCATGAAGGGATCTCAACCTGTTTACCCCAGCTGCTATTATTACTGGTATCATTTTTCTCTATACAGGTGGTCTCTAGAGGTAAAACCTTTGGAACTATTCCCTATATCGATGCCCATCACTAAAGGGATCGTCCTCATGATCCGGATGTTGAATCGTAGTGGGAATACATCACAGAGGCAACTTTAAATAAACAATATCTACCATAATCAATGAGTATATCTGGATAGATGACTCAAGAAGGACATGGAAATCAAAAACCATTCTTATATGATGTGTGTACTATTTTTTCCTACATCCATTGTTCTCATGTCTCGAGTCAAAAAGCATGTGGTCAGAGTCCTGGTGTATGGATATCTCTACCACTGCGCCAACATTAGTGTCATTGGCATAATATCCTAACAATAAACACTTAAAATTGTTTCCCCAAACCAATATTATGGTCTCCTAGAGATAAAGTAAAAAAAATGAATTCTCTGATACCACTCTGTCACGACCCATACCAATGGGGGCTATTCCATGACTCCCCAATCCCACTTCAAATAATTCATGTGATGGTGACTAGAACTAAGAAGTAATATCACACAAAATGAAGGTATTTTCTTTAAGTATTTGTATATATTCACATATCTCCAAGCCCATAAAATGATGAAATGTAAAACAACTGATAAAATATGCATTAATATATCTAAACCCACTACCAAATTAAAAAACAAGTAATGGAAAGTAAATAGGGACAGATAAAATCCCACCAAAAATTGTCTGAAAAACAATTCCAAAATGAAATTAAGATGGGGATGGACTACTGTCAAGATATCATAGGAGCATACATCAGTCTATCTAATCTCACTATGCACTACCTATTCCTAGTCCCTCTAGGAATTTTTCAATAGGACAATCATTTTCAAAATACATGACTTGTATGAGAAAAGCCCGTACAAGGGAGAGTATGACAATACCCAATAGGACACCCCAAAACCACAAAGAATTTAACAAAATAATAACAGTAATGTCTACACCGGTTTATATATATAACACATATAACAAGAATATCCAAATATACTCAATAAAGACACATATTTTTAGTGTAAAGTAAAAACCGTAATGCCATCCTAGGATTACAGTTCTAAAGGTTCCACATAGTACTCATCTGGGAGAACACACTCTATGAGACTAATAACACTGATGATGTCCATCTGAGAGGTTGTTCTCATCATGTATAATCATATAAATTATATGTTAGAATTATAAAGAGATGTTGTACACATATGAGGATCACACCCTAGTCTATGGGGTATACCAACAACTTAATCTGGATTAATGTGCTTACTATAGGATCAGTTCTCATGAAATGTTGGTCACGATGATACCAATAAATCCACTCAGGGAACAATGATGAATAGAGGATCTCACTCCTGGCCTCACAAAAGGATTCCAACAACTCTATCAAAGAATTTCTATTAAAGGGATAACTATCCTATGTGTAGGTTGTGATTCCATAATAAACCTTATAGAAAATGATATCGGTAATTAACCCTAAATAAACTTTCCAATATATATAGGACATGTTCTCTAAGTCAACTTTGAAGGAGTACACGGTGTGTAGTAGGAGTACACTATGTGTCCCCTTGCCCATGGGTCCTACCCATGTAAATAGAATGTGTATGTGTTTATGTTCATGTTAGTGTAATAGTAAATGATGTGTTTTTTCCTTTGTACTTATACCTTTGTACTAGTACATGGCTTATCCCATGCACACCTGGACTGACCATGTCGATATGGGAGTACATTGTGTGTTTGAGCATGTGTACATCCTGGTCATGTTTTTTTACCCTCTAAGGTACATGTAGAGCTATCAGGGAGGGTTTACACACTCTGTGACATGGCCACATGTCATATGATACTTATTTTCATCCTAAAACCCTATCCTCCACTAATGGGGCCCACATGGCATATATCTTTAAAGTACACACCATGTAGATAAGAAATTTCTAGAATTACATTTTTGGAATCACATATCTCCTCTACTTCTATTGTCACCAATCAGACCAAACCTCATTCCATAATCAAGTAGTATCATTGAATGGGACTTTATATCATTTAATCATTGAAAACTAGCTATCAAATCCATTCGTAAAATACCTTCAAACATTTTTCATCTTCACGCAGCAAATAACCTAAAAACCTAGAATCCACACCATATGATCCACTACCACTTACATAAAAGAACAATCATAGAATAGTACTAATAAATATTTAATGAAGAACAAAGTTATGTTATTTTTGTTGGAAGCTTCCTCTGATTATGTTGTGCAATGATCATCGAACCATGATTTGGTTGTCATTCACCCAAGGAATTCCTCCAATGCTCTCACATGGCACTCAAATATTTTTAGGGTTATGTGGATAACCCTTAAAATTTTCTATTAGTGTGTTTATATAAATATAACATGGTTGTGTGAATAATTAAAAATATATATTTATTTTAAACATTCATCCATGATTATGCCTCAATCAGAACACCTGATGCGTTCCAATATTATATCACCCTTAGGGTAAAACCCGCATTCTTAACTCAATGGTGTCCTCAAGTTTCTGATTTTTGACCCTTTTAGAAGTTATTTCACTATTTTAGGAAACTTGTACACAAATTCTATTTAATATATTTAATATATTTCAAACATTTATTCTAGGCACATTGGGCCTCAAAATCACAAGTCCTCTCAGCGTCTGGTCTTGAAAATAATCCATACAATATCCAAAAATAATACATTTAAAATTTAATTCACTACATATTCATATTGTGTTTATAAATTAAAAAATATGGCATAAATTTAAATGTATTTAAAGTTAGTATTTTTAATTTTTAATAATTAATTAATTTGAATTATTGAAATTATATGACTAATTTGATAAATTATTCATACCATATCAAAAGATATGTTGATAATTGATTTGATGAAGGTTTAAATAATATTAAATATGATATATTTAGAGTATATAAATTATTTAAATAATATAATTATAATATAAAATTTTATATTTCATGCAATATCATATATTTAAAGTCAATTTCATATAATTAATAATATGAGATAATTCAAATTTGAAAAATAAATATAAAATTTTTATGTTTTTTTAATTATGTAGTCTCTATAATATATGGATAAATTATATGGTGTTTATACTTTCCTAATTTATGAATTTTACATAAATATTCTACATCAAGTTTGAATATTTGAACTATTCATTTATTTATTTATTCCCTACTTTATTCATAGATATAAACTATTTATGTTTAAAGATATTTATATTTTAGTTTAAAGAGTTAAACTACTTCTATAAAGTTTCATATATGTATCTTAGGTGTTACAAGCTATGTACGATAACAGATTTAGTTTTCTTCTACCTTTACTTTGGATTGTATTAGGTTATTATCATTTATTTAATGATTTATTATAATTTATATGTATTAGGTGTTATAATTATTATGTAATTAATCTCTCTTGAGTAAAGTTACATTGTGTATAGGGACTTTGGGGAGAACATCTCATTGGTTTAGAGGTTTATGCCTTGCCTAAAGAATTTGGTGTTGTCTATTTGTGGCTCCAATCTTTCTCAAGTTGGGATCGATAATTTTATATGATTATAAACTTTTAAATGAAAGGGTTTCAGGTACCTTATGCATGAAATTCTTTTGGTTATTTATAAATATAGTTATATTTTAATTTGGTTTATTAAAAAATATATGAGTTTTCTAAGGAGCTGTACATCAATATGGTTTGAACATATTAGTTTTGTGGAAGGAACATGATTCTAAACTAAATCATTAGAATTATACATATTGTTTTGTCTCAATTACGATGGTCTAATGGTCAAGAGGGGGGTTAATTGACCACTTTATAAAATTTTCATTATACATTAGAGTTTAAACTAATTTTTTGGTTGAAATAAAAAATAAATAGGAAGAAAATAATTTTAATTATAGTTTAGATCAATGTGATCAGACATCTACTCCTCATAATCTCAATGTGAGAGTATGGAACCCACTATATAAGTGACCCAAATTTTGAAGGGGATTCACAACCCTTTACAACTGACTTTTCACGCCTAGAGTCATAACTCAATACACTACCTTTTGACACCTAGAAGCATAAACTATATCTTTACTTTTTTTCACCTGGAGGAACAACCCAAAACCATTTTTTTGAAGAGGATAAAGAACCAGCCTTGTCTTTGTTCAAACCAAATCCCAACCAAAAACCCCTACCTTTTACTGGACTAAGTCACAACCATATGTGCCTTTTGAGGGGGAGGTATAAATTGACACTATGGTCTTTATTTTGAATACAAAATCATAATCCAAAACATATACACATAAAAAATTGATATGAAAAATAATGTACTCCAAAAACTAGTTGGAATATGAGAAATTGATGATCGAGGTACCAAGAATCACTTTTACAACACTGGATCAGTACAATGAAGTTCACATTTCAAAATTCTAGTAGAATGTGATCGTAAAAAAATATCACATAGTATAGTTAAAATATCCTTAACTTCCACATTGATAATTTAGTAAATTTAACTAGTTTTAGGAAACTCTATTTATAGAGTTTCGTCATTAATTCTTTCTTCAATTTTTTTTCATACTCATAGTAACATATAATATTATTGTCACTGGACTTTATCTTTCACAAATCAGTGGTCATAAATTATCATCTCCAGTAATAACATTCTACTTTATAGTTTTAGGAAAATTTAAAAATTTATAGAACCAATAATAGTTGTACAACTAAACTCGTTAAAAATTAAATTCATGAGTAAATATTTTCCTAATAATCTATATTAAAGTACTTGAAAATACCTAGAAATGTGTGATAAAAACTCTTAAGTTTTCAAATAATTAAAAATTTTATTATATAATTTTAAAGACTACATTGTGAACATTTAAACATGCTTCTTTCCTCGTGATTATAATTTATGCCAACATAAAACACATAGAAATAAATTTTTATATCAACTAAATAATTTTTAATTCATTATAGAACACTGAAACATGTAAAATAGATAAATAATATATAGTTAATAAAAAAATAAAAAGATCAGAAACATAGAGAATATTTTGAGTTTTTCTAAAACAAATTGATGGGCGCAAGACTCTCTAAATTTCATAAGATATAATTTTTCATAATATTATATATTTTGTATGATAAGATTTTTTTATGATGGGAAATATCATAAAATATAGTGAACACATAAGAAAAAAAAACTATATGATAAGAATTATCATAAGATACTAGATCCCATAATATAGGTTTAATGCTTAAGATAAAAACATGTGTATGATGGGAATTCTTGTAAGAGACAAAAACTCCTAAGATAGAAAATATTTTATAGTTTATGTGTAAGATATAAAACCTTCATAGGATATGAAACCCACATATAATAGATATTTTCATAAGATAAATAAATTTATAAGATACATAAATTTAAAAAATTAAAAAATAAATTCCTTTAATGTATGCAACATTACTTAACTCATACTAATGTGTATTTTTCTCCAAAATTAGTTTATAGAACACAAAAAACTGTGAAGAATAATTAATGAAATTTTAATCAATAAATAATAAAATCAATAGAAATTTAATTATTATTCCTTTGTACTCTAAAAAATGAAATCCTAAAAGCTCATATTAGAAGGGAATAAAATGAAAAAAAAAATATTTTATCAAAATAGAAATATATATAGTAAAAAAATTATTATCATAATAAGAATAAATAAAGTGGTATATATATAATAAACAAATCATGGTTTTTAATAATAAAAAAATGATATAGTGGTTCAGAACCACTAAATAATGTCCTATTTTTTATAATTACAAAACTAAATGAAATTTAAAAAAGTATCCCCCTTTTGAAATTATGAAAAATATTAAACTCTTAAAACATTTGTCCTAATTTTTTGAAATAATTTTTTAAACTAGAAATGGTTACTTCCTTTTTATTTAATTAAAATAATATTTTGTATACTCAAACTCAAATAAATAAAATCAGTTTACTCCCAATAAAAAACAGAAATAATGAAAACATTTTAATCCCCTCCTTTGTTTTGAAATATATTAATGAAATTTTTATATATTTAAGAATATATTTTAGTAGAAAGAAAAGATTCAAATTATATTTCAATAGGTTTTAAATTCAAAAATCGATTCAATGTTAGTTAAGGACATTTCATGTTAATAGAAATTTTATGAAAGAATACATCACCCCTATATTTATTAATTTTATAAATAGATAAAAACTGGAATAAAATTAAACAATAAAATTTAAAAGTATAATAAATCCCCCTTTATATAAACTTTTCACCCTTCTTTAAGAAGGATAATCTCCAAAACTATATGTGTTAAGTTTAATATTGTTGAGTGCTGAAATTAAAAATTACTCAGATAAAACAATGAAAACCCCTCTTGAAAAATACTCTAAAATCCATAAGGATCCATAATAATATTTCAATATATTTATGTAATCATAAAATTATTTTCAATAAATTAAATGGTATGTAACATTTTAATAATTATAAAATTGATTTTTTGAGTTTACTATCTAGAATTACAAACTGATTTAAGTGTATCATTGAATATTTCAAGGAATAGTGGAAGCTGTTAGGCTGATGCCCAATAAAGGTATTTCATTAAATTCTTTAGATTTACATTCAAAACATGGTGAAATAAAAACCCTGTAATCTATCAGATATGATCAAAATTTTTAATTTATAATAAATTTATGTGTATATTAAGAATTACCTCATGTTTAAATTCATTGTTTTTTGATAAATTAGATAAAAAGTTTTTAGTTTATTTCCACTACAGTGAGAGGATTCAAGGGTTGAATCCCTTTAGTGTTAATTCAAACATACTCCACAAACCTCTGAACATTTTCATAGAAATAATTGGGTTCTAGGAATCAATAAATTAAAGATTATATATTTCATCATTAATCATAAAAATGATCACTTCGAGGTTGAATTATTATTTTTTGTCTCTAGACTCGAGAGGGCAGAGGAGAAAGATCACTCTACATTCTTGAGTATATTCTAGTAAAAGAGATCTCTAGGGATTAATATGGATCTCTCAATAAATTATTTGGAAAAAAAATATTAGGTTGAGAATGATATAATACGGTTTATATGGAGCTAGTGTTGGAGAATAAATAATTTCACATTGGATCTTATTATTCTATTAATACCCATTATACCCAACTTTTAAATAATAATAATAATATTATTATTTACATGACATGAACTAGACTCACAGATAAATAAAATTTTTTATTAAATAAATAAATTACTATTTATTCAAATGATTTTAAATATATCATCTTCACTAAACCATTGAATCATCATGTCTTACCTCCTCGATATTTATCAAACCATGAATACTTAATATTTATTTAAATAAATAAATATCACATAATTATTGTCCAATAAATAAATTAATATCATATTCACTATAATATAGAATAAATACTTTTTAAATATCTATCTCACTTATATATTATCTCAAATAATCAGTGACTAGATATTTTAGATTAACTAAACATGAAAAATTATAAAACCAAATATAGGAATAATATTTATTCAATATGTTAAATTCATAGAGCATTTAACTAAGGTATTGAATAAACTTAGTGTGCGACCCTCTAGGCCCTTTTCTTGGTGAATATAAATAGTATGGCCTAAATTCTATGGTTAGAATCTATCATCTTGTCATGGAACCCATAGATAAAGAATTTAAATTCCTGAATGAAAACAACCACATTTGAATTCATATTGGGAAATATAATACATTGTATCAATATTTCTAATCAAGTAGGTTTTATAGCGGTGTCGTCAACTTATATTCTCAATGACCCTTTCTTTGGATTTCTAGAAATATACTTAAAATAAAATTTCAAGGACTTGGGTTAATCAGGAAATCCTATTCTCATAAAAGGTCTCTAGATATTAACTTCCATTAATGAAAAAAAGGGACAAATACTTTATCACACTATTCATTAATTCAATATCAATCAAGACACGCCCAATATATCTTATATTATCATGGGTATATGTTTTCATAGTTTTCATCAATGAATCAATGTACATGAATCATGATATGAATTAATAATAATCTTAAATTATCAGGATCATGACACACATCCATAGATAATAACATCCAATGACACATATAAATGTGGATTTCCTACTAGAGGGTTATGTTCTCATAACCTCATTTCTTAAGATTACTAAGAATGAACTTTAGGAGAAGAAATATCAAAGTATTTTGAGAATAATACCCTAAATATCCTATATTATATGTTCCCTATAAAATGATATCTTCTGGTAATAGAACATGTATTTACGAATATATTCACTGCACTTATAGGTTCTCATCATAGCGGGTAACTTCTATGAACATTCAATGTAACAAGTACTCCAAGGAAATTATCAAATTCATTATTATATAAAATAATAATCTATATGTGATAAGATTTTAATTAATATGGAATATCATGCATTTATTTATAATTTAATGTATATAGTACTTGATTCTAAGTCACCAAATCAAAAAAAACTCCCGCTTACACTAGATCCAACTACTAAAAACTCAACTAGTTAGTACAGTATGATAAACATGCTTATGTTGATATATGGTTATAGTTGTTAATCCCACCACACTACTTGTGGATTATCTTCTTATAGAAACCTCATTTATCTAATAAAATCCATCAAGGGATGATATGATTGATTATATACTCTTTCCTTTTTCATCCCTAAAATATTGGATAACACCATTTATAAAAATTCAACATAGTATGATTGAATATTAATATCTAGTTATAACTCAAAAATCTATAAAAAAATATTTCATAATATACTAATCAAGATGTATCAAAATCCACCACATAATTATTTTAATGTAGATATGGAAACTACAGGTTATAATATTCTTAACCCTTTCATGTTACCTTAGCCTTACTACGATAGCATATCAAATTGATCTTAAAGAAAATAAGTTTCATATCCCATGAAAACAAGCATTCTCATTTATTTAATTTTTATGAACTCGTCTTTTTTTCTTTATCAAGAACTATCAGATAACTCATACTTCTATCCTATGAAGTTCTCCATGTATCATTTGATATTTTTATTATATTATTTATGTATAATCAACACTAAACATGTGTATATCTCATGGTATGAGAGATATAATTTGTAACGACCCTAACCCCAGCAACCCAGATTTAGTGGTTACTTTACTACATTGGAATAAGATACAAGTGATCACATCAGAAAGGATCAAATAGTTTAGTAATATTAGTAAATTAGACATGTACCTAAATCTCATATTATATTTAAAACATGAATTACAATATTGAGAATGTAAATGTTCAGCATCCTTGAACTCATTCGAATGTTCCTTTTTAATATCCTGTAGAAGGGGAATAAAATAATAGTGAGATCAAATTCTTATTCCATGTTACTTATATTGGAATATATCATGAATCAATAAGGAATATTCAATTTTGAAAAGTAAATAACTAAACACACATTAAATTTAACAAAAAAACTTCACTATAATGATTGTATAATTCATAATCAATATAGCAATGTAAATAAAAAAATTCATTCCTTTTAATAAAATACTTGAATATCAGGGTTAAATAATGCATAACCAATATGGAAAGGTAAATAACAAGATACAAATTCCATTTAATCACTAAATTGATCAAAAATGAATTTATGGATAATATCAATGAAATAACCTCATGGGTAATAATAACTAAATTCTCAATGAACGAAATACTTAATATTATAGGTTATGGTTTCGGACATCATGATATTTATACCATCATGACCTTTCACCAAGAGAGTATAATCAATGGGTAGGTATTCACTAGAAACTAAATTAATGTTAGCATACTAATTCACTCCATGATATTATAGATGCATCAAGTAACTATAGAATTTCGATTCCCAACTATGACTACATGTCTAATTAATTCTTCATATATCAAATGATCAATTTAATTAATGAACAATATGGGTTATCATTAAATTTCTATATTGAATAAATAAAAAAATATCAATATGTCCTCAGTCAATCAAATAACATTCAAAGTAAAATAACATATATATAAATTATATATAGTTTAAGAAATAATAATATCTATGATAAATAATATGGATATTTAATGGAAATGTAAAGTCCAATGGTCACATAAAAGTGATTGTTTCAAGATAGGTTAATAACCACAAAATTATTCAAGAAAGTAAATTTCAATAATTTACCGAGTCAAAATGATCATAAACCATCCTAATAAATAATAAGGATGATATCATTATAATATATTCCTACTTCAGTATGATTAAAATAAAGTGTTATTATAATTGATTAAAATAAATACAATAAGAAGACCATTAAAAACATTCTTAAGAAAAATACCCTTTTCACCATGAAAACCAATTTTTAAAACTAAAAGATTTATAGAATATTAGAATAAACATTTTATTAGAAAATAAAATTGTAAATTTTTAAATTAATCTTTAAATAAAATACTGGTCATGATGATGGGAAATTTCCATTCATGTAGAGTACATTAAAACATAATTCCTTTTACTTTTTTTAATAAAAGTAGAAATCACCTTGTTTGGAAAATGATAGGAAGATTCCTTTAAAAACATTTTTTGAATATCCAATAATGAACAAAAATTAATCTAAAAATCATATAATAATATTAAAAACATTGTTTAATTTTTTTTAGAAAACATGTGTTTGGAAGGAAAAGGATTTCTGATCGAAGAGAGTAATAAAGTCAAATTTTCATAAAAACGTTTTCTCATTAATTTTATGTATAAAATAGAGGAAAATGGTACTATTAATTGAAAACATCATGAATAACTATAGTATAATAAATTTAAATGGGTTTATTCGATAATTTTTAAATAATTCCATTCAATATAAATTCAAGAATAAGAAATATCGATTAAAATGGGACTATAAAATAAAACCTTACAAAGATCATAATGTTGAAGTGTTAATTAATCAAATAACTGACCGTGTATGTCAAATGTAAATCCAAATAAAAAATTGTAAATAAAAAAAAATATAATCAAATTTCATTACACATATAATCTTTGAATATCAAATACAATTAATAAGTAATATAACCTAATGAAAAGAAATTGAGTTATGAAATTATTTACCACTTGGTAACATTCAAGTCAAATACCATTGGGTGAAAAAATTAAACATTAGACATAAAATAACATGAATTATGAAGGATTCAAGATATAACCTGAAAAGGGGTATTATATACAACATAAACAATAAATTTGGTGCATAAAATTAAAATATTTCTCAATGAAGGGAAATTGAGTGAAGTCCCTCACCTCATGATTCCCTTTAGTTGTACTTGATTTAACCTCATTTATAATGGTTTTAAGAATTTAATTAATTTATAAAAGAACCATATTAATATTTATAATATCATATATTATCATGTTATAACATCTTATCACCTATTTGTTCATAATATTTCATTACTTTCATTGTTTTAGGTGTTAACTTCTTAGTTTTATCATGCATGTTTTGTCACAAAAGTTTTGGTTCTTGGTTATAGGATATAGATAAATAATTTTAAAAATTATATTAATGTTATAAATATAATATTTATTCATTTGATACATTTTTAAAACCATTATTGAAAGCTGGACATGGAAAATGAGTCGCATTGATTCATGGAGATGGTAGGTTGTACGTATACACGAGCGATGATATCATTCACTAAATGGGTGAAAGGGTAAGTAAGTAGATGATATATTAATTTTAAAGAATTAATATCATTTCATATTTATCATATATATTCATTATTTCCATTATTATGACTATCCATGTCAATTGATGATGGATAACAAATTACATCAGTTTTTTTAGGAGGTATTTCGCAGTACACATGATCGATGGCTTTGTTTCCCATTTGATGGAGAAAGAGATGGATAAATATTAATGTATCAAAATAATAAAATCAAATTATTTTTTATATAATTTTATTATTATATTGGGATTGTTAAGACAAAATTAAAGGTGCAAAAGGAAGAAGTAAAAGAATGAGCTTAGTGAAGCCAATTATCTTCTCTTAGAAAACCCTCCTTTGGTTATCTAATTAAGGACACTGGGTTTGGTATTTTAGAAAGAAAATAATATCTAGAATGTGGATAATTATATTTTTGGTGATTTTTGGAGATTTTTCTTGAGAAAAATGTCTTAATATGTATGAATAAGTTATAGGAGTGAGTGCCCTTTTATAATTGAGGAGGAGTGGCATTTTTTAAAATACCCAAAACTATTCAATAATTGGAAGTGACTCTCACCAAAAGTGCCTCAAAAATTGATAAATAATGGGATTTATTAAATTAAATTTCTATCAAAACCTCAAAAATAAAAAAATAAACATGTTTTAAACATGTTATTCCTTATACTTTAAGTATACCTAGTTTTCTGATTTTACTTTTCACCATTGTAATTAGTTTTTTTTAACTATATAATTTAGCCTTTAAGCCTAAAATAAAAATATCCTTATTACATAAATTTTAATCACTTATTCTTAATATGTATTAAAATTTATCAAATAAAAATTCATTGTGTGTGGAAAATTCATTTTAACAAAACTTCTGGTAACGCGTAAAACCCGTTTTAACCTTAATCATGGTAAATAAATGTTAATGTCATTAATAATAATTATGACCAAAAATTAAGTTGAAAATATTATATAATACAAAATTTTATTATTAAAAATATAGAATCTATTTTATGAAATTAAATTCACATATGTGGTAGAGTCTACTTTAAATATAAACCCCCAAATCATGTACAAAAAGGATTTTCAATAAATGCATTTTTTAAGCATAAGATGATCTTACATTAACTATATGGATAGTGATCATAATTATATGGATTTAAATTAATATATTTAAATTTATAATATATAAATTCTATTTAAATAATTCCTTATTGGTGATTATTTCAGTTAATTAAAATGGAAGAGCATTATGCATTAAAAAAAAGTCCATAAAATGTTTTTTTAAGCCTAAAAATAAAATTATACCAAAATCAGGTATAAAGAGGATTCAAATGTAATTAATTATTTTAAATATAACAGAATAATATTTTTTTACTTTTCTAATAAAATTAAAATAACAATTGTACTTTTAAATTACTTAATTTATTGAAAATAAAATATACTTTTACAAAAAGTGTTATTTTCACCATTCACTAAAAAAGAACTCTTCTAAGAAAAATCCAAAAGTTTCAGCCTAAGATAATTATGATATGATTATTTAAAAATTAATATTATTTTTAAAAAAAATTCTTAAAATGGTATAAATTAATTTTAATTCTTAACCATAAAATGCAAAATAAAACAATTTTTAAAGATATTTAATTTTGAAGTATAAAATGACTTTACTAAAAATTAAAGTGATTATTTACTAATAATTTATAACAAAATTTATATTTATTTGGAACTATATATATATATATAATAATTTAGTTAATCATATTCATGCATGCCAATTCAATGGATAAATATTAATAGTTATATTTAAATAATATATTTCATGGGTCGTTTAAGTTTTGTGTTGTATGTAATATATTTCTTATCAAAAAAAATGTTCATGTTTTAAAATCTTGAGATGTTACATTCTCACCACCTTCACTAAATTTCATCCTCGTAATTTCAACTTGCACTTGAAAATCAATAGGTTTATATTTGAAAATACATTTGGTGAAAACCGACATCGTAAAGAGGTTTAATAAGACTTCATCTTAAAAGAGAGATGGGGAAATATGATTGTCATATGGAATAAAAAATAAATAGGTTTCCAAGTATGAGAAAATTGGTGTAAAGTAAAAATATGGAAATGGAATAAATTTTTTAATAATTATGAAGAGTTTTAGAGATCATTGATCACAATAAATTGAATCATAAAGAGAAATTCAATGGTTGAAAAACTATAAATCTATGATGAATTAAATGACCATTGACTAATTGGATATGAAGGTAATTGGATAACATTTTTAATTCAAGATCATTTTACAAAATTTGATAGGTTCATTTACTATTGAGATAGATAACTCTGAAAATATACTTACTTAATGACTTTTTATTTTTAGAACCAAAATTTCATCATTTGGTTGTTATTCAATAAATTTACACTTCACCTCTTACATTAATGAATGAATATCTAATATGAATTTTTTTATCCCTAGAACACAAAAATAAACTTCTAATAGATTACACAATCCACAAGACTAAAGCAAGTTATTCCTCTAGTCTTTACTAAAATCAAAATTATTAGAATAGGTTATCTGATATGGATAAATATAATAAATTGTTCTCTAAAACCTCAATAGTAACACCTAAAATTCAACTTAATTCATTCCATAAGTATATATAAGCCAAAAAGTTAAAGTAAAAACAAGTTCATACTAACCAGTACATCACCTAGTCTAGTGGTAGGTGTTTCACCATTGTTATCCTTTAGTTGTGGTATCAATCGCAGTTCCCTTTCTGGATGTGATAGGTTATCACCAAACATATGGTTTGTCATATTTCCAAAATTATATTAATATAATTCTTATAATGTTCCAAAATTATATTGACCTATAATTACCACAACATAAAATTTATGATAAACTATAAAGGTTATAAATATCTGTAATCTTATGTCCAAAAAATGTAAATGGATTCTTCCTCAAATAATATTTTCCATAAAACACATACGAAGACAATGGGTTATATAGGCATAAATATTCCCTAAAATACCATAAATATTCAGTGTAAGAACTCATATTTTCTTCAAGTAATGGATCCTTTTATTTTTTGTTTAATTCCTTAGTTTTATCCTAAAATATGTTATTAATGAAGTCTCAAAGAAAAAAAAGGTTTCTAGGGATTTTTCAGATCCCAATGGGTGGTAGAAACAACAAGGCTACATGCTTATTAAAAACAATAGATCCCAGTCTCCTTGGTTTGATGTTACTATGTGGGCTCAACTAGTTCACTGCCTTGGAATCCGTGGTTTTCCCTCACCATGTGACCCAGGATGCACAACCATGCAAGAAAACTATAGAATTTAATTGATTAAAATGGAAATATTTCTCAAACTATGTGCATGAACCATGTGATCCCCTTCATTGGATAGTAAGTCATGCATGGTTAGCATACAATTTATCCAACCATGTGGAAAAACCATGTTCCCTTTAAAAAAGGGTTAAAATTACAATTTTTTCCTTGAAGAATTATAACTTAACCCCCCCCCCCCCTCTTCTTTCTCTTCATCAAATAGTGACCTATTTTGTCCTTCATTAAGAGCTTCTCCCATTGAATCCACCTAGGTTTATTAATAACGTCCCCATATGAACTAAGAATCAAGATATGTTTGTCCCATTGGATTCCTATCATTTTGTACTTTATTAATATTTCTCCTTTCATAATATTTTTATACCAATTATTCTTTTTTTGTGAGATCTCTTTCTCACTATTTTTAGGGTGTCTGTATGTTCTTCTATTTTCTTCTGATACAGGAAAAACTAAGGGTCAATACAAGAAAAGGAACCTAATACAGGCATCAGGTGGGTGGTCTATGACTTATTCATAAATGTATCACCATTTATAAAAATTTTCCTTTGTTCTCACACCAATTTCACCAGGCATTACTCCTTAAATACATCTGCTATAAATTCAATCAACTAAATTCTATGTTATGGCCCTAGTGAGACCTTGTGAAACCATTAGAGGTTGATACCTCAATGTGGACCACCCATTTTGGGTGGGTTCTTTATTATTGACTTTTGTTTCTTCTATTGAGAATATTTGGGACACTTTTAGGGTTTTAACTACTTGACCTTTGATAAGGTAAGTAATTAAGGTAAAATAAATTTATTATAAATTGTTAAAGGAAGGTATATGTGTATCGATACTACATAGACCTTACCTTTCGTATTTAAATTGATAACAATTTTCATGTCCTTAATTTACCTTGTCAAGTATGATGAAAGTTAATGAAATAAACCTAATGAATTGAAATTTTCATGAGTATTAATTGGCTTATGTTGACACATGTATATAAAATAAATGAGTATATGGTTTCTACTAAAAATAGAATTTTTTAATATTTATAAAAATTGTCTGAATTGATCCTGCCTTGGATTCCTGAGGTAATTCCTTGAGTACTCAGAGGATTCCATTCTAATTCATTGATCTGATTATCATGGTATATACCCACCATGGAATATGGTCCTTGTCTTATTAGGTGAATTCCTCAACATTGTACCAATGATTTATGTGACTCTTTTCTAGATATTAGTTTGGTTTGGATACACTCCATGGATTCAGCTTGATGTCTTTAGACATGTGATGAAATGGGTTCACTGCATTGGGCCTAGTCTTGCTTCACTTGGGATTAGTATGGATGATTTTTATAGGTGTATCCCATATATTACACTCGGATCCTTATTATCAGATTGCATGAGTTACAACTATGAGTTGGCTCAAACCCTGAGGTCAAGGATTCCTTGGTTTCACATTGGATCCTTTGTTATTATTACTTTATATTACATTATTATTGATAAAATTTATAAATGTACTCATTATTATAAACTAAATAGTAATTAATTAAACAATCACATGTTTAGTGACATTTAATATTGTGGCTTAAGAAGGTTTGGGTTCTTTAAATTAGCACTGATTTACTTTTATATACTTGCACACTCACAACTAGAAAATTTGGATATATAAATGATCAAAAACTATGGCTATAGATATGAGAAATAATTCTATTAAAAATATCCATAGTTCAACCAGTTGTGGTACCTATTGGTGTGCCTATACGGTCCAACCTATAGCAACAGTTTTAAACTCTAACTATATCCCTGTAGCCATGGTTTGGAATCTTGGAAAAAAGGATATAGCCATGGTTTAAAACCATGGTAATAGGGTTATATCCATGGTTATAAACTTTGGAATTAGGTTTATTTCCATATTTTGAAACCAAACCATCACTATAAGCTCTAAACAAAATGTGAGTAGCTGGATTTGAGCCCCGAGGCTCTGATTTTGACACCAGGAACTTAGCCACTACGCTATATTTAATTTTATGTATTAATATGTATATTTTCAATATATTTATTTATTTATTTATTTATTTAATAACCAAGGAAATATGTAGAAAACCATGTCTATAGGTCTTCTCACACATTTCCCACATGAAACTATTTTTCTCGCAATTACGTGAGAAACCTATAACCAATTTTGTCATGAACTGTATCTATAACCAGGGACCTATAGCCATGGTTTTCCAAAATTGTGGCTATATCTTGGAATAAAAAACCTATATCCATGGTTTAATTAAACCATAGATATAAATTGAACACATATACATGATTTTATCTAAATTGTGGATATATATTGGGCATTAAAACATATAGCCATGGTTTTGGAAAACCATGGCTATTGCCCTATTTTCTAGTAGTGATTATTATAGATTATATTCACAGAATGAATTTGTATATACGTAATTGGTGTTGGCCTATTGAGATTTATCTTACACACTATTCAGGTCATCATTGGTACTCCAGTGGATTATAGGATCGTATATGTAGAGAAATGGAAGTATCCCGCTATGGACACCTGACTTATTACTTTTAGATAGGATCTGGGTAGAAGATGACTGAGCCATTTCTTGGGATGCTTGGAAAATTTTTCCCCTTTTTATTATTTTCTATATCATGTATTGTATTTTTTTCTATTTCCATATACAATTTTATTCCTTTTTGTAGAAAAATTTCATCATCTTTGGTATATTATACAGTTTAGCACTCTTGAGTTGATTATTTATTTCTTGGATTCTTACCCCGTTTCCATTATCTTATTCATTATTTTTATGCTTCTACTATTAGTATGGGGATTCAATAAAGGGAATATCAACATTGAGGAGTACATTTAATCTTGGGATCAGCTGGCTTATGAGTCTGAAACGCTGATGATGGAGGTACCAGGAATCCAGGTTTCATATTTTTCATGGAAATTTTTTCAAGTAAATAGATTCTGGTAAGCTTAAGTTTCTCTTGAATTTTTCTATTTAATTTGGTGGTTTTGGTTGGTTGTCCTGGGGGGATAGTTGGATTGAGATGTCTTCTATTGGACAAGATTTATTTTTGGTTTTGATGGGATATTTTGGTGCTCTCAACAAACACTCTACTTGGATCTTCTTCAGATGGGGTCCAGAGAATGAAGTATTTACCGGAGCATGGAATTTGGATTTGGAAGATAGAGGGTGTGGCTATGCCATCAGTTCTGTGCCCATTAAATTATGCATGGGACTACTAGCCTAATGGTCATGCCTTGGTGGAGGCTTGTCGACATGGTGTAATTTCTAGGTTTGGCCAGATCCTGTAGTTTGTTTTGGGTTTTTCTCTTTTTTTGATTGTTTTGTGGTTGTAATGATGGATCTCCTGGATTCTCACTTTTTTCTCAAAATTGTTTTGATAATGAAAAGGTTAATTTTCAGTCGGTTATGCTTCTTCTATTAGTCATCTATTATCTTTGTTGTGATCCACTCTGACCTAAGGTCATATTCTCCCCATAGACACACATTAGGCCCTTACTACTAGTCGAAAGCCTCTGGAATATGTGGAGGCAATCTTAAGGCCATGTTTCCTACTGTGTTCAATTAATCAAGAGTGAACAGGGTCTCAGACGTCACAAAGTGGAATCAGATAATATTTTCTTTTCTTTTTTATTATTTGGGAAATTTAGATAGGATATTATGAACATTTTGGAACTTGGTCATTAGTCATGACTGGGAGTAGCTAACCCATATTCAGGGTAAACACCAAGTTTTATGGGAATGGGAAATTGTTATTTTAAATTTTACCTATTATAGTTGATATATTTTCAGTATTGGGTGATGAAAATTAATTGCAATAATTTTTATTATTTATTGAGATTCTTTCTTAACACTATATGGTAATGATAATTCTCATCTCCACCATTATAGGAACCTAGGGATTCACATTCCATGTGTATTCCACTCAATATAGGTTCATTTTAGTACTTTCATTTCTTGAGTAACATGTTATTTTTGAGTGTTCCATGATTGTGATATATTCATGTGTTAGTAACTTCTTCTGAAGGGAAAGGAAAATTGGTTGTTTAAAATTTCAGCATCAACCTAAATGGTTTTTTCTTATATAAATTGATGGTGGAATATTAAATATCCAATTTCAACCCATATAAGCTATGTAACCCGGGTTATATGAGCTAGGATATAGTAGTGATTATATGAATTCCAATTTCAATTTATAAGGTGTATATTACCTTAAAATTTTATAAAGGGTAATTCATCAAATCGAGGCGTAGTATTTTACTCGTTACATTATGAGACCGAATATATGGGGTGTTGCTTGAAATTAAATGGGTATCAATTTAAATTTATAAATTGTATGAGCCTTTATAAACTCGGAATGAAAATTCATCTAATTAAACCTTGTATTATTTATAAAATCACTTATGAACTTAAAATGTATTGTAACGCCCCGACCCCAGCTACCTAGAGTCGGTGCATTACTTCGTAACATTGGCATGATCACAAAAGATCAAGTCTCGAAAGACCGATTAGTTTAGTAGCCTTGGAAACACTAGATACATTCATAAATGTAACATTACATCATAAAGTGAAAAACTAATAACAAAGTCTTCATAGTCCACACTCATATCCTCTTCTGACTATCCATGTAGGTCATTCATAAAATACTTCTTCACATCCTGGAAAATATTAAAACATTGAAAGGGGTGAGCTCAGATGCTCAGTAAGGATAACAATATTGCGGAAGCTTTCATAAATAAACATAAACATTTAAGGCAATGTATAACTAAAACAAAAGCCTTTTAAACATGAACATCAACATAATATGGCAAAATTAAAATGAGATAATGCCATTTACTTCTTCACAAGGATATTCTACTGGTCGAATAATCACATGCAATATCAAAAACCACTTTCATAATGATGGAATGCATAATGCCAGACATTCTGAAACATTTTGTCAAGGCCTCGGCCAAGACGTCTAAAATGATTAAGGCCTCGGCCAAAACCATAAATCAAATTGGGAAAGGGCCTCGGCCAATTCCACGTCTAGTTGTCTCATGAGACCTACCGATGCATCGAGGAGCTATAGTGGGCTCCACCCGTCACTTATTAAGTCCAATGCATTCCTCATATGAATAGGTTTAAACATATCATAAACCATAACATAATCGTATCACATAAAACATGCATAAAGGAAACATAACATTTCCACATTTCAATCACAAGATATCAATACAACACATTGATATAATAAAAATTCTTTCAAAACCATTTTCAATACCAAAATAAAAGAAAAGTATAACATGGTATTTATTTTTCATTAAAAAAAGGTATGGCTTGTAGAGGAAGCCGAAAATCAAATAGTGGTCACGGCGGCGGAGAAGTCGTTGTCGCCACATACGTACGACAAAAACATTCCCTTTTGTCGTTTAGTAAACGCTTCGTATAAAAAAGATTCCTTTTGAATAAACGTAAAATTCAAAGGGGTTTATACACCGTAAAAAAGAAATTTCTGTATAAAACCAAATATGCCTCAATGGATGGAGATTGAGACGAAGTCCTTACAAAGATCATTTTTAAAAGAAAATAGAAATATTATGTGTATTCACTATAGGTACACATAAAGAAAGTAAAAATACAAAATAAGACATAATAATATCATGACATAATTTGAAAGTAGGAGATTAACCCAAAGAATGGAAGTTGGGTTAAGAAGTTCCCTTACCATGCGTCTTGTCCTAACTCGGCCGTTATTTAACCTCCTGAATAATAAACTAGAGTTAATTTATATTTACTTAAGAACCTTTTCATGTTCATTATTCCTTTTATATCACTTATTACCATGTTATGAACATTATGTAATTATTCAAGTTAATAACGGTCGTTTTGTCGATCTTTGGTACTTGAGTCAACAATAAACTTCTTATAATTACAAGTTGTTCATGTGGTGAAATATCCATTATATCCAGAATTATATTCATGATGTAGTTATCATATATATCATATATATCCAGTATATACATTCATTCATAATATTATGTAACATTTAGAGGTAAGAAATGAAATGCACCGTTCATGGAGACGGTAAGCCGTACGTACGCATTAACGCTACTTTAAGTTCTATTTCGTATTTAATGGAATGATGTTATAATTGTATAAAGTTATAATATAATTCCAGTATAATATCATATATAATATCATTTACTCCATCCTTTATACATCCCACATATGGAATTAACGATTCACATCACTTTGAGGGGGCGGTAGTCCGCACTTCCTAAAATGAAATTATCGTGTTTACCCATAATGGAAATCATAAAGTATGACATAAATGAGAAATACAGAAGCATAAGTAAAACATAAACATATTATATATCATATATAAATATAGTGACATCTTAATGGCCACCTTTGAAGGTGTTATATGAGTGTTGAACAATCATCATTTCGTGAGGCAGAAATTCGCCATCCACAGAAACCGTATGTTCTTTAACCATTAGATGTAGGTTTGTGTAAGTTTAGCTCGAATAATTATTATAACAACATCCTAGTATATTTAGGATACTATTGTTGTTACAAAATAAATTAATAAAAAGAGTTTAAGGGGTTTGAGAAGCTAAATAAAACAAAACAACATTAGAGAAGACATTACCTTAAAATCGGGTAACTCTTTTTGATTTGAGCCTAAGGATTCCTTGGGAAGAATTCTGCCCAAAGTGAGGCTTCTAGGAGTAAGAGGGGAAAGTTGGGAGAGTATTTGGGCAGAATTTGGCCGAGCCAAATGGATTGATGGTGTGAATAAGGTGGGAGTGGTGGGGGCCTTTTATAAGTGGAGAGGAGGGGCACTTTTGGAAAGTAATGAAATGTTATTCTATTATACTATGCTTTTCAGATTCCAAAGGTCCCAAACTTGTATAATTCTAGGATAAGGTGATAAGGGTTCGAAATATCCTCATAAAATAGTCTTTGTACAAGTGTAAGCCTTGTATTTTACATTATCTTCTCATTTTATTTAAATCGTTAAATAATGAGGTCATCGCTGCATCATCATGATGTCATAAATAATTTAATTTATTTAATGTCTAAAAATTATAAAAAAACTACTATGATGTAGGAAATCTTTTTATCTTTCCAATGACTATTTATAATAAAAAATATGACTTGTATAACCCCATATAAAAATTGTTTTAGTAAAACATTTAATGTTTGTGTCATTTTTTACTTTAACATTAAATAAAAGGTATTTATGTCATTTTACAACTAAAGTGGCTCCATGGGGTCCCCAAGTTGACCCATGGATTTTCTTGGTCGGACATTGCACATCCAATGAGGGTAGGACATGTGTCAAGCTCATCTCATATTATTAAAACATTATTTTTACCTTAAACTACACTAATTACCTCTAACCACGATTAAGAACTTAAAAGTTACTATTCACCAAAAAATTATTTTAATCTCATTGAACCACATTTTACTTCTTAATGAAAACCATGTATGTCGGATTTTTGAAAATAAAATCACAGAAGTGGTAATATTTCATTTAAACGAAAAATCAGTTATTTAACTACCACTTAGTGGTTTCACTATTCATCAAAAATTGAAGTTTTTCAGAACAATGCCAAAATTTCACCCTAAGCTATAATTGATATTCCGAATTCAAAAATGATGTCTATTTTATGAAATTCCAAACATATAATTTTCATTAATTAATTTTATAATTAATTCCCGTTGTCACAACAAATAGCGTGTTTTTAAGAAACAATTTATATCAAAAGATTGACAATTGTTTATGTCCAATTTCAAAATGAAATTAATTCTAATGACCACCATTGGATAAAATGGTAAAAATATATTCTAATTATACTATAAAACCACTCAATAGTATAACTTATCACTATAAATTATTTTGATTAAAAAAGTTGTTTTAAGTATTTTTCACCATTCATAAAAATTTTGAAGTTCTCAAAAAATTACAAAAAATTCAACATAGGCTAATTTCAATATTAGGAATACAAAAATGAAGTCCATTTTGAAATATAAAATTTATATAAATTTAAAAAGTGGTTATTACTATTCATAACGGCTAATTTGATTAGTTGCAGTGTGTTAGAACTCGATGTTGCGTACAATGCAAGCTATTACATTATTGAATGAGAAGCGTATCATGGAAGCTTAGGGTGTTACACTCTCCCCTCCTTCAATAAATTGCATCCTCGCAATTTGAAATTTTTCTTTGTGAATAAAAGGTTGAAAAGAGAAAATACCTTTGTGGAAAACCCACATCAGAAATAAGATTAATAAAATTTAGCCTTAATAAGAGGGAAAGGGAAATGAAAAAGTCACCACCCAATTATGATCTCGATTAGGAGAACATTGGTGGCAATTAAAGACATATAATTGGAGGAAAAACATAAATATTTGTAGGGAGTGATTGAGGTCATCAATCACAATCAACTGTCAAATTTAGGGCCTCAAAGACTTCAATCTATGTTGATTTAAAATATCATCAGTTCAACAAGACATAAGGTATTAGGATAACACATTTTTTTCTTTTAATATCCCTTTACTAAAGTTTAAGAATTAATTTATTCATTGAATAAGAGATAGGTATATATATATTTATGCTTGACAATTAGAGTTTCAACCTTCAACTCATCTTTCACTCAAAAGATAATAGAACTCAAAAATATTATACTTATCCTAATTGTATAAGGTTCCAAATGTTAACACATACCATTTAGATTAGTAAAATTATTTTGTAATAACCAGGGACTTCCTGTAGGCTAGTGGTAGGAAATAAAGGCCTGTCGCACTATGATTGTGGGTTCGATTCCTGCAGCTTTGTCCGACGCGACGGGTTATGCCCCACCCTGCAGGTTGTCCTTTTCCTAAAACTATAGTATTATAATATTCAAAAATAATCTTCATAAATTTTTAACCTTAAACAATACTATCCAAAGATCAACTTAATCCACTCCAACCTTTATAGTTATCCAAAATACCTCTGTCCAGACTTTCTCTAAAAGGTCTCTTAATTCCAAAATCAATTTATCAGATTACCCAAACAAAGTAAAGTTTCTCTTATTATCACATACTAAAAATATAATTACCTTCATCATATTAAAACCTTACTGAAATCAACAAGTACTGCAGGACAATCCTTATATATATATATATCACATTATTCTAATAACCAGAATATAATCCATGAGTCCAAAGGAACCAATACATTAATTATTTTTCTTTAACTGTAGTAACAGCATAAGATTGTCCTTGATCCCTTGGCCTTTTCTGAGGTAAGTTTCCCTGACTCTTAGGGCATTCATTTTCATAATTCCCAATTTCCCTACAATTGTAGCATTCAACATTGATAGCCTCTTTCTTTCCCTTGCAATCACGCGCCTGGTGACCTTTTTCCCCACATTTATAACAAACTCCCATTCCTTTTAGACAAGTACCAGGGTGATTCTTCCCACAATTATCACATAATGGAAAATCCTTCTTTCCCTTTTTCCCTTTATCTGTCTCTTGTTCCACCGTTCTCTTCTTCTCTTGCTTTACTTTTTTGTCATAAGACTTAGAGAATTCCTTTTATGTCTTGATAGCACATGAGAAAATATCTTCGTATGTTGAGAACGATTGTGATACTAAATCTCGACGGAGAAATGGTTTTAACCCATCAAAGAAACGATCAATCTTACCTCTTGGGTTACGTATATAATTTGCAGCATACCTCGCTAACCTTGTAAAGTTGGCCTCATACTTTGCGACATTCTCATCCTCCTTTCGTTTCAGACTCAGAAATTGCCTTTCCATATCTGCTCTATGGTCATGAGGAAAGTATTTTTCTAAGAAAAGATCTTTGAACTCCCTCCATTCCATATTTGATATGTCATCATCTTCCTTTATGTTTTGAATCAATGACCACCATTGATCAGCATCTCCAGTGTGGCGGTAAACTGCCATGATAACCTTTTCCCTTTCACTACTCCCCAAGGCGTGGAATATTATCTCTAAGGAGTTTATCCATTGCTCAGCTACTAATGGATTTGTACCCCCATTAAATGTTGGTGGTTGTTTCCTCATGAAGTGGTCTAACATTGATCCTCCACGTTGCGGATCAGGGTGCTCCATACGAGTAAGGTTATTATTCATAACCTGAGTGAGTTGTCCCAGTATGGTAATAAGTTGATCAGCACCAGTTGTATCTCCAGCTCCACAATAATTATCTTGAGCAGGAGGGAAATACCTACACGGAGTGCGTTCATTGATACGGTTTCCATTCCTTCCACTAGGCGCCATTTCTAAACAATGGCATAAACTATATTAGTTTATAAATAAAAATACATAATTCAATACTTGTAAGATACTTAACATAAATTGAACTATTTATGGATATAATACATAAAAATGTTTTCTTTGAGGAAGTATATACTCATAACCCTTCATAGTGGTTTATAAAGAAAATGAGAATTATCCAAAGCATATCCCCCGGGAGTGTCGTAACCAAGAGTGAAGCAAGGCCCGTTGTCGTGCACCAGTTCCCGTTCGAGTCTAGCTCAAAGCAGTGTTTTCAGATTTTACCCCTAGGTACATATGTGCCAGAGCCACCTCTACTTGCTCGTATCCAGACAGGGACGTACTTCTCGGAAAACTCACAAAATCTCTATAATACCAAAATTATAGGAAGTTCTTCTATACTAATCCTTAAAGTCTATCTTCGGGCTATGTGCTCTAATCAGAGTTTATCTAAATCTAGCTTCCAAGGTTAGTACTAAACTGCCTCTGATACCAACTGTAACGCCCCGACCCCAGCTACCCAGAGTCGGTGCATTACTTCGTAACATTGGCATGATCACAAAAGATCAAGTCTCGAAAGACCGATTAGTTTAGTAGCCTTGGAAACACTAGATACATTCATAAATGTTACATTACATCATAAAGTGAAAAAATAATAACAAAGTCTTCATAGTCCACACTCATATCCTCTTCTGACTATCCCTGCAGGTCATTCATAAAATACTTCTTCACATCCTGGAAAATATTAAAACATTGAAAGGGGTGAGCTCAGATGCTCAGTAAGGATAACAATATTGCGGAAGCTTTCATAAATAAACATAAACATTTAAGGCAATGTATAACTAAAACAAAAGCCTTTTAAACATGAACATCAACATAATATGGAAAAATTAAAATGAGATAATGCCATTTACTTCTTCACATGGATATTCTACTGGTCGAATAATCACATGCAATATCAAAAACCACTTTCATAATGATGGAATGCATAATGCCAGACATTCTGAAACATTTTGTCAAGGCCTCGGCCAAGACGTCTAAAATGATTAAGGCCTCGGCCAAAAACATAAATCAAATTGGGAAAGGGCCTCGGCCAATTCCATTTCTACTTGTCTCATGAGACCTACCGATGCATCGAGGAGCTATAGCGGGCTCCACCCGTCACTTATTAAGTCCAATGCATTCCTCATTTGAATAGGTTTAAACATATCATAAACCATAACATAATCGTATCACATAAAACATGCATAAAGGAAACATAACATTTCCACATTTCAATCACAAGATATCAATACAACACATTGATATAATAAAAATTCTTTCAAAACCATTTTCAATACCAAAATAAAAGAAAAGTATAACATGGTATTTATTTTTCATTAAAAAAGGTATGGCTTGTAGAGGAAGCCGAAAATCAAATAGTGGTCCCGGCGGCGGAGAAGTCGTTGTCTCCACATACGTACGACAAAAACATTCCCTTTTTTAGTTTAGTAAACGCTTCGTATAAAAAAGATTCCTTTTGAATAAACGTAAAAGTGAAAGGGGTTTATACACCGTAAAAAAGAAATTTCTGTATAAAACCAAATATGCCTCAATGAAAGGAGATTGAGACGAAGTCCTTACAAAGATAATTTTTAAAATAAAATAGACATATTATGTGTATTCACTATAGTTACACATAAATAAAGTAAAAATACAAAATAAGACATAATAATATAATGACATAATTTGAAAGTAGGAGATTAACCCAAAGAATGGAAGTTGGGTTAAGAAGTTCCCTTACCTTGCGTCTTGTCCTGACTCGACCGTTCTTTAACCTCCTGAATAATAAACTAGAGTTAATTTATACTTACTTAAGAATCTTTTCATGTTAATTATTCCTTTTATATCACTTATTACCATGTTATGAACATTATGTAATTATTTAAGTTAATAACGGTCGTTTTGTCGATCTTTGGTACTTGAGTCAACAATAAACTTCTTATAATTACAAGTTGTTCATGTGGTGAAATATCCATTATATCCAGAATTATATTCATGATGTAGTTATCATATATATCATATATATCCAGTATATACATTCATTCATAATATTACGTAACATTTAGAGGTAAGAAATGAAATGCACCGTTCATGGAGACGGTAAGCCGTACATACGCATTAACGCTACTTTCATTTCTATTTCGTATTTAATGGAATTATGTTATAATTGTATAAAGTTATAATATAATTCCAGTATAATATCATATATAATATCATTTACTCCATCCTTTATACATCCCACATATGTAATTAACGATACACATCACTTTGAGGGGGCGGTAGTCCGCACTTCCTAAAATGAAATTATCTCATTTACCCATAATGGAAATCATAAATTATGCCATAAATGAGAAATACAGAAGCATAAGTAAAAAATAAACATATTATATATCATATATAAATATAGTGACATCTTAATGGACACCTTTTAAGGTGTTATATGAGTGTTGAACAATCATCGTTTCGTGAGGCAGAAATTCTCCATCCACAGAAACCGTATGTTCTTTAACCATTAGATGTAGGTGTGTGTAAGTGTAGATCGAATACTTATTATAAAAACATCCTAGTATATTTAGGATACTGGTTTTTTTACAAAATAAATTAATAAAAAGAGTTTAAGGGGTTGTAGAATCTAAATAAAACAAAACAACATTAGAGAAGACATTACCTTAAAATCGGGTAACTCTTTTTGATTTGAGCCTAAGGCTTCCTTGAGAAGAATTATGCCCAAAGTGAGGCTTCTAGGAGTAATAGGGGGAAGTTGGGAGAGTATTTGGGCATAGTTTGGCCAAGCCAAATGGCTTGAAGGTGTGAATAAGGTGGGAGTGGTGGGGGCCTTTTATAAGTGGAGAGGAGGGGCACTTTTGGAAAGTAATGAAATGTTATTCTATTATACAATACTTTTCGGATTACAAAGGTCCCACACTTGTATAATTCTAGGATAAGGTGATAAGGGTTCGAAATATCCTCATCCAATAATCTTTGGAAAAGTTTAAGCCTTGGATTTTACATTATCTTCTCATTTTATTTAAATCGTTAAATAATGAGGTCATCGCTGCATCATCATGATGTCATAAATAATTTAATTTATTTAATGTCTAAAAATTATAAAAAAACTACTATGATGTAGGAAATCTTTTTATCTTTCCAATGACTATTTATAATCAAAAATATGACTTGTATAACCAAATATAAAAATTGTTTTAGTAAAACATTTCATGTTTGTGTCATTTTTTACTTTAACATTAAATAAAAGGTATTTATGTCATTTTCCAACTAAAGTGGCTCCATGGGGTCCCCAAGTTGACCCATGGATTTTCGTGGTCGGCCATGGCACATCCAATGAGGGTAGGACATGTGTCAAGCTCATATCATATTATTAAAAAATTATTTTTACCTTAAACTACACAAATTACCTCTAATCGCGATTAAGAACTTAAAAGTTACTATTCACCAAAAAATTATTTTAATCTCATTGAACCAAATTTTACTTCTTAATGAAAACCATGTATGTCGGATTTTTGAAAATCAAATCACAGAAGTGGTAATATTTCATTTAAACGAAAAATCAGTTATTTAACTACCACTTAGTGGTTTCACTATTCATCAAAAATTGAAGTTTTTCAGAATAATGCCAAAATTTCACCCTAAGCTATAATTGATATTCCGAATTCAAAAATGATGTCTATTTTATGAAATTCCAAACATATAATTTTCATTAATTAATATTATAATTAATTCCCATTGTCACAACAAATAGCGTGTTTTTAAGAAATAGTTTATATCAAAAGATTGACAATTGTTTATGTCCAATTTCAAATTGAAATTAATTCTAATGACCACCATTGGATAAAATGGTAAAAATATATTCTAATTATACTTTAAAACCACTCAATAGTATAACTTATCACTATAAATTATTTTGATTAAAAAAGTTGTTTTAAGTATTTTTCACCATTCATAAAATTTTTGAAGTTCTCAAAAAATTACAAAAAATTCAACACAGGATAATTTCAATATTAGGAATACAAAAATGAAGTCCATTTTGAAATATAAAATTTCTATAAATTTAAAAAGTGGTTATTACTATTCATAACGGCTAATTTGATTAGTTGCAGTGTGTTAGAACTCGATGTTGCGTACAATGCAAGCTATTACATTATTGAATGAGAAGCGTATCATGGAAGCTCAGGGTGTTACATGTATAGTTTAACTTATAAATGAAATAGTTTCTTGTAAATGCTAATTCCAAGTGCAATTTAAAACAAATTTCCCTCCTTAACTTGAAATTGAAAATCCATATACTGGAACCACTATAATTCAAACTTGTTAATTACCAATACCCTGGCCTTCTAAGTGGGTACTTGGGGTATTATGATGGGTAGTGAGACATTTTTCTTTTTCTCCACTTCCATTAGTGATCCTATCTACCTTGGTATCTAGTTCTAAGGTATGATCTTTTCATATTTAGTGATATTCTACAACACCTTCCTCGAGTCATATGCCCGGAGGGTGGTGATGAACACATCCAGAGGTGGTGGGCCCTGATCCAATATTGTTGGATCCAGTAGTTCCACTAGCATCACCATATGTTATTACCTAATAAGGCATTTATTTTCAACTTTGAGAGGGTTTCCTTCACTTAATACAATCTATACAAGGTTCTCCACAGCCTACACCTATAATGTCTAATCTTATTCATGTGTTCTAGTAGTAGTATCCTCCTATATTTTCAATATAGAGTGGTCATTGGGCTATTTATTCATGGATAGAATCCATTATATCAATCTTCGGTCATCTGGAGACACCTCTATAGAGGAGGTTCAAGATCTCCACCTACATGGTGCATGATTTTACCAAACGTAGGTGGGATATGATTAACAAGGATGGTAATCATGAAGGTATGGTTTGGTTGGATTCTAGACTGCCTTCTATAATTACTTTTTCCTTGAGACACTAATAGATAATCGAGATAATATGTTTATAAACCTAGATCACGGTGTTATGTCCATCATGGACTATTTAGCATGTTTCACTGAGATTTAATGTTTTTCATCGCTTCTTCCTGGTGATGAGCTATCATGAGCAAGATGCTTTGAAAATGGGCTCAGGTATTCCATCCATACTCAAGTGAATGTATTTTTTATATCTACCATTTACAAGTTCATAAATAAATATCTTATCACTAAGAAAAACATGAGGGAATCTAATAGTGTTGGGCATAGAGAGTCAGTATTGAGATAGGGTAGTGGTTCTTCCAACTACAGGAAATGTATCCTTGAGGTTTCTTATTGCAATAGTGGAAACAAGAGTATCTGAACTTGTAGTTATGTTATATACAATCAGTGTGGATTTTAGAGGAATGTGAATCTATAGTATGATAAAGACATGTTGTAGTTGCATGCTTGCGGCTGGATGGGTTATCTTAAAAGGTTTTTCCAGAACATTCCTCATATTTTTAGTATAAGAGGACCTACACTAGCTCCACCTTCATGGAAATTATTAGTGAATCCACTTTAGTAAGGAAGTTGTGCTATCACCATCCAAAAATTCAAGGAGGTGGTTGTGGCTAGGGTATCTAGTATTTTAGTTTTTAGTGAAGGAAGAGCAGACTTACTCAAGATAGTCTATCTGTAGCTCAGGGATGTATATCAGACTAGTTGCACACATTACATTAGATACATGAGGAGTAGAGTACAAGACCATCTATTGTATGAGGTACTATTCTAGTAGCCTCTACTATCATATCTTCTTTATTTTATATAGGTGACTCACACTCCTTTCTCTTAGTATCAATTGTGGAATTTATTAGGATTTAAATTCATTAACTTTGTGGGGTGATGACCCTAGACACACAATTGGGTGTATAGTTAGAGTGTATATATCAATGCAATGATTGTCCTATGTAAATTTTTGATTATTTCTTTTTGTGTAATTTCTTTATCCTTAAGATGATAGGGTTTGATGTCATGTATGGGATGGATTGGATCATGCCTTATCATTCCCAAATTTACTATTATCATTGAAGTTTGACCTCAACATTACATGAGGTTAGAATATATGTACATAATAGATAATGAGATTCCCAGGCCAGTTGATCTGAAACATTTCATCGTTGGCTAGGAGGAGTGATACCTGAATTTCTAGCCTTTTCCTGGATGATCAGATAGTGTGTCTGATATATTTTTTTCCAATGGTGTATTTTTTTTTGGGATGTTTTCTCATATTTATTATCTATACTACCTCCAAAGATATAGTTATAGTTTACATTTTATCTCATTACAAGTTCATCTCTAGTATCTATTCCTCCATATACTATAGCACCGACAAATATCTAGGAGCTCAAGAGGTTGTTGTAGGATTTAAAATCTAAGGGTTTTATCTGAACCAGTACTTCTCCTTGGGGTTTTCTTATCCTTTTCACTAAGAAGAGGATAAAACCCTCTATATTTTCATACATTTTTAATTTTTGAACCAGATTATGGTTCAGAACTAGTATCTTTTTCCTCAAACAGATGATCTCTTTTACCATCTTCGAGGAGATAAACTGTTCTCAAAGATCAACTTGAGATCAGGCTATCATCAGGTTTGATTCAAGACTTTATATATACCAAAAATTAATTTCTATAGTTATTATTATTTATATGAGTATCGAATTATTCTATTTGGTTATAAAAATGTGCCTGTTATTTTCATAGCCTTGATGAATAGGAATTTCCACCCCTATCTGGATTTCATTCATCATGGTTTTTTATGGATAACATTTTGGTGTATTATAATACATGAAGTTTCAATTTAAAACATCTTGATATCATATTTAGTAGACTAAGATAGAATCATTTATATTATAACCTCAAAAATTGACACTTCTAAAATTAAAAATGTTCACTTCTTGGGTTATATTATCTCAGAATCTAGAGTATCAGCTGACTGAGAGAATGTGAGTATTGTTATTTCCTGAGAGAATTCCAATAAAATTTTTGATATATGGGGTTTCATGGGGATGTATGGATATTATAGAAAATTAATAAAGGGCTTCTTATTCCTTGTGTCGCCTCTAATTGGTCTAACTAAGAAGGGTGTGAAGTTATTTTGTTCTGAAGCATGTGAGAAGGCCTTTAGGAGCTAAACGGATGACTTAATTTAATATTGATCTTGATTAATCTAGAGCCTTGCAGAGTCTATACCATTTTTTGTAATTCATATTGAATAAGGCTCAATTAATAAATAATGTAGGATTATATAGTCATTACATACATGTCTATCCATTTGAGACCTCATGAGTATAATTACCCAACACATGACCTCGACCTTGTAGCATTTGTTCATGTCAGGAGTTGTTCGAGGAATTTATGATGGGAGGGATACTTGTTGTGTATACAGACCACAAAATCTTCAAATATATATTTAGATAGCATTACGTCAATCTCAGATAGTGAATATGGGTTGAATACCTTCATTATTTCGACTTTGAGCTTTCCTATATTTCTGGAAAGGGAAATGTGGTAGCTAAGTTACTAAGTTGGAAAATACCAGAATAATCCATTAAGTAAGCCTATGATGAATGGAATTTGATGGCCCTATTTTTTGAGTTTCATCAAGAGTTTCAAGAGAGTTACAAGTAACCATTTATTGTGGCATTATCAGTTACCTCTTCACTTCTGGATAGGGTGAAGAGAAGGAAGTTCTCAAATCCTAAATGATTGGCCCAATGGAAAAGTGTTTCAGGTGAGTACCTAACTCTATATTGGTCTATTAATGGATAAAACATCCTATGTATACATGGGAATATATTAGTTCTTACTGACATGAAAGAGGATCTTATGCAATAATCTCGTGCTTCTATGTGGGCAGTGCACCTAGGTATCTTCAAGATTGTCCATGATATTCACCATCAGTATTGTTGGCCTAGGATGAAACAATATATTGTAGGTTTTATCACTAGGTGTTCCACCTATTAGAATGTGAAGGTAGATGACCAGCATCCCACTAACATGTTACAGCCTCTACTAGTCCCATAATGGAAATTGAATGATTTCATGATGGATTTTGTGACTGGTTTACCAAGGTTTCCTCAAGGTAGTGATGTGATTTGGGTAGTTGAGGATCAACTGATGAAGGTTCTTCAATTCCTTCCTATCTCAGAGACTTTCTTATTTGATGAGTTGGGAAGAATATGTCTTTGAGATTTACATGGTTTCTCTTACACAATCTTTTTATATAGGGTTTCTCATTTTACATTGAGTTTATGGAAATTATTTCATAAATATTTGGGTACATGGGTTCTTCTAAGAACATCTTTTCACCCTTAGACCAATGGTAAATAGGAACAGACTATATAAGTGTTGGATGACATGATCTGACCATGGTTCCTTGATTTTATGGGTTATTGGGAGAAACATATACCTCTCGTCAATTTTTCCTATAATAATTTCTTTCAGGATACAATTCAGATGGCTCTGTATGAGGTCTTATATGTTAATCCATGTTGTTCACCACTGTACTAGCTAGAGGTAGGGGAGGTAGTGCTACTAGGCCCTCATATCATGTAAGAGACTTCAAAGTAGTTATAGTTGATTAGAAAGTGGATGGATAATACTCCATCTAAATATAAATATTATGTTAATTATTATTGACGGCCTCTAGAGTTTGAGTTTGGGGATCATGTTTTCTTTTTTGTATCACCCAGGTTGGGGAATAAGAAGATACAAAGTCAAGGGAAGATTTCACCTATTGTTTTGGAGCACAAAACCTAGATTGGTGTAAAAATAGCTAGGCCACAAGGTTAAAATAAACCATGTAGCCAAGCCTTCACAATTTGATGAAAATGTGTGGATTCATTCAGTGAAATGCCCAAGGCTGCATAGTTTTCCCTAAGTATGCAACCTAGGATACATGGCTATGTAGGAAAACTATATAATTTTATAGTGGAAAATATAATAGATTCTCAAGTCAGGTACACAAACCATCTGATCCCCTTCCTTGGATAGTATTCCATGCATAGTCAGTGCACGGTCTGACCAACCATGTAGTAAAACTATGCACCCTTTAAAAGAGGGGTCAAATTATAATTTTCACTTGACAATTTAAAATTTAACCCATATCTCACCCCCCCCCAACCACTCTTTTTTATTACCCTCTAGTTGATGGAAGCCTCTCTTTTTCTCTATTGAGAGCTTCTCCCATGGAATCCACCTAGGTTCTTTTATAAATTCTATGTCAATCCTCAAAATCAAGAATTGTTTGTCTTGTTGGATTCCTCTCGATAAGTGATTATTTCCTATTTATCATTTCATCATTTTTTTTTCTATAGACGATGCTATTTTGGTGTGATATTTTATGCCCAATTTTCAGGTAATTCATTTATTCTTCCCATTTCTTTTAATTCATCCCAAACTAAGTGATGATATAGGATAATGCCTCTACTACAGGCGTAAGGTATGTGGTCTAAGACTTATTCCACAAAGTTTGAATATTTATAAAAAAATTGAATCATTCACATGCTAGTTTCATTGAGAATTTATCCTTAAACACATCTTCCTTAAATTCAATCCACTAAATTGAAATTTGAGTCCCTAGTGGGACTTCTTGACACTGTTGGAGGTTGAGAACTCACTACAGACCACCCATTTAGGTAGAACTCTCCATTTATGCCTTTAGTGGCCTATATTGAGCATATTTGGGACACTGTTCAAGTGTACACTACTTGACCTTTGATAAGGTAAATTCTTTAAGTTATATAAATGTATTATAAATTTTTAAAGGCAGGTATATGTGTATAGATATCACTTAAAATTTAACTTTGATATTTAAATTGATAAATTATTGCATGTACTTAATTCACCTTATCACATATGATGAAAGGTAATCAAATGAACCAAATTAATTGAAATTGGCATGCGTATTATGTGGTCTATGTTGAAATATGTATATAAATGAAATGAGTAGAAGGTTCCTACTATATGGACCAATTTCATCTTTATAGGAATGGTCAGACTTGATCCCACCTTAGATTCCTATGGGAAATACTTGACAAATTAGAGGAATCCATTCTGATTCATTAAATTGATTTTCATGGGAGATTCCCACGAAAAAATATTGTCATTGCCTTATTATGTGAATTCCTCAGTGTTGTACTGATGATCTACCTAACTCTTTTCTATATATTATAATTCCTTTGATACACTCCTTGGATTAAGCTTGATGCCTTTAGACACACGGTGCCATGGATTTACCCAGTTAGACCCAATCATTATTAGCTCGATATTACTGTGGATGAGATACATGAACTCAGTTACACTCTTTTATAGTGGAATGCTTTGTCTATACCCCTTGGATTACACTTAGACCCTTATTTCCAAACTGCATGAGTTACTACTATGATTTGAATTGACCACTAAGGTTTAGCATTCCTTGGTTTCTCTTTGGATATTCAGTTATTATTACTTATTATTACAATACTACTAATGAGTTTTATATATATGATAATTGTAATAAAATAAATCATAATTAATTAAATAATCACATCTTCAAACACATTTCCAGCTGAGGATGAAGAAGGTATGAGTTCTTTACATTAGAACTGCTTTACTTTTAAATATCTTCACACTATAATAGTTTATATTCATGGAATGGATTTGTATATATGTTATTAGTGGTGGCCTACTAAGATTTATCTCACACCCTATTCGGGACACCATTGGTTCTGAGCATATTATATGATCATAGGTTTGTAAAAGGGGAAGCATCCTACTTTGGACAACTGACTTCTTTATTTACGATAGGAGATGAGTAGCAGAGGATTGATCTAGTGATCAAGTTTCTTGGATATATTTTCTCATTTTTTTTATTTTTTTTATATCATGTATTGTACTTTATGTCTAATACCATGTATTCTTGATTTTATTTTTTTAGAGACATGCCATCATCTTTTGTATATGATGTAGTTTATATCTCTTGAGTTGATTATTTATTACATGGATGCTTATCCTTTTTCTACTTCTTTACTCAATATTGTTATTATTATTTTGTTATTAATCTATTGTAACTTCTATATTACACTCTAACCTAACGGAATAGTCTCCCCATAGACACCCCCTAGGACCTCCCTACTAGTCAATAGCCTCAAGCATATGTGGAGGTTGGCTTGTGTCCATGTGGCTAACTGAGTTCGGTTACTCAGAAGTGAATCAAGCCCAATATGTCACATTGATGAAATCCCCCCATCACATAAGACCAAAAAAGGGGTGTTTGAGACATTGGATTCATTATTAGACTTAAACTCATAAACCCATGATGATATCTATAACTCTTAAGTTAATCTTTTTGGAAGACATATCTTCTTCCAAAATTAACACAATCCTTAGATTTTCCATGATACTTATAACCAAAATACCATTAGTAAAACTAATTCTATAATATAATTCTTCAATAAAAATACATAAATACTTTAACCCTTTTACTTCAACATAGGTACTTCCTTGGTCTAGTAGCTATTATTTTAAAGTGGGCATTGACTTGGATAATTACCAAGTTCCCCACATTTAAGATAATGAACTATAAATGGATCTCTATGAAGAAATTTTTTTATCAATTAAACTCATCACTTTTCCTTGGTAAATTATTGCTCTATTCCCTTTTTTCCACACATAAAATATTTTCCATTTTGTTTAAGACATTATCCTGGGTGTATCTTTCCATAATTATGACATGAAAGAAATTTATCCTTATTTCCTTCATAGTATCTACCAATCGATCTCTTAGTGGACTTCATCCTTGTCTTCTTAAGTGAGTCTGAGATTAGGTTAAGGTGTAGGTTGTTAAACATATATCATGATAACTAATTAGGAATAATCATGATACCTTTCACTCCAATAATAAACCCATTTTGTTTCTCATAATCACTATATTTTTCATCATATTCAATGTCAACATTATTCCTTTAGGTTATAACCATTAACTAAAACAAAAATGTATACTATGAGAAACAATAATTGTAGTGTAAAATCATGAAATTATTTATAGTATGTCTAAATAATGACATATTATTTTCAATCTATGAAACCTTAGATTTAACAAAAGTCATTCATTTTCATCATCTGTTCAAATCCTTCATAATTATTTTTAAAGAAAATGTGAACTATCCAAATCATATCATTGGGAGTGTCAAAACATGTGTACAATATTCACTATTATTGTGCACTAGGTGATAATATATTCAAATACCAATGTTCCCTTCTCAGATTTATTACCCTAGGTATAATTGTTCCATAACCTTACCCACTTATAGTATCTAGATAGTGATATATTCCTAGTAAACAAATACATAATATCTTCCTTACAAAAATTTTAATGATGTTCTTATACACTTATATTCAATGACTAACATAGGGTTATGTTACCTAATCTATGTTTTCATAAATCAATATCCAAAGGTTTCTGCTAGGATTCCCATGATATCACCTATAAAGACCATGTCCCTAGTAACCAAAAGATAATGGTTACATTACTACATAGGCATAAGATATAAGTGGTTGAATCATAAACGATCGAATAGTTTATTAGTCTTGGTAAAAAAGATACATACTTGAAAATTACAATACATTTTAAAACATGAATTACAAAATAATTAATGTAATTATTTTTCTATCCTTGAAATCATTCAAATATTTCTACTTTATATCCTATGGAAGTGGTAAAAATTAAGGGTGAGATAAAATTATCAGTAAGGGTTATGTACATCGGATGATACCTTGAATCAATAAGGCATAATAAATTTGTAAAGGTAAATGACTAAACACACATTCCATTTAAACAATAACTTGACTATCATGATTATATAAGGCATAATCAATATGGTAAGGTAAATGACTGAAAACACATTTCATTTTATGAATAACATTAATATCTTGATTAGATATGGAATAATCAATATGGAGAGGTAAATAACTAAAAATAATTTTCATTTAATCAATAACATGAGCATAAAATACATCCATGTATAATATTAATGAAATAGCGTCATAGATAATAATTGTAACGACCCATAATTTTATCGATGGGAATTTCCTTCTTTTAATTATATAATATAGTATAAATAAAATAAAATCACATATATAACACAATAAAAACTTTATAAATGAATAATTAATGAAATAAAAGGTATTTCTAGAAATTAATGAACATGTACTAATGGAATAGTGATTGACCATTGTAATAGTAATATGACCATTAGGAATAGTAATCCAGAAACTTGAATAGTAACCTCTCCTATGAAAGTGTATATAAACTTTTATCATATTAAAAATGAAAATATGTTATATTTATATCTTGGAATTAGTAAATAAGTTTTTCAAAATGATAAATTAAGTGTTTGTATTTTTGTAAGACATAAATGATTATTTACAATTTTATAATTACTATATTGATTTAAAAGAAAAATTATTTTCATAAAATAGATAAATAAATTAATATTTTGTTATCTTATGATTATATTCTAATATTATGAGACCTTAATTAATTTTTCAAAGGGTCATAAAAATAGTTATGTTAACGTGATATACATTGCTAATTCTCTTCTCAATTTATCTTAGAAATGAAAACATCATCTGTGACGTGTAGATTCACCACCTTTGTGGATGAAGATTTTTCATTTTATATTACCGCCTTCATGGATGGTCATAAAAAATTATAATGGTTAAAAAATATTGTAAATTTTACATTAGAACTTTTTTTATATTTTGGAACTAATATATATACATAATATTAAATAATAAAATAAAACTAGTTTATGATAATTGAAAATTCATCAAAATAAACTAACATTTATCATTAATATTTTATCCATTGAATCATTCTAATATCTAAAAAAATGATATATGGGACCATTTAAAATTATTTAGGTTCATTAATATCATATAATTCCACTTCTAGAGTTTTTCTTCCATTTAACAAGAACTCCCATAATTAAACTCAAGGGAACCAATCATAAAATCGTTAAACGAACGCTCCTAGAACAATGAAATTGAATCTTATAACTCATAAAAAGGGCCATAAATGAACTTCAAAAAATTATAATTAATCAAATTAATGTAAAATATGTTATTAATTAATTAATTAATGGATCTCATTTGATTATCTGGAACATTAATTTCAAGTGAAGAACACTTTCAAACATAGGGTAAGGGATTCTCTATGAACCTCCATTTTCCTTTGTGTTATGATTTCTCTCTATTTACCCCAATGTAATTATTATTTATTCATAAATACCCCTCTTATAGGTTTCATTTTATATTCCAAATATATGTTCCTAGAACAATTATTCATTCTTTGGCTAGTAAATACTTGTTTTTAAAAGGATCTCTTCTCAATTCCTCTCGATAAGCAAGCCCGGTTAAAGAGAACTTCCCAATTTCTTACCCATTTAATGTAAAATCCATAATCTATTTTAATCCACAAATATTTTTCTAAAGAAAATATTTTCATCATGAAAAAAATATCTTAGTTGATTTTTGGTTTTATACAAAAAATATAACATTGTCCTCTTTAAGTCTCTTTAATATTTTCCCTTAAATCGCACTAAAGTGGATCATTTCTAAAATTTATTAAACATTATTTTTTCATGTTTTCACTTTAGTTGGACATCATTAATTATTAACTATGCCTAGTTTCTCATATAAATTTACATGTATGATTTAAATCCAATTATTTTATGGACACCTCTATGATATACCCATTTATTATGCCTTATGAAATAATTTTGATACCCATTTCATTCCATGGGTAACCCTTGTGTTTATTCCTTATGATTGATTATTCATGTGGAACACATATGCATGAACATTTTATGATGGGTATTCCCAGATAGTACTACAATACATTGGTTAATGTTTTAGTCTCATGAGACATCATGTTGGGAGAGGGAGTAAACATGATTCCTTTTTGGGACTTTGTTCACCATGTGATATAGTCTTGGTAGTTAGCCTTGACTCATGTTTATGTCATGTTGTATGATTCTACCACATTTTTATGATTCTATTTTTAAATTATCCCATGTTCTACATGTTATTATTCTATATTCCTTTTTTATTTCATCATGTTATGCCTTTTAACCCATTTTCTATGCTTTATTCCTATGTTTATTCCCTCACTTGGATTTTTAGCTCATCCCTTTGTACAAGTATTCCTCAGGTTATCCTATACAGATGTAAAAGATCGAAGTAATTTTGGATCTTATTATGAATATTAAATAAAATATGTTTCTATTTTGGTTTCATGCTTCCTAATTTTTTACCTAATCTTCCAAAGACGTTAAACTTTACAATCCATGGTTTGTATTTGAAGGTTAATTATTCTTAAAATCATGTAATAATATGTTCAATGGGATAGGGGCTCTATAGTTGGTATCATAGGATTATCTAGTAATTTTTTGGGATTAGGATTATAAATCTTTAGTAACAACTCTACAGATAATTCTATCAACATGGATAGCCTAGATTGAAATATAGAGAATAACATGTTATGATATACTTTCCATTCATAATATTATCCTTATATGTTCAAATTTTCCTTTTTATATTATTATTATCTAAGTATTGAATCCCCCTGATTGTTCTTTATTTTTTTAGTTAATGGCTGGGAATAGGATAAACCATTCCAACAATCAATGTGATAGGCAATGTGATTATTTCCCTAATGAAATTTCAAATTTGTTGGGAATGTGTAATGACCCGAACTGTTATAAGTGAAATTTTTGTTTTGATTTAATTAATTGTATTATTTTGTAAAATGGTAATATAAAACACATGAACATTCTTTGGTTTTATTTTTTCAGGTTTTAAAGTCCATTAATATTTTTAATTGTTAATAATATAGTGTTTGAGAAGTGATCACATGATTAGTATAAATATAGGGCTTTAACAAATCCAATTTACTCATAAAAAGGAAGTGATGGCCTCAACAAGTAGAATAGTGCCCTATGAAGTCCATTTATTAGAGCTTTTGAGGGAGATAGTGTCTCTAGTAGTTTTCCGTGACCAATCCCATGATGAGATTCAGAAACTTATGCATGAATGAAACTGTTTGTAAGATAAGTTCAAGCTCATTGAGATCACGGCCCAAACCATATTCATCGAACAGCCCCACGATAATCTCACCATCGCACACACTAATTTTAGGGTGTACACTGGGGTAATAAAGGGATATGTGTCATGACCTTAATAATTTGGATATATATATATATATAATAATGTATATATTTTCAATTTTAATTGTTTCTTTTAAATTATTTTGGTTTTGATTAAATTAAACAGAAATTTTATTTTGGGGTAATATTCAAATTCAATTAAGGGGTCTTTTTTAATGAATTAATGGATTTTTGAAATAATTGTTTTTTTAATAATATATTATTATTAATTAATTATTATTAATTATAAATTGTCTTGTTATTTTTATGAAGTGAAATGTACTTTTTATAATGGTTTAAAAACTATTATTGTCAAAAAACACAACATTCTTCAATAAATGTCAAATATTATTTTAAAAGTTAAATGCACATATATATAAAATTATTCAGATAACATGAATATAATTTTTTGAATCAGAATATCAAAATTATATAAAGATTAATTTTTCATATTTTCTAAGATAGTCGAATTTTTGGGTAAAAATTAAATACTATATAAATATAATGTGTGTTTTATGACATCATAATGACCCAAAATAATGTAATAAATACTATAATGGGTATTCTAGGACTAATATATGTTTGACCATTAAAATAATTTTCTTTTAAGATAATTTTATTATTTTTATAATTCCCTTATGAATCCTCCAAAATGTATAATATATTTTATAATTTTAAATTCATTTCTTTAATAATGTGACTCACCTCCACATAAGTAAAGATAATCTTTTAATATATTCATCCATGTTGGTCAGAGTGGACACTCAAGAGGGGGGTGAATTTAGTTCTAATTAAAATTTATTTTTAAAAATATTTCCATTAAAATCCCCCAAATTGAATAACAAGATAACATGTAGTGAATTTATATTAAAGTAAAGGGTCAGTTAGGTTCTCAACAATTGATTAGTTCTCAGTTAATCTAATATGAAAATTAATTAACTTTTGAATCTAACCTAATACTTTACAAAACATACAAACACTTTCTAGATTAACTATCAAAGTAACTTTAAAATAGTTTTGTATTTCAATGTAACAGCACCGGAATATAAAATAGATATTGTATACTTTAAACTTAAACTAAAATGCATAGAAGATATAACCAAGAGGTTCAGTCTCAAGATGAGACTTAGTCCCCTCAAATTTATATATAAATTTGATCCACACCCTGGATCGGGGTTAACAACAGTTTACAAACTTTCCAGGCCACGCAGGGACCTCTACCACAGTAGACGTGGGAAAACAAATACAACAACACATAGGTTTTCCAGGTCTCACTTTACCTCTACCACTATCCACAGTGGGAAACACAAGAGATAAAACAGGTGTGAGTGAGGATTTAGAAATCCTCCAGTTCAGCACAGGAGACAGTGTGTGTGTAAAATAAATAGAGTACACTCACTTATTAAAAATAAACCAAAGAATCACTAAGAGTAAGTATGAAAGAGTTTAGAAAATATCTAGTGATTGGCAGTGCAGCTTTTGAATCGTTGGATTCAGTAGAAATGCTTCTGAGTCCTTCTCTGATTTTTTTGTTAAAAAACATAGTGTTGTGGTTCAGCTTGGTGTCTTTCACGAGTGAATATGTTCTCTTTATTCTTAGTGTGTTCTTCAGGAGTGTCAGAATGCACGCATGAGAGTTCTTTGAAGATCTTGTAATGTGTTATTCAGTTGTGCTCAATATTTCTCTTCTGTTCAGTACAGTGCACTTGTGTTTCTTGAGTTGTCGTTCGTATGTATGTTCTTCTCTTTTTTCTACTGCAGCTCAATCTTCTTTATATTCCCCGAGCTCCGGCAATAGAATTATTTCCTTTTCATAGGTACGAGGAACGGTTTCCTAACAGACCAACAACTATCGTTAAATATCATTAATTGCATTAAAAACATCAAATATGACCATTAGAAATATTTAAATAATATTAAAAAAAGGTTAAGAGATGATGTCACATTAGTTATGAAAATGGTGTCTCCTTCACGATATGTCTTTCACGGTATGTCTGTCACGGTATGTCTTTCACAGTGTGTCTCTCACAGTGTCTTGCTCACGGTGTGTCCTTCACGGTGTCTTGATCACGGTGTGTCCTTCACGGTGTCTTGCCCACGGTGTGTCCTTCACGGTGTTTTGCTCATGGTGTGTCCTTCACGGTGTCTTGCTCACAGTGTTTCCTTCACTGTGTCTTGCTCACGGTGTCTGGCTCACTGTGTTTGGCGTACAGCGTCATGGTGTCTCGTGGTCACGGTGTCTGAGACTTAGGCTTCACGGTGTCTGCTTCAGTGTTTTTGTTCACAGTGTCTGTTTCTTGCTCACAGTGTTTGACTTGCTATGTCAAGCTTCACGGTGTCTAGTACTTAGAAAAATAACTATATTTAGACTTAAACAGTAATATGCATAAAGTGGATTGAGCTTAACCACTATACAGTATAAGATAACTTGAAACATAAATACACATGAGTAATAAGATATGTGAGATTTGTGATCCGGAATAAGATTTGTAATTATTATTAATATTGGTAAATCATAATGATATTTAAGATCAATGATAATATTTGTAAACAGTAAGAAGATTTGTAAATAGTAAGGAGATTTGTAAACAGTAAGGAGATTTTTGATCATTAAAACATGATTAATACATGAGGAGTCCAAAAATATCCCCCTTTTTGATGATCACAAATCATGTATAGGTAAAGTATAAATTAAATGAAACTATAGAGAAAGTTACATATAGAATAACATATTCTATAATGACATAGAACTTTGAATACTTTTTCTCCCCCTTTTGGGATTATAAAAAAGTTAAACAAAGAGAGGGAAAACAATGCATATTGCACTAAAATTGTTTGGAATACACCATACAGTAGAAATAAAAACAATAAAAAATCAAAGACATTCCCATCAAAAAGAAAGTAGTCACTGGGCTTCTTCAGGGATTAGCCTTCTCTTTGACTTTATCAGTAGTTGATGTGGAAGAAGGCATAGAGGTGGTAGACAAAGAAGGTATATGTAGACCTTCAAAGACAGAGGGAGCCAAAGATGGAGCTATAGAAGATATAGTCTGTGGCTGATCAAGAATGACTGGCCTGATCTGAGTTAGATCTTGGCTAACTGACATGGCAGTGGAGGCTAAGGCAGGTAGTCCAGGTCTAAGAGGGGAAGCCGCTGGAGCAACTATTACAGTGCTCTGGTCATGAAGATAGGCCTTCAGAATGTTGATGAAATCTGTGATAATTTATCCTTCATATTGCATAGCCTTTTCAAAATCATCTTTATTCTCCATGAATTTGTCCAATAATTTGGTGAACTCAGTGAGCTTCTGAACTTGAGTTTTGAAAGCCTGAGTCATAGGAGGTATTTTCAAATTTTCCACAAGATACTTAAAGTGATTGGTTATATCAGATTTGGAGAAAATATGAGTGAGATAGAAATATAACTTCTTATTGATCTCCTTCTGAGCATCATTGGCAATCATGGAATTAATTTGAACAAAGTCAAGTGTTCGATCACTATTATTAACAACTTCAGATAAATGAGACAAATCAAAACTACTGAAGGCATTCTAAATCTCTTCATTGATTAAAGATCTGAGCATAGAATCATCCAAAGAAGGTGTGGAGGTCTGACCAGAAGAAGGAGAAGCCTTGACAGCTACAGTTAGAGCATTGAGCTATTTCAATGCCTTTTGAATACAAACAGTGTATTCATCTGTAAGCTTATTCAAGTTCTCCATTATCTCTCTCATTCGGTGCAACATCTGAGTGTGTCTTTCTCCAATATTTTCATCAAAAGACAGAAGGTATGGATTCATCTGGGACACAATGTCTTAAGAAATGTTGGAAACAGTATGTTCAGGAGAAGCAGCAATAGGTGCAGGAGCAAGAGTAGGATCTGATCTTGAAGACAGTTCGTTCTACATGTCTGCAACCATACTTTTCAAAGATGCAACATCAGCACTAAGCAATTTGTTTTCAACCCTTAATTCTTGAATTCCATGGATCATCCTTGGTTGAATGTGCAGAATACTTTTTTCCAAAAGAAACGAGGCATCTTCCTAACTTAGTTGAGTCACAGGACGAGGTTGAGAGGACATAATCTTCTCAAATCCAGCTAAGATAGTCTCTCCAAAAACTTTCAAATATTCTTTTCTGACAAAAGATTGCTGATCGGGTAAGGATTTAGGTGAAAAAAGTGGTCCATGGGTAGGTTCAGGGTTTGGTTGCGGTTTAGAGTCAGTTTCAGTTTCAGATTCTGATTCAGGTTGAGGTTGAGGTTTAGGGTGTGTGACTGACTTCAATTGAAATAGAGAATAAAGATCAATCCCATTTTCAGTCACTTTCTGAGATTCAGTCACATCAAAGAAGCTAGGGAATTAATACTGATTGTACACAGAGTATGACTCAGTTTTGTGGAGATGCATCACCAGGCTCAGCTTCATCAATCTCAAGATTTTGAGGTTCCTCCCCCTGAAAATGTTCTTCTATTTCAGATTATTGAGGCTTAAGAACTTGGTTTAGATCCACAGGTTCATCTCTAATCTCTTCATCCATTTCTTGCCTTGCCAACTGAAAGGTAATTTCCATCCTCTCTTCAGTAGGGGGTATGCACTCAGGAACATATTGTTCCTCAGGTAGAGCTTCTAGACTTGCTTCATTTTCAGCAGGGAGTTCTTCTATAATAAGATCTGTCACTGCATCCTCTTCCATGGCTTGCTGATTAGATTTAGAGACAACTAACTCTCTTGCAGCTTCAGATTGGGTTTCCTGATTAACATCATATCTTGGGGTAGGAGGTGCTTCTTCATCAAGCACAACAGAAGGACAAACAGTCCTTTCCTTTTCAACAACAGGAGCTTCTTCCTCATGAGGTGTTTTAGCCTCTTCTCTATGAGGTACTCTAGCTGCCTCTTCTTCTTCTTCTTACTCTTCTGGATACTCAGCCACCTCATCTAGTACCAAACCAAGATCAGTAATATTTTTAGGCCTTATAGGATAATCCAGAGGATTGAACATTTCATAAACCTTTTCATTATCTTCAACCCACTGCTTTTTCCATGGGTTCCAGTTTATCTTCATCCTTCTGATGGTAGTCTTGGATAAACAGTACTCAAAATCCACAAGATTTTCTTCATTTGGTCCAACTACTCCCTTGGAAACTAACATATCCGAAATCATCCTTGAGTAAAATAAGGAAGTGGATTTGGAAGTGACCTTAATCAATTCACGCATGTGGTGAATTATATATTTTCACAGATTTATCTTATAGCCACTCTTCATCAGATAAATCATAAATATATCCTAATACTTCAAAAAAGAAAATTCTCCTTTCCTTGGACTGATTAAATTCTGAAGAAACTTAAACAGTAGCCTAGTCTCCCCATCCAATTCAGAATCTATTACCTTTCTCTTGGTTCCATTTCCAGTTAGAATTTCTAGATCATTCTCTATATCAAATATGACAGTTGTAGAAGGAGGGTCTCTCTGGTAATCATCACAAATCCCTTCCTGAGGAATCATTAGGCATGCATCCCATAACCTCGAAGAGAATGAGCATTTTTGTCCATTTATCCAGCTTGTTACCATATAGCTTTCTCCAGCATCAAAGGAAAACTTTACATACTAATAGAATTGTGCAACCAACCTTGGGTAAATAGGTCTATCTTGTCTAGAGAATCATTTGATCCATCCTTGTTCTCTTAATACTTTCTAGACTGAATATTTTCTAGAAAAAAGCAACTAAGGGCATATTTTCTTTTCAGGAGCAACAGTACGGCTTACTAGGTTTGGATTTAGGGGTTCTTCGGGTGCAAGCTTTGGTGCTTTCCTTTGTTTCTTCGAGCGGTGCTTCACAGATGAGGGTGAATATGGACGCTTCATCCTTGTCATCCACTGAAGGTTCAGGTGAGAGAAAAGAAAAAAAGTTTTGCAAGGTTGAGAAGGTTCAAGAGAGAGCTCAGGTGAGGAATCGAGTGAAACCCTTATGTTTTATCATTTGGGAATGTCAAACGTCATAAAAATAAAAACACGGGAAAGGAAATAGTGGTGAAATAAAAATTACCGCGATACAGGTTAAAATAAATACATAAATAATCTTCATGGTGAGATTGTGAGTATTCGTTACGGTGCGAGGATAAGAGGTCATCACGGTGAGACAATCCATAGTTGTCATGGTGAGACAGTCCGTAGTCGTCACGGTGAGACAATCCGTAGTCCGCATGGTGAGACAGTGAGTATCAGACCGTGAACATGAGACAGTAACCGAGAAACAGTAAGCATGAAACAGTAAAGTAATTTAGTAAAATATTAACCGTAAGGCCAAAACGATCTATTTATGATTGATCATGCCAAGATCATGTATGATGTAATCTAATCTCTCGGAATTTAATGGTTTAGTGAATATATCAGCAAGTTGATATTCAGTACCAATGAATTCCAAAGTGATATCCCCTTTTTGATAATGATCCCTCAAAAAGTGATGTTTTACATCAATATGTTTTGCCCTAGAATTTGAAATGGTATTCTTTGAAATTTTAATAGCTCTTGTGTTGTTACAATTTATTGGGACATGTCTAAATTTATATCCATAGTCTAGTAAAGTGTGTTTCAACCACAAAATTTGTGCACAACAACTTCCAGCAGCTATGTATTCACCTTCTACAGTAGATAATGAAACAGAATTTTGTTTCTTACTATATCATGATACTAGTGACTTGCCTAAAAGGTGACATGTTCCAGAGGTGCTTTTTCTATCTAGCTTACATCCAACAAAGTCAGCATCAGAATAACTGACTAGTTCAAATGATTTTCCTTTAGGATAGAACAGTCCTAAATTAGGTGTATGCTTGAGGTATTTTAAAATTATTTTTATAGCATTTAAATTTGATTCCTTAGGGTTTTCTTGAAAATGAGCACACATACATACACTAATAATAATGTCAGGACGGCTAGCTGTTAAGTAGAGTATACTTCCAATCATTCCTCTATAAGTGGTTTGATCAACAGATTTACCATCTTCATCAAGATCCAACCTATAGGTGGTACTCATGGGAGTGTCACTACTTTTTGTTCTATACAATCCAAAACGTTTTAAAAGATCTCTATTGTACTTAATTTGATTCAAAACAATTCCATCATTATTTTGAAAATTTTGAAATCCAAGAAAATAATTGAGTTCTCCCATTAAACTCATTTCAAATTCATTTTTCATTATTTTAGAAAAATTAGTACATAATTAATATTTTGAAGATACAAAATAATATCATCTACATAAATTTTAACAACTAAAACATCATTAAAAATTCTTTTTATAAAAATTGTAGGATCAGCTATTTTTTTTGTAAAGCCTTTGGTAATTAGAAAAGTACTTAATCTATCATACAAAGCTCTTCGAGCTTACTTTAAACCATATAAATCTTTTGATGATTTGAAAATATGATTTGAAAAATGAGGGTTTGTAAATCCAGGGGGTTGTTCAAAAAAACATCCTCATCTATATTCCCATTTAAGAATACACTCTTGACATCCATTTGATATAGTTTAAAATTCAGATGTGCAACATAAGAAAGTAGAATTATAATGTCTTCAAGTCTTGCTACTAGAGAAAAAGTCACCTCATATTCAATTCCTTCTTCTTGACTATAGCCTTGTGCAACTAACCTAGCCTTGTTTCTAACTATGTTTCCAGCTTCATCTACTTTATTTCTAAACACCCATTTAGTACCTATGACAAAAGTGTCATTGGGTCCTTCTACTAGTTTCCAAACATTATTTCTTTCAAACTGATTATGTTCTCCTTGAATAACAATTACCCAACATTCATCATTAATAGAATCATCAATGTTTTTAGGTTCAACCTGTGACAAGAAGGATTTATGTTCAACCTGATTTCTAAGAGAAGCTCTAGTCTATGTCCCTCTATCCAGATTTCCTACAACAGCATCCAAAGGATGATTCTTTAGAATTCTAGTTGATCTAGTAAAGGTAGGACTAGAAATTTCAGGATCTTCTCAAGGTTTGGGTTCATTAGGATCAGATTCAGAAATATTTCCATAACTGGTTTTTTTTTATAACAGGATCATTTATTTTATCATTAAGTTACAGAATAGACAAATCTTCTTTTTGATTTTCAAGAGATGACTTAGGATCATGTGGACCGGTTTCATCAAATTTGATGTGAACAGATTCTTCCACACACTTGGTTCTCTTATTGAAAACTCTATAGGCTTTGCTAGTTATATAATATCCTAAAAAAATTCCTTTATAACTCTTAGAAGCAAACTTGTCCATATTATCCTTGGTATTGAGAATAATGACTTTGCAACCAAAGACTATAAAGTAGCTAACTTTAGGTTTCCTATTGTTCCACAGTTCATAAGGGGTCTTTTTGAGAACGGGTCTGACTAAGACTCTATTGATGATATAACAAGCTGTATTTACAGCTTTAGCCCAAAATTAAATAGGAAGATCATACTCATTAAGAATTGTTCTAGCAATTTCTTGAAGGGTTCTATTTTTTATTTCTACTACACCATTCTGATGAGGTGTCCTAGGGGAAGAGAAATTGTGATTATAGCCATTTTGTGAGAAAAAGGAGTCAAACTCATGATTTTCAAACTCACATCCATGATCACTTCTTAGGGTATTAATCTTAAGTCCACTAAGGTTTTCTACAGACTTGGAGTATTAAAAAAAGTAAGAACAAGCTTCACTTTTGTGAGCTAAGAAGTATACCCAAGTATATCTAGAAAAGTCATCTACTAAGACATATACATAGTAATTCCCATTTAAACTAGAAACTCTAGAAGGTCCAAACAAGTCCATATGAACCAACTCGAGAGTTTGAGAAGTTGACACTTCTTTCTTTGGTTTGAAAGAGATTTTCTGTTGCTTTCCCTTTTGACAGGGATTACAAACTTTGTTATTTGGAAACTCAAGTTTGGGTAAGTCTCTAACTAAGTTCTTCCTAGTCAGTTTTCTAAGTGAATGTATATTATAGTGTCCTAATATTCTATGCCAAAGCCAAGATTCTTTATGAAAATAATTTAAACAAGTAATGTTTTGTTTAGCTAAATAATTCAAATCAACTGCATAAACATTTTCATTTCTCAAAGAAGAAAATACTAAAACATTATTATAATTAAAAACATTAAAATAATCATTTTCAAACTTAACATTAAAGCCATTATCACATAACTAAGAAATACATAACAGATTATATTTAAGTCCATCAACAAATAAAACTTTAGAAATTAAAACTGAGTTAGTGTTACCAATTTGGCCTAGGCCAATGATCTTTCCTTTAGAATTATCACCAAAGGTGACATAGCCTCCATCAACCTTTATTAAGCTCTTGAAGCATGAATAATCCCCAGACATATGCCTTGAACATCCACTATCCAAGTACCATATCTTCTTATGTGAACTCTTCAAATTGGTTTCCTCAGAGGTGTTTCTTATAAAACACATGTTTGCTTTATGAGAATCTTCATCATTAGCAGAATCGGAATCACTTGAAGTGTCTCATGAAGCACTCCAAGTTTCTTTAATTTATTTCTTATACTTGTTGTCATTGTAGTCATGTTTATTCTTGAACTTCAATTTCGGATAGTCTTCTTTAATGTGACCTTTCCGTTTACATTCATAGAAGATAACTTCGTCACTCTTATCAGCTTTCTTACAATCTTTCTTCCAGTGTCCTTTGTTGTCATATTTACCTTTGTAGTTTGATTTTCTGAATAATTTCTTCTTACTATAGAAATTCTTAAATCTCCTAGCCATCTGAGCCATTTCTTCATCACTGTCAGATTATGAAGTTTCACTTGTTGAGATTTCAGTTGGTATGTGAGTTTTCTCCTTGTCCTTACTCTTTAAAGCAGTAGACTTAAATGCCACTGACTTCCTTTTAGGTTAATCTTCTTCTTACTTATTCACCTTGAGTTCTTCCTCATACATCATAAGCTTACCAATAATCTCTTTAACAGGCAGATCACCAATGTCACATGATTCTATGATTGAAATAGATGTGCCTCTCCATCAGTCTGGTAGAAATCTCAATATTCTCATAATTTGTTCCTTTGCTGGAACAACCTTTCCAAGTGAGCTCATTGTAACGACCCAAAGTTTAATTAATGGAAATCCCTCTTTATCTAATTAAATGTCTCTTTATGTAAAATGTTTATATAAAATGTCAACTTCTTTGGTTTTATGTTAAGAATTGTGACTTTTGCTTTTATATCCGTTGAACAGTTATCATATGATTAGTATAAATATAGGGCTTTAACAAATCCAACTTACTCAGACAAAGGAAGCGATGGCCTCATCCAGTAGAATTTCTCTATACAAATCCCATTTGTCGGAGCTAGGAAAGGATTTGGCATCTTTGGGCTTCGCTCTTGACCAATCCCAAGCTGAGCTTCATCATGTCAAGCTCGAACGAGACTGTCTACGGGAAAGTGGAAGTTGATAGAGATTACCACTCGAGCAATGTTATCTGAGCCACCCCAAGAATCTTTTACCATCGCACACCTTACCCTTAGGTCTTATGTGGCTATTTTAAGGGATTATGTAACAAGTCACTACTACTATGTTCATGTATATTTTTTTTTGTATATAATAATGAATATACCTTCTTGTCATTATTGACACTTTTTAAATAGTTTTTAAAGTACAAATGGTGTTTTCAATTACTATTTAATTAAGAATTATATTTTATTAAATTAAGGGATTTTTGAATTAAATAATATTTTAATAAAATATTAGTATTATTATTAAATTAATTTTTATTAAATATAAATGATCTTATAATTTTATGAATGCAATTGTAATTTTTATTAAGGTTTGAAAGCCATTTTTGTCAAAAACCCGTGAATTTTCGATAAATGTCAGTTTTTATTTTAAAAGTGAAAATTAATATATTTAGAAAATAATTTAGATAAAATAAATGTTATTTATGGAATCAGGATATCAAAATTATCTAACGGTTAATTTTTCATAATTTTTTGAGACAGTCAAATTTTTGGGTAAAAATTAAATACCATTTAAATATATAATGTGTTTTATGACATCATAATGACCCAATAGTTATGTAATAAAATACTGTAATCTTTGTTTTCGGCCAATATATGTTTTAACATTAAAATAATGTGATTTTGGGATTGTTTGACTTATTTTAAAAAGCATTAATGGACCCCTCAAGAATTATTAAACATCTTGTCTTTTTAAATTATTTTCCATGGGAGTGTCACTCACCTCCACATCAGCAACACCATTATTTTAAGAATTTAGGACTTTTTCCTTATAAAATATTTTTTTCCTATCCCCTTTTCAAAAAACCATGGGCAAAAACCATGACCTGATTTGTGGTTTGGATTAGTTTAATGTAAGGGGTCCGAAACCTAAATAATAAATAATTCACTCCCCTTTCCTATATAAACCCACCCAAGATCCCACTTCCTCCTCACTCAAAGCCTTTTGAGTTCGTCCAACCTCTTCCCTACTCTCTATAGAATCCTCCCAAGGTTCCCCAAGCTCCTAAGAAGCCTCTCTCAAGCCTCTCTCAAGCCTTTGGAAGCAAACTTCCAAGTAAGGGTTTTTCTTCATTTCACTTTTTTGTCCAATTTTCATAATATTGTTATGCCCTTTTAATTTCAATTATAAATGTCGGGGTATGGTTTCTCACATTTCCCATACATCCCTATTATTTTTTGAATGATTTTAGACCCCCTTTCCCTCTCATTAAATTCCTCCCATGTACACCCATTACTATGTCGAAATTCCAAAAGGAACTTCTCTATCCTCATTTACATTCAAGCAATACTTTTGTATCAAGAATCTAAATTACATTACAATTGTTGGGAAATGTATCTATATGACCCCCCCCCCTACTTTCCATTTCATATAGATATGATGAGACACCCCTTTCTCTCTCATCAACCATTTTTATGAATTCTTATATCACGTCGTTACGCTGTCGAAATTGCACCGATTTTCTAAGCCAATGCCATTGTGTAGTGAATACCATGTCAATTTCTCCATAAAGGGTATTCACCTTCATTCACATTTACTCTTTGATTATAAAGTTTCATTCCACATTCCTTTGTCGTGGAATAAATGATTATGTATTATGAATCCATGTGGTATGATCCATGTGGCACACTTATGCATGAAATGAAATGTTTAAGAAGGGTGTGCCCTTATAGCGCTCCAATGAATTGGGTAAAGTATAGTATCATGATACGTCATGTGAAATGAGTGTTGACTCATTCTAATTCAACTGCAATGAGGGTTTACTCATGCTTCATGTGCAATGAGAATTTACTCATGCTCCATTTGCAATGAGCCTTGGCTCATGCAAATTCCATGTTAAGTGTTGTTTCCACATTTCCATGTTATGATTAGCATAATTTATCATGAATTTATGTTCATGTTTCTCATATACTCTATTGATATGCCTATTTTCTAACATGTATTGTACTCCTCATGTATTTCATTTTTATTCCCTTACTGGGTTTTATATCTCACCCCTTTTCTTATGCATGTCCTCAGGTTATCCCATGCAATGATAAGTACGAGGGAATGTAGTGGTCATGTAAAGGAAGTTTTCAATAAAGATGTTTTATTTCATGTTTTAAGTTATTATGTAATGATCCTAAGCCCCAAAGACACTAGACCTCTCGATCTTCCATGTTGTATCAAGTGAATAGTTTATGTAATAAATCATGTTTATGTTTTTAATAAAAGCAGGGTTGTCATAGTTGGTATCAGAGGGAGGTTTAGTTATTTTTTGGGATTAGTATTAGAAAACCCTAGTAAATCCTTAGAGACAAGAATAAGTATAATAAAAACATCCTTAAGTTTTGGTAAGTACTGAATAAGTGGTTTATCAAACAAATACATCCCTATCTGGATACAAGCAGGTAGAGGTGGCCCTGGCACAGATGTATCCTATGGGTAAAACCCGAAAACACCGCTTTGAGCTAGACTCGAATGGGAACTAGTGCACGAAAACGGGTCTTGCTGCACTCTTTGTTAAGACACTCCCGGGGGATATGTTTTAATAAATTCACAAGCTTAGTATGAACCCTTATTAAGGGAATAAAAAAATGACCCTAAGAATATATGAAAGTAGATCATGAAAAGCCTAGATTGAATCCTATAGACTCATGAGTTAAGGAAATAAAATTTTATTTTATAAGTCATCAACTTTTGTCTTTGGATTACCCTTTATGTGTTACCCCCCTAACATTCCTTTTATTCCAGCCAATGGCCGGTAATAGGAGGACTCGGGCTAACAACCGATGTGAAGATCAGTGTGATGATTGTACTAATGAAATGCCCAATACAATGGGAGCAGGAATCGTGAACTTTTTCATGCTTCTCTCTCAGCTAACTCAACCTTTGAAAAGAAACACAGGTCAAGAGGAACGTCCAAACCCCCCTAAGAAGGAAAAAGTCACTATCAAGATCTTCATGAGACAAAGGCCTCCTACTTTTAGTGGATCATCTGATCCCACGATTACTGAACAATGGATCAACTCCATTGAAAATATATTCTCCATCCTTCAATGTTCTGAACAAGAGAAGGTTATCCTAGAGGCTTATCTTATGGAGGGTGAAGCTGATCAATGGTAGAAGTTGATCAAAAATACAAATCCCAAGGAGGAGATCGAGGTGTTGAAATGGAAGGATTTCCGGAAGATGGTTTTCGATAAATATTTTCCGCGCACCCTCTGGATTAATATGGAAAGGGACTTCTTTTCCCTCAAGAAAAAAGAAAAAGAATATGTTGGGGCGTATGAGGCAAACTTCACAAGGCTTGCACGATACGCTTCCGGCTTTGTCGTTACCCCCGAATGTAAGGTTGACCGCTTCTTTGGTGGGCTGAATCCTAGCCTACGGAAAGAATTAGCGATCCATGACTTCAAAAGCTATGAGGAAATTGTCTGATGTGCCCTCAAGGTCAAAATGGAGATCGGGGAATCACAGGGGTATCATTGGGACAATATTCATAAGGTGGACTTCAATGTTGGCGGTCTGATGGATAAATCCAACGGTGCTAAGAAGATCCAGCACCCCATTTTCCAAAAGTGCGGAAAGAATCACCCAGTAAATTTCCTCAAGGGGACGAGGTAATTCTTTAGGTGTGGAAGAGAAGGGAACCTTGCTATTAACTATCGGCAAGAAAGACTCACGGCTGTGACAGAGGAGAGGAATGCTCCGTTCGAACCTCAACGCATTGTTCATTGCTAAAACTACAAAGAACTGGGGCATTTTTCAAATCAGTGCCCTAATCCAAGGGTTTTATGAGGCAACCAATAACCTCCAAGGCAGCATGGAAGATCTTTTTCCATCACTTATGTCGAAGTGAAACCTGACAACGAAGTGGTGACAGGTATGCTAGTTATTCATTCAAGAATAGTGAATGTACTTTTTGATTCAGGTTCTATGAATTCTTTTATATCTCTAAAGTTTAGTAGAACAATCCCAGCACCACCACAAATCATGGAAGTGAAGATGTCGGTGAGTACAAAAAATGGGGAAATCATTGCATCCCATGAATATAAGTCCTCCCCTATTATAATTTGTGGATTGAACTTCCCGGAGAACCTTTTCATACTCCCTCTAGTGTAATTTGATCCAATTCTTGGCATGGATTGTCTTTCCTTATATAAGGCCAACATAAATTGTCATGAGAGGGAAATCACACTCCGTATGGAGAATCGACCCCTGATTCTTTACAAGTTTAAGGAGGAAGATGAATCTCCTTTAGCTCCATCATCTCAAGCATAGATATTACTGCCCTATGAGAATGCGTATCTGGATCAGATGATTGATTCCAAGGAAGAAACCATCCTTTAAGAGATACCTATTGTGAGGGAATTCGCTAAAGTGTTTCCCAATTAACTGTCTGGTCTTCCTCCTAAAAGAGATGTTGAATTCTCAATTGAACTTATACCTGGGGCACTACCAATATCCAAGACTCCATATATAATGGCTATCATGGAGCTTGAAGATCCGAAGATACAACTACATGAGAATCTAGATAAAGGGTTTATACGCCCAAGTGCTTCACCATGGGGTGCACCAGTCCTCTTCGTCAAAAAGAATGATGGGTCAATGCGACTTTGTATCGATTATCATGAACTTAAAAAAATCACGATAAAGAACAAGTATCCTCTGCCATGGATCGATGACTTGTTCGATCAGATGTGTGGAGCACAATACTTCTCCAAGGTATATTTGCAGTTGGGATATTATCAAGTAAGGTTAAATAAGGAATATGTCCCCAAGACTGCTTTTCGTACAAGATACGGGCACTATGAATTCGTAGTAATACCTTTCGGACTCACTAATGCTCTAGAAATCTTCATGGAATTGATGAATAGAGTCTTTAGAGATTACCTAGACAAATTTTTGGTAGTCTTTATATATGATATTCTAATATACTCCAAAACCAAGGAGGATCATGAGGAGCATTTAATAATTGTACTAGAGACTTTGCGTAAGGAGAAGCTCTATGCAAAGTACAACAAGTGTGAGTTCTGGTTGAAGGAGGTCTCATTCTTAGGCCATATCATCATAAGAAATGGGATATCTATGGATCCCTCTAGAACGGATGCAATTGAGGGATGGCCGAGGCCAACATCGGTAACGGATATCCATAGCTTCTTGGGGTTAGATGGATATTATCAACGATTTGTGAGAAATTTCTCATGATTGTCCAACCCTATTACCAAGATAACTCGAAAGGGAGTAAAGTTTTCTTGGAGTGATGAATGTGAATAAAGCCTCAAGGAGTTAAAAAGGAGGCTTATCACTAAGCCCGTGCTCACTTTACCCACAAGTGGGGAACCTTTTGTGATATTCAGTGATGCTTCAAAGAAGGGCTTAGGTTGTGTGCTGATGTAGAATGATAAAGTGATATCCTATGCCTCAAGACAGTTGAAAATCCATGAGTGAAACTATCCAGCGCATGATCTGGAGTTTGTGGCGGTGATATTTGCCTTGAAAATCTAGCGGCATTATCTCTATGGGGAGAAATGTGAGATATATACTAACCACAAGAGTCTTAAATATATATTCACACAGAAAGAGCTTAATATGCACCAGAGAAGATGGATAGAACTCATCAAGGATTATGACTGTTCAATACATTACCACCCTAGGAAAGCAAACAAGGTGGCAGATGCCCTAAGTAGAAAGGACCCAGCGATTCTATCAATAATGAGAATTGATAAGTATCTAATCTTCTTAGACTTGATGAAGATGGACATGGAAATCATAAAGAAGGGAACATCATCAATCCTTCCTCAAATAATTTCTCAACCATATCTTTTGGAAAGGTTAAAGGATTCTCAAAAGGATGATGTGGGAATTCAGGAAAAAGTGGAAGCTATCGAAAAAGCGAAATCCTTGGAGTTTAATGTTAATGAAGAAGGAATTGTGTGATTTGGTAAAAGACTATGTGTTCCATAAAGTCCGGAGATAATGAAGGAACTTTTGGATGATGCACATAGTTCAAATTTCTCTATTCACCCAGGGAGCACAAAGATGTATCGAGATCTCCGAGAAAATTTTTGGTGGGATAATATGAAGAAGGTGATCGCTGTATATACATCAAAGTTCCTGGTGTTCCAACAAGTGAAGGCAGAAAGGCAGAAGTCTAAGGAGATGATGAAACCATTTCCCATACCATAATGGAAATGGGAGAACATCACCATGGAATTTGTCACCGGACTTCTGAGGACATCTAAAGGTAGCAATGCAATCGAGGTTGTGGTGGATCATCTTACAAAGACCACACACTTCATTTCTATTTTAGAGTATTTCTCATTGGATCAACTGGCACGGATATATATCAGGGAAGTGGTAAGGCTTCATGGAGTGCCACTATCTATTTTTTCTGACCGAGATCCAAGATTCACCTCTAAGTTTTGGAAGAGTCTTCAAAATTCTCTGGATACTGAACTGAACTTCAGTACGGCCTATCATCCTCAAACTGATGGCCAATCCGAGCATACTATCCAAACACTTGAGGACATGTTGAGAGCATTCTCAATGGACTTTAAAGGAGGATGGGATCAACATCTTCCTCTGGTTGAGTTCTCTTACAATAACAGTTTCCACTCTAGTATACAAATGGCACCATATGAAGCCCTATATGGGAAAAGGTGCAGAACACAGGCATGTTGGGATGAGATCAGTGAACGTAAGCTGATTGGACCAGAAATGGTCGAGGAAATGGTGGAGAAGGTGAAAACCATTCAGCAGCATATCAAGGAAGCCCAGAGTTGACAGAAGAGTTATGCAGATAATCGTCAACGAGACCTTGAGTTTAAAGTTGGAGACATGGTTTTTCTCCGCATATCTCCGTGGAAGAAGTTCATGAGGTTTGGAAGGAAAGGGAAGTTAAGTCCAAGGTATATCATCCCCTTCGAGATTCTTGATCGTGTCAGGGCTATGGCCTATCGAATAGCACTTCCACCTACCATGGACAAAGTACATGATGCCTTTCATGTATCCCTCTTAAGTAAGTACATACCGGACCCTTCACATGTACTCTCTTTTAAGGTGGTACTGTTGGAGGATGATCTTTCTTATGAGGAGAAACCAGTGAAGATCTTAGATCGTAGAGATAAAGTTCTACGAAATAAGACAATTCCCCTCGTCATGGTGTTGTGGAAAAACCACAAGTTTGAAGAAGCAACTTGGGAATCAGAGGAAATGATGAAGCTGAGTTACCCACATCTGTTTTAGTGTGGGAAAAGGAAATTTGAAGGGAAAAATTTGTTAAGGGGGAATATTGTAATGACCCAAAGTTTCATTAATGAAAATCCCTCTTGCTCTAATTAAATGTCTCTTTATGTAAAATGTTTATATAAAATATCAAATTCTTTGGTTTTATGTTATGAATTGTGACCATTGCATTTATATTCGTTGAACAGTGATCACATGATTAGTATAAATATAGGGCTTTAACAAATCCAATTTACTCAGACAAAGGAAGAAATGGCCTCATCCAGTAGAATTGCTTCATATGAAGCCCATTTGTCGAAGCTTAGAAAAGTGGTAGTGTCTTTGGGCTTCACTCTTGACCAATCTCAAGCTGAGCTTCATCATTTCAAGCTTGAACAAGACCGTCTACGTGAAAAGTGGAAGTTGATAAAGATTACCACTCGAGCAATGTTATCTGAGCCACCCAAAGAGTCTGTCACCATCGCACACCTTACCCTTAGGTCTTATGCGGATATTTTAAGGGGTTATGTAACAAATCTCTAATACTATGTTCATGTATATTATTATTTTTTATATAATAATGAATATACATTCTTTTCATTATTGACACTTTGTAAATAGTTTTTAAAGTACAAATAGTGTTTTGAGTTACTATTTAATTAAGAATTCTATTTTATTAAATTAAGGGATTTTTGAATTAAATAATATTTAAATAAAATATTATTATTATTATTAAATTAATTTTTATTAAATGTAAATGATCTTATAATTTTATGAATGCAATTGTAATTTTTATTAAGGTTTGAAAGCCATTTTTGTCAAAACCCGTGAATTTTCGATAAATGTCGGTTTTTATTTTAAAAGTGAAAATTAACTTATTTATAAAATTATTTAGATAAAAAATGTTATTTCTGGAATTAGGACGTCAAAATTATCCAATGGTGAATTTTTCATAATTTTCTGAGACAGTAAAATATTTGGGTAAAAATTAAATACCATTTAAATATATAATGTGTTTTATGACATCATAATGACCCAATAGTGATTTAGTAAAATACTATAAGCTTTTTGTTTGGCTAATATATGTTTTTCCATTAAAATAATGTGATTTTGGGTTTGTTTGACTTTTTTTACAAAGCATTAATGGACCCCTCAAGACTTATTAAACATCTCATATTTTTAAATTATCTTCCATGGGAGTGTCACTCACCTCCACATAAGAAACCCCTTTATTTTAAGAAGTTAGGACTTTGGTCTTATAAAATATTGTTTTTCTCTCCCCTTTTCCAAAAACCATGGGCAAAAACCATGATCTGATTCGTGGTTTGGATTAGTTTAATGTAAGGGGTCCCAAACCTAAATAATAAAGAATTCACTCACCTTTCCTATATAAACCCAACCAAGGTCCCACTTCCTCCTCACTCAAAGCCTTTTTAGTTCGTCCAACCTATGACCTAATCTTTATAGAATCCTCTAAATGGTCCCAAATCTCCCAAGAATCATCTCTCAAGCCTCTCTCAAGCCTTTGGAAGCGCACTTCCAAGTAAGGGTTTTTCTTCCTTTCACTTTTTTCTATAATTTTCTTAATATTTTTATGCCCTTTTAATTTCAATTATAAATGTTGGGGTATGGTTTTACACCTCCCCCATACTTTCCTCTTATTGTTTGAATGATGGGAGACCCCCTTTATCTCTCATTAAATTCCTCCCATGTACACCCGTTACTATGCCGAAATTCCAAAAGGAACTTCTCTCTCCTCATTTACATTTAAGAAATACTTTTGTATCATGAATATAAATTCCATTAAAATTGTTGGGACATGTATCTATATGACCCCCCCCCCCTTACTGTCCATTTCATGTAGATATGATGATACACGCCTTTCTCTCTCATCAACCATTTTTATGAATTCTTATATCACGCCATTATGCTGCCAAAATTGCTCCGATTTTCTAAGCCAATGCCATTGTGTACTGAATACCATGCCCATTTCTCCATCAAGGGTATTCACCTTCATGCACGTTTACTTATTGATTATAAAGTTTCATTACACATTCCTTTTTCATGGAATAAATGATTATGTTTTATGAATCCATGTTTTATGATCCATGTGGCACACTTATGCATGAAATGAAATGTTTAAGAAGGGTGTGCCCTTATAGCACTCCAATGCATTGGGTAAAGTATATTATCATGATACGTCATGTGCAATGAGTGTTGAATCATTCTAATTCAAGTGCAATGAGGGTTTACTCGTGCTTCATGTGCAATGAGAATTTACTTATGCTCCATGTGCAATGAGCCTTGGCTCATTCTAATTCCATGTTAAGTGTTGTTGCCACATTTCCATGTTATGATTATCATGATTTATCATTCCTTTATGTTCGTGTTTCTCTTATTCTCTATTTATATACCTATTTTCTAACATGTATTTTACTCCTCATGTATTCCATGTTTATTCCCTTACTGGGCTTTATAGCTCACCCATTTTCTTATGCATGTCCTCAGGTTATCCCATGCAATGATATGTACGAGGGAATATAGTGGTCATGTAAAGGAATTTTTCAATAAAGATGTTGTATTTCATGTTTTAAGTTGTTATTTAATGATCCAAAGCCCCAAATACACTAGACCTCTCGATCTTCCATGTTGTATCAAGTGAATAGTTTATGTAATAAATCATGTTTAAGATTGTAATAAAAGAAGGGTTGTCATACTCATAGTGTTGACAATATCATTAAACATGAGATACATGTCAGAGACAGGTTCATCAGTATTCATTTTAAAATTATCATATTTAATAGTATAAGTGTTTAATCTCATTTCTTTAACATTGGTTGTTCCTTCATGATAAACACCCATGGTATCCCAAATTTCATAAGCAGTTTTACAAGAAGATATTCTATTGAATTCCTCATCTCCTAGAGCATAGTACAGGGCATTCATTGATTTACAATTATTATTGTATAAGTCTTTGTAGGTTCATCCCAAGTTGTTGTTTCAATTTCTAGAATTTTATACTGAGTTTCTATAGTAGTACAGATATCAAAACCCATACTTTACAAATGAATCTTCATTTTAAGTTTCCACTGGGAATAATTTGTACCATTAAAGAAAGGTGGCATGTTGGTAGCAACACCTTCTAGTCTATTGTCCATAACTAGATTTTAGAAAATAAATTTAAAGAGATAAAATTTAGAACTAACATAAATTTAAGATCTTTGAAGATGCAACTAAAATCACAGTTGAAAAACATAATGTTTTGAAATCTTGTATTAAAAAAACTTTCATTTGATACTAAATGTTGGTCGGAGTGGATACTTAAGAGGGGGGTTAATTGAGTTCCAATTAAAATTTTTATTTCAAAATATTTCTATTAAAATCCCCCAAATTGAATAATAAGATAATCTGTAGTGAATTTTTATTAAAGTAAAGGTTCAATTAGGTTCTAAGAGATTGATTAGTTATCAGTTAATCTAATCTGAAAATTAATTAACTTTTGAAGCTAACCTAATACTTTACAAAACATACAAACACATGCTAGATTAACTATCAAAGTAACTTTAAAATAGTTGTGTATTTCAAAGTAACAGCAGTGGAATATAAATTAGATATTGTATACTTTCAACTTAAACTAAAATGCATAGCAGATATAACCAAGAGGTTCAGTCTCAAGCCAAGACTTAGTCCTCGCAAATTTATATATAAATTTGATCTACACCTTGGATCAGGGTTAACAACAGTTTACAAACTGTCCAGGCCATGCTGGGACCTCTACCACAGTAGACATGGGAAAACAAAGACAACAGCACATAGGCTGTCCAGGTCTCACTTGACCTCTACCACTATCCACAGTGGGAAACACAAGAGATAAAACAGGTGTGAGTGAGGATTTAGAAATCCTCTAGTTAAGCATAGGAGACAGTGTGTGTGTGTAAAATAAATAGAGTACACACACTACTCAAAAGTAAACCAAAGAATCACTAAGATTAAGTATAAATGATATTAGAAAAGCTATAGTGATTGGCAGTGCAGCTCTGGACTCATTGGATTCATCAGAAATACTTCTGAGTCCTTCTCTGATTTTTCTGTTAAAAAACAGAGTGTCGTGGTTCAGCTTGGTGTCTTTCACGAGTGAAGATGTTCTCTTAATTCTTCGTGTTTTCTTCAGTAGTATCATATTTCACACATGAGAGTTCTTTGAAGATCTTGCAATGTGTTCTTCAGTGGTCCTCAAGATTTCTCTTCTATTCAGTACAGTGCACTCATGTTTCTTGAGTTGTCGTGCATACGTATGTTCTTCTCTTTTTTCTACTTCAGCTCAATATTCCTTATATTCCCCAAGATCTAGCAATATAATTATTTCATTTTCATAGGTATGAGGTACGGTTTCTTGACAGACCAACCACTATCATTAAATATCATTAATTGCATTAAAAACATCAAATATGACTGTTAGAAATATTTAAATAATATTGACAAAAAGGTTAAGAGACGGTGTCACATTAGTTATGAAAATGGTGTCTCCTTCACGATATGTATTTCACGGTATGTTCGTCACGGTATGTCTTTCACGGTGTTTCTCTCACGGTGTCTTGTTCATGGTGTGTCCTTCATGGTGTCTTGCTCACGTTGTGTCCTTCACAATGTCTTTCTCAAGGTGTCTGACTCATTGTGTCTGGCTTACAGCATCACGGTGTCTCATGGTCACAGTGTCTGAGACTTAGGCTTCACGGTGTCTGCTTCAGTGTTTATGTTCATGGTGTTTGTTTCTTGCTCACAGTGTCTGACTTGCTGTGTCAAGCTTCACAGTGTCTTGTACTTGGACAAATAACTGTATTTAGACTTAAACAGTAATATGCATAAAGTGGATTGAGCTTAACCACTATACAGTATAAGATAACTTGAAAAATAAATATACATGAGTAATAATATATGTGAGATTTGTGATCAGGAATAAGATTTGTAATTATTATTAAGATTGGTAAATCATAATGAGATTTGTGATCAATGATAAGATTTGTAAACTGTAAGGAGATTTGTAAATAGTAAGGAGATTTGTAAACAGTAAGGAGATTTGTGATCATTAAAACATGATTAATGCATGAGGAGTCTAAAAATCCCTTTTCCAAAAAAAATAATGAAAATATCCCTTCTTTTGAAAAAACCATGTGAAGGTATGTGGTTTTAAATATTTAATTATATAGATTCCAAAACATAAGTTTGTGAAATATTAAAAAATCCCCCTATCATTTCCTTATAAACCCACAAAATTCTCCACTTCTCTTCACCAAAAATCCTTGTATCACATCCTTACTCTGTCCTACACTCTCTAGAATCCTTCCAAGGTGACACAAGCTCTTAATAAGCCCTTCTTCAAGCTTTTGATTCCACACACTAAAGTAAGGGTTCCTTCATGTTGCGTTTTTATCCAAGCTTTTTTATATAGTTACACCCTTGTATTCTCAATTAAAAATGATAGGGTATTTTTTAGAACCTATACCATACTTACCTTGTTATTTTTTAATGATTATATACCTCTTTATCTCTTATTAATACCTCCCATGTACACTTGTTACCATGCCGAAATTTTGTAAGAGTTATTTCAATCCTCCTCTTTCTTCAAGTTTCTTTATTACGTTATGCCTTCTATTTCCTAATTAATTATTTTGGGACATGTATTTATATGACCCTATTACTTTAAATATCATTTATATATGATGAGAGATCTATTTTTCTCTCATCAACCATTTTTATGAATTCTTATGTCACACTGTTAGGCTTTCGAAATTGCACTGTGAATTTCCATTCCAAAACAATTGTGTAGTGAATACCATACCCATTACCATTCAAGGGTGTTCAATTTTATGCACATATAAATTTTTATTGAGGAACTACATGTATGTATTCCACAATACTTGATCGTTTAATAAACTTTTATGATGAATGAATCCATGTTTTATGATCTATGTGGCACACATAAGCATGAGAATGAAATGAAAGTGACGGGTGCGCCCAGAATTATATAGCGCCCCAAAAAATTGGGTGATGTTTTGAATCGTGAAACATCATGTTGGGATAGGTTTTGACCTTATTAATTTATGTGACTTTGTCCACTAATATGTATTTTCATATTAGCCTTAACATTGGATGAATTGTTTTAAGTTGTTTCCACATTTCCATGTTATGAATATCATATCATATCATGATTTATGATTCATGTTCCTTTATACCTCATTGATATTCCTTGCCTAACATGTATTATTATATTCATTTTATGCCATTTTTACTCCCTTATTGGTAAATATATCTCACCCATTATTTATTTTCCCCAGAATATCCCATGGGGTTTTAAGCTTGAGCATGCTAAAGATGTTTTCAATAAAGATGTTTTTCATGTTTAATTTTGTAATGAAATCTACCTAATTCCCAAATACACTAGACTTATTGATCTCTAGGGTTGTATTAAGTGTAATTTTAAGTAATTAAATCATGTATTGATGTAATAAAAAGAACAGGGTTGCTATAATTGGTATCAAATGGAGGTTTAGTTAATTTTAGTATTATGATTAATAAACTCTAGTGAAAGCCTTAAGAATAAGACTAAGTATAAGAAAAAAACCCATAAATTTTTTTGATTATAGATTAAGTGGTTTATCATGAAAATATATCGATATCTAGATATGAACAAGTGGATGTGTCTCTATCATAGATGTATCTAGGTGTAAAACCTGAAAACACCACTTTGACCTAGACTCGAATAAGAATTGGTGCACAACAATAGTCCTTACTGCACTCCTGGTTTAACACTCCTATGGAATATGCTTTGGTAAATTCCTAAGCTTAGTAAGAACCATTATTAAGGGAAAAAATAACATAAGAATATGTGTTAGGAAATAGATCACGAATAACATATATTGAATTCTATAAATTCATAAGTTAAGGAAATAAATGTAATTTATAAGTTATCCCTTAAATGTCATTGGATTCGCATTTATGTGTTTAATAGTTTAAAATAATTAACCCTAATTTTCTTTTTATTGTATCCAATGGCCAGTAATATGAGAAATAGGGCTAACGACTAATGCAAAGATCAATGTAATGATTGTCCTAATGAGATGTCAAATCTAATGGGAGTGAGAATCCCAAAATTTATCATGATACTTTCTCAGTTAACTCATGTTTTAAATAGAAACCTATATCTAGAGTAACATCCAACCCCCCCCACCCTAAGAAAGAAAAAGTCTCAATCGAGATCTTCATGAAAAAAAGTCCTAGTACTTTCAATGGATAATCCAATCCCTTAATCACCGAACAATGAATCAAATCCATTGAGAATATATTCTCCATCCTTTAATTATTTTACCAATAGAAGGTTATTCTAGATACTTATCATATGGAGGGTGCAGTTGATCAATGGTGTACATTGATAAAAATATAAAGCCTTAGGAAGCGATCGAGGCGATGGGATGGAATGACTTCCAGAAAATGTTTTTTGATAAATATTTTCCTCGCACCCTTATACTTAACATGGAAAGTGATTTCATTACCCTTGAGCAAAGAAATGTCCAATCCATCGAAGCATACGAGGAAAACTTCACAATTCTTACATGATATGCCTCCGACTTTTTCATTACCACCGAATGCATGGTTGATCGCTTCTTTGGTGGGCCAAAAACTATCCTACAGAAATCCCTGGTGATCCATGACATTGATATCTATGAGTAAATTGTCTGATGTTCCATAAAATTTGAAATGGAGATCAGAGAATCTCAAGGGTATCATGGGGATAAGAAGCGGAAGGTGGAGTCAAATATTGGCATTCCAATAGAGAGATATAACATTGACAATAAATTTCAACATCCCTCTTTATAGAGGTGTGGAAAGAATCACCTTATAAACTTCATGAAGGAGATGAGGAAGTATTCTAGGTGAGAGAAGGAAGGTCACCTATCCAGTTATTTCTTGGAAGAAAAACCTGCTACTACGACGGAAGAAAGGAATAATCAGGTAAACCCTCAGCGCATTGTTCACTACTACAACTGCAAGGAACTAGGGAATTTATCAAGACAATGCACTAATATATAGGTTTTTATAAGCGACCAACAACCTCTAAGGTAGAAAGGGAGATCTTTCTCCTTCATAACCACTGGAGTGAATCCAAAAAATGAAGTGGTGATAAGTATTCTAGTTATTCATTCAAGAATAGAGAACGTACTTTTGGATTTTGGTTCAAAACATTCCTTTATATCACAAAAGTTTAGTAAAACTATTTAATCATCATCATAATGATTGTAAGTGGAGTTATTGGTGAAAATAGAAAATAGGAAAATTATTTCATACCAAGTATATAACTCCTCCCCTGTCACAATTTATGGGTTGAACTTCCCAGTGGACTTTTTCATACTCCCTTTAGAGAAATTCTATGCAATTATAAGAATGTATTGTATTTCCCTATATAGATACAACATAAATTTCAACGAGAAGGAAATCAATATTCGTATTGAAAATCAAGCACCAATTCTGTACAAATGTTAGGAGATAGATGAATCCTATTTAGCACCATCATTTCAAGCATGGATATTATTACCCTATGAGAAAGCTTATCTATCTCAGATGATTGAGTCTAAAAAAAAGAATCATCCTTGGAGACATGACCATTGTGATGGAATATGTTGGTTTGTTTCCTAAAGAATTTCCTAGTCTTCCTCCTAGTCGAGAGGTCGAATTTTCAATGCAGTTCATTCTTGGGGAATTACCATTATCTAATACTCCATATAGAATGTCTATTGTTGAAATTATGGAGATGAGAAAAAAATATAGTAGAATATGGATAAAGGTTTCATATTCTCAAGTGCTTCACCTTGGGGTGAACCAGTCCTCTTAGTTAAAAATAGTGATTGGTCAATGTACCTTTTAATTAATTATTGTGACCTCAATAAGATCACGATAAAGAACAAGTACCCTCTACCTTAGATTGATGACTTTTTCAATCATCTATGTGGGGTACAATACTTTTCCATGGTGGATCTGTGTTCAGGATATTACCATGTTAGGGTGAAGAAGGAGGATATCCCTAAGACTGCTTTTTGTACAAGGTGCGAGCACTATGAATTCAGAGTAATGAATTTTGAACTAACTAATGCTACATCAATATTCATGGAATTGATGAATAGAGTCTTTAGAGATTACCTAAACAATTTTGTGGTAGTATTTATTGATGATATTCTAATATACTCCAAAAGTAATAATGATCATGAGAAGAATTTAAGTATTGTGCTAAATACCTTGATAAAGGAAAATTGTTATTCCAAGTACAGTATATGTGAGTTCTGGTTGAAGGAAGTCTCTTTATTAGGGCATATCATCATGAGCAATGGGATATCTACAGAACCTTAAAAGACTGAGGAAATTGAAGGATGGAAGATTCAAACATATGTGACTGATATCCATAGTTTCCTTGGATTATCTGGGTATTATCATTGATTTGTGAGAAATTTCTTATGATTTTCTAACCCTCTAACCAACATAACTTGTAAAGGAGTCAATTTTCTTCAAATTATGAATGAAAAGTTAGACTCAAGGAATTGAAAAAGAGGCTTATCACTATGCCTATGCTCACACTACCCATAAGTGGATATATTTTTGTGGTATTCAGTGATGATTTGAAGAATTTTATGGGTTGTGTGTTGATGAAAAATGAAAAATTCATTACCTATTCTTTAAGGAAGTTGAAATTTCATAAGCAGAATAATCCAACACATGATCTGGAGTTGGTTGCAGTGATCATCACTTTGAAAATTTGGAGACATTACATCTTTAGAGAGAATTGTGAAATATATATGGATCCCAAAATCCTCAAGTATATATTCACAAATAAATAGTTTAATATGAACCAATGAAGATTTTTAGAGCTGATCAACGACTATGATTGCTCAATCTACTACCATCCGGGGAAATTGAATAAGTTAGAAGACACTCTAAGTAGAAATGATCCATAAAATCTATCATTGATGATAATTGAGAAGTATTTGATCTTATTAGACTTGAAGAGGATTATCATGGGAATCATAATTAAAGTAACATCATCAATCCTTTCACAAATGACTGATCAACCATCTCTTTTGGAGAAATTAAAGGATTATCAAAGTGGTGATGTGGGAATTCTGAAGAAAGTGGAAACTATTAGAAAAGGTAAATCCTCAAAGTTCAATGATAATTAAAAAGGTGTTGTAATATTTTCATCAAGACTATTTGTATCATCAAATTATAGGTTAAAGGATTTGTTGGATGATTCACATAGCTCAACCTTCTCTATCCATCCTAGAATCACAAAGATATATTGAGATTTCTTAGAACACTATTAGCGGGAAAATATAAAGAATGAGATCATAGAATATACATCAAGATGTCTTGTATGTCAGAAAGTGAATGTGGAAAGACAAAAATACAAGGGGATGGTGCAACCATTACCCATAACTACATGGAAATGGGAAAACATCACCATGGACTTTATCACCAGGCTTTCTAATACATATAGAGGAAACAAGGTTATCTGGTTTGTGGTGGATCATATTACAAAGACTTCACACTTCATTATGATTTGAGAATATTTCTCATTGGATCAACTTGCATGGATATCCATCAGATAATTGGTGATGTTTCATGGTGTACCACTATTAATTTTATCCGATTGAGATCCAAGATTCAACTCTAAGTTCTAGAAGAGTCTCCATCATGCTCAAAATATAGATTTAAACATAAGTATGGCCTATCACCCTCAAATGGATGGTCAATCTGAGCAGACTATCCAGACACTTGAGGACATGTTGAGAGCATGCTCAATGGGCTAAAAAGTAGTATGGGATCAACATCTTCCTCTTGTTGAGTTCTCATACAAAAACAGTTTCCAATAAAGAATCCAAATTTCACCCTATGAATCAATTTATGATAAGAGGTGAAGAACACCTTCATTCTTGGATGAAGTTGATGAAAAAACCACTAGGTCCTAAAATGGTCAAGGAAATAGTGGAGAAGGGTAAGACCCTTCACCAACACATTGAGGCTGCTCAGAGTTGACAGAAAATCTATACTGATAATCAACAATGAGACCTAGAGTTTGATGTTGGAGACATGGTATTCTTCCATATATCTCTATGGAAGAAAGTGATGAGATTTGGGAATAAGGGAAATCTTAGTCCAAGATACATCGGCCCCTTTGATATCCCTGATTACATCAGAGCGTTGTCCTTCTGAATAGCACTCTCACCTATCCAATCTCAAGTACATGATGTATTCCATGTATCCCTCTTGAGAAAGGACGTACTAGATCCCTCACATGTTCTCAATCTTGAGGTGGTACCATTGGTGAATAAACTCTCTTATGAGTAGAATCCAATGAAGATCTTAGAGCGTAGAGACAAAGTTCTATGAAATAAGACAATTCACCTTGTTAGACTATTGTGGAGAAACCACAAGTTTGAAGAAGAAACATCGAAACTGGAGGAGGATGTGAAACAGAGCTACACTCATCTGTTTGAATGTGGGAAATGAAAATTCCAAGGTTGAAATTTCTAAAGGGGGGAATATTTTAATGACCTGAACTGTTATAAATGAAATTTCTATTTTAATTTAATTAAATGTTTTATTTTGTAAAATGGTTATACAAAACACATGCACTTCCTTGGATTTATGTTTTTGGGTTTAAAATAACATTAATAATGTTGACCATTGTTAATATAGTCATTGATCAATGATCACATGATTAGTGTAAATATAGGGCTTTAACAAATCCAATTGACTCAGACAAAAGAAGTGATGGAATCAACAATTGGAATCATTCCCTATTAATTCCACTTATTAGATATTATGAGGGAGATAGAGTCTCTGTTATTTTCCCTTGACCAAGCCCCTGATGATATCTAGAGATTTAATAATGAGATAAACCGTTTACAAGAGAAGTTGAAGCTCATCGAGATCACAACTCAAACCATGTTCGTCAAACGAACCCATGATATTCTCATCATCTCACACCTTACTCTTAGGTTGTATTGTAACACCCCAAGCCTCCATGGTACGTTTCCCTTTGAATAATACAGTAGCTTGTTTTGTACACAACTTCGAGTTCAAACACACCACAACCAATCAAACTAACTGTTATGAATAGTAATACCTGCTTTTTGAAATTTTATAAATTTTATCATTCAAAATGGACTTCATTTTTGGATTCAGAATAATGAAATTAGCTTCGGTTGAATTTTTGGTATTTTTATGAAAAGATTTAATTTTTTTATGAATAGGGAAAAAAACTGAGTTATTGTTTAAAACCGACTTTTTATTTCAATAATTATTTATTTTATTTAAATTTATTTTAGGTAAAAATAGATACATAATACCTATATAATTTCAATGTAATTCATTGGAGTTTTTTTTATAATATGCTTAGATATATAAAAAAATTATTGAACTTTTTACAGTCTTTTACCCACCGCCTAGGAGCATTTCCAAATTTGTATAAAACTTAATTTTACCACTTCTATGAGTTGAATTTAGAAAATAAGAGAGACATGGTTAATATCAAGAAGTAAAATTTGGTTCAATAAGATAAAAATGTATGTTTTGGTGAATAATAACTTTTGACTTTTATTTACCACGGTTAAAAGTAAATTGGGTAATTAAAGGTAAAAATAATATTATTATTACCCTAACACATGTTCTAATTCTATTTGATAAGTGTAATTCGACCTAAAACAACCTTAGGAATAATATATGATCCTTTAGGTCCACTTGGATTAGATTAGGACATTTATTATTATTTAATTCAAAGAAGAGTTAAAAGTATTAAATTCAATGTTTAATAACTAAAACATTTTTAATATAGGGTTAAACATAAGGTAAATTTGACTATAAATATTAATTATAAAGATAAAACTATTTCCTATGTAATGGTAGTTTATTTATAATTTTTATACATTAAATAATTTAATTTATTTATGACACAATGATGATGAAGTAATTACCTTATTAATGAAATATTAAAATAATTGATAATATAAATACCCAAAGAAATGTAATTTGAGACTTTTTATGAATTATACTAATTTTATAGTTTAATATGACATTTTAGGGTTTATTAAATGAATTTTTTTAGAAATAATAATTCTGTTATGAATTTAACAAAAACCAAATAGTAAATAGTGTCAAAATTGACATAAAAGAGTTTTTAAAACAAATATTATATTATTAATTGATATAATATTCCTAAAAATATAAGGTTCAGAAAAATGACTTAGATACGGTTATATATATTAATAATGAACCACTTGGGGTTCTCTTGGCTTGTTATAGTAAGTTTATTAACCATATAATATAAAAATACAAAGAGACATGGTAAATGTCAAACAAATTAACTAAGAGTTAAATCTAAAAGATAAGGTTAATATAGTGACCCAAACCTCTCTAAAACATATTGGTTGAGTATTTTTCTACCCATACCAACCTTATACTAGAAATAAATCATTTTTGAGCCATTAAAAACAGAAAATTATTTTATTATAAAATAATATTTCAATCTTTTCTTAAGGTGCCCCTCATCCCTCTTATAAAAGGGCACTTCCCATTCTCTCAAATTCACACCTTAAAATCCATTTGGATCGGCAAAACCCTGACCAAATATCCTCTAAAATTTACTTCCTTCATCCTAGAGGCCTTAATTTAGTCATAAAGTCAATATAAGGATCCATTTTGATCAAATAAAAATGAATAACCCAAAGAAGAGGTAAATATTTCATCACCTATTTCAAGTTCTTTTCTTCTTTCACTTCCTCTTTATTTGTTGTTTCTATTCTAAAATAATAACTCCAGTATATTCTATATAATTTCATGTTATTATAAATATGTTACAACCATATTCATTATTTTATCCATCCTATATATGAAAAATTCACCATACATGTGTACGTACGGATTACCGTCCCCACGTTGTGGTGTAGTTTGTTATCCAAACACTTCATCATTTGGATGGGTATGATAATTAGTATAAATGATGAAAATAATAAATATAACATGATAATGATTATTTATATATGATATTCCATCCAATTATATATGATTTTAATATCAAATGAATGATATTGTCACTCATACGTACGTACGGATTACCGTCTCCACGAACACGATGAGATTCATTCCCGATCATATCTATTCAAAAATAATTTTCATTTGATTATTAAAACTAATTTTTAAAGACTTAATGTCATTATGAATATTAGTAAGATACATCCTATCCGTAACAAACATTACTTATGTAACAAATCATATAAACGAAAATGAATCAGTTAACACCTGAAACGATGATACTACTGAAATATCATTAACCAAGCAATATTAGAAGATCATATATGATATCGTATTAATGTATATGGTTATCATATAATTTAATAACAATTATTTTCCCATTATAAAGGATTTTAACCTACCTTCAACCAGGGAAAAGTACAAGGTAAGTGTTAATTTTAAAATCTCTTCACTATTCGAGGTTGTTTATACGTAATTATCTACTGGGACCTCTTTATCATCCACATCCATGCTTCTTAGAAATTTATTTCAAAACATTTTTACTATTTAATAGACAATGGGTTAAATTAATTTATACACTTATTTGACCTTATATTTTTTGAAATTAATCTTTCCATCCTTTTCCAAACAAGGTACTTTATGACCATTTCGACAAAATTAAGGTAGGAATGTTTTTTTTAACTTATACGGCGAGTGCGGCTATTTTTTGCCGTTATAACATCGTTGAAGCTTCCATTACAAGCTTATAAGAATATTTTCAAAATAAATGTTTTCTTTTAAAATTATATGAGTTTTAAATGATTTCAAAATAGAAAAAGATATTTATTTAAAAAAAGGTTTTGATTTCATCTATGTCAACATCCTTTGATGGATTTTAAGCTTATTTGAAGTTGATTTATTATGATACAAAACTTCCATATTATATTGAAGGTTTTCTGATATGTTTTAATATGGATGTTTTATTTTTACACCATTCATGGTTTATGGATAAATTATTTATATTTTTTATGCTAGTTTTAATATGAATGTTTATGTTATTTTTAAACTTTTTCATATGAGAATGCATTGGACTTAGTAAGTGACGGGTGGAGCCCGCTATAGATCCTCGATGCATCAGTAGGTCTCATGAGACAAACTAGTGTCTTGTCATAAGGCCTTGACAAAATCATATTTTTATTCTTGGTACAAGGCCTTGACTATGTGGTTATGAAGTCTGGCATTATGCATTTCATCATTATGAGAGTGGCTATTTGATATTGCATGTGATTATTCGACTAGTAGAATATCCATGTGAGTAAGTATATGGAATTATTTTGATTTATATGTTCTATATGATGATGAATTTTAAGTTTAAAAGGATTTTTTTTAGTCTTATACATTTCCTTAAATGTTTATGCTTATTTATTAAAGTTTCCGCTATACTGTTAACCTTACTGAGCATCTCATCTCACCCCTTTATATGTTTTATTTTTCCTAGGATGCGAAGAAGTATATTATGACTAAAATACATGGATAGTCTATGGGATATGAATGTGTTTAATAAAGACAATGTTTTTGTAGTTTTTCATTTCATGATGTAATGTAAAACTTATGACTGTATCTAGAATTTCCAAGGATACTAAACTAATCGGTCTTTCGAGACATGATTCCTTATATCATGCCAATTTTATGTAATAATTCACTGACTCTGGATAACTATAGTTGGTGTGTTATAGTTGGTATTAGAGGAAGTTTAGTAAAAACCTTGGAAGCTAGATTTAGATAAACTCTGATTAGAACACATTACCCTAAGATAGACTTTGACGATTAGTACAGAAGAACTTCCTATAATTTTAGTACTATAGAGATTTTGTGAGTTTTACAAGAAATACATCCCTGTCTAGATACAAGAAGGTAGAGGCGGCTCTAGCACAGATGTACCTAGGGGTAAATCCTGAAAACACTACTTTGATCTAGACTCGAGCAGGAATTGGTGTGCGATAACGGGTCTTGTTGCACTCTTGGTTACGACACTCCCAAGGGATATACTTAGGATAATTCTCATTTTCTTTACAAACCATTAGTAATGGTTTATTATTATATACTTCCTCAAAGAAAACATTTATATGATTATGGATTATATCCATAAACTGTTCAATTTATCTTAAGTTTTTTACAAGTAGGGAATTATGTATTTCGATTCATAAACTAATCTAGTTTATGCCATTGTTTAGAAATGGCTCCTAGTGGAAGGAATGGAAACTATATCAATTCATGTAATCCATGTAGGGATTTCCCTCCGACTTAAGATAATTATAGTGGAGCTAGTGATGAAACTGGTGCTGATCATCTTATCACCATACTGGGACAACTCACACAGGTTATAAATAATAACCTTACACGTATGGAGCACCCTGATCCACAGTGTGGAGTATCAATGTTAGATCTATTCATGAGGAAACAACCACAAACATTCAATGGGAGTACAAATCCATCAGTAGCTAAGCAATGGATAAATTTCTTTGAGAAAATATTCCACGCCTTGGTGAGTAGCGAAAGGAAAAATTTTGTCATGTCATTTTACCGCCTCACTGGAGATACTGATCAACGGTGGTCATTGATTCAAAACATAGAGGAAGATGATGTAGTATCAAATATAGAATGGAGGGATTTTAAATATATTTTATTATAAAAATACTTTCCTCATAACCATCAAGCGGATATGGAAAGGCAATTTCTTGAGTCTGAGGAACAAAGAGGATGAGAATGTCGCAAAGTATAAAGCTAACTTTACAAGGTTATAAAGGCATGCTACAGATTATATACGTAACCCAAGAAGTATGGTTGATCATTTATTTGATGGGTTAAAACTATTTCTCCGACGAGCATTAGTCTCACAATCCTTCTCGTCGCATGAATATATTGTCTCATGTGCTATCAAGAAAGAAAAAGAATTCTCTAAGTCTTACAACTTTAATGCAAGGAAAGAGAAGAAGAGATCTGATGAACACTCTAGAAATGTAAATAAGGGGGAGAAGGGAAAAGTTTAATATCCATCCTGCAGTAAATATGGGAAGAAACACCCAGGTACTTTCCTGAAGGGAATGAGAGTCTGTTACAAGTGTGTTGAAAAAGGCCACCAAGCTCGTGATTACAAGGGGAAGAAAGAGTATATCAATGTTGAATGCTACAATTGTAGATAAAAGGGTCATTATGAAAATGAATGTCCTAATCACCAAGGAAACTTACCTTAGAAAAGGACAAGGTATCAAGTCCATGATTTTTATATCACTACTACTGAGGTTAAAGCTCTGAAAGATGTGGTGGTAGGTAATTTAATGGTTTCCTCAAGTTTAGAAAATGCATTATTTGATTCTGGATCATCGCATTGTTTCATATCTTCCCAGTTTTCTAATAAAATTAGATATTTCCAATTTTATTTAACAAGGGATTTTTCAGTCAAAACTCCTAAGGGAAGTATCATTGCAATAAAGTTTTTTGAATATGTCCCCATTAGGGCATATAAATTTTCTTTATCTGCTGATCTCATTGTCATACCAATGATTGAATTTGATATAATCCTCGGTATGGATTGGCTTTCATACCATTAAGTAAAAATTTATTTTAAGAAGAAGGAGGTTACAATTTTTTTTGACGATGATCAAGAACACCTTATCTTTAGAGAAGAATCGTCACCACCTGATTCTTATCTAGATCCACCCCCAATATCTCAACTAAATTCAATTATTGGGGAGAAAGAAAATGAAATAACTATGGGTGAGGAAAAGAATGTTCAAATAGAGGATTTACCTATTGTGCAAGAATATGTTGATGTGTTTCTATAAGATTTACCTGGACATCCTCCAGAACAAGAAATTGAGTTTTACATTGATTTAATTCCTAGTTCAAGGGCCATATCAAAGACCCCTTATAGAATGGCCACTGTGGAACTAGTGGAACTAATGAAAAAACTAGAATAATTGAGTAATAAGGGATTTATTCGCCTTATTTTTTCTCCATGGAGAGCCCATGTCCTTTTTGTTAATAAAAAAAATAGATCTATGAGGTTGTGCATTGACTATAGGGAGATAAATGTTATAACAATAAAGAACAAGTATCCCCTACCTCACATTGATGATTTATTTGACCAACTTCATGGAGCTCAATAGTTTTCAAATATTGACCTTCGATCTAGATACCATCAGTTGTGCATGAAGAAGGAATACATTCTGAAGAAAGCATTTCGAACCAGGTACAGGCATTATGAGTTTACAGTAATGCCTTTTGGGATGACTAATGCACCCTCTATTTTCATGGATCTAATGAACAGAGTTTTCAAGGAATATCTTGATGACTTTGTAGTGTTATTTATTGATGATATCCTGGTATACTCCAAAATATATGAAGATCAAGAAAATCACTTTCACACCATTCTGAAAACCCTCAGAAGAAATTAATTATACGAGAACTCTAGAAAGTGTGAATTCTGGCTTCAAGAGATTTATTTTCTTGTCTATATTTTCTCTAAGGATATAATCTCTATTGATCCTTCAAATACCAAGGCAATCAAAGAATGTACAACACTCACGAGTATAACTAAGGTATGTAGTTTTATTGGTTTAGCAGGTTATTATTGACGTTTCGTCTAGAACTTTTCCCGATTGGAAAACCCATTAACCAAGCTCACATGTAAAGGGGTTAAATTTGTTTGGAAAAAAAATTGGGAAGAATTTTTTGAATAATTGAATAGAATATTAGTCAATTATCCTATATTTACTCTACCATCAGGGAATCACAGGTTTGTTATTTATACTGATGCTTCAAATAAAGGACTTGGTTGTGTCCTTATGCAGAATGATAGGGTTATTTTCTATGCATCACGATAGCTAAAAATTCATGGGAAAAACTATCCTACTAATGATCTTGAGTTAGTAGCTGTAATATTTTCTTTGAAGATATGGAGAAATTATCTCTATAGTAATAAATGTGAGATATATACCGATCACAAGAGTTTGAAGTATATTTTCTCACAAAAAGAACTCAACATGAGGCAAAGGATATTTCTTGAACTACTCAAGGATTTTGATTTCACTATACACTACCACTCGAGGAAGGCAAATAAGGTGGAAGATGCTTTGAGAAAAAAGGATCATGGAGTTTTGAACAAGATGATAGTTGAAAGGGATCCTATTTTCATGGATCTAGTGAAAATGGATATGGGAATAATCATGGAAGGTGAAACATCAATAATTTTTCAAATGGTTTCCAAACCATCTTTACTATAAAGGATAAAGAGTTCTCAAACTGATTATAAGGAGTTCCTAAAGAAGATTAAAGCTTTGAATGATGGGAGATTGAGTTACTTCGTCTATGAAGATGGAATTTTAAAATTTGGGAAGAGACTTTATGTTCCTGATATACCTAAACTGAAAAGGGAATTGTTTGATGATGATCACAGATACAATTTCTCTATACACCTAGATAGCACTAAGATGTATAGAGATTTGAAGGAACATTTTTGGTGGGACAACATGAAGAGGGAGATTGCAAATTTTGTGTCAAGACGTATGGTTTGTCAAAAAGTGAATGTCGGAAGCCAACTGCTTGGAAAAGTCATGCAACCTCTTCCCATACCTAAGTGGAAATGGGATAATATTATGATGGACTTTGACATGGGACTACCAAAGACTCCTAGAAGGAACAATGCAATATGGGTCATTGTTGATCGTCTTACCAAGTCAGCAAATTTTCTTGTTATAAGAGAAGATTTACCACTTGAACGTTTATAAGGACTATATATTAATTAAGTTGTAAGACTTCATGGAGTACCCCCACTGATTGTTTCTGATCCTGATCCCCATTTTACATCAAGATTTAGGAAAAGTCTTCAGAAAGCCCTGGATACTGAACTTCGTTTGAGCACTGCCTACCACCCTCAAACTGATGGACAATCAGAACAGACTATTCAAACCTTAGAAGACATGTTGATATCTTGCTCACTTGACTTTCAAGGTATGTGAGATCAATATTTAACTCTGGTAGAGTTTTCCTATAATAATAGCTTCCATTCAAGTATTCATATGGCACTATATGAAGCGTTATAGGGAAAGAGATGTCGCACACCAACATGTTGGGATGATGTTGATGAAAGAAAATTCGTAGGCCTAGAACTTGTTGAGAAAACAATGGAAAAGGTGAAGGTAATCTAAATCCACATCAAAGAAGCTCAAAGTAGGCAGAAGAGCTATGCCGATAACCGAAGGAAGGATTTGAAATTTCAGTTAGGAGATTATGCTTTCTTGAAGGTATCATTATGGATGGGTGTTATACGTTTCAGTAAGAAAGGTAAATTGAGTCTCAGGTGCCTCGGACCTTTCGAAATTCTAGAACGAATTGCGAAGATCCTTCCAAGGTTCTTGATACAAGAGAACAAGTGTTGAGAAACCAGACGACTCATCTAGTAAAAGTTCTATGGAGAAACCATATGATGGAAGAGGCAATGTGGGAACCTGAGGAACTTATGATGAATAACCACCTGAATCTTTTTATACAGTAATATTTTAGAAATTTTGAGGATGAAATTATTTGGAGGGGAGAATGTAACACCTCAAGCCTCCACGATATGTTTCCCTTTGAATAATACAGTAGCTTGATTTGTACGCAACTTCGAGTTCAAACACACCACAACCAATCAAACTAGCCGTTAAAAATATTAATACCAACTTTTTAAAATTTAATAAATTTCATCTTTCAAAATGGACTTCATTTTTTGGATTCAGAATATTGAAATTATCTTAGGGTGAATTTTTGGTATTTTTCTGAAAACTTTCAATTTTTGATGAATAGTGAAAAACACTGAGTTATTTTTTAAAACTCAATTTTTATTTAAATAATTATTTATTTTATTTAAATTTATTTGAGGTCAAAATAGATAAATAATACCTATATAAGTTCAATGTAATTCATTGGAGTTATTTTATTATAAGTTTAGATATATAAAAATTTTGTTGAACTTTTTACCGTATTTTACCCACCTCCTAGGAGCATTTCCAAAATTGTATAAAACATAATTTTACCACTTTTATGAGTTTAATTTCAAAAATATGAGAGACACAGTTAATATCAAGAAGTAAAATTTGGTTCAATAAGATAAAAAAAAATTTGTTGAATAGTAAGTTTTGCCTTTTATTTACCACGGTTAAAAGTAAATAGGGTAATTAAAGGTAAAAATGATATTATTATTACCCTAACACATGTCCTAATTCTATTGGATAAGTTTAATTCAATCAAAAACAACCTTAGGAATAAAATATTATCCTTTAGGTCCACTTGGATTAGATTAGGACATTTATTATTATTTAATTCAAAGAATAGTTAAAAGTGTTAAATTCAAAGTTTAATAACTAAACCATTTTTAATATAGGGTTACACATAAGATAAATTAGACTATAAATATTCATTAAAAATATAATAATATTTCCTAAATAATGGTATTTTATTTATAATTTTTAGAGATTAATTTAATTTATTTATGACACAATGATGATGTAGTAATTACTTTATTAATGAAACATTAAAATAATTGATATTATAAATATACAAATAAATATAATTTGAGACTTTTTATGAATTCCAATAATTTTCTAGGTTAATATGAAATTTTAGGGTTGATTAAATGAATTTATTTTGAAGTAATAATGCTGTTATAAATTTAACAACAACAAAATAGAAAATAGTGTCAAAATTGACATAAAAGAGTTTTTAAAACAAATATTATATTATTAATTGATATAATATTTCTAAAAATATAAGTTTCATCCAAATGACTTAAAAAAGGTTATAAATATTAATAATTAACCACTTGTGGTTCTATTGTATTGTTATAGTATGTTTATTAACCATATAATATAAAAATACAAAGAGATATGGTATATGTCAAACTAATTAACTAAGAGTTAAATCTAAAAGATAATGTTAATATAGTGACCCAAACCTATCTAAAACCTATTAGTTGAGTAGTTTTAGACCCATACCAACCTTATACTCAAAATAAACCATTTTTTATCCATTATAAACTGAAAATTATTTTATTATAAAATAATATTTCAATATTTTCCTAAGGTTCCCCTCACCCCTCTTATAAAAGGGCACTTACCCTTCTCTCAAATTCACACATTCAAATCCATTTGGATTGGCCAACCCCTACCCAAATATTCTATAAACTATCCTACCTTTATCCTAGAGTCCTTCCTTTAGATATAAATCTAACCTAAGGATCCCTTTTGATCAAATCAAAAGGAAGAACCCGAAGAAGAGGTAAATATTTCATCACCTCTTTCAAGTTCTTTTCTTCTTCCACTTCTTCTTTCTTTGTTGTTTCTATTCTAAAATAATAAATCCAGTATCTTCTATATACTATGATGTTATTATAAATATGTTAAAACCATATTCATTATTTTATCCATCCTTTAAATGAGAAAGTCACCATACGTGCATATGTACGGATTACCGTCTCCACGTCAGGGTGTAATTTGTTATTCAAACACTTAATCATTTAGATGGGTATAATAATGAGTATAAATCATGAAAATAATAAATATAACATGATAATTATTTTATATATATTATATTCCATCCAATTATATACTATTTTAATATCAAAAGAATGATATTATCCTCGTGCGTATGTATGGATTACCATCTCCATGAACGCGATGAGATTCATTCCCCATCTTATCCATTGAAGACTAATTTTCATTTTATGATTAAAAATAATGTTTAAAAACTTAATATCATTCTGAATATTAATAAGATACATCCTATCCATAAAAAACATTACTTACGTAACAAATCATATAAAGGAAAATGAATCAGTTAACACCTGAAACGATGATACTACTGAAATATCATTAACAAAGAAATTTTAGAAGATCATGTATGATATAATATTAATGTATATGGTTATAGTATAATTTAATAACAATTATTTCACCATTATATAGGAGGTTAACCTACCCTCGACCAAGGAAAAATACAAGGTAAGGGTTAATTTCACAATCTCTTCACTATCTGAGGTTGTTTATACGTAATTATCTACTGGGGCCTCTTTATCATCCGCATCCATGCTTTTTAAAATTTTATTTCAAAATTTTTTTACTATTTAATAGAAAATGGTTTAAATTAATTTATACCATTATTTTACCGTATATGTTTTTAAAGTAATATTTCCGTCATTTTCCAAACAAGGTACTTTATGACATTTTCAACAAAATTAAGGTAAGAATGTTTTTTTAACTTATACGGCGAGTGTGGATATTTTTGTAGTACCCCCAGTTTCTAGTATATAACCCTTTTGTGATGATTCTAATGGTTATAAAGTTAATGGTGACGTATGGGAGAGTCGGGAGAACTTGGAAAGAAGTTTTGAGGAAAAGGGTAAGTTGTACGGGCGGCGCACGGTTTCTCTAAACCGTGCGTAGTTGGTCTTGGAGGCAGTAGCATCCGCACGGGCAGCGCACAGTTTGTCTAACTGTGTGGCCAAACCATGTGAGAAGGGTTTCCTAGTAAGTAGCTAATGCATGGTTAGCGCGCGGTTTGTCAAACTGTGCGAACTAATCATGCGGCCACTTAAATGAGTTCCTATAAAAGTGGATCTCACTTGTTTTTTCCTCTAAGTGCCTCATTTAAGCTCCTAATAATCCCTAACCTGGTATTTTGCTTCTCTTGAGGTCAAATAGGTTTCTCCCATCATTCTAGAAGTGATCCTAAGGCTTCTCTTGGAGAATCAAAGCCGAATTCTTGAGGTATGTGACCGTTCTTCTTCGTTCTTGATCGGTTTCTTAGATCTACTTAGATCTACTTCTTCTCTTCTCTTGGTTTCTTAGATCTATGACCTTTATGGGTATATCTAAGTGTGTGGATTCCAAATATTATGATATTTGGTCTTGATCTTGCTCGGAGAAGAGATCTAAGGCAGGTTTTTGGAGAATCGACCTGGGTTTCTTGAGCGTTCTTCGACCGTTGTGGTTTTCGTCAAAACCTTTGAGGTTGGAGGTTCACTCTCGAATCCTCCTGTTAGAAGTGATTGTATTAGATTAAAAAAATTTAATTTGAATGTATTTTATTGTGAAAATCATAGAATAAATCTTTTTTATTTATGATTTATGGTTTTGATGAGATTGTGAAAACCTGGTGAATTTTTGTGCAAAGTGATTTGTCTTGTTGATTTTAAAATATTGATTTTAAATTATGGATTTTCTGAAACTATACATGGTTTGATGAAAAATGATTTTTTAATAAAAAGGGTGTTTTATTTAAATGGTTTGATATTGAAATGAATTTGATGGATTTTTTTTCAATAAAAAGGGAGTTTTATTGAAATGATTTGGAATTGAAATGGTTAAGCATTGAAATGGTTTTAATTGGTTGAACACACTTGGTTTTTGACATTATGGTTGTGTGTGTTCAATGGTATTTGGGACAGATAAGGGTTAGGAGTCTCCCCCATTAGTTTTGGGATGGATAAGTGTTAGGAGTCTTCCCCATCAGTGTTGGGATGTATAACGGTTAGGGATCTCCCCCATCAAACATTTGTATTGCATTCGAGATGGATAAGGGTTAGGGGTCTCCCCCATCATTGTTGGGATGGATAATGGTTAGGGCACTCCCCCGTCAATAATTCATGTGAATTTGGGTTGGATAATGGTAAAAAGTCTCCCCCATAATGGTTGGGATGGATAAGGGTTAGGGATTCTCCCCTCTTCCAGGTAGCATGCATGGTTGGTTGCATGGGTTTGTGGAAATGGTTGGGTATGCCAAAAAGGGATATTGTGAAATGGTTCTAAAGCTTGTTTGGTTATTTTTATACAAAAATAACATGCTGTAAAATTGGTTTCAATTTCTCTTGGAATTCCTTTGGTTATGAATGGTTTTGGAAAATTGTTTATATTTAGTTATAAACTGCTTTTGAGAAAATGTTTTATATAAAATGTTTTTATATAAATGTGACTAACTCTTCTATCCTAGTGGCATGAGTAGGGAAGTCATTGGGGAAAACCTACTGAGTTTTATACTCACCCCTTATTTGGAATGTTGTCCCTTTTGAGATACTATAACGGGTTTGAGAGGTGGCATATCGGTTGGCATTACAACCACGGTTTAGTTCGATGCATAATGTGTTCCATGTATCTCAGTTGAAAAAGTATCAGCCTGATCCTGACCATGTGATCAAATGGGATCACGTTGACCTAGAGTCGGATGCTTCATTGATACATATCCTGGTAGGGATTGTGGATACGTAAGAGAAAGTCTTGTGTGGAAAAAGCATCAGTCTAGTGTGGGTTTTATGGTAGTATGTTCAGATTCAGGAAGAGACTTGGAAAGGTGAAAGGGAAATGAAAGAGAAATGGCCAGAACTCTTTCATCTGGTTGAAGGTTTTCTACTTTCCGAAGATGGAAAGACCAATAGTGGGGATAATTTAGTACCCCCAGTTTCTGGTATGTAACCCTTTCTTGATTCTTTTAATGGTTATAATTTTAAGGGTATCATATGGGAGAGTCGGGAAAACTTTGAAAGAAGTTCTGAGGAAAAAGGGGAAGTCGCACAGACGGTGCATGGTTTCTCTAAACCGTGCGGCCAAAACGTGCATAGTTGGTCTTGGAAGTATTAGCTTCCACACGGGAGGCACACGGTTTTTCTAACCATGTGGACAACCCGTCTGAGAAGGGTGGCTGAGGAAGTATCTAATGCACAGTTAGCGCACAATTTGTCAAACTGTGCGAATTAACTGTGCAGACACTTAAATGAGATCCTATAAAAGTGGATCTCACTCGTTTTTGCCTCTAAGTGCATAATTTAAGCTCTTAAGAGGCCCTAACTCAGGATTTTGCTTCTCCTAAGGTCAAAGAGGGTTCTACCATCATTCTGAAGGCTTCTCTTGGCGAATCTAATCCGGATTCTTAAGGTATGTGACTGTTCTTCTTCATTCTTGATCAGTTTCTTAGATCTACTTAGATCTACTTCTCCTATTCTCTCACTTTCTTAGATCTATGCCCATTATGGATAGATCTAAGTGTGTGGATGCCAAATATGATGATATTTGGTCTTGATATTTCTAGGAGAATAGATCTAAGGTGGGTTTTTAGAGAATCGACATGGGTTTCTTGAGAATTCTTCGATCGTTGTGGTTTTCGTCAAAACTTTTAAGGTGGGAGGCTTCAATATAGACTCCTCTTGTTATAATTGATTGTCTTAGATTAAAATTGGTTAATTTGGATGTATTTGATTGTGAAAAGAATAGAATAAATCTTCTTTAGTGATGATTTATGGTTTTGATGAGATTGTGAAAACCTGGTGAATTGTTGTGCGAAGTGATTTGGCTTATTGAATTTAAAATGTTGATTTTAAATTAAGAATTTTTTGAAACTATACATGGTTTGATGAAAAATTATTTTTCAATAAAAAGGGTGTTTTATTGAAATGGTTTGAGATTGAAATGACTTTGATGGATTTGGTTTTCAATAAAAAGGGAGTTTTATTGAAATGATTTGGAATTGAAATGGTTAAGCATTCAAATGGTTTGAATTAGTTGAACACACTTGGTTTTTGACATGATGGTTGTGTGTGTTCATGGGAATGTGAGGCGGATAAGGGTTAGGAGTCTCCCCCATCAGTGTTGGGATGGATAAGGGTTTGGAGTCTCCCCCAACAGTGTTGGGATGGATAAGGGTTAGGGCTCTCCCCATCAAACATTTGTATTGAATTCGGGACGAATAAGGGTTAGGGGTCTTCACCATCAATGTTGGGATGGATAAGGGTTAGGGATATCCCATGTCAATCATTCATGTGAATTTGGGTTGGATAAGGGTAATAAGTCTCCCCCATCATGGTTGGGATGGATAAGGGTTAGGGCTTCTCCCCTCTTCCAGGTAGCATGCATGGTTAGTTACATGGGTTTGTAAAAATGGTTGGGTATGCCAAAAAGGGATATTGTGAAATGGTTCTAAAGATTGTTTGGTTATTTTTCTGGAAAAATAACTTGCTTAAAAATTGGTTTCAATTTCTCTTGGAATGCCTTTGGTTATGAATGGTTTTGGAAACTTGTTTATATTTAGTTATAAACTGCTTTTGAGAAAATGTTTTATATAAAATGTTTTTATATAAATGTGGATAAATCTTATATCCTAGTGGCATGAGTAGGAATTTCATTGGGGAAAACCTACTGATTTTTATACACACCCATACTTTGGCACGTTGGTGCTTTTTCAGATATCGTATTTCGGGACACAGGTAAAGGTAAAGCATCTTATTGCTAGTGGCTTGTGGTGATGCTTGGGAGATGTTATGGAGCTTGGATCTTGTAGAGAATGGATTTGTAGTGTCTTTTTATAGTCTTGAGTTGTTCATCCGTTGTGTACTTTGATGCTTATCTTGGCCTTCTACTATTGTGTACTTTGATGTAGTTTGATATAAATGAAGTGTTTATTGGTCTTTCATTTTTTCATGCATCATATAGTGAATGTTTGGTTATGTTTGGTTTATGGGTTTATTTCTTAAAGGGTATATCGTCCCCCAAATTATATTTGAAACCCTTCGGCATTTATTGCCAGCCTTTGGCGTCTTGGGGGTGCCACTTAAGGCCTAGTAATGAATCGTTGTACTCTCAAGCAAATTAGAATTGGCGGGTCATTACAGTTTTCTTATGTTATAACATCGTCGAAGCTTCCCTTACAAGATTATAAGAATATTTTCAAAATAAATGTTTTATTTTATAATTATATGAATTTTAAATGATTTCAAAATATAAAGAGACATTTCTCTAAAAAAATGTTTTGATTTAATCTATGTCAACATCCTTTGATGGATTTTAAGCGTATTTGAAGTTGATTTATTATGATACAAAACTTCCATATTGTATTGAAGGTTTTGTGATATGTTTGACTTTGGATATGTTTTTACACCATTCATAGTTTATGGATAAAGTATTGAAATTTCGTATGCTAGTTTTAATACTAATGTTTATGTCGTGTTTAAACCTTTTCATATGAGGAATGCATTGGACTTAGTAAGTGATGGATGGAGCCCGCTATAGCTCCTCAATGCATTGGTAGATCTCATAAGACAAACTAGTGTCTTGGCATAAGGCTTTGACAAAATCTTATTTGTATTCTTGGCACAAGGCCTTGACTATGTGGTTATGAGGTCTGGCATTATGCATTCCATCATTATGAAAGTGGCTATTTGATATTTCATGTGATTATTTAACTAGTAGAATATCCATGTGAGTAAGTAAATGGCATTATTTTGATTTATATTTTCCATATCATGATGAATTTTAAGTTTAAAAGGCTTTTTTTAGTCTTATACATTGCCTTAAATGTTTATGCTTATTTATGAAAGTTTCCTCTATATTGTTAACCTTACTGAGCATCTCAGCTCACCCATTTCTATGTTTTATTTTTCCTAGGATGTGAATAAGTATATTATGAATAACCTATAGGGATAGTCTGTGGGATATGAATGTGGTTAATGAAGACAATGTTGTTGTAGTTTTTTATTTCATGATGTAATGTAAAACTTATGAATGTATCTAGTATTTCCAAGGCTACTAAACCGATCGGTCTTTCTGGACATGATTCATTGTATCATGCCAATGTTATGTAATAATGCACCAACTCTAGGTAACTGGGGTCGGGGAGTTACATGTATGTTTTTGTAATAAAGAGATATATATCAAGACCTTAATAATTTTAGTATGTATATAATAATGTATATATTTTAAATTTTAATTGTTTCTTTTAAATGATTTTGGGTTTGATTCAATTAAACAGAAATTGTATTTTCAGGTAATATTGTAATTCAATTAAGGGGTTTATTTTGATGAATTAATGGATTTTTGAAATAAATAGTATTTTAATAAAATATTATTACAAAGTAAGGATTATTAATTATAAATGGTCGTGTTATTTTTATGAATTGAAATGTACTTTTTATAAGGGTTCAAAATTTGTTATTGTCAAAAAACCCCAGCATTCTTCAATAAATATCGAATATTATTTTAAAAGTGAAAATGATAATATATAGAAAATTATTTATATAAAATGAATATTATTTTTGGAATCATAATTTTAAAATTATCAAATGGTGAATGTTTCATATTTTTCTGAGATAGTCGAATTTTCATGTAAAAATTAAATATCGTATAAATATAATGTGTGTTTTATGACATCATAATGAAAAAAATGATGTAATAAATAATATAATGGGTATTATCGGCCCAATATATATATTTACATTAAAATAATGTGATTTTAAGAAAATAATATTATTTTTATTATTCCCTTATCTATCCTCCAAAATGTAAAATATATTTTAGGATTTTAAATTCATTTCTTTAATAATGTGACTCACCTCCACATAAGAAAGGATAATATTTTAACATATTCGGCATTTTTACTAATAAAATAATGAAAATATCCCCTTTTTTGAAAAAACCATGGTCAAAAACCATGGTATGAATTGTGGTTTTTAATATTTAATTATATATATTCCAAAACCTAAATTTGTGAAATATTATAGAATTCCCCTCTCATTTCCTATATAAACCCACCCAAGACCCCACTCTTGTTCACTCAAAAAACATGAATCACATACTTAATCTATCCTACCCTATCTAGAATCCTCCCAATTCACCCCAATATCTCAGTAATCCCTTCTTTACATTTTTTAATCTACACACTCAAGTAAGGGTTCCTTCCTTTCTCGTTTTTATCCAAGTGTCCTTATATTATTAAACCCTTTTATTTTCAATTAAAAATGATGGGGTATGTTTTTGAGACTCCCCCATAATTCCCTTATTATGTTTGAATGATTAGATACCCCTTTATATCTCATTAATCCCTCCCATATACACTTGTTACCATGTCAAAATTTTGTAAGAGTTATTCCATTCCTACTATTTATTCAAGTTTCTTTATTATGTTACACCTTCTATTTCCAAATTCCCTTTGTTAGGACCTGTATTTATATGACCCTATTACTTTAAATTTTAATTATTTATGATGAGATACCCCTTTATCTCCCATCAACCATTTTTATTGATTTTTACGTCATGCAGTTAGGTTTCCAAAATAGCACTATGAATTTCCATTCCAAAACAATTATGTGGTGAATACCATAACCATTAACTTTAAATGGTGTTCAATTTTATGCACATATACATTTTTATTTAGTAATTACAGGTATTTATTCCAAACTCCTTTATTTTGGGATAAATTATGATGATGAATGAATCTATGTTTTATGATTTATGTGGAACTCTTAAGCATCAGAATGAAATGAAAGTGATGGGTGTGCCTGAAATTATATAGAACTACAAAGCATTTTTTAATGTTTAGTATCATGATAAATCATGTTCGGATAGTATTTTACCTGATTAAATTATGGTACATTGTCCACTAAGATGTCTTTCCAGTTTATCATTTACTTATGATGTAGAGTTTTAAGTTATTTCCATATTTACATGTTATGGATATCATGTTTTATGATTCATGTTCCTTTATGACTCATTGATATGCCTTGCCTAACCTGTATTATTATCTTCATTTTATGCCATGTTTACTCCCTTACTGGGATTTTTAGATCACCCATTTCTTATGTATTTTCCCTAGGATATCCCATGCAGTTTTAAGCTTGATAATGTTAAATAAGTTTTCAATAATGATATTGTTTTTCATTTTTAAAGTTGTAATGAAATGTACCTAATTCCAAAAGACACTAGAAATTTAGATATTTTGAGAATTATTATGTGTAATTTTATGTAATTAAATCATGTATTAATTTAAAAAGAATAATAGGTTTGTCATAGAATTGGTGCTCAAAAATTCATGACAGTACTAGAAAAACTGTCTTAAGTTATGAATAATAACTTGAATCATATATAATTCACTCCTTATCTAAAGAAATATCAAGTCATGGTCAAATACTTTATATGAAAAATTCCTATTATCTTTAGTGGATCTTCTGATTCCTTATCCTAGAAAAATGGATTAACTCTATTGAGAATATATTCTTTGTCCTTTAATTCATAGAATAAAATAAAGTTATACTGGTGGTCTATCATTTTGATGGAAAATCTAATCAGTCGTGGAAACTGATCAAAATCACAAAGTACAAGGATAAAATTGATTCTATGGTATGGGATTAATTAAATAAAATATTTTTCATTAATTTTTTTCCATAACCTCTCTATTTTAATTTGGAAATGGAGTCCCTTAGGCTAAATAAAAAGGAATATGGGTCTATCAAGGCGTATAAGGCAAACATTACAAGGCTTGCACGATATGCCTCTGGATTTTCCATGAACACCGAAAGAAAGTGTATTTATTCTTTAGTGGACTAAAGTTGACTTTATAATAATCTTGTAAATTTTAGTCTTTGATAACTATGAGTAGATTTTTCATTGTTACCTTAAGGTTGAAATGGAGATCAAAGACTCTCAGTGGTCCCATGGTCCTAGAGAAAAAAAGTGGAAAATTGAGTTTAATATGGGAGGATCAAAAGATAAATTTCATGATGAAAAGAAAACCCAACATAATTCATGTCAAAAGTTTTTGAGGAAGTATCCTGAAAACTACCTAAGGGGAACTATGAGATGTTTCAAATGTTTAAGAGAGGGGAATCTAGATAATAATTTCTGAAGGGATATAAATAATCCCACAAATGTGGATGAATAAAGGAAGGTTCAGATCAAAACTCAACCTATAGTGTAGTGTTTCAACAACAAGTAATATGGGAATTATAAAATTCATTTCCCTAAACCATGGGTTTTTTGATTCAATCAACAACAACAACTTATAGGGAAATAAGGAAGGGAATATTCTATCACTACTGCTGACACTACTACAAAAATGGTATTTAATATCATGATAATTATCCTTTATCAGTGCTAAAAAAGTGATGATAATTTGATCACGCTTAAAGGCTCGTATCTTTTATCAGCGCTAAAAAAGTAATGATAAAGGCCTTATTGATAAATGGTATATAAAAAAACGATGCACATAGCCACTTTTATCAGCACTTCCCACCCACCCAACCCTTTATCAGTGCTTCATCCCCCCCCACACACACACACACAAGCCCTTGCCTCTATTGTGTTTCGAACCCTAGACCTCCAGCATATAGAGAAAATACATTTCCACTCCCCTAAACTATTTTTTTCACATTTTATGATATCTCAATATATTTCATTATATTTTATTATATTTTTTATCCATATATTTATATATATGTGTATATATATGTTTATATATTAATAAATATATGTTATATGTAAATATTTTTAATTTTTTATTAATTAAATTAAATTTTTCATGTGTGAATATAAAAAAAATATGTATATATTGTTAAAAAATTAGGGTATTCTGACTAAAAACTTGGTTTTGGATGAAGTTTGGGCCTTTTGACCTCAAAAAATGTGACAGTGGTTTACCTCTGTCACTAAGGGCATATAGCTCGTCACAAGATTTGATTTAATATGGATATAGCACAAACAGACACCCAAATTAAAAGTTATGGTCGTTTGAAGTTTGAGTTTCATTTTCAACTTATTTTAGATCTTTTATTAATTTTTTTAATTTTTTTATCTTCAAAATGATATTAAATGACTATTACTTAGTAATAATAAGAAAGTTATTACTTAAAAATATTTTTTTAATTATATTATAAGTTATTTACACTAAATTTATTATATTTTAATTTTAAATGCCAATTTACCTTATCTAAAACATATTTAAAAATATATATTATATTTATATCAATATAAATATATTTATATATTAATATATTATTTTTAATGGAATATAATTTTTTTAAGCATACTTTTATCACAGATTGTAAAAGGGCACTGATAAAGGCCCCACTTTAACAGTGCTTTTTAGCGTAGTTAAAGACACCCTTTAATGGTGTTAAAAAACATTATTAAAAACTCCCTTTAATGGCACTTTTTTAGTGCTCACAAAGGGATTCTTTAACAGTGTTTTTAACTAGAGATGTTAAATCCCTTGCACTAGATAAACCCGGTTTTGTAGTTGTGTGAGGTGGAAACTAAAAATGATGTGGTGACAGGTACAGTGGTTATTCATTCTAGAATAGTGAACATACTATTTGATTATAGTTCTATGCATTATTTTATATCTTGCAAGTTTAGTAGAACTATTCAAACACCACCTCAGAATGTGGAGCTCAAGTTATCTGTGAGAATATAAAATGAGGAAATTATTGCATCTAATGTATATAACTCCTCCCTGGTTAATGTTTGTGGATTTAACCTTTTATGAAATATTTTATTCCTTACTATGGTGGGGTTTGATGCTATTTTGGGCATGAATTTTATACCTTTATACAAATCCAACATCAACTACTGGGAAAGGGTGATCACTCATCACATCCCAATGAGTCCCCTAATTCTATATAAGTGTAAGGATGACAATTAATCTTCTTTAGAGTCATCATCTCAAGTGTGGATATTATTTCCTTATTAGTATTCATATCTAGCTCAAATAATTGAGAAAAAGGAGAGAATCATGCTTGAATACATTCCCATTGTGAGGAACTACACTGATTTGTTCAACAAAGAATTTCCTAGTCTTCCTCCTGACATAGAGGTTAAGTTTTCAATAAAACAATTTATGGATCTATGCCTATATCAAAGACACATTATATAATGGATACCAATGTGTTGGAGGTACTAAAAAGTAGTTATAATGGAATCTAGACAAGGGTTTAATATGCCTGAGTGCATCACTATGGGGTGAGCCAATCATCCTTGTCAAAAAGAATAATGGATCAATGTGCCTTTTCATTGATTATTGTGAGCTCAATAAAATCATGATAAAGAATAAGTATCCCATACCATGGATAGATAACTTATTCAATCAGCTACTTGGGGCTAATTATTTCTCTAAGGTGGACCTTCGGTTGGGATATCACTAATTAAAGGTAAGGAAGGAAGATATTCCCAAGACTGCCTTTCGAATGAGGTATAAACACTATGAGTTCATAGTGATGCCCTTTGGACTCAGTAATTCTATAGAAAATTTCATGGACTTAATGAATAGATTATTTAGAGATTACCTCAACATATTTATGGTAGTTTTTATCAATGATATTATGATATAGTTCAAAAGTAAGTAAGAGCATCAAAAGAATTTGAATATTGTGCTAAAGACTTTGCAAAGGGAGAAAATTTATGAAAATTATTGAAAATGTTAGTTATGGATGGAGGAATTATCATTATTGGGGAAAGTTATCACCAGCAAAGAAATATCTATGGACCCTTCAAAGGCAAAGGTAATTGAAGAGTGGACCAGACCAGTATATATATTGGAGATCCACAGTTTCCTTGGTCTTGTTGGGTATTACCAAAAAAATTGAAGAAATTATCATGATTTGAAAACCCATTAACCAAGCTGGCTCGGAAGGGATTAAAGTTTGTCTGGAGTATTGAATATAAATACTACTTAAAAGAGTCAAAAAAGAGGCTTCTCACTACACTCGTACTCCCACTTTTTACAATCGGGGAACTCTTTGTGGTATAAAACAATGCTTTAAATAAGGGACTAGGTTGTATATTAATGAAAAATGAAAAAAGGATAGCCCATGCCTCAAGGAAGTTGGAAATTCATGAGAAAAACTATCCCCCCTCATGATCTAGAGTTTGCGGTTGTGATCATCACATTAAAAATCTAGCATCATTATCTCTGTGGGGATAATTTTGAGATATATACTAATTATAAGAGCCTCAAATATGTATTCACATAAAAGAATCTTAATATGAACCAGCGAAGATGGTGAGAGCTTATAAAGGATTTTGACTGCTCAATCCACTACTATCATGGTAAGGAAAATAAAGTGGTAGATTCTTTAAGTAGAAAGGATCCTCCAACATTATCAATGATGAAAATTGAGAAGGATCCAATATTATTAGGTTTGAAAATGATGTACATAGGAATAATTAAGGAATGAACATCATTAACACTCTCTTAAATGATTTCTCAACCATCCCTCATGGAGAAAATAAAGGATGATCAATTAAATGATGTGGAAATTTAGAAAAACGTAAAATCTATCAGAAATGGGAAATCCATAAAGTTAAAAATTGATTAGGAATGATTTGTAATATTTGGTTCACAATTATGTGTACCATAAAATCAAGAGAAGAAGAAATATATTCTAAATAATTCACATAGCTCAACCTTCTCTATTCACTCAGGGAGCACAACGATCAATCGAGATCTCCAAAAGCACTATTGGTGAGACAATATGAAGTATAAGATCATTTAATTTACATCAAAGTAGCTAATATGTTAGCAAGTAAAGGATGAAATTAAAAATTATAAATGGATGATGAAACCATTACTCATACAAACATGGAAATTTGGAAACATCACCATGGAACTTTTCACTCAGTATCCAAATATATCCAGATGAAATAATGTTATATGGGTCTTTATGGATCTTCTTACAAAGACAACTCAATTTATTACAATTCTATAGGACTTCTCACTTGATCAACTTGCATGGATATATTTCAGAAAAGTGGTGAGGCTTCATGAAGTACCATTATTGATTATATTTGATCATGATCATAGATTTACCTCCAATTTCTGGAAAAGTCTCCAACATGCTCTAAACATTGAGATGAACTTCAGTACACCTTATCATCCTCCAACTAATGGTCAGTCTAAGTAGACTATCCAAACACTGTAATTCATGTTGACAGAATTTTCTATGGACTTCAAAAGAGGATGGGACCAACATATGTCTCTGGTCGATTTACCATACAATAATAGTTTCCTTTCAAGCATTAAAATGGATCCATATGAATCCATTTATAGGAAAAGATGCAGAACACTATAATTTTGTGACGAAGTCAGTGAATGTAAGTTACTACGACCAGAAATGTTCAATGAAATGGTAGAAAAGGTGAAAAACATTATGCAGCACATCAAGATAGCCCAAAGTTGACAGAATAGCTATGTAGACAGTCATTAATGGGACCTAGAATTTGATGTTGGAGACATGTTATTCCTCTGTATATCTCTATAGAATAGGATCATGGGATTTGAGAAGAAAGGAAAGATGAGTCTCAAGTTCATTGGACCAATAAAGATTATTGATCGTTTCAGAGTTGGTGCCTATCGACTGGCACTTTCACTTAACATGTCTCAAGTACAAGATGTATTCCACATATCCCTCTCAAGTAAGTACATACCAGATCCTTCACTTGTACTGAATTTGAAGGTGGTACAACTGGAGAATGACCTCTCATATAAAGAGAATTTGTTGAAGATCTTGGACCGTAGAGATAAAGTTTCATGCAACAAGACTACTAACCTAGTCAAAGTAATATGGTAGAACTATAAGTACGAAGAGGCGACATGGGAACTAGATGAATCAATGAAGGAGAAGTACCCCTACCTGTTTCCACCTTAGTATGTATTTTTGAGGGGGAAATCTCATAAGGGGGAAGAATTTAACAACCCAGAATTTTATCAATGAAAATTCCCTTCTTAAAAATATTTCATATAGTATAAATCACATAAAATCACATAGATAACACAATACAAACTTTATAAATGAATAATGAATAAAATAATAGGTATTTCCATAAATTAAGGAACCTATACCAATGGAATATTGTCGTGACTATTGAAATAGTAATATGACCAATACGAATAGCAATTTGTCCAATAGAATAGTAACCTCACCTATGAAAGTATAAATAAAATTTAGGAATCTTCTAAATGAAAAATGATATATTTATATCTTTTCATATGTAAATAAATGTTTTAAAAATGAAAAATTAAGTGTTGGTATTTTTGTAAAACGTAAATTTTTATTTACAATTTTATAATTAATATAATGATTTAACATTAAATTTATTTTTAGAAAATATATTAATAAATCAATATTTTGTTGTCTTGTTATTATAAGATAATTTTATGAGACCTTAATTAACTTTTCAAACTGTCATAAAATCAGTTATAATATGAAAATCAGTATTTTACGAATAAATGATTATTTTAATTTAAAATTAAATTTATCATATTCAAGAATTTTTTTCCATAAAATGGAGTCCATTTTTTGATATCTACACATTTAAAAATTGTTGAGGTGAGTTTTGAATTTTTCTAGAATAGTAGTTTTTTGTGAATAGTGAAATACAATAATTTACGATATTTAATATTTTAAGCCAAATACATGAATTTTTAAGTCATGGATGATGTAAGAACCCATTATTTCAAACTCACATGTAGCAGTTAATATACAGTCATAATAATCACTATTGATAGTCTTGAACCAAAATAGTAAACTAAGGAAGAAAATAATCAAAACCACCCCTCTCCTCTGACTATAAATACCACCCCTCACCACCTCTTATCCATACACCTTCTATAAGAACCTGGATCTTCTTTTCAGGTATGTTTTTCCTTTTTCTAGAGTTTTTGAGAAAAGAGGAGTTTCTGGAAATTTTTGAAGTATATGTCATGTACTTCATTGCCAGAGAAGGTCGTGCGCTAGCCATGTCATGGCCACACACACGGTCATGTGAGGTGACATGGAGGCTGCTTAAAGAAGAATACATAAATAGTAAGTACACGTCGTGTACTCTAAAAGTACACGACGTGTATTTTGTTTTTTTTTCATTAAACGCACTGGGGTCGTGTATGATGGACAGAACCATCTTATTTTAGGTTTCGTTCATCCGCTATAAACAGTACGGCAGCGGATCTTCGACAAACCCCTGAGCCTCTGTCCGTACTCTGAATCGAACTCTGTCAGTTACATCATAATCACACCGGTGAGTTCTCTCTTCTCCTAGAGCATCGTTTTCCAATTTCTCCTCATTTTTGAGTTATCGTGGGTTGAGTTTTTTGTGAATTTTCTTAGATCTATGGTGTTCTAAGATGATTCAAGCCTCGTGGTTCAAGTATATTGATCTCATAACCCCAAGGTAGGTGGTTTGTTCCTATCTATAGAAATTATTTTAGTATTATGTGCAAATTCCACCAATACCCTTGAACGGGGTATTACATGTTTACTATTTTTTCCCTCTTGATTTCTTTCTTTTCTTGTATGCCTGAGTAGAGGTTATTTTTTGTGAATAGGGTAATTTTTTGTGCTTTGGATGTATTTCCCATGCATGTTTTTCCTGTATTTGACATTTGGACCTATTTTTCATTTGTGGCTGTTGTTTCCTTCTCCATTCCTATTATTATAGGATGGTGTGCCTGTTGCTCTGATATGTTGTTATGTTGTAGAATGATATCCAAGTAGTCCTTGAGGTTCACTTTGGCCGTTACGTGTGCTATACTAGCTTGACTTACACAGGGACATGAGAACCTGGTGTATAGACCATAGGGAGAATTGACGTTGAGGGCTTCTCCAGAGTGTCTTTATAATTATACGATGCGAGACCACATGGGGAATTGACGTTGAGTGATTACCCAGAGTGTTTTTAGTTCCACGATGTGGGCTACAGGGGGAACTTACATTGACTGCTTCCCCATAGCGCCTTTAGTACGATACAAGACTATAGGGGGAATTTACGGTGAGTGCTTCCCCAGAGAGTCTATACTTTAGCTGAACTAGAGGGGTGAGACTGTGTGTGCTGCCTTAAGGGTTGCTTATACTGGATAGGTAGGACATGAGGGGATAGGTTGTGGGTACTTCCCAGAGGGTTACCTATTGTGTTATCTGTTTTTTTGTTGCATTTTGTGTGGTGTTTTGAATGCTTAAACTGAGGATTGTTTACTACTTAGTGCTTCCTTGTTTACTGTTTTCTGTACTTTTACCTGCCATATATTCACTGACTGTTAGGCATAGATCTTGTGGTGGTTGCCTAATGGGATTTAGTCTCACACCCTATTTGGGTTATGCTTTTGTTCCCAAATAGATTATATTGCTACAGGTATAGAAAAGGTCTAGCTCCCTTCGACTTTAGGTACTTGATTGCATTGGAGCTGGAGAGGATGGGACTAAGTCGAGGCTTGCGATGGTGAGGAGTTTCTCATCTGTTTTTCTTTTGTACTTTGGTTTAGTACTATATTCAGCATTTTTAATGTTTGGATACTTTCCTAAAAATATATGTGTCGTGTATCATTTATATATATTTTGCTCTAGTTGTTTCTTTACCAGTCTTCCGTTGTTTACTATTGTTAGATATTTACTACTTCTGTTATTGTATTTGTTTCTCTTCTACTGTGTTACTCTACCAATGTGGGCATAGTTTCCCCACTATCATGCCCAAGGCCCTTGCTGCTAGTCAGAAGCCTCTGGCATTCGGAGAAATGCGCTTGAGGACATGTAACCAACCGGGTACGGGGTGCCTCTGGGTGGCTTCTATAAATGGGACATTACAAAGTGGTGTCAGAGTAGTTCTTTTCTCTGGATTTTCTGTTTGGAGCCTATAGCTGGGGATAGGATGGAATAGGTACTTGGTAATAAGTTGTGCCCGGGAGTAGCTAACCCGTGTATGGGGAAAATCCAATCTACCTCATTATTTCAATTTTTCTGGTTTTGCAATTTTACGGTTGATTTTATTTTCACCATTGGTTGATTCACATGTTTTTTTGTTGTTACCGTTGATGTTATTGAGGGTCTATTTTTGTCGCAACCCGATGAGATGAGGGTGTTCCATCTCATGCATCATATAGGTGCTTTTTATAAATCGCATGCCATGCATTTTTTCCATTCCATCAAGTATGGATTAGAGATTGCATGTTGTTGTGATAGATGTTGTGTAGAATATGCATGCTATTGTGATAGATGCCTTGATAGAAATACCTGATGTTTGATAGGGAATTGTGTGTAAGGTTTTGTTGAATGAATGCTAAACTTTGGTTCCTGAGGTGTTATGGGCCCTCATGGACAGGAATTTGGTGGATCATTACACTGTTACTCTTGTTTATAACATGTATAAGATGCCAAACTCTGATTCATGGGGAGTATGGGCCCTCACGGATCAGAATTTGGCACTTTCAATGATTATTTTAGTGTTTTCTAGGTTCTGGAGTAGTTTCTGAGGCTTAATATCTAGAAAAAACCAGAATACACGCTGTGTAATGTTAAGTACACACCATGTGTTCTTCTGTTTAGGAAGAAACAATTTTTATTAAGTACATGTCGTGTACTTTATGTACACGCCATGTAGTCTCTGACCGTTTCATAGGCCGTGTGGGAAGAGATAGGGGATGGGAAAAGTCTGGTGTAAACAAGTTTTGCTCCCCTTGAACATGTCGTGTAGTATAATCCTAGGAACCCGGCCGTGTATCTAACAACATGGGTCGGTGGATTCCCTTCTTATACACACCGTGCTCTCCTTGAACATGCCGTGTAGTCTGACCCAGGTACCCGGCTGTGTCACGAACAACATGGGTCAGTGTTATCCTTTCACGTACACATTGTGTCTGTCTGGAACATGTCGTGTAGTTTGAGTCATGTGTATGACCATGTCACTAACAACACGGTCCAGGTGAATCTTGTCCAGTACACATTGTGTCTACCTTGAACATGTTGTGTAGTCTTGTTTTAGGAGATTAGTTTGGATTAACCATGTAGAAGGACAGGGGCAAGGGAAGAGGATTCAAGTACATGCCGTGTGTTTTGATAACACATCGTGTGTTTAGGGTGTTACACGAACAGTTTAGTCAAAAGTACACACCCATGTGAATGGCTTCAGGGAACACGCCATGTAGGTAGTGTACATTCCGTGTGGTCATGTTTTGTAAAACTTGAATGTTTTTTCCTCTTGTTCTCTTCTTACACTCCTTGTTTTCAATCCTTGATAATTATGATCTAAGGTGTGCACTTGACCTTGCAGAGTCATGCCATCGAGACATCCTCCAGTTTTACGCCAGTTTCCAGGCGGTGATCAGACATCAGACACGGATGATTACGTAATACCTATAGATCCTCCTATTGTGCCAGTCTTGGCACCATCAATTATACATGTTACTGGCACTAATGCACAGTTCAGGGAAGGCTTCATGAGGATGATGCAGACTTTTCAGGGAGTGCCGCCTCCTGCCCCATCGATGGCTGATTTGATGCAGGTCTTCCAGCAGCAGCATCCTCCTACCTTCTCAGGGGAAAAAGGACCTCAGGCTCTAGATTCATGGATCAAATCCATGCTGATGATCTTTTAGCATCTGGATATTCCTCCAGAGAGGAGAGTCAAGATCGCTACCTATATGCTACGGGATTCTTCCAAGAGATGGTGGGATGTGATCTCACAGGTGGGTCATCAGCAGGTTATGGATTGGGAGGATTTCCAGTAAATATTCTATGACTAATTCTACCTAGAGACCCTGAGAGATAACTGAGTCTAGGATTTTATGAGCCTTGAGTAGGGTACCCTATCAGTTATGGATTACTCCTCTCGTTTCACCGAGATTCAGCATTTCACACCCTTCCTGGGATAAGATGGGTTATTTCTATCAAGGAAGTTTGAGGATAGCCTCAGACAGGATATCCTCTCTCAAGTGAATATCTTTAGGTTGACTTCCATTGCTTCCATTGTCAACCAGGCACTGATCACGGAGTAGAATCTGAGGGAATCAAGGGTTGTGAGCTAGGGAGGCTCGACATCCAGAGTTAGTGCTCCGCCAGCTGATAGTCAGAAGCGCCGCAGGGAGACTACATGGGGAGATACGAGGCAGCGAGACACATATTTAGGTAGCCAGGTGGTATTATACCAGTTTGTAAGGGCTGAGAATACGAGGCCGCAGGGCCAGAAAGACCCAGTGCAGTGCCGATCTTGTGGCAAACTCAGACACCTTCAGCGTTTCTGTCAGATATTTTCACCAGCAGCTGGTGAAAGGGGTTCATTTATGACTCCTCATATAGGAGCAACGCTGCCAGTTTATCACCATTATGGTAATTGGAGTTATTCCTGCCGTTCAGGATAATGTGGAGGTCATGGTCGTGGTGGTCAGTCACCATGCCACCAGTGATAGCAGGGTGGATCATCTCAGAGTAGTCAGGCAGGGTTATAGGGCCATGGAGTTGGCCAGACTTTTGTAGTGGAGCAGACCCATCATGAGAAAGATCTCTTCCCCTCTACAGTTTGAGGTACGATCCTAGTTGCCTCAGTTTTATCTTCAGTTCTTTTTTATACTGGTGCTACTCATAGCTTTATATCAGTCACTACTGTGGAAATCCTTGGGCTCTATATCTTTTCTTCTGACGATGTTTTGACACTAGACACTCCACTGGGGAAAAGAACATCTGGTGTACATTAGTGCAAGGAGTTCCCTCTTGAGGTTGGTGGGTGTCACTTCCTTTGGGATCTTTATGTTCTAGAGATGACAAGCTACAATTTTATTCTTAGAATGGACTGGAAAGTTCCCTTTCAGGCATTCGTTGACTGTTATCACTGAAGGGTGAGTTTCATATCACCATAGGGTGGATCTTTTCTTCATAATGGTGAGTGGGATGTCCAGGCGAGTAGAGCGGGTCCAGAGCATCCTGGGTTGGGAGCAGTTACAGCCCAGATTTCTAGTCTTTATTTGGATGGCTAGGTAAATTCACAGTTAGAATTTCCTCCAGTGGTGGATCATTTAAGAGATGTCTTTCCAGAGGACTTTTCAGGTTTTCCTCTGGAGCGTGAGGTATAAATTTCTATTGAACTTGTGCTAGGGGAGGCACCATTGTCCATTCCTCCTTATAGGATGGCTACAACAGAGTTGCAGGAGCTCAAGAAATAGTTGGAGGAGTTGCAAGCCAAGGGTTTCATCTAGCCCAGTACTTCTCCTTGGGGTTTATCTGTCTTGTTTTCGAAGAAGGAAGACGGTACCCTTAGGCTTTGTGTAGATTATCAGAAGCTGAACCAGTTGAAGGTCAAGAACCAATATCCCTTGCCTAGGATTGATGATCTCTTTGATCAGCTTCGAGGAGCCCGGGTGTTCTCAAAGATCTACTTGAGGTCCAGTTATCATCAGTTTCATGTTAGACCATATAATATACCTATCACAGCCTTCTGGAGTAGGTATGGTCTATAAGAGTATATAGTTATGTCATTCAGTCTCATGAATGTGCCTGCAGTTTTCATGTCACTGATGAACCGAGTGTTCCATCCAAACTTGGATTCCTTCGTGGTTATTTTTGTTGATGATATCTTGGTGTAATCTCACACTTGACATGACCATGATACCCATCTTGAGATCGTTTTGAGTATACTGAGGGAGCATTAGTTATATGATAAGATCTCAAAATTCCACTTTTGGATGAACCATATTCACTTCTTGGGTCACATTATTTCAGAGACAAGAGTATCAGTAGACCCAGAGAAAGTGAGAGTTTTAGTTTCCTGGGAGCAGCCAAAGAACGTCTTTGAGGTGAGGAGTTTTCTAGGGCTATCTGGATACTACAAATGTTTCATACAGAACTTTTCATGCTTAGCAGCACCACTGATAGGTCTGACCAAGAAGGGTACGAAGTTATTATGGTTATATTCTTGTGAGTTACTCTTTCAGGAGCTAAAATGGAGGTTGACTTCAGCACTGATACTAGTCTTTCCAGATTCGGGAAAGATCTATACAGTTTATTGAGATACATCAGGTATCGGTCTAGGACTTTTTTAATGCAAGGAGATGGAGTCGTTGCGTATGGGTCTCGGAAGTTGAATCCACATGAGAGGAATTACCCAACACACGATCTAGAGTTAGCATCTGTTGTTCATGCCCTACGCTGTTGGAGACATTATCTTCTAGGAGAGCACTTTTTGGTTTTCACCGACCACAAGAGTATCAAGTACATCTTCACTCAGCTTGATCTAAATTTGAGATAGATAAGGTGGGTTGAGTGCCTTTAGTCTTTTGACTTTGATCTTGCCTACACACCGGGAAAAGGAAACATTGTGGCTGATGCGTTGAGTAGGAGGAATCAGATATAGGCAGTTCAGGAGGCCAGCAATGAGTGGCAGCTTATGGCTCTATTCTCTGAGATGCATTTGGAGGTGCACGATAGATAGGCGCAGACTTTTTTATCTTCTATAGATGTTACCTCTACCCATATTGATTGAGTATGAATGAGGTAGCTATCAGATTCTGAAGGCCTAGTCCTACAGGAAAGCGTGTCAGGAAAGGATCATATTCCTAGGTGGACCATAGGCAAGGATGAGATCTTTACTTCCAGGGGTGTGTATGGGTGCCAACAGATATATGTGAGGATTTGATGTGGTACTTTCATTCCTCATTTTGGGCATTTCATCCGGGCATCACCAAGATGTATCGTGATCTACACCATCATTATAGGTGGCCAGGTCGGAAGAGGGATGTTACTGGTTTCATCTTGAGGTGTTCCACTTGTCAACAGGTGAAGGAGGAGCATCAACGACCAGCAGGTATTTTACAGTAGTTACCTATTCTTGAGTAGAAGTGGAACGACATCGTGATGGATTTCATGATAGGGTTGTCATGGTATCCTCGAGGGAATGAAGTAGTTTGGGTTTTCATAGACAGACTTACGAAGGTTACTCATTTCTTGCTGATCAAGGAGACCTTAAGTGTTGATGAGCTAGGACGATTGTACATCTGTGAGATTGTACGTCTTCATGGGGTTCCACACGCCATTGTTTCAGACAAGGATGCATGTTTTACTTCTTGGGCCTGGAAGGGGCTTCAGAAGGCTTTGGGTACACAGGTACTTTGGAGTATATCTTACTACCCCGAGACAGATGGCCAGTCCGAGCGTACGATTCAGGTGCTTGAGGACATGCTCCGAGCTTGCATTCTGAATATTGGAGGTTCTTGGGAGAATCATATACCTCTTGTGTAGTTTTCCTACAATAATAGTTTCCAAGAGACTATTCAGATGGAACCATATGAAGCTTTGTACGGTAGGTCATTCTGATCACCCTTATGTTGGCTGGAGGTAGGAGAGGTAGCTTTGCTGGGACCTCGTCATGTTCTGGAGACCATAGAGAAGATAGAGTTGATTCGGAATAGGATGGATACAACACAGTCTTGTCAGAAGTCTTATGATGATCAGCAGAGACGACCTTTGGAGTTCGAGGTCGGGGATCAGGTTTTTCTGCGTGTCACACCGAGGTTGGGACATAAGAGGATTAGAAGACAGGGTAATCTTTCACCGTGGTACGTCAGGCCGTTTGAAGTGTTGGAGAGAGTTAGTCTAGTTGCCTATCGGTTGCAGTTACCTCATAGGTACCGATATATGCACAACTTCGTCCACGTTTCTCAGCTTCGACATTACTTTTCAGACCTATCTCTTGCCTTCCAACTTGAGGATGTTGAGTTGGAGGTGGATGAAACTTTCGAGGAACATCCTATCTGAATTTTTTATCATAGTAAAAAGGCTCTCCATGGCTGGTCTGTTCCTCTGGTATGAGTGTTATGGTAGCATGGGCGGCTGCAGGACGAGACTTGGGAGAGGGAGGCCGACTTACGATCACAGTGGTCGGAGTTGTTCTGGGTTTCTTCTTCTACATCGCGCTAGGGAAATTCAGGGATGAATTTATTTAAGGGGTTAAGTTTACAAGAACCTGGATCTTATTTTTAGGTATGTTTTTCCTTTTTCTGGAGTTTTTGAGAAAAGAGGGGGTTTTGGAAATTTTAGAAGTACATGTCGTGTACTTCGTTGCCGCAGGAGGCCGTGTGCTGGCCATGTCATGGCCACCCACACGATCGAGTGGGTGATGTGGAGGCCACCTAAAGTAGAGTACGGAAACAGTAAGTACATGTCGTTTAATCTAAAAGTACACACCGTTTATTTTGTTTTTTTCATTAAAGACACCGGGGTCGCGTCTGATGGACAGAACCATCTTCTTTTAGGTTTCGTTCATCTGCAAGAAACCATACGACCGCAGATCTTCAACGAACCCCCAAGCCTTCATCCGTCCTCCGAATCAAACTATGTCAGTTGTGTTGGAATCGCATCGGTGAGTTCTCTCTTCTCATACAGCATAATTTTCCAATTTCTCTTCTTTTTTGAGTTATCAGGGGTTGATCGTTTTGTGTGTTTTCTTATATCTATGGTGTTCTAAGATGATTCAAGCCTCATGGTTCAAGTATATTGATCTCCTAACCCTGAGGTAGGTTGTTTTTGCCTTTCTATAGAAATAATTTGAGTATTATGTGAAAATTCCACCAATACCCTTGAACGGGATATTGCGTGTTTAATGTTTTACCCCTATTGATTCCCTTCTTTTCTTATATGCCTAATTAGAGGTTATTGTTTGTGAAAAGGGTAATTTTTTGTGCTTTGGATGTATTTCCCATGCATGTTTTTCCTGTATTTGACCTTTGGGTCTATTTTTCCTATGTGGCTATTGTTTCCTTCTCCATGCCTAGTATTATAGGATGGTGTGCATATTACTTTGATATGATGTTATGTTGTAGAATGATAGCCAAGTAGTCCTTGAGATTCACTTTGTTCATTACGCGTGCTATACTTTCTTGACTTACATAGGGTCGTGAGAACCAGGTGTATAGACCATAGGGAGAATTAACGTTGAGGGATTATAAAGAGTATCTCTATAATTATACGATGCGATACCATAGGGGGAATTGACATTGAGTGCTTCCCCAGGGTGTTTGTAGTTCCATGACGTGGGCCATAGGGGGAATTGACATTGAGTGCTTCCCTAGAGCGCCTTTAGTACGATACGAGACTATAGGGGGAATTGGCGGTGAGTGATTCCCCAGAGAGTCTATACTTTAGCTGAACCATAGGGGTGATACTATGTGTGCTACCAAGAGGGTTTCTTATACTGGATAGGTAGGACCTAAGGGGATAGTATGTGGGTACTTCCCAGAGAGTTACCTATTGAGTTATCTGTTTTTCTTTTGCATGTTGTTTGGTGTTTTGAATGCTTAAACTAAGGATTTTTTACGGCTTAGTGCTTCCTTGTTTACTGTTTTCTGTACTTTTACCTGCCATATATTCACTGACTATTTGGCACAAATCTTGTGGTGGTTTCTTACTAGGATTTAGTCTCACACCCTATTTGGGTCATGCTTTTAGGCCCAAACAAATTATATTGCTACAGGTATAGACAAGGGCAAGCGCCCTTCGACTTCAGGTACTTGATTGCATTGGAGCTGGAGAGCATGGGACCAAGCCGAGGCTTGCGATGCTGAGGAGTTGCTCATCTGTTTTTCTTTTGTACTTTGGTTTAGTACTGTATTCAGAATTGTGACTGTTTGGATGCTTTCTTAGACATATATGTGTCATGCATCATTTATATATATTTTTATCTAGTTGTTTCTTTATCAGTCTTCTGTTGTTTACTATTGTTGGATATTTACTACTTCCGCTATTGTATTTGTTTCTCTTCTGTTGTGTTACTCTACCAATGAGGGATAGTTTCCCCACTGTCACACCCAAGACCCTCACTGCTAGTCGGCAGCCTCTGGCATTCAAGGAAATGCACTTGAGGCCATGTGACCAGTCGGGTACGGGGCGCCTCTGGGTGGCTTCCGAAATAAGGATGTTACACCTTCTAAGATTTAGATCTTGTTAATATTCTTCCCAATTCATATCTCAAGTATCTTCCTGCATTTTATATTATTTCTATTCTCACTTAATTATCATTTCCATTTTCCATAAGTAGGTTCTCAAGGAGACTTTATTCAAGATGTAAAATCCTTAACCTTTCACTTTTAAATTATTTCTTTCTTCTACATCATACTTTCCCTTTTAAAGTGACATGATAACTCCAGTATCATACATATAATATAATTTTTTTATTTTAATGGGATATCCATCATCAAGTCTCTTCTCTTCTCTTTTTTATCTTAAAAATGAAAACTTCATCTGTGATGGATGGATTCACCACCTTCTTGGATGACAATTTTTTGTTTTATATTAACACCTTCATGGATGGTAATAAAAACATTGTAATGGTTAAAACAGATTTTAAAATGTATATTATAACTTTTTTAATGTTCTAAATCTAATATATATACAAAATATTAAATAATAAAACAAAAATAGTTTACGATAATCGAAAATTCACCAAAATAAACTAGTGTTCATCATTAACATTTTATCTAATGAATCATTCTCATATACGAAAACAAAATGAACTATGGGACCATTTAAAATTATGGATTTTAATCAATATCATATAATTTCACTTCTAGATTTTTTCTTCCATTTGACATGATCTCCCATAATTAAATTCAAGTAAACGAATCATAAAATCATGAAATGAACGCTCCTAGAACGATGAAATTGAATATTGTAACCCATCAAAAAGGCCATAAATTAACTTTATACAATTATAATAAATAATATAAATGTATAAGAGGTTTTTAATTTATTAATTAGTGGATATATTTTTATTTTCCAGGGCATTAAGTGCAATTGCATAACACTTTCAGACAAAAGGTAATAGATTCTTTTTTAACCTTCATTTTTCCTTCAGGTTTCACTTTCTCTCTCTTTACCCCAATGAATTTCTTAATTATTCTTATGAACCCCTCAAAAATTATTTTTGTATGTTCCTAACATATGTTCCTAACCTAATTATTCTTTCTTTTATAGGTAAATTCATGTTTTTAAAAGGTTCTCTTCTCAATTCCTCTCGATAAGAAAGTTCGATTAAAGGGAACTTTCCAATTTCTTACCCATTTTTAAGTACACTCCATAATAAAAGTTAATCCAATAATATTTTTTTAAAATAACTCTTTTTATCATGAAAACTATATATTAGTTCTTTTCTGATTTTATACAAAAATTATACCTTTGTCCCATTTAAGTCTCTTTAATATTTTACCTTAAACAGCACTAAAGTGGCTCATTTATAAAGTTTATTAAACATTATTTTTACATGTTTCCACTTCAATTGGACATCATTTGTCATTATCTATGATTAATTTCTCTTATAAATTTCCATTTATGATTTAAATCCAATTCCTTCATAGACACCTTTATGATATGACCATTTATTATGCCTTATGAAATGATTAAGATACTCATTTATTTCCATGGGTAACCCTTATGATTATTACTTATGTTTTATTCTACATGTGCAACAGATATGCAAGAACATGTTATGATGGTTCTGCCTAGATAGCACTCTAATTCATTGGATAATTTTTTAGTCTCATGATATGTCATGTTGGGGAAATGAGTAAACACGATTCCTTTATGGGTCTTTGTCCACCATGTGATATAGTGTTGGCAGTAATCCTTGAATCATGTTTTATGTTTCTTCCACATTCCTATGATTCCATTATGATACGATCCCATGTTATACATGTTATTATTCCATATTATTTTTTATGTCATCATGTTATGCCTTATAACCCATGTGTTATGCTTTATTCCTATGTTTATTCCCTTACTCGGTTTTTTAGCTCATCCCTTTGTTCATGTATTGCCCAAGATATCCTATGAAGATGTAAGAGCTCAAAGTAAGTTGGGAGCTCACTATGTAGATTGAATAAAATATATTTTTATTTTGGTTCCATGCTTCCTAATTATGTACCAAATCTTCCAAATACACTAGAATTCATGATTATTGGTTTGTATTTGATAGTTAATTATGATTGAAATCATGTCATAATGTGTGTAAAGGGATAGGGTCACTTTAATAATAAATTAATTATCAATAATGTAAATCCATAATATTGGACATTGTGATATCTATAATGTCAATACCATTCACCAAGACAATTTAATTGATATGTAGGTATACACCATAATCCCATTTAATGTTAGCTTTCTGATTCACCTTAGGAGGAAATCAATGCATCGATGGACTATATAATTTTGGGACACATTTATCACTGTATGTCCAATGCATTTCTAGTATATAAAATGATCAATTAACTCATTAATAATATGCCTTATTAATAAATATATGTAATTAATAAATAATATGGGATATTAATATTTCCTCATTTAATCAAATAATATTCAAAGTAAAACACCATATATAGAAATGGTATATGGTTTAAGTTATAAGAATATCCATGATAATTAATATGTATATTTAATAGAAATTTAATTTCTAATGTTAATGAGAAATTGAATGTTTCGGTAGAATGTTAACAACTAAAACATTAATCAGGAAATTGAATGTAAATACTTTACCTAGTCAAAATAATAATAATACATATTGAGAAAGAATAAGGATGGTATCATTAAAAGATATCTACAATGGATTATGAGTACAATAAAGGGTGTTTTCATTTATTAATAGAAATACCATAAAAATATCATTAAATTTATTCTTGATATAAATACCCTTTTACCTTGAAAATCACTTTTAAAAACTAGAAATTTTCAAAATAGTAGGGAAAAAATTTATTTGAAAATAACCTTGTAAAATTATAAATAAATCTTTAAAACAATTAGTGTTCATGATAGTGGGAAATTCTTGTTTATCCTAAATATATTAAAACAAATATTCCTTTCAAATTTTAGTATGAAAATGAAAATTAAATTTTTTTCGAAAATGATAGGAATGTTTATTTTAAAGTTTTTTTGAATAAAATCATGTGTAAAAATAACTTTAAAAAATCATTGGAGAATATAAAAAATATTCTTGAAAAATATTTTTATAAAACATGTATTTGGAAGAAATAGAAATTCCAACCAAAAAGAGTAATAAAGTCTTGTTTTCTTAAAAACATTTTCTTAATCATTTAAAGTATCAAAGAGAGGGAAATTATAATATTACATGAAAATTTCATGAATAAGAATAGGATAATAAAGTTAAAATAGTTTTATGAGACAATGGTCAAATACTTTCCTTTAATGGAAATTAAATTATAAATAATCTTGACTAAAATGTGATTGTGAAATAAACCATTACAAATATCATAACGTTGAGGTGAGAATTAACCAAAGAATTTATTATGTGAATAAAATTTAAATCTATATAAAAAAATGGGAAATACAACATAAAATAATCAAATTTCATTACACACATAATCTTATAATATCAAATACAATGAAAAGTAATATTGCTCAATTAAAATAAATTGAGTTTTGAAATTCCTTACCACTTAGTAAATTTATGTTTAAATCCCCTTGGATGAAATAATTAAAATTGATACTTAAAATACCATGAATTATGAATGATTCATGAAATAACATTCTAAATGGTAGTATATAAACCTTACAAAATAAATTAGGGGAATAATATTAAAATATGCCTTAATGAAGGGAAATTGAGATGAAGTATCTTACCTCTTGCTTCCCTTTAGAGAAACATGATTCAACCTCTTGTATAATGGTTTTAATAAAGTTATTAATTTATATTTGAACCATATTAATATTTATAATTTCATATATGATCTTGCTATAACATCTTATTGTCTGTTTGTTAATAATATGTCATTATTATCATCATCTTAGGTGTTAACTTCTTCATTTTATCATGTTTTTTTATTGTGAAATTTATAATTCATATGTATAGAATATATATACATAATTTATATAATGATATTAATGTTATAAATAAAATATTTATTAATTTTACACATTTTTAAAATGATCTCTGGAATTTGGACATGGAAAATTAATCACATTACTTCATGGAGACAGTAGGTTGTACGTACGCACGAGGGATAATATAATTCCATTAATGGGTAAAACAGTATGGAATTTTTTGAAATTTTAATTATAAAGAATTAATATCATTTTATAAATATTATATATATTCATTATTTCTATAATTATTACTATCCATGTGATTTGGTTAAGGAAATCAAATTACATTGGTTCACAAGCTGGTAGTTCACCGTACACATGAGCGATGGATTTCTTTCCCATTTGATGGAGAAAGAGATGGATAAATATTATGAAATAAAAATAAGTACAAGTCAGTATAAGTTAGATAGTGTTGTTATTATATTTTAATTTTAATAATATAATTTATGGTGGAAAAATAAGAAGTAAATAAATAAGCTTAGTGAATACAATTACCTTCACATAGAAAAACTTACTTGGGATCTCTTATTAAGAACCGTAGGGTTATTATTTTAGAAATAAAAGTAGATATATAATGTGGATAACTATTTTGGGAATATGTATTTATAGTTTTTTGTTAATCCAATTTTTTTAGAGGTGTTAATAAGTGTGGGGAGGGAGTTCCCATTTATAATTGAGGAGGAGTGGCATTTTTATAAATATACCAAACTATTAAATAATGGGATGTCACTCTCACAAAAAGTGACTCCCAAATTGATAAATAATGTGTTTTATGGAAGTTAAGGTCTATCCAAATTTACAATACAATAAAACATTTTTTAAAAATGTTATTCCTCATCCTCTATGTTTACATACTTTTACATTTTTATTTTTCACCATGGTAATTAGTTTTTCTTAACATAAGTAATTTATCCTTAAATCCTAAAATAAAATGAAAATTACTATATAATATGGAATCAATGATTCATAATGTGAAATATAATTAATAAAATAAAAATACCATGTTTTTTGAAAATTAATTTTAACACAAACGCAAGTAACATGAAAACCCCTCTTTTAACCTTATCACGGTAAATAAAGTGTTTACTAATCATTATGACAAAAACATATGTTGAAATTATTATATAATATTAATTATGATGATTAGAAATATTAAATATATTTTATTAATTTCAATTCACATAATTGGTATAATTTAATTTAAAAATAATCCCACAAATCATATCGAAACACAAGTTTTCAATATATGCATTTTTCAAGAATAAGATGATATTACGCTAAAAATATAGCTAGTGATCATCATTATATGGATTTAAATTCATATATTTATATATATATAATATTTAAATTTCATTAAAATATTTCCTTATTATTTTTTATTTTAATTAATTGAAATGGAGAAAAATTATGCATTTAAAAACAGTTCTTAGAAAAATACATTTTAAGTATAAAAATAAACTTATACCAAAATCTAGTATAAAGTTGATTAAAATGTAATTAATTATTTTAAATATAAATAAATAATACTTTTTAAATTTTTAATTAAATTCAAAGCATTATGAAATTTTTGAATTACTTAATTTATTGAGAATAAATGATATTTTTACAGAAAGCAATATTTTTCACTATTTATTGAAAAATCACTCTTTTTAGAAAAATAGAAAAATTTCACCCTAACATAATTTTTATATTATTATTTAAAAAATATATTATTTTTATTACATAAAATTTCTAATTTTTTTAAATTAATTATAATTATCAAACTTAAAATGAAAAATGAAACTATTTTTGAAGAAACGATATTTTGAAGAATAAAATGACTTTACTAAAAATTTGAGTGATATTTAATAACAATTTATTAATAAATTTGTATTTATTATGACTAGTATATATACTTAATAATTTAGTTAATACTATTCATAACCTATAACTGAATGGTTAGGTTATAACTCTCATATTTAAATAATATATTTTGTGGTTCGTTAATCTCAGTGTTTCATTTCTTATATGCTATCAAACAGATTGTTATTATTATAAAATATTAGGGTGTTACATTATCCCCACCTTCAATAAGTTGTGTCCATAAAATTTAAAAAAAATCAGAAATAAAGGATTTTATATTTTAAAATTCCTTTATTGAAAACCCTCATCATAAAGAGCGATAATAAAACTTCCTCATAAATGAGACAAATGGTAATCATAAGGTCATCCGGAATGAAACATAACTAGGTTTCCAAGTAGGATAACATTGGTGGGGAGTAAAAATTTAGACATGAAAGAAAATAATTAATAATTATAGGGAGTGATAGAGATCATTGTTCACCTGAAATTAAATTATCAAGAGAAATTCAATGACCACAAAACCCAAAATTGGGGATGAGTTCAATTACCATTGGATCATTAGATATGAAGGTAATAGGATAACATTTTTTGTTTCAATATCCTTTTCCTAAATTTGAGTGGTTCTTTACTATCAATATAGGGAACTCCATAAAAAACACATACTTGATGTATTTTTATTTTTAAAATCACAATTTCAACCTTTGGTTGTGCTTTGAGCTATTTCCACTTTACCTCTTACTCCAAGGAATCAATATCTGATATAATTTATTTTATTCTTAAAGCACTAAAATAAACTACTAAAAATTATATAATCAAAAAAAGGATAACAATATATTCCTCCAGTCTTTACCAGAATCAAAACAATTTTCATTGGTCATCTAATATAGATAAATATAATACATTAATCTCTACAACCTCAATAATAACACCTAAAATTTGACTTAATTGCATTATTATCTATTATACAAATAATTTAAGTAAAAAAATGTTATACTAACTATAAAATCACATAGACCAACGGTCGGTTTTGGGTTTAAGACCCACATCCCTACCGAATATGATGGTTTGTCGCCCGACATGCAGGTTGTACTACTTCTAAAACCATAGTAATATAATTACTATAATATTCCAAAAAAATTATGACCTATAATTGACATAGTATTAAAGATAAGATAAACCTTAAAGGTTACCAATACCTTTAATCTTATTTCCAAAAAATTTAAATTCATTCTTCCTTAAATAACTTTTTCAGTAAAATATATTATAAAATAATGGGTTGTATTACCATAAATGTCTTCCAAAATACAATTAATCTTGATAAACTCCCCATCATATAAAACCTCAAAAGGGTGGTGTTTATGACATTGAAAATATAATCAACCTTAATCTCCTAATCCCATAATGATATCCATAACTCTTAAGATAATCTTCCATGAAGAAATATATGCTTCCAAATTTAACACAATCCTTATATGTTTCAATTTTCTTATAACCAAAATACCATTGTTAAAAATACTTCTACAATATAATTATTGAATCCTGATAAATAAATATGTCAGCCATTTTACTTAAACATAGTTACTTTCTTGTTCTAGGTGTTAACCTACAAAATATGGTATTGACTCTGATAAGTCCTAGTTTCTCCATATTTATATCGATTAAATATAAATAGATCTCTTGGATGAAATTTATTTTTATCTATTTAAATCCTCATTTTATTCAAAAAATCATTAATTTATGCCCTTATTTTCCACACATAAAAAATTTTCTTATTCCTTTGAGACATTCTATTAGGTGTATCATTACACATTTATGACATGAATGAAATCGAGCCTTCTTTCCTACATGGTCTATACCCCTCAATCTCTTAGAGGAATCCATCCATATCTTATTTGGGGAGTCTAAAAATTGGATAAATTGTTGGTTATTAATCATATGTAATGATAGTTTATTATGAATAATCTGGATATCGTTCACTCTATTCAACATCCCATTTAGTTTCTCATAATCATTTCATTTCGATCATATTCCATGTCAACACAATTCCTTCAATTTATAACTATTGACTAAAACCAAAAAGAATAGTGTGAGAGATAATAATCATAGTGGAAATCCATGTAATCATTTATATTATGTCTAAATCATTAAATATTCTTTTAAATATAATACACCTTAGTTTTAACTGAGTTCATTAATTATCATCATTTATTAAAATCCTTCATAATGGTTTGTAATTAAAATTTCAATTATCCAAAGAATATCCCCTAGGAGTTTCAAACCAAGTGCATAGTAAGACCCGTTTTCGTGCACTAGATGATGATCAAGTTAAAAACCCAATGCACCCTTTTCAAAGTTATTACCCCTACGTATAATTGTTCCAAAACCATATCCATGTATAGTATCCATAAAGGTGTGTATTTCTAGGAAAACCCACATAATCTCTTCCTTACCAAAAATTTAGGATGTTGTTTTATAATTATCCAAAAAGAATACCATAGGGTTATGTTCCCTAATCTATTTTTTTCCTAAATATCATTCTCTTGGTTTATACTAAACATCATTGATACCGACTATCATAAACCTAACCCTAGTAACCCAGCGTCTATTTTTACTTTACTAATTTTTCATAAGATATAAGTTATTGTGTCCCAAAGGATTTAATAGTTTATTAGTCTTGGTAAACTAGATACATATTTGAATATCACATTATATTTGAAAACATGAATTATAATATATTGAAAGTAAATATTTTCATCCATGAACTCATTCAAAGATTACTAATTTATATCCTTATAATGGGAAAAAAATAAGGGTGAGTTAAAATTCATAGTAAGGGTTACATACAGTGGAATCTATTATGAATCAATATGGAATAATCAATATGGAAAGGTAAATAACTGAACAAACATACCATTTAATCAATAACTTCACTATCATGATGCGATAAGGCATATTCAATATTTAAAGGTAAATAACTAAAAACAATTTTCATTTAATAAATAACCTTACTATCATGATTAGATAATGCATAATTAATATTCCAAGGTAAATAACTGAAAATGCATTTCATTTAATCAATAACTAGAGCACAAAATTCATCCATGGATAGTATTAATGAAATAATCTCATGGATAATAATAATTTAATTATAAATAGAGGAAATTATTAATAATGGACATCATAATATGAGATATCATGATATCTATACCATGATATCTATACCATGAGGATCACTCACTAAGATAGTTTTATCAATGAGTAGGTATACACCATAAACCCATTTAATGAAATCTTACTGATTCTCCTCATGAGACTATTGATACATAAAGGGAAAATATAATTACTGGGCCCACCCACTACTATATATACAATGAATTCCTCATATATCAAATGATTGATTTAATTTATGACGAATATTCCTTTTCAATTAATGTCCATATTGAATAAATAATACTGAATATAATTATTTCTCCATTAAATAAAATAACATTCAAAGTAAAAAACCATATATAGAAATGATATACGATCTAAGTAATAACCACATCCATGATAATGAATTTGGATATTTAAGGGAAATGTAATTTCTAATGTTCGTGATAAAGAGAATATTTCAAGAGAAGGTTAACAACAACAAAATTAATCGAGAAAGTGAATGTAAATACTATCCCAAGAAAGAATGATCACAGATCATCCCAATAAAGAATAATAATGGTATCATTACAAAATATTCATAGTGTATTATAATTATAATAATGGATTGTTGTTATTGGGGAATAGAAATAACATAAAAATATCATTAAATTCATTCTATTAGAAAATACCCTTTTCAACTTGAAAATAACATTTAAAAAAATCATTATATTAGGAAAAACATTTTCATTGAAAATAACTTTCGAAAATTTAAAGTAATATTTAAAGAATTGATTGTTCATGATGGTGGTAAAGTTATGTTCATACTGATTATATGAAAACAAATATTTCATTCAAATTTTTATAATAAAATCCAAAAGTACCTTTTTTGGAAAATTATTAGAAGATTAATTTTGAAAAAATTTAAATAATGCATAAAATATTATTTGAACAATCAAATGAGAATATTAAAAGCATTATTGAAAATATTTTTAGAAAACATTTATTGGGAATAAAAATTATTTCCAACTAATGACAGTAATAAATTCATATTTTCTTAAAAATATTTTCTCAATAAGTTTACGTATCAAAGAGGGAAAAATGGTATTATTAGTTTAAAATTTCATGAATAAATAGAGGAGTATAAGATTAAATTTTATTATCAAACAATGATAAAATAATTTACTTCAATGTAAATTCAATCGTAATCAAACTCGGTTAAAATTAGATTGTGAAATAAACCCTTACAATAATTATAACATTAAAGGAAGAATTAGTAAAAGGATTTATTTTTAGATTCAAATGTAAAACCACAAAAATCATTATGAAATAAGACATACAATAAATAAATTCCATTACATTTATAATATTATAATATCATATATAATTAATAAGTAATATACCCCAATGAAAAAATCGAGTTTTGAGGTTCTATACCACTTGGTAACTTTCAAGTCAAATACCCTTGGATGAAATAATTATAATTTAAACTTAAAATACCTTAAGTTATTAATAATTCATGATATAACATGAAAAAGGGTATTATATACATAATATAAAAGAAATTAGGTTCATAACATTAAATTATTCCCTGATGAAGGAAAATTGAGATGAAGTCTATAACCTCACACTTACCATTAGTTGAATATTATTTAACTTTATTTATAATGGTTTTTTTTTAATTTTAGTAATTAATAAGAAACTGTATTCATATTTATTTTGAGTTTCATGAAGGTTTTTTCACTAATATTATGGTTCTTGGGTATAATATATAGATAAATAATTTAAATAATTATATTAATGTTATAAATATCATTTTTATTCATTTGATACATTTTTTAAACTATTCTTGAAAGTTTTACTTATAAAATGAATCATATCTCTTTGTGGAGATGTTTGGTTGTACGTACGCATGAGAGATGATATCATTTCCATAATGGGTTAAAGGGTATGAAATTAGATGATATATTATTTTTGAATAATTAATATCATTTTATATTTATCATATATATTTATTATTTCTATCATTATTACTATCCATGTGATTCATTCATGGAAAAAAATCTTCGGTTCACAAGGAGGTTGTCTGTCGTACACACGAATAATGCATTTGTTTCCCATTTGATAGAGAATAAGATGGATATATATTTTTCAAAAAACATAATAACATATCAGTATATTTTTTTATAATTTTCTTATATTCTAATTAATAATTCATAATTTAAGTTTGAAAAAGAAGTAAAAGAATGTTATTTGTGAAGATAGTTACATTATCTTAGAAAACCCTCCTTTAAGTCTCTTATGAAGGACCATAGGGTAGATGTTTTTGAAATGAAAGAATCCCAATAATTTTTATAAGGATGTTGGGGAGTTATTATGTTAGGGTTTGGTTGATAAAAACTTCTAGAGAGGTCTAAAGAAGTGAGGGGAGGGAGTGACCATTTATAACTGAGGATTGGAATTTTTTTAAATAACCAAAACTATTCAATAATAAGAAGTGACTCTCACCCAAAGTTACTTAAAAATTGATAAATAATGGATTTGAGGGAATTTATGTGTGATACACACCTCAAAAACAAAAAATGAAACATTTTTTAAACATGTTATTCCTTATCCTCTAATTTTACTTTTATCATTTTATTTTTCACCATGGTATATGTCACAAACCGTCCCCCAAGGCCCGTGTCGTGATAACCCCACGACCGCCTCTGATAGGCTAGGGGATGGAGACTAACTCCGAGTAGGCATATCCTATAATGGGAGGCATTTTCCTAAGAACTTGTATACACACACCCAACTAAAAGCCATAGGGATGGAGAGTGAAAACACTAATTAAAGAATATTCATGCATACAACAACAACCCAAAAATAGAGTATGACCAAAATTAAAGTAGTAAAGTAAAACTAGGATAGAATACAATCCCACTAAAATAAAGATAACTGAAAAGCCTGACTCAAAAACAAGGGTACTGAAGCTATTGTAGAAGCTACAGGAAACACCTCATCTTGTCTGATCTCACAAGGCATGTCTGGTCGTGGTCCTGGTCCTGCTCCACCTAGGACTCCACCAAAGCATCGGTCAACTGTATAAGACATGACATGTGTAGGAAATGATCGTGAATGGGTGAGTAAAACAATACTCAGTAGGGGACCCCGAAGACCACAAAGAAAAATAACACACACACAAACACCACCAAGAAGGTACAGTCAACTCAACACAGGTATATGTAATCAACACATATAACAAGAACATCCATATATAATCATAACAGATTCCAAGACGTAACATCTCATCCACTTCCAACCATATGGTTCTGTGCATAGAACACTCGATTCAGGGAGATCCCACTCCTCGAGCTATCTGATAGTAACCACATAAAGAAAGTCTATCAAAAGTATCCAAGAGAACATATGGTCTCTATACGTCATGAAATTTCCCTGAGACATCTGGTCTCACTGAGAGAAGAAGTCTCGATATCATATCCAATCCTTTTTCATGGGATTCTACTCAAGGAACACTCTTCCCTAGAGGACTTGATCCTTGATCCACCAAGTCATCAGAGACTTTCACAAAGAGGCCCCGCTTCTTTGGGCCCCACCCAAAGAGAACACATTGAGAAATGCCCGAAGTACACTACTTCAGTCGTAATTCTAAACAGATTATATTGATGAGGTAGTCATCCCCGATGAGTTGCTAAGGTCTGCTAGGACACTAAGTTCTTCTCCTCTATCAGGCCACTAAGGTATGCTCATCTGTCGGGCAACTGAGGTTCGCTCGTCTGTTGGGCCACTGAGGTCTGCTCTTCTGTTGGGCCATTGAGGTCTGCTCGTCAGTTGGGAAACTGAGGTCTGCTCCTCTACCAGTCAATTAAGGTCTGCTTGTCTTCTGGGCCACTGAGGTCTCCCCACCTCCTGGACCATTGAGGTCTGCTCTTCACCTGGGCCTCTGAGGTTCACTCCTCTATCGGGCCACTGAGTTATGCTCATCTACTGGGTCACTGAGGTCCGCTCACCACTTCTTTCTCATCACAGCTGGTCACATGATATCCACTCGTAGTGCACTTGATTATGAGAGAATCTACTTCTCAAGAAATTATTCATGTCTCATCCTCCATGGAAACTTACTTAGAGTATGCCAAAAGGACCGTCTCATCGCAAGGGTCCCAACACCGCAAAACAGCTCGTCAATCAAACACACGATTTCAAAGTTATGCTTATTTTAGTAAAAAGGGGTGGGTTGGGTCCGATCTAGTCTGACCCGATTGTATTGACCTGAACTAACCCAGACTGGGGTCCAACTAGACCAAAATCTGACCTGGCTCAACCTGCTGGGTTGTGGGTCCAGACGACATTCTCCAGCCCAGCCCAATGTGAGCAGGCCGGCTTGCCACGCCCGGACACAGCAACGGTCGCCATGTCTACTCTTGATCAATGTGGCAGATTCATTGTGGAGCCCTCCTACCCCGGTCCCACTAAACGGTGGCCCATCATCCAGGTGATGTAGCTTGCTGATGTGTCCTCTGAATACGTCGCCACCAACTATTGTCGGTGGCCCTTGTCCGCTGCCCCGCGACCAATATCGCGGGGAAATTTACCATCGTGGCGCGCTTGTGGTTTCTTCTATGGGCCATCGAACTTTCTCCAATGGTTTGTTCTTAGATCTATGATCGTCTTCAGGATACTCGGGTTTTTTACATCACTTCTACATGCTACAAGCCATCTCGCCATTGATCTGGGGGTCCAGTCACACTCGGATCCTCCCGAAAAAGTCTGCCACGACCATGTGGGTCTGTCAGTGAAGAACGATAGGATGGTGGTAGGAATAGAACCAAGAACACATGAGGGATGGATGATGCCCTTGTTCATTTGGTCTTCATTTGTCCCGTTAGAAGGAAACTGGGAAGGGAGTAATTACCAAGTTCCTACCCTTCAAGTCCCATAATATTTAACCCATCCTGCATGAACGAATGAACTGAAAATCAACTTGTTAGTGGGTTGATCTGGGTTCGTCGTTTGGAAAGAATGAATGGGGAAACAGGATAAGATGCCTACTGGGAAAAAGGATCGGTCAGTGTCAGGGTTCGATCATAGTTGAAGGTTTATTAAGTGACATCACGATTCATCATCTCTTCGACCATCGATCTGTGATCCAGCTTCATTGGCAATTCTTCATTCGTCGTCATTCATTTCTCGCCAATGTAATTCCTGCATAGCCCCAAAGAAATCCCCCAGGTCTCCCCCTTATCATGTATCAATGTTAATCTACTTAATGGAGGAAATGTGTTTCATTATTTATATTATGTTGAGTCTCCGCATCATTACGCTCTTTCATTTATAAAATGAAATAGTTGCCTTATTGCTGCGTGTAGCAAAACATTTCTAAAAAAAACTTTTTTAAGTTTAATTTATTTTTCATTAAAACACCTGAAAATTGACTTTTACCCTCAACTTGTGCTAGTCAAGGTTAGTCCCCGCGTAAGGAAAGCACACCCTCACAAGCTCAACAGTACTCTTAGATTTCCAAAATGAGTTACCATTAATGAGTTATCGAAAATAAAATAATCTCTATTTAATTATTTTGTTTAGGGTCACATCCCAAAAACTACTTTCCATAGTTGGACCATGTCGTCCAATGTTAGGATCTTCATAAGGAAAGAACGCATTCATGAGCTCAATGGTGGTCTCAAATTTTTAATCTGAGTCACTATTCGTGAGTTATAAGGATTTGAAAAATAAAATAATTTTATTTAATTATTTTATTTACTGTTATTCCATTTTTGGAATTTCTCACTGGAGGCCCGCACCAACTAAAATTAAGTTGCGCCTAGGGTAAACTCTCTATACTTAATGCAACGGTGCCCTCGTATTTCTGATCCGGGCAACCATTTAAGAGTTATTCTACCTTTTTAGAAAAACTTCTCACGCACACTATTTAGAACATAGAATTTTTAGACGGACCATTCCAACAACACTAGGCCTTGGAATTACATGACATCTAAGCATCTATTCTTAGAATTTTCCTAATAATTTTCTAAAAAACCCAAGAAAATCCATGTTATTATAGTATATAGTTTTTTTAACCTATGTAATTTATCCTTTAAGACTAAAATAAAATGAGGCTTATTATTTTTTTTGTACTAATTTATTATTAATATTAAATCTATTTAATCATATAATAATTTCAAGTGAGTGTAAAGTTAATTTTAACAAAAGCATATATAACATGAAAATCACGTTTTAACCTTAATCTCCGTAAATAAATTTTTTTGTCATTACAAATCATTATGAACAAAAATTAAGTTGACCTTATTATATAATATTAATTATTTTGATTCCAGATATGGAATCCATTTTATGAAATTCAATTCATAAAATTGGTTTAATTTAATTTAAAAATAAACCAGCAAATCGTGTTAAAAATGGTTTTTCAAGAAATGCATTTTTCAAGCATAAGATGATCTTAAATTAATTATAAGACTATTTATCATAATTATATAGATTTAAATTATTATATATAGATATACAATATATATATTTAAATAATTTAAATAATTCTTTTTTAGTGTTTATTTTAATTAATTAAAATGGAGGAACATTATTTATTTAAAAAAAGTTCTCAGAAAAATGTGTTTATAAACATAAAAATAAACATATAAAAAAATTGAGTATAAATATGATCCAAATGTAATTAATTATTTAAAATACCAATGAATAATACCTGTGTTAATTTTAAATCAAACTTAAATCATAATTATACTTTTAAATTATTTAATTTATTGATAAGAAATGATAATTTTACAAAAGGTTGTATTTTCACTATTCATTGACAACTCACTCTGCGAAAAAATATAAAAATTGCACCCTAAGAAAATGTTGATATTATGATTTCAAAAATTATATTATATTTATAAAATAAAATTTCTAAAAGATTTATAAATTAATTATAATTCCTGAACATAAAATGAAAAAATATTTGTGAAGGAATTGTATTTTGATGTATATAATGAATTTACTAAATATTTGAGTGAGTATTTACTATTTATTTATTGATAAATTTGTATTTATTGTGACCCATATATAATTTTCATAATTTTTTAAACCGTATTCATAACCACTAATTCAACATCTAGGTTATAAAGGTCATATTTAAGTAATATATTCCGTGGGTCGTTTAAGCTCTATGGTGTGCATCATACACACTATCAAAAACAATTTTCTTCTTTTAAAATATAAGAATGTTACATATTTACAAAGTAATTTAACTCATATGTAGTCTATACATCATAATAATATCATATTTTATTGGGATAATTAGGTGTATTGTTCCATATTGTATTTTTCAATGCCATTCGAGCTATGTATGGAGTACATTGTTCATATTCAACCCATAATTTCGTTTTTAGGAAAGAATTAACTTTATTTCATTTTTAAGATCTTTTAAGGTTTACGGTTTTATAGTATTAGGTCATAAATCTTACATAAAAAACTATACAAAATAATTTGGAAACTTTCTCTTAGTATTTATTTTACCCACAATACAAAGGTTTAAAAAGAATCATGTTTTATTTACATTAAAAAACATTAATATTTTTAAATTGACATATTATTTGTTCATATTAATCCTTAAATCCTTTTAAAAACATTCAAAAAATTTGTATGAGTACAGAAAAATCAGTAAATTAAATAAAATAAAATGAAAGGAACTAATTATTCCATTTTAAAATCATGAGATCATAAAGAGATTTTTCCTTTAACATAATAAACTTTATTCTCTAATGAAATTAGATTTACTACTAAAAGTTTTTAATAAAAAAAATATTTCAAATAATAGGGTAAAACCATAATAATGAGGGTTTATTAGAAAAAATGAGATCCCATGAAAATATTTTCTTAAAAACATACCTTTTTCCCAGAAAGGGAATAATGCTTCCTTTAAAAGATTATTAACTTACATTTTTAAATCAAATTATTTCAATGAAAACTCATTAGAAATCATAGAAAAATCTTGTAGGTTCCTTGGGACTTAATTTTGATAGAATACTCAGATGAACCCTGATAATTCAAAAAACCATATAGTTGACTTCCAATGTAATTCTTTGGAGAACATAATCATTATCCAATGCATTCGAGAGATATATTGGGAACACCCGTGATCATGAACTATATCAATATCGCCCATAATAATGAGCTATACTAAGATCACCTATCATAATAAAAAATTTCCAATGTCCATATCATGAAAAAAAAATTAATCTTTCACCTTTTCGTCATAAATACCTTGAAAAACTCTTTTGAACCCATGTGAAAAACACTTTCAAATATAGAAATACATTGTCCTTTTTAAAAACCTATTTTCAAAACTAACATTCCTAAAAAAGGGGAAATAAGGTTTTTATTTGAAGAAAACATGGAATCTTATAAAGTATTCCAAACATAAAATAATTTTTATAGTAGAAATAAAAGTCATTGTCATCATATATATTAAAATAGAACATTCATTTTACCTTTTTTTAAAGAAATTCAAATAATTCACTAAAAATATTAATTTTGAAAACCTTTGAAAGAAAGTGAAAAGATATATAAAATGTATTTAGAAAATAATCCTTTGAAAACATGGTTTGAAGTTAAAGTGTCGCTTAATTTGAGTCTAACTCTTTGCGTACATTATTTATCTTCCCGAATAATGAAATTACGTTAATTATTTACTTTCATAAGAATTTCTTAAATTTTATTAGTCCTTAAATTTTATTTTATAGCATGTTATATTTAATTACTTAATAAATTAAGTCCACACCAGACGTTTTGATGATATTCGTCTTATATGTCCTAAATGACTTCTAAAGATTGACTATGGTCAAAGAGGTAATTATTCCATAATCTGTAGAATAATTATCAAAAAATAATTATCATTTTCATACATCAATTATACTTTTACAACCAACCATGAAATATAGTTTTGATAAATGAAAACTGTTACACTAATGGATATAGTAGGTCGTAGGTGCGTGTGTGTAACATTTCCATTTTTCAGTGGTCATCATGGGAAGAAGGTAAGTGTTATTTTATCATTATATAATAATTATTATATCATTAATATCCTATAATATCTTTAAATAAATTTATATATATATATATAATTCATGTGATTTGGTGATTAAAAACGAATCACATTTCTTTGTGGTGGTTGTAGTCCACACGTACGTAAAAACAACGTTATCATTTTTTTAATGGATGGAAAGGTAAGAAAATATATGATATATTACATTTTCAGAATGATAATTATTTCATTAATATAATACACACACACATTTAATCAATTATTACAACCATTCTTAGGAGGAAGTAATAGAAAATGAATTATATCAGATCATGTGGCGGTAGTCCACTATATACATGAATGACAGTTTTGTTTCCCATTTGATGGAAGTGGAGATGGATTTAGATAACACCATTAACATAATAACATATAAATGTATTTAATATACTATTCTAATAATTTTATAATGGTTAAATAATATTTTAATGTGGTATAAGGGGAAATAAATAAAAAAAATTGGATAAGAACTATACCTCTTCTTCGGAAAACCTCTTTAGGTGTACACAAAAACATTCCTAAGTTTGTTTTACGGTTTAAAAAAAGTACTCTAGGACATGTGCATATATGTAATTAATGTTTTTTATCTATTTAATGAACAAAATTTCTTTTTTTAAGTGTGAATAAAATATGATAGGAGGTTTCCTTTTTTAAGGGAGGGGAGGGCACTCTTAGAATTACATAAAGTATTAAATTAATATATAGTAATTTTCATGGAAAATGGATAAAAATTAATATAATTAAAATATAAGATGATTATGGATCTAACTAATCTCATATAATAAAATATTTACAAGTTTAGCTGATATTTTAACCCTTATCATTTTTTAACCCCATTTATCTCTTTTGATGATTACTAAGAAAACAAAAACAATTACCATTTTGGGGTCAAGATAGTTACTATAAAAAGAAAAATTGACCCAAAAAATAAAAAAAATTACTGATATTTTAAACCATTTATCAATAAATGTTATTAATATAGTAATTTTAGTAATTTTAAAACATTTAATAAATTAAAATTTATTATATAATATCATTTACGTCATTTTTGAAACTATGCATTTAATTTGAATTTGAAAACTACATGAAAATAATTTAATTCTAACATAATCCATTAAAACATCCATAATATATTATATTTACCTATAAAATTCATGGTAAACATTAAATTACAAAAAAAATTACTTTTAGTGTTTTTAAAATCATTTAAGTGATATATATGCTGCTTGCACAAACATTATATCAGTGTTGTGTAATCATTTTGGGTAATTTTTTCATCATTAAAAATTGAAAATAAATTACAATGATAAAAAAAATAATCTTAAAAATAACCATTTATGTCCAAAAATATGTTTTCTTATATGTGTCACAAAATACTATAGATATTAAAAAAAAGAAAGTGAAACTTTTTACTTTATCTTTTTCTTTAATATTATAAATGTCAAAGTCAAAGAAATATGGAACCATGATTCAATATTTTCAAAACATGGATATAAATAGCTGATATAAACTTATAAAAAGGATAAAATTAGGTTTTATTGTCATTTTTAGTCCTTAACATATAATTTTTATCCTTAATTACCAAGTTTACCCTTACCGCAGTGATAATTATTAACTACAATTTCTTTTTATAATGACTAAAAATAAATGGGACCTATTTAATAAATTTATAAATCATGGTTAAAAATATTGAATCCATTTTTTATGATTACATTTTTATAAGTGGTTGAAATTAATTTAATATTAAAATGAAAACTGGAATAAAAATAGTTTTTAGACAAATGTGTTTTTAAGCCAACAAATAAACTCATACAATAATAATAATAGTGATTCATATGTAATTAAATAGATTATTTATAATTAAATAATACTTATATTAATTTAATATAAAATGTTACTTTTAAATGAAGTTATCAAGTTAAATTAATGTTTTACAAAAAATATAATTTTTCACTATTCACTGAAAAATCAATCTTTTCAAAAAAATACTGAAATTTTACCCTAAAAATTTAATATTCTATTTTAAAAAATAAATTTCATTTTTAAAAATTAAAATTATAAATTTTAGAAATTAAACTTTTAAACAAAACATTATAATAAAATAAAATGAGTTTAATATGAATAAAATTATTTCCATTTTGATTGAAAAATTATTTAATATAATTATGAATACTAATAAGGCATGAAATTGATTATTAAATTTTCCTAGGTTGTTAAATTATTCCCCCTTTTTAAAATTTTGTCCTCAAAATTTTATGCACTACATAAGCAAGTGTATATATATTTCCCCCATAGCATTGTCAGATTCTCATATCTCCTCTTCAATTGTATGCTTTTTCTAAAAAACCTTAACTTGATGAATTACCTTATTCTACAAGACTTGTTGTCTATGGTCTAATAATTTGAATAGGATATTCCTCATAATAAATTTTCCTTTCCTACTAGATTACTTTAGGGATTAAAATTTGAGATGAATCCATTATATATTTACTTATCATTGAAACATGAAATACGCTATGTACCTAGGATAAACTCACAAACAAGGCCACCCAGTACATAATTAATCCAAATTTCTTTAGGATTTCATATGTTCCAATGAATCGGGGACTTATCTTCCACTTTTTACCAAAACACATAACACTTTTCCATGTAAATACATTAATAAAAATAGGATCACTTACCTCCAAAGAGAATATTTCCTCTGGTTTTTCCTAGACATTTTCTACCGATTGTGATCTATCCTCATATATTGTTGAATCATCTTCACCTTCTCACCATTTTCTCTACCAACACTGGTCTCATCAACTACCTTTCTCTTACTTCATCCCAAAAATATCGAATCTCACATCACTTTCCCTATAATTCCTAAAAACATGTCATTTATATACTATAATTAAAAATATTATTATAAGAAAACTCTACCAATAAACAATGTTGACAACAAATTCCCTATTAATCCATTGAATAAGCACGAATTATGTATTGAAAGTTCAAAATAATTCAATCAGACCATCCATTATATTGAGGATAAAAATCTATAACAAAATTTAATTTTATACACAATGACTTCCAAATTAATTTTTAGAAATTAGAGGTGAATCTTGGATCATGATCAGATACAATTGATAGACAAATTACATGTAACTTGATTATCTCCTTGGGTATGTAACAAACCTAGCTCCAGTAACCCGGAGCTGGTGATTTCTTTTTTACATTCCCATAGATAAAAAGGGTAAATTCCCAAATAATGAATATTTTAGTATTGTTAACAAACCAGATACATACATGATACCCATTTTATAATGGGAATTTAAAATAAAACATAATACATAATAAAATCAAATGATCTACATCCTTGATATGCATTCAAAGATGTATTCTTCATTACTTTGAAAGGAAACAAAATAAGGGTGAGATAAAAATACTTAATATGGGTTACATATAGTGGAATATATCATGATAAAATAAATTTTATCCAATATGATAAGTTAAATAACTAAAACAACATATTTTTTAATTAATAAATTGATCATTAAATTAGGCATAATTAGGTTGTAAATGTAACTAATTGAAAACACATTACATTTAATCAATAAATTGAGAATTAAATTTCTCCATAGATAATATCATTTTTAAAATATGATAAAAAATAATAATAAATAAATTGTAATGACATGGATTTTTCCTGAATTTATTTTTAGAAATTATGTGGCAAAATTCTAAGATTGCAAGCTGAGACGACGAGCGATTCTGAAGTCTAGTGTGCCCAAAATAAATCATTTAATAAAGTTCCGTTTTTAATTAAAATTGCTTGGGAAGTGAACTTTGAACTTTAATATCTTTCAAATGGTTACTCGGATTAGAAATATGAGTGTACTGTTTCATTTATAATGACAACTTTACCCTAGGCGGGGCCTAACCTCAATCGGCGCGGGTCGAGGTTGAAAGTTAGTTTTTTGATGTAATCATCATAAAAATATTTAATAAAAATATTTTTTTTGGAATGACCTGATTTTTATTTTAATATGACTTTTTTTCAAAATTATAGCATTATTTCCATAACATTGGAAATCCTCAGAGTCAAGGAGAAGGAGTCACCTCTGAATAACGCTGACGGATTGGCTGATCAAGATCAGGACTTGGATCGAAAGAGTGGTGGATTGACGAACAAAGATGACATAATATCTATCCATCAAGAAACAAATCAGATCCAGGTAGGGTGTTTTATTTCAATTCCATCTTTTCCCCATTCTTAGAATTGATGACGAACGTAGATTAACCCACGAATAGGTTGACCCATGGATCGCTCATTCTTGTGGGAGGGTTATTTTTTGGGACTTGTTTTGGGGATTGTGTGTCTACTTTTTTTATCCTTCATTGTTGGATTCTAATTTCCCTATTAATTGAAATAAACCATGATCGACATAAACTTCTATCATGATCAATTCCTATTTGTTGATTCATTCTTTTCTTTCCCTCGTTCTTTGTTCATCACAGGCGTTCTTTATTTGGCCCACGATGAAAACACTTTACGATAAATCGATTGTTACAAAATTGATCTTTGGTAAAATGATACGATATTACAAATCTGGAATCGGCATAACACAATGGTGGTGTGATGACGATGGTGTCAGATTGATTAAAGCGGTGAGAAAGATATCACCACTCGAATGGATTCTCACTATGAAGGATTTTTTCATGGATCGAAGCCCATGGCAGTGAAGATGGAATTCTCAGGATCGCAGAACTTCTTCTAGATCAGAAATTAGACCACCAAAGTGAGTTTGGTGGCTAGCAGAAGAGTTCTCTAGAATGGTGGTGCTGGAGATGACCATGTGCCGGTGCGGAGGAGATCGGTCACCCGCAGTAGTGTCCATGGGAACCCACAGTGGGTGGCACGGGTGGTGAGACGTGGCGTCCCACCGCATTGACTGTGGCGAGGCCACATGCGAGATACTTTATCTTTGTGAACAGATTAGCTAGATTGGGTGGTGCACCCCTTTGCACCAGGTAATGCGGCATGTGGCCGAGCTGCATACTGGAGGAGGTCAGTCCGCTCAACGCAGGCCGAACCGAGTGAATCGGGTCACAGGGCGCCCTTGCGGGCTAAACAGCCTAGGCCCAATCAGGGTGGGTCGGGCCACCAGATTAGGTAATGCCTAGTTAGGGCGGACTAGGCCTGGTAGGTTATGTCGGACCCTGTGGTTCGGGTCGAGTTTGACTGGGCCTGGACCCCACCGACCCCTTTCCACTAAAACACCCATAACTTCCAAACAGAGCGTTTTTTTAACGATCCATCTATTGTGTTGGGAGCCTTGTGATGAGACGGTCCTTTTGAGATTCTCCAATTGAATTTTTGTGGAATTTGGGAAATGGACTAATTGCTTTAATTTAGAATAGGTACTCCCCTAATGGTCTAGGGTGTGGGTATTCCTTACCTCTCTACTTAGGTGGAGATGGGACTCCCCGATTCATGGGTGTAGGATCAATACCTTCGGGTAGTTTTTCCTATGATTTATATGAATGTAGAATTGGTACTCCCTTGTGAAACCAAAGTGAAGGTCCTCTATAATTGGCATATTAATAGAGTTGGTACTCCCCTATTGGGTAGGGTGTGGGTCCTCTATTATAGGATTCAGTACTTCCATGTTGTTCTTGGGTTAGGGTCCTCCGTAAACAATGTTTGGGTAGAGTCGGTACTCCCATATCATGCTAGCGAGCGAATCCTCTAGCCTGGGGTCGATCTCCCCTGACGTATGAGGGTGCGAGTCCCCCATACCAAATGAACTGACAGAGTTGGTACTCCCTATCATACCAGGGTGTGGTTCCTCTAGTCACTAAGTAGTACTCCTATATTGGGTTGGGTGTAGGTCCTCGTTATATGAATTCATACTCCTCTGTGTGATTAGAGTGCATGTCCTTTACGAGTCATACTCCCCTATAGGATTAGGGTGCGGGTACTCACTTCCAGAGTTGCACACCCTCATCCCTAGTAGTAGCAAGGATCAGGTCCTCCTGTTGAGTTAGATCTCCCTCGGTTATTGAACATAGTTTCGATGAGTGGGATCATCCACTTGATTAAAACAATACCTAGATAATAGCTAGTGCTCCCTTGATGTACTGATGTGCGGGTCACTCCTTATAGGAGTGTCAGAGGTGTCGTGATATGGTTAGGGGCATGGATCCCTCATCTATATACATTGGTGAGGGTGGGACTCTCCACTTCGGTTCCCTCAGTCTTATATCGGGTGAAAGATAGTGGTGACTGAACCTCTGGTGTTGAGCACTATAGCTGGGCCTAGTAGGATGTTCCTAATGGATCATGTTCTCTCAGACGTACCATTAGGAATGGTAGAGTTGTTCCCAATTGAGTGTACCTCTTGGATGGGTGCCATCTAGGATGGATAATCTCGTGAAATGTGATCTCTTGGTTTTGTGTGTTACCTTTCGAACCTATGATGAGAATCATATTGCTAGCTATGAGGTGGGAACCTTATGATTTTTATTTCCTGAGAAGAGTATATTTGAATGTTCTTTTTATATGTGTTTATGGAATATAACTATGTTGAGCTGATTGTACCTTCATGTTGGTGTTTCCTTTATGGTATTTTACTTTGTGTTTCGGTTCCCCTACTGAATATTGTTTTAATCACCCATATATAGGCTTTACCCACACATGTCGTGTCTTGTGCAGACGACTAATGATTTGGTCGAGTCCTAGGTGGAGCAGGACCAGGACTAGGACTGGATGGGTCCTTGTGAGATCAAACATTTTGAGGTGTTTCTAGCAGCTTCCTACTACAGCTTTAGTGCCCTTATTTATAGGTCATACTTTATAGTTATCTTCCTTTTAGTTGGAATGTTTTCTATCCGGGTTTCACTTTACTACTTTACTTTATATCATACTCTATTTTTGGGATTTAGTGGTATGCATGCATTTTATTTACTTAGTTTTTTCACTCTCCATCCCTTGTGGCTTGGAGTTGGGTGTGTGTGTACATGTTATTAGGTAAATTCCTCCCATTTGTGGGATATGCCTACTCAGCGCTAGTTTCCAGACCCTAGCCTATTAAAGGTGGGCTTGGGGTTGTCATGGGATGGTCCCCAGGGGATGGTTCATGACATAAATTTGTAATGAATTAAATGAATAATTATTGGACATCATGATCTCGAGAATCATGATACCTCAACTATCAAGACCTTTCACATGATACTTTAAAACTATGGGTAAAAACCCATCTAATTTGGCTAACAGATTTGTTTCATGAGACATATCTATGCATTGAGGGGATATCTAGAACCAGTACCCACCCATAACTATATTTCCAAATCATTCCTTATATACTGAATAATCTATTTAATTCATAAAAAAATATTTCTTATCATTGAATATCTATATTGAGTAAAAGATACAGATTTATCAATATTTCCCCAATTAATAAAATAACATTAAAATTAAAAACAATAAGTAAAAATGGTAAATATTTTAGGAAATAATAATATAGATCATATAAGAATACGAATATTTTTATAGAAATTTAGTGTCTGATGAAAAATTAAGTCAATAATCACAAAAAAAAAGTGATATTGTACAATAATTGTTTTACACTTTGGTAACTTTTAAATTGTAAAACATTGAAGACTAAAATTGAAAAAACATTAATCATTATGACTAAATATTTATTCATGTTAGATATATAAAATTTTCAATATATACACCACATAAAAGTGAATAGTTTCATATTAATAAATATGTCTCAATGAAATGAAAATTGAGATAAAATCCCTTACCACTTGGTAAATTTCAAGTAAACTCCCCTTTAATGAAATAATTCAAATTTAAACTTAATAAAACATTAATTAGAAATTATTCATGTTATAATATGAAAAATTTCCAATGCATTCACCATATAAAATAAATTATATACATAACAATAAAATATTCCTCAATGAATGAAAATTAAGACAATGTCCTTCGCTACTAGGTAACTTTCAAGTAAAATCCCCTTGGATGGAATAAATCAAATTAACACTTAAAAAATAATGAATTATGAATGATTCATGATATTATATTTAAAATAGTAAGTATGTACACCATATAAAAAAAATGGTTGCATGAAAATAAAATATGCCTCAATGAAGTAAAATCGAGACGAAGTCTCTTACCTCATGATTTCCTTTAGTTTCACATGGTTTATACTCTTGTATAATGGATTTAATAAATATTTTATTAATTGTCTTGTTTTCTAATTAATGTTTTGTCATGAAATATTTGGTTCTTGTACTTAGGATATAAATACATCATATCCATAATTATATTAATATTATAAATATAATATTTAATTACTAGATACATTATTATAAACATTCTTTAATGTAGGGAAAGTAAAATGAATCTCATTGCTTTGTGGAGATGGTAGGTCGTACGTACACATGAATGATGATATCATTGCCTTAACGAGTGAAAGGGTAAGGAATCGTATGATATATTAATTTTCCATAATTTATATTAGGTCATATTTATCACATAAATTCATTAAATTTATCCTTATTACCTGAAATGTGAAGTGTAAGTGAAAAATGAATCACATTGCTTCGTAAGGCGGTAGTCTATCATACACACGAGTGGTGTCATCATATTTTAAAAAGAATGGAAAGTAAGAAGGTGTATCTGATATTATAATTCCATAAGTGTAACTATATCATATTATATATATATATATATTAAATCAATCATCATATCCAATTTTGAGTGGTGTTGATGGAAAAAAAGTCACATCGGTTCATGAGGCGGTAGTCCTTCATACAAACAATCGACAATTTCATTTCCCTTTTGATGAAAGTATAGATGGATATAGTGTATGAAATTAAAAAAACTTAGTATATAGTAGATATTTCTTTATTATATTATAATTATTATAAAAAATGATAAAGGTGGAAAAATAAATAAAATAAAAAATATTGTTTAAGAACGTTACATCTTATTCAGATGACCTCTTTAGGTTTTCCCCAAAATCTTTACTAGAAGGTATTTTTGGTAAAACATGGGGATATCGGATGTTTTAGTGGAGTAAGGAAGTTATTTGGTCAGTTATTGGATTAATTAAATGTATTTGGAAGTGTTAATAGGGGGAGGAGGTTTACATTTGTAATTAGGGGAGAGGACACACATAGAATTTTTGAAACTAATCAAATAAACCCATGTTTTTATCATTAAACAAGACCAAAATGGGTAATTATATAAAAATATAGGTTATGATGTCAAAATATTTCCATGAAATGGTTTTTTATAAGTTTTTTGGTTATTTTAATCGTTTTCTTTTTAGTTTATCACCCTGGTAAATCGGTTTTTACCTTAACCATGGTAATTAATTTTTACTATTTTGACTATTCATAAATTAAGTTGAACTTATTATATAATATAAATAATTTTGATTCAAAATATTAAATCCATATTTAAAAATAAAATTCATCAATTTGGAAGAATCAAATTTAATATCATACCTATATGCGTGATGAAAATGCGGGTTTCCAAAGAGAAAATTCTCAGTATAAAAGGTTTTAATATCAAAATAATTTATGAAATTGATTCATATGGATTTAATAATATTAATTATAATATAATTTAAATAAATTTACATTAATAAAATTTAAAATATAATTTAACTTTGTAAATATATTAAATGAAATTGTAGTTTTTAGTAAAAAATCAGTATTTTTCACAATTTGTTGAAAAATGAAACATCTCAAAAGAATCATAAATATTCACCTTAAAATAATTTATATATTATTATTTTAAAAATGAGGTTAATTTTATCAAAAAAATTATAAATTTTTCAAAAATTAATTTTTTTCATAAATGTGCAAGAAGCAACAAAACTGTTTTCTTTGAAAAAATACAGTTTTTTAAAAAACAATTCTCTCACTTTTAAATGATTCATATTTTTATTTATAATTAATAGATAACCAATGAGTTTCTTTAAACTATATATTTTTTATAATTTATTTAGACCTATTTATTCCCACTAATTTTATGGTTAATTTATAATGATCATATTTAAATAATATTTTAATAGAGTATCGTGTTTTGTGTAGACCCAGTGTTCCATGCATCGCAAGATATCGAAGACATTAAATTTATTTAAAAGGAAATAAATTTTAAATTATTGGGGTGTTACATTCTTCCTTTCTATAAAAATTTATTACTCGAAATAATGTGGATGTTACCTTCTATACATATGAGGGTAGTTTTTTTTCATAACATCTTCAGGTTCCCATGTTGTTTCCTCTATTTTTTTATTTCTCCAAGGTACCTTTACTATTAGAATCATTCTATTCATAAATAATTTCTCTCTATTGTCAAGAATATGAATGGATTATTCATATTAAGATATATTAGGTCCTAATTCTATTTCATCAAAGGTGATCACATGCATTAGGTCTGGTATGTACTTTATTAATAATGATATATGGAACACATCATGTACTTCTAAAAACCTTGGGGGAATTTAAAAATGATAAGTAATATCTCAAATCATTTAAAGCATTTAAAAAAGGCTTGATGTACCTAGGTCTTAGTCTCCCTTTCTTATCAAACCTTATTACACCATTTCATGGAGACAATCTCAAGAAAGCATGATCGGCCACGTTGAATTCTAAATCCTTCTTATGTTGTTGGTATAAATCTTTTTCCTACTTTGAGTTTATTTAATATGATTTGGAATTTTCTTAAAATTTGTTAATATATCTTCAACAAGTTCTGGTCCTATAAGTTTCCTTTCACCAACTTCATCCCAACAAGTTGAAGTATGATATCTCTATCTATAAAATGCTTCATATAGCATCATTTGAATACTTGAAAATAAGCTATTGTTATAGGAAAACTCTTCCAAAGGTAAATATTGATCCCACATTCCATGAAAGTCAAGTGATCATGACCAAAAATGTATTCCATTATTTTAATAATCCTTCTGGATAGTCCATTAGTTTAATCTTAGTAGGAAGATCTCAGATAAATCTCAGTGTCAAGAGAGTTTTAAAGACTCTTCTAGAATATCGATGTAAAATGGGGATCATGGTCACACACTATTTAAAGAGGTTCACATGAAAGTCTTGCAACTTTATTAATATAGATACTTTTTATTTGAAAAAGAGGTAAATCTTATCTTATGTATAGTAAATGTGAATATTTTTTTAGGAAATCAATAATAACCCATATTTCATAATTCTTTCTAGGAGTCTTTGGTGGTCTTATAAAAAGGTTTATAATAATGTCTTTCTATTTCCATAGAGGAATAGAAAGTGGTTATATGCCTCCTCTAGGATGTTGTCTCTCAGCCTTGACCTATTGAAAAAATAAGTATCTTGATATATAGTCTGCAATTTCCCACTTCATGTTATCCCTCCAAAATTGTTTCTTTAAGTCCCTATACATCATTGTGCTACTAGAGTGTACAGAGAAATTCAAGATATTAACATCATCCAAAAATTCCCTTTTTAGCTCACGTATAGATGGAATACATAATCTCTTTAAAATTTTCAAAAAATAATCTTTAATAATGATGACTTCTAATTTCCAATCATTCACAGCGTTAATTTTCTTCAGAATGTTCTCATCATTAGATTGATATCTTTTTATCTTTTTAATAAAGATGGTTTCATGATCATTTGAAAAAGGATTTATTTCTCTCCTTACTTAATAATTCTCATATTCATCTATATTATATCTATGAACATAGGATCCCTCTCATTCCTAGTTTGTTTTAAAAATCCAAGATTTTTCTTAATTAATTCATCGGTTACCTTATTTTCTTTCCCTAGGTTGTAGTGTATCAAGAAATAATAATCCTTGAGTATCTTGAGCCATCACCTTTGTCTCATATTGAGATATTTCTATGAAAATATGTATTTTGGGCTTTTATGATACAAGTATATCTCACATATTTCACCATAGAGATAATTTATCCATTTGATTAAAGTAAATATTATAGCTTCCAACTCAGGATCATCGGTTTGATAGTTCTGTTTATGAGTTTTTAATTTCCTTGATGCATATGACATAACATTATCATTTTTCATTATGAAACAACCAAGTCCCTTATTAAATGCATCACTATATATAAAAAACATCTCATTTCTAAGTGATAGAGTCAAATCAGATCATTGACCAATATCCTCTTTAGTTCATCGAAAAAAATGTTCGTACCCATTTTCCCAATAGAACTTAACCCCTTTACGTGTAAGCTTGGTTAATGGGTTAGCCAATTGGGAAAAATTCTGAATGAATTGGTGATTGTAACCTAAAAACCCAATGAAACTACATACCTCATTTATGTTCATCTATGTAGGACATTATCTAACTTCCTTTTACTTTAGAAGATCAATTGAGATTTCATCCCTAAAGACAATATATCTAAGAAAAGAAACTTCTTGAAGCCAGAAATCAAACTTACAAAATTTATGATATAGATCCTTCCTCCTTAGAGTCTCTAGAATGATCTTCAAGTGATTCTCATGGTCCTCATAGCTTTTATAATAGACCAATTTATAATAAATTAATACCACAAAAAATCATCAAGAAAATCCTTGAATACTCTATTCATGAGATACATAAAAATAGAGGGTGAAATAGTTATTCCATGTGACTTTCTTGTAAAAATGTAATATCCATACCTCATTTGAAAAGTTGTATTTAAAATGTAGTCCTTCATTACTCATAATTGATAATACCTATAAAAACGTTCAATCTTTGAAAAATATTAAGTTCCATGAAGTTGATCGAATAGTTCATCAATGTGAGGTAGCAGATAATTTTTCTCTATCATGATAGCATTGATTTTTATATAATAAATACATAACCTCATGGATCCATATTTATTATCAATAAAGAGAATAGGGACTCCCCATGGCGAAACACTAGTGTGAATAAATCCCTTATCACATAACTCCTCTAGTTGTTTCTTCAACTCCACTAATTCTATAATGGCCATTCTATAGGTATTATTTGATATTAGTCTTGTATTATGGATTAAATCAATGTAAAACTCAACTTTACGCTCTAGTGGTTTTCTATGTAATTCCTCAATAAATAAATAAATGTATTATTGTACTATTGGTACATAATTAATTTGATTATTACCTTTTAAAACCCTATATTGTATCTACTCTTATTCCCTGAGAATATCATTATTTAGCACTACTGGGGGTGGATCTAGAAACATCTTAGATGATGATGGATTTTCTCTAAAGATAATGAATTTTACATCTTCATCACGGATAATAATTTCCTTTTCCTTGCAATAAATTTCTAAATCATATTTTTAAACATAATACATATCAAGGATTATATCAAATTCAACCATAGGTGTGATAATAATGTTAGAAAATAAAGCAAATTTATGTTCCATAAGAGGGATTTCCTGACACATCTTTGTTATAGTGATACTTCCATTAGGAGTTTCTACTAATAAATTTCTTCTAAAAGTACTTGGGAAACATCTGATTTTCATGGAAATATTGGAAGATATAAAATAGTGTAATAATCCATAATCAAATAAATAATTATCTAAATTTGAAGTTATGATTAAATTATCTACCACCACATCATTGGGTACTTCTACCTTAGCTATAGTGATCACATAAGTTTGGCATTATACCCTTGGTATCTTTTGTGGTAGATTCCCTTGATACTTCGTGAATTCGTTTGCGTAGTTCCCTATATCTATATAGTTGAAACAATTAATAGAAGTATTTTCTTTCTTCCCTTTTATTTATTTATCCAGATGTCATTTATCTCTAGAGTTATAAAAAACTCCCAACCCCTTTAATAATTTCCAAGGTTGGTTATATCTATAATTCTCACAATATAAAAATTACTTCATTATCTTATTCTCCTTTGAATCATTCACATTTTTATTTCTACTCATCTGACTTATTATTTTCTTTATTTCCCTTGAACATGTAGGATCTCGATAATTCCCTCTCCATTTTGATGGCATATAAAACTATTTCATCATATAACAAAAATGTTTGAGAGACTAATACCCTTTAGAGACTTGGATTAATCCCTTACAAGAAATGGTAAATATTTAACTCAATATTGCATATGTAATATATATTATACCTAGATAACCTTGTAAATGTATCATCATACTTAGAAACATATTCTTCTTCCTTTTGATAAAATATGAGGAACATTGTCTTCATTTTTGTTTGTTTCTCATCAGGGAATTATTTTTTGAAGAATGTATCCTTAAAATATTTTTATTCCATAAGTTATATTTCTTCTTCCTCCCTAGTATTTTAGATCAATGACCACCATTGATTAGAATTACCTTTGAGACAATACACTAAAAGTGTAACATTTTCCATTCTATCGCATCCCAAGGCTCTTAAGAGACTTATTCCATTTATTATCTACCATTGGATTTGTAGTACCACCAAATGATGGGAGATTCTATCGTATGAAGTGGTCCAACATAGGATAATTATAATGTGGAAAAGGTTACTCTATCAAGGAAAATTTATTTGAAATAACATGATTAATTTTCCCTAATATAGCGATGATATTATTAGTTTGAATACCATATGTATTTTCTTTCTCAAAAGGAAAATCTCAATATTTTCCATGAGTATGGATACCCTTCTTCATTCTAGGAAACACCTCTATATAATGGAATATACTTGATTAGCTCATAAAATTATAAATCTTAAATCATAATGTATAATTTTAAATATGATCTAACAGTTAATATAAATTAAAAAAATTATTCATTATTAATCTCAGAATCATAAACTTGGTTTCTTTTGGGATATTTTATTTTAAAATCTTTTATACTATTTTGTAAAGAAAATGTGAATTATCCTAATCATATCCCCTATTGGTATCAAACCAGGTGCGCAGTAAGGCCCATTTTTATACATAAGGTGATTATTAATTCAATCTCAATGCACCCTTTTCAGAGTTATTACCCCTATATAAATCTATTCCAGAACCATGTTCACTTGTAGTATCTAGAAAGTGATACATTTCTAGAATAAATCACATAATTTATTCTATAATAAAACTTTAGAATATTCTTATAAAATTATAATCAAATTATATCATAGTATTATGATTACTAATATATTTTTTATGTAATCTAGTTATCATGGTTTTAACTAAAATTCCTCTATTTATAATTGTAACAACCCCGACTCCTGTAACCTAAAATCAATGCCTACTTTATTACATTGGCATGGATACAAAGGGTTAAATATCAAGGGACTTAATAGTTTAGTAATCTTGAAGAACTAGATATATACATGATACCCATTTTACATTTGGTATAAAAAATAAAACATTATACATAACAAAATCAAATTCTATGCATCCTTCAAACTCATTCGTGATTTATTCTTCATATCCTGGAGAAAAGAAACCAAATAAGGGTGAGAACAAATTCTCTGTAATGTCTACATACAATGTAATATATCCTAAGAAATTAAATCGTATTCAATCTATAAAGGTAAATAACTAAAAACTACAATATATTTAATCAATAAACTTATAATGAAATAAGGCATAATCAATATGGCATGATAACTAATAGAAAGCACATGTCATTTAATCAATAAACTGAGAATAAAATGAATCCATAGATAATATCAATTTAAAGATATCATAGATAATAATAATAACGAAATTCTAATAGAATTATTAATTATTGTATTTCATGATATCAATAATCATGAAACCTCTACTGTCAAGACCTTTCATAAGATAATTAAAAATTGTCGGTTAAAACTAATCTAATTTGGCCAACTAATTTATCTCATAATAATTATTGATTCATTGAGGGGTTTTCTATAACCGGGCCCCACCTATAACTATATGTCCAAATCATTCCTTATATATAGAATAATTTATTTAATTCATGAATCAATATTCTTTGTCATGAAATATCCATATACTATAAAGGATACATATTTATCAATATTTACCCAATTAATCAAATACCTTTTAAAGTAAGTACCATATGTAAATATGGTATACGGTTTAGGAAATAATCATATCCATCAAAAAATAATATTTTTATTTAACAGAAATTTAGTTTCCAATGATAAATGATCCCAATAATGTGATTGTTTCAAGAGAAAGTAAACAATCAAAAAATAAATTGAGATTGTAAAATAATCGTTTACCTCTTTGGTCACTTTTAAATTATAAAACCTTAAAGAATAAACATTAAAAGAAACTTTAATAATAATGAATAAATTTTTATTAATATTAAATATATCAAATGGCTAGTATATACACCATATAAAAGTTAATAGGTACATATTAACAAATATGTCTCAATGAAATAGAAATTGACACAAAATCCCTCGTCACTTGTTACTTTCAAGTAAAACCCCATTGGATGAAATAATTAAAATTTAGACATAAAATACCATGAAGTATGAAGGTATCATGAAATTATATGTAAAATGGGTAGTATTTAAACCTTATAAAATAAATTAGGTGCAAAATAATAAAATATGCCTCAATAAAGGAAAAATTGAGATGATGTACCTTACCACATGGAAACATTCACATAAAATAACATTGGATTAAATAATTAAAATTAAAACTTAAAATATCATGAATTATGAAGGATTCATTATATTAAATGTAAAATAATAAGTATGTACAATATATAAAATCAATTCGGTGTATAATAATAAAATATGCCTTAATGAAGGAAAATTAAGACGAAGTCCCTGACCTCACACTTTCCTTTAGTTTAAAGTGATTTAACATCCTTAATAATGGTTTTTATCATGTTATTAATTTATACCAGATCCATACTAATATTTATAATATCATATACGATCCTCCTATAATATTTTACCACCTGTTTTAATATTATTTCATTATTTTGGGTGTTAATTATCTTGTTTTCTCATGTGTTTTTTTAATAAAAGGTCTAGTTATTATAAATTAGATATAAATAAATCATACCCATAATTATAATAATGTTTTAAATATCATATTGACTCATCAGATACATTATTATAACCATTCATTAAATTTGGGTATGGAAAATGAATTGCATCACTTTGTGGAGATGGAAGGTCGTACATACACACAAGTGACGATATCATTCTCTTAATAAGTGAAAGGGTAAGGATGTGTATGATATATTAATTTTCCAGAATTTATATCATTTCATATATATCACATAAAATAAATAAATTTATCTTTATTACCTTGTAAATCATAATTGAAAAATGAATTGCATCGCTTTTCAAGGCGATATTCTATCATATACATGGGTGATATTATTATAATTTAAATGGAATGGAAAGTAAGAGTATATATATATGTGGTATTAAAATAACCTAATTTTAATTTTATAATAAATATTATATATATATATATACATTGAATATATCATTATATCTAATCATGATAGGTGTTGATAGAATACGAGTTACATTGGTTTGTGACGTGGTAGTCCTTCATACACATGATAGTTGATTTTTCCCCATTTGATGAAAGATGAGATGGATATGGGTCATTACATTAACATAATAACATATCAGTTTCTTTTAGATTTTTTTTATTATATTATCATGATTGAATAAAATATTAAGGAGGTGTAAGAAAAAATAAAATAAAAATAATTGTTTAAGAATGCTACATCTTCTTCTGACGACCTCTTTAGGCCTACACCAAAAGCCTTACTAGGATGGATTTCAGAGAAAAAAATGGGATCTAATCCATGGGTAAGAGATTAAGTAAGTATTGTGAGAATTAATTTTCATAACCAAATGGATTTTTAAGTGTGAAGAGGGTATGGGAGGAGGTGGCCTCTTATAAGTGGGGGAGAGGACACTCATGAAATTTTTGAAAAGAATCAATTACACCCATGTTTTTATCATGTAAAAAAGCATCCAAAATGAGTAATTATAAAGTATTAGAGGCTATGAGTACAAATTATTTCCTTAAATGGGATCTAGATAAGTTGTTAGGTCATTGTAATCCTTATCTTTTTATTTTAACCCCTCGGTAAATCAATTTTTACCATAACTGTGGTAATTAATTTTTACTGATCTTACTATTCATAATGGTCAAAAATTAAGTTTAACTTAATATGTAGTTTAAATTATGATGATTAAAAATATTTAATCCATTTTTCCAAATTCATTTCACATAATTGGTCGAATAAAATATAATATTATTTCCCCATACGCGATGAAAAAGCAGGTTTCCAAATATAAAACTATCATACGTATAGAAGGTTTTGATATCAAAATTCAAAATGAACTTGATTCCATTTACCTATTTTTATTGATTATAATATAATTGAACCGATTTTAAATAGAAACATTTTTAAAATATAATTTAAATTTTTAAATAATTTAAATAAAAATGCGGTTTTCAGTAAAAATTAATATTTTTTACTATTCATTGAAAAATAAAACATTTCAAAAAAATTGAAAAAAATCACCCAAAGATAATTTTAATATTATTATTTAAAAAATTAATTTAATTTTATTAAATAAATTTTATAAAATTGTCAAAATTTATTTTTATCATAAGTACGCAAGAAGTGATGAAGTCGTTTACTTTGAAAAAAATACAGTTTTTTAGAAAATATTTGTTTTACTTTCAAATGATTTTAATTTTTATTTATATTAAATAGATAACTAATGAATATTTGTAAACTATATATTTTTCATAATTTATTAATTATAATTAATACCCACCAATTTAATGTCTAGGTTATAATGGTCGTGTTTAAATAATATTTTAATAGGGTATTATGTTTTGTTTAAGACTGAAGTTGTGTGCATCACAAGCTATCAAAGAGATTGAATTTATTTAAAAGTAAATAAATTTTAAATTCTCACCATGTTACAAGGTAAAATCTAGAAATATGATCTAAATACATAATACCTCAAATGGAAATAAAATTAATAGATTTATTTAATTGATCAACAATTACTCAGGTTACATTATTACCTCAAGATGTCTTTGGTAATCCCTCCCTGAAGTCCATGGATATATTTTACCATTTCCACTCTCTCACTAGAAAAGGATGAAGCATACCCTTTGGAAAATTTCATTCTCATTTAAGTTTTTAAAAATTCAAACATTTCATGGTAAATTCAGCAATATCTCTTTGCATTCCATCCGACCAGTAATACTTTTGAAGGTCTTTATGCATCTTAGTGCTTCCAGGGTAAATAGAAAATAGGGTACTATGAACTCGCTTAAAAATTCTCACTTCAAATTGGAATAAAAACTCATACATAACTATTTACAAATCTCAAAAAAATATATTTAGAAACATTAAACATTTTTAACTTACCCTTCTTAATAGATTCCACATTTTCCAGTAAAACATGATCCTCATTCTAAGAGTGCCAAATTATTTCTAACAAAGATGATCACACTAACACCTAAAATGAAATAGAGTAAGTTCCTACAAGAACAATTTATAGGTTATAATTCATCAAATCATCAACCAAAGGGTCGTGTATAAAACATAACATGGTTAATGTGGCATTATTTTTCTAAATCAAAGCATCGAATACTTAATTTTCTTTTCCATGATGGTAGTGAATCATGCAATAATAATCCTTATTTAGTTATAGACATCTTCCTTACTTATTTTTTATCTCTTTTTGAGTTAATGTATACTTTAAACTTTTGTAATAAGTATTTATTTTACACTTCACTCCATAAAAATGATTCTTATAAATTTTTATAAAGTAAAAAACAACAAAGACTAATTCTATATAATTTTTATGATAATTTAACTCATGAGGTTTTAGTTGAAATGAAGAATAATAAATTACCTGATCATTCTACATCAAGACACAACCAATTCTATCCAATGAAGAATCACTATAGATGATGAATTCATCATTTCGAGAGGTAATATCCAAAATTGGAGCATTCCCTAGTATTCTTTTCAGTTCTTAGAAACAATCACGGCACCCTTCCATCCAGATGAATTTAATTCCTTTTCAAGTTAACTTAATCAGTGGGATAGATAATCGAGCATAGTTTTTAACAAACAACTGATAGTAACCCTATAATCCAATAAAATTAAAAATCTTTGAGATAATTTTAGTTCTTGTTCATTAAAAAACATTATTTTTGACATATTCAATAGTTATTCCATCTTTAGAAACAATATTCCTAAGGAAAAAATTGATTGCATCCAAAATTCACTCTTACTAAACTTTCTATATAACTTCCTTTCTTTTAATGTTTTTAAAACAATACTTAGATTTCATTCATGATCCACCTGAAATTTAGAATATATTAGCATATCATCAATAAACACAACCATAAACTTATATAAATTGTCATGGAAAACTCTATTCATATCATCCATGAATACATATAGTGCATTAAATGACCCAAAGGGATTAAATAAAAACTCATAATGCTTGAATATAGTTTGAAACACCATATTTAGAGTATCTTCATCCTTAAACATCGTCTGATGATACCTTAACTTGATATTAATCTTTAAAAATTACTTCTCTCACTAAAGTTTATTAAAAAAATCATTGATATGAGAAAAATGATACTTTTTCTTAACAACGATTTTATTCCAGGATCTATACTCAATGAATATTATCATTGAACCATATTTATTTTTAATAAATAAAACAGGATCACACCATAGTGAAGTGGTAGGAAGAATGAAACCTTTATCTAAAAACTCTTGCAACTAATTTTTCAATTCCAAAAGTTCAATATGATCCATTCAATAGGGGTTTTGAAATATGATTAACATTAGGAACTAAGCCAATAGTAAACTCAACTTAACGATTAATAATAGAACCAAGGATATCATTATAAAATAAATCCACATATTCATTTACTACTATGACATCACTAATCGGAACAATTTATTTAATTTAAATAATATGATCTAGGTAACTTTCACAGCCGTACCTAATAAATTTCTTAGATTCTTAGTAGGTTATAAAAAGTTTGAAATCACTGAATAAAACTTTATTATCTCAAAAATATATATTATCATGATAAATGGAATTCCAATCCATACCCTTAATTATAAAAAAACATTACTATGGATGGTTTAACAAGATTTTTAAGAAATATCATCCCACTAATAACAATATGAAGATTCCTATAAATCCTAGTGGCATTAATATTTCCACCCAAAGTTTTCACCAAAATTTCTGTATTCTTTCCTTGGGTTAATATTCCCATTTTACTTGAAAATTTCTCAGAAATGAATTAATGTGATGATATGGAGTCAAATGGGGTGTGGATATAATTCAAATAAATAAGTAACATACATTTCACCACCTCATTAGATGGTCCAACATCATCTGTAGTAGTAAAAAATGAACTTTTGACATATATTCTCTTTTGACCTTGATGATTTCCTCCCTGAGTGAGTTACATCAGACACACATTATTTTAATGCCCCAGCTCATTTCAATTAAAGAATCTTACCATTTGATTTTCATTATTTTTTCTAATAATTTTCCTTGTAGTCATGAGAAACATGTCAAAATTTTCCACATCAGAAAAACTTCCCATATTTTATTGAAAATTCTCTAGGATTATTTTTACTACACTTATCACAAGATGGGAAATTGATTTCTTTACCTCTAGATTTATTTAATGAGTGCTTTCCCATTGTCTTCCATCTGAACCATTTCTTATACTTATTATAATATGATACATGATCATTAGTGAACTCTATTTCTACCTTCTCATAACATTGAAAAAGTTTCTCATAAAATTTAAATGTACAAGAGTCTAATTACCTTCTATATATAGGTTTCAATCTGGATTAAAACCAATAAAATTTTACTATTAAGATCCGGGATAAATTTTGGTGCCTACCTTGGCAATCAGGTGAAGTTTACTTCATACATGGCCAATGAATCTTCCTATTTTTCATTAATTCCAATAATTTCTTCCCATCATAGGTCAAATATCCTTAATATAATATTTATTGAGGAAAATATTCTTAAATTCATCCCATTACAAGTTGTAAATTTCTTATCTTTCTATATTATTCTTAAACATTAACCACCACTAGTCGGCTTCACCATCAAATTAGTAAATAGAAAGAGTTACCTTTTGATGCTTCGAACAACTAATGACTTCAAATGTCTTTTCTAGGGCTTTAATCCATCCCTAATCTACCATAGGGTCAAATGATCTACTGAATATGGGTGGGTGATGTTTCATAAAATGCTCCATTATAGACAATTTCCTTTATTATAATCACAGTTTATCTCTCACATAGTTTCCACCACCATTTACAGCCTGTCTCAACTAATCCATCATAGTGAAAACCTAATATGTTCCAATTCCAAACATTATAGGTTTTTTATTAGGAAGGACATTATCCTCTTAGTTCCATCCAACTTCGACTACCCAATTTCCTCTGTAGAAAACCATTCTGAATAGAAAAAGTTGAGATTAAGAAACATCATTTTCTTCAAATTGTATAATGACCATAAATTAAAATCTCTTATGGGTATTTATTTTATTTATCCCAACCTCTATCATTATCTAACCTGACTTGTGATAAAAACTATAAATACCTGATCCATATTCATCCCATAATGTTTTTAGAAAAGAGTTCACTTTATTTTATTTTGACGAACCTTTTAGGTTTATTTTTATTAATGTATTTGGTAATAAATATTACATAAAAAATGCATAAAATACATGTTGAAAACTTCATATTAGTATCCATTTTTCCATAATACAAAAATTTTAAAAATAAAAGATGTTTTCTTTTCATAAAAAAATATTTGTAATTTTGAACTTGAATTCTTATTTTTCCATATTCAACTTTAAAACCTATGAAAAAAATATAAAGATGTGGGATGATAAAAAAATCTTAGTAAGTGATATAAAATAAAAAGAAATAAACTCATTATTCCATTTTAAAATCATGATATCATAAATCATGTTTTCCATTAATGTAATAACCTTTGAGCTCAAATGAAATCATATTTTCTGCCCAAATTTTTTTATAAAAAAATAAAAGAAAACATTATAGAAAAATCATAATCATGAGGGTTTATTAAAAAAATTATAACCCGTGAAAAAAAATTCTTAAAAACATTCTTTTTTCCCTAAAAGGGAATAATACTTCCTTTAAAAATATCATTATTTTATCTTTTAAAATCAAACAATTTCCATGAAAATTGATTGTAAAGCATCAAGAAGTCATGTAGGCACCTTAGGAAATCATATTCATAGAAATATTATAATAACCCTTACAATTTTAATAACAATATGGTTGAATTCATACCTAATTCTCCAGATAACATAATCAATATCCAATGCATTGGTGAGCTATATCAGGTGCACCCATCATAATGAGCAATATTGGGCTCAACTGTCATCGTGAGATATATCGAGATCACCCATAAAAATAAATAATATCCAAATACTATATCATGAATATAAAAAATTAATCATATACCTTTCCATCATAAATAACTTAGAGCCCTCTTTTGAACCCATATACAAAACACTTTTGGGTATCGAAATACCCTTTCCCTTTTTAAAAAACCTATTTTCAAAAATAAACTATTATAAAAAAAGTAAAATAGGGTTTTATTAAAATAAAATATAGAATATTTTAAATTATTACAGACATAAAATAATGGTTACCATGGTGGTAAAATTCATTGTCACTATATATGTTAAAATAGAACATTCCTTTTTCAATTTTTTGTAAATAAAATCAAAAACATTTCATAAAAAGAATCATTTTGAAACCCCTTTAAAGAAAGTTAAAAGAGAAGAAAAAGTTCCTTTATAGTTATTTTGCTTTCATATAAATACATATATATAATATTTTTTGTAGTATGGACATGGAGGAAATATATTTAGAAAATAATTCTTTAAAAATGAGGTTTTAAGTTAAAGCTTCACTTACCTTGAGTCCGACTCTTCATGTACATTATTCAACTTTCTAAATAATAAAAATATGGTAATTATTTAATTTTATAAAAACCTTTTAAAAATTTTATTATTCATTTTATTTTATTTATTACCATGTAATATTTAAATAATTAATAAATTAATTTCACATCATACACTCTGATGATATTCATCTCATATATCCAAAATGACTTTGGTAGGTTGAATATGCTCAAAGTGATCATTATTAAATATTATATAGAATAATAGTAATGAAATAATTATCATTTTATACATAAGTTATACTATTAAAATCAATCAAGAAATTTTTTATAGAAAAATGAACTATGTTGCTCTCATGTGGATGGTAGGTCATTCGTACACATCAGTAATGTTTACATTTTTCAAAGATCATGATGGAAAGAAAGTAAGTGTTTTTTTATATTTTCATAATTATAATTATACTATTAATATAATAATATATCTTTAAATAAATGTATATATATCATTCATGTGATGTGGTGTTTAAATACAAATCGTATCGTTTCATGGAGGTGTTAATACACACGTACGTGCGAACGATGTTATCATTTTTAATGGATGTAAAGGTAAGAAAATATATGATATATTAACTTTTAATAAGTAAAATTATGTCATTAGTATCATATATATAAATTTAATCTATTGTTAAAAAAATCTGTAAGTGGCGGTGATGGAAAACAAATTACATTGGTTTGTGAGGCAGTAGTACGTTGTACACTCAAATGATGATTTTCTTTCGCATTTGATAGAACAGGAGATTAATATAGGTTATGACATTAACATAATAATATCTTAGTATATGGAAGATTATTAGGTTATTATGTTTTCATGGTTAAAGAATATTTGAAGGTGTAAGGATAAATAAATCAAAAATGCTTGGTTAAGAACTATACCTATTTTTTAAACATCCTCTTTATATTTACACCAAAAAACTTACTAGCTTGATTTTATGATTAAAATAATGTATCTAAGATGCAGGGATAGAATAAAGTAAGGTTTTTGGATATTTATTATCTTAATAAAAAGTATTTTTAAGTGTTAAGTAAAGAGGAGAGGAAGTTCCCTTTTATAAAAGAGGGGAGGGAACTCTTGAAATTACATAAAGTATTAAATTAATATAAATTAATCTCTATAATAAAATAGATAAAATTGATATAATTCAGATATAAGATTATTATGGGACAAAATAATCTCATCTAATAAAATTTATATAATATTAGATAATGTTTTCACCCCTAATAATTTTTTAACCCCCACTAACCCTTTTGATGATTATCGAGGTAACAATGTTTTTTTTACTCATTAGGGGTGAGTATAGTTACTATTATAAGAAAAATGTTCAATAAATATACCTTGGATGATTTTTTAAACCATAACTCAATCAATTTTCCAAATAATTTATTTTTAGAAATTTTAAATTATTTAATAAAATATTATTTATTATAAAATATCATTAATGTCATTTTTAGAACTATTCATTTTATTTGACATTGAAAACTACATGAAAACAAAAAAAATATAATCCATTAAAATTAATTAATATGTTATATTTACCTATAAAATTTTTTGGTATAAACTAAATTAACCAAATAATATTACTTTTAGAGTTTTTAAAATCATTTACATGGTTTTTATACTACTTGCACAAACACTATGTCGTTGTTGCATAAGAATTTAGGTTAATCATTTCATCGCTAAAAAATTAAAACAAATTAACATGATAAAATATTTATATTTAAAATAATCATCTCTAACCAAAACTAATTTATTGTTATCCTTGTCACAAATATTAAAAGAATGAAAGTGACATTTTTTATGTTATCTTTTACTTGAATATTATAAAGGTCAAAATAAAATAAATATGGCACCAAGTTGCCATATTTTCGAAACATGGCTCTATATTTCTGAACTAAAATCATAAAATAGGATAAAGGAAAGTGTTAGAGTCGTTTTTTAGTCCTATCATTTTATTTTTAACCTTAATTACTCAGTTTACCCTTACCGTGGTGTCAATTATTTACTATTATTACTATTCATAATGACTAAAAATAAGAGGGATCTATTTACAAAAAATTTACCTCCTCATTTCAAATATTTAATCCATTTTTTATGTTTATGTTTCTATAAGTGATTGAGTTTAAATTAATATTAAAACACAAAACATAACAAAAATGGTTTTTAGAAAACTGTGTTCTTAATCCCAAAAATGAACTCATGCAAAAATAATGTATAATGATGATTTCTATGTAATTAATTGTATTATTTATAATTAAATGATTATTATTTAACTTTAAGATAAAATGATAGCTTTAAATTACTTTATTAAAATTTATGATGGTTTTACAGAAATTGGTATTTTCCACTATTTACTGAAAAAACAATCTTTTTAGAAAATACCAAAACATTACGCTGAACTAATTCTGATGTGATAATTTAAAAAATGAAGTTAATTTTTTAAAATTTAAATTCTAAAATTTTGAAATTAAACTTTTAAATTAAAACTTATAATGTAATAAAAACAAGTTTTGTAGGAATAAAACTATTCCCTTTTTTATTGAAATTTTATTTAATATAACTATGAATACTAATAAGGCATGAAATTGATTATTAACTTTACCTGGGTTGTTACATATAATAACTTGGATTAATCATACCCATGATCTATGCTATAAGATCATAATCCCTGGAAATTTAGTTTTAATTGAAGTTATCTTAGAGAAATTAACCTTAGTTTTAATTACCATAAGACTAAAAAAATTTATGTCTTGAAAATTATAGCACACCCAATAATATCTTATAGAAACCAAGTTTGTCATTAATTTCAAATTAATGTAATATGAATATTTTTCTTATTTTGATCAATAAATGGATCCTTGAAACTAATATATCCTATTAATATTTCTTGATTTCACCAACCTTTATGGTCATGTCATACAGAAATATCCCATAAGGTTTCTTTTAAGAAGTATGGTCTTGAAATCCAATTCCCAATAAACTAATCATAAATAATCAATGAAAAGTAAAATAATAATGGAATCTCATATGAACATTAGTTAGAAGGATTTATCAAAATCTATGTTTGGATATTGTGACCCTTTTGTTAATTAAATCTTCTTTATTGGGTCAAAATTTACCATCCATGTTGAGTTTCTCTTTAATATTTAGCAACAAATTTATATAAATTGGAGAAATAACCCAAATGTGGAACTGTATTTTGTTACATGGAATATATATTTATTTTCAAATGAACTTGTCAATAATATATAGTTTTCCACTTACTACATCCTAGAGGAATCATTATTCTTATAGAATAATATATATTATCCACCACTATGAATATAAAACAACTACTGTGGTTTTTAAATTTTCTACACATTATGTTCCTATCGAAAAAATTCTCTCACTAAAGCTTTTGGAGTTAATTGTTCTTATTCTAAATTGTGAATCTATAGACAAGATTCAACTAAAACCTTTATTACTCCTATAATCTCAAAAGAGGTTTCCTTTCCACATAGAAATGTAGTTGGTGTGATTAATACCTTTGTATCTTGGGGATGTAAATATTTATAGTATTTAAAGGATAATTAACTTATATTTATGTTGTGTTTCCTTTGATGTATATTTGAAGTTGATCTAAACATACCAAATAATTCTCATCAGAAAAAATTTGGATATGAAATAATGGATTCCCATCATAGCATAACTTATATTATATATATTAGTCAATTTATATATAATATGGTTAGTTGTCACACTATTATCTTACGAAACATTTATAGAAAGGTATCATGGAAGACATTACATATATATAAGACTCCTCGTTGATCTACCTTGTACTATCTCCATATCTATTATGTGAATAAGGTAATTTGAGTTTTTTTAAATCCTTCACTTTATATTTTATGATAGATGAATACTTGGTTAAGATACTCTTTTACGTACCATTCCAAAGAATCATGGATATTTTACCAAGTTCATTCATTACTTTTGTTTATCATCCATAAAATTTATTAAAATAAAGTAATAATGTAACACCCTAAGAATTTAAAAATAGATTTATTATAGAATTCTTGGATCACTAAGTCTCTACAAACACCACTTTGTTATAAACTATCCAATTAAACATAAGTTTGTCACTTCTGTGATGTGAATTTTGAAAATCTGACATACACGGTTGCGATGAATAAGTTATTTGGAGTTCGATAAGAGAAACTTATTTTTTTGGTGAATAGTAACCTACCCTTAGGAATAGTAAAATGCCCTTACGAAAAGTGATATACCATAATGAATAGTAACCTTACCTGTGATCGTATATAAATAATATTCATGTTGGGGTATGATATACCTATGTTTTGGAATAAGTAAATAAATGTTTTAAAAAAGTTTTTTAGAATAAATTTTGATTTAAATTAATTATTAAATTAATCATATTTATAAAATTATTTTTAAAAAATTGACTTCATTTTTGGATTCTACATATCGAAAAATGGTTGGGGTGAATTTTTGAGGTTTTTTTGAAATACTTGAATTTTTTATGAATGGTGAAATACCATAATTTACAAAATAAGCTAAATACACTAATTATAGAGTAATGTATGATGTTATGCTAATTTAATCCCAATTTATTCAGATTCACATGATAAAATTAATATTCTTGGTCATGGAAGACTCGTTATTCCTTGTCTTATGGAGAAATAATAAATTAATGAATATAAAATTGAGAAATCCCCTCTCCCCTCCACTATAAAACCCCCCCATCACTCCCTCTTCTATTCACTCCTCTCAAGCCTTGTGCCTTCTCCAAATTATGTCCAAATATCCTATTAACCTTCTCTCCCACATCCATCAATCTTTGGTCTCATAAAAATACCAAAACCACTCCCTTAAAGAGGCTCTCAAGGAAGTTTGGTTCAAGAGGTAAATTCCTCTTTTAAATTCTTTGTCTTTCCTTTCAAGTTCATTTGTTTTATTTTTCTATTATTACCTCTCATTATCCAAATATTGTAATGAATCCAGTACCTTACATTTATTGCAATGTTTTCATTATAGTGGAATAATTTATCATCATCTCTTCATTTTACCTTCTTTTATACTAGTAACAAGAACACCATCTGAGATGTGTCAATTTACCACTTTCAAGGAAGATGGGATTTCGATTTCTATTATCATTCTCAATTATGGTCATGAAACCATTCTTGTTATGGTTGAACCATATTATTATATATGTAATATACCCTGTGTAAGGTTCTGTAATCCCTTTTTACAAATGGTATTAAGTTATAAAGAAAAATGAGTTCATTGTAATCAAAACCCACAAATTAACTGAAACAGTTATCATTAAAGTTCTATATAATAATTCATCCTCATGCAATGTAACCAAATTATATAAATGAAAACTAATACCTATATATGATCATAAATAATATGTGAATTCAATTCTGTAGATTTACATCCATCCCACATGAACTCCGTTACTTAAGAACAAGTGAACCGATTATGAAAATAAAGAAAACGAACACTGCGCAATAACGAAATTCAATATAATAACTTATCAACAATGGCATAAATGAACTAAAAAAATTATGATAAAAAAAATTCATGTCTAATAGGTTATGAAATAATTTATTAATAAGTCTAATTTCATATTCCAAGACCTTAAGTTCAAGAGTGGAACACATTTGGACATAAGGTAAGGGTTTTCTTCATCTCACTTTCTTTTTTGTGAGATTTCCCGTAGTCACTACTATTACTTGTGTATGTTGTATGTATACTTCCCATTGATATTTCATATCATGAATCTATTTATTATCATGGTATTAAATTTATCATTTGATTATTCGTAATTTTGGGGCATTCGAATCGATTGATTACAAAGTGATGGAGGTTTTCCACCCAAACCTCCATTTTTCATTCGGGTTACTCTTATTCACTATTCACCTCAATGAAATTATTATTTATTCTTATGTACTCCTCATTTATTCTATTTGAATGTCCTATATATTTGTATCAATCAGAATCCTTCTTTATTTCATGGTAAGTTACATGTTTAAAATAATCTTTCAAAAATTCTTCTAAAATGCAAGCTTGATTCAAGGAACTTCTAAAATTCTTACCTATTTTGATGTTCACTCTATAATCTATTTTAAGCCATGTTTATCATTTTAAATCACACATTTTAAATTCTATTTTGGTTCATTTCAGTTTTTATGAAATAAAACATGCCTTTGCACTTTGAAATCTCTTTAATGAAATCTTTAAACCACCCTAAAATGTTTTAATTCTAAAGATTCTTTAAAATCAGTTTTTACATGATTTCACTTTAGTGGGACATAATTTATGACTAAAATATAATTTCAATGTCCTAGTCTTTTATTTTCTGGGATATTAATTTTTACAATCTGATTTCATGGAAAATATAAATGATTTTCCAAAAGAACTCTTCTTTCCAAAGTAAAAAAGGATTTTTCTCATCTCACATTAACTTTTATGAGATATATTCATTGTTCACCACTTGTTTCATTCTTCTGGTGTATGTACTGCCCTTTGTAATATCATATAAAGAGTTTCCTTATTATCACAATATTCTTAGGGATTAATATTTGAATGTTTCAAGGTGGTATAGGACACCTTGAAATGTTTAAGGATTATTTCCTCAAGAATTTTTCGATGGTCTCATTTCAAAGTATCTTTATTTATGTCAACATCCTTTGATGAATATGTATCCTCAAATATATACGGATATTGAGAAGACATATTGTACTTGTATTAAATATATGTATAAATAATGCTTTGGACATTCAGCAACGGTTGGGGCTCCTACAGCCCCTCAATGCATCGACAGGTCTCATGAGACAAATCAGTTGGCAACAAACCCTTCGAGTTTCTTTCCAAAAAATCAGACAGTTTTATACCCACATACTTAAACCATTTCGATGGTATTGAGGTATCATGTGCCAGATACATGATGTCCAATTAATAAGCATTCTCTTTATTTATTTTCATTTATTACTATCCATGCGGTTTTCACTATGAGAAAACCTATGGATGTAGTTTCATTCTCAGTTTATTAAAGGCACATGTTCTTTATTTATTCACCATGCAATATTGACTATGCCTAATTGTTTATGATTCAGTTATTATTGATTCATGCTTCCGCTATTTGTAACCCTTACTGAGCATTTGGTATCACCCCTTTCATTTTTTTACCTTCAATAGGTTATGAATAGGAGACCATTTATTGAGTTCTCATGGATTCAGTCTATTAGTTTTTGTTATGTGTTGTAGTTTGTTACCTTTCCCAATGTAATATGAGTTACATATATGAATCTAGTTTCTTCCAGACTACTAAACTACTCGGTATTTTTGGATTTTATTCCTTGTAATCATACCAATGTAATTAGTAATGCATCGGCTCTGATCTAGAGGGTTCGGGGCATTACAAATAAAGTATATGAATTTACCACTATATTCACCCTTTAATAGTACATGTTAGGTTTCTAAACTAACATTGAATATTTGTGGAATACCATAATTTTTAAAGATTTATTTCTCTAAAACACAATAAGTATATTGATAATACTTAAAGTTTCTTTATCTACAAGGAGAATAAATACACTCTTGGGTATATCTTTTACAGTAACCATTGGTTTTACTTGATAATGAATTATATTTCCAGAATATCATATGAGTCTTATATTTTATATTTCATAATTTATTTCCTATATATTATATATGTGATTCAACTATTTTTGAATTACTAGTTAGGTTTTGAATACACTAACAATATTAATTTCAAAACAAATAGTGTCACATTGTGTCCAACATAATACTAAGATAAATTAAGGTAACACTTGATGAAAATAATTATTTAACATGGATCAATCCTCTTGGAAATCAAAGATTGTGAAATTATCACTATTGGTATAGGAATCTCCATTTTTAGCCTTTGGGAAAATTAAACTTTACTTCTTGAGGTTTTGTGCTTCTTACAACTGATATAGGAATCACCCTTCCTCAGACCTAGGATAACGCACCTTCCTTATTATAATGTTTCCTTCTTTTTTTAGTATTTGAATAAAAGTTTTTATTTCACTCCAAAGAAGTAAAATAGAAATACGATCATCTATGATGTATATATTTATAGTAGATGAAATTTATTGTGACTTCATTAATTGAAATTCATTTCAAAATTTCCTTTATATCTACATGAGAATAAAATATCCTCTTATTTACCACACTACCTCTAAATATTTTGTCTCATTAAAATAAATTTCAAAGGAACTATTTACCATAAAATATTCAGGGTATTTTTAACCTTTCCTTTCATGTTTTTTACCATAAGGGTTGTAAAACTGAGTTCCACATAACCCTTATCTACTTAGTGAAGCTTAGTAAAATGATTCTTGAGTCGTTTATCCATATTGTTCCTCTCATAATACTATATGAATAAGAAGAAACTAGAATGCAAGGATGATAATTTGAGAATAATGGATAATATCTTATCCAAATAAAGCACAACTTTACCAACCAATAAATGTACCATAGTGTATTGAAGATAAGATCATTAGGTATATTTCATCTTAAATTGTACACTAAAATAGTGTAGTGAAAGTATCATTTATATAAATCCTCAATTTCTCTTTATCAAGAGATAGGATATGAGACATCATGGTATAAGTATCCATTTCCATATGTTACATTATTAGTTCTCCAAACATAATTTATATATGATATAATAGACAATAGGATCATAACCATATACCTTCTGTATGTATCCTTCTCACCATCTATCACTTGGTGAGGTGGTCAATTAGCTATAAAGGATTCCAACACATAATCTAAACATTCCATTAGAAAATCAGCATATAAATGATTATAATAATCTTGGAGCATGGTTTTTGATAGGACATTATCTTTTTCCATAAATTTCTATAGTGCTATGATGATTTCATTTTCCATATTCTACATTAATTCAAATCATATGTTAGTTTTTATCTTGATTACAAAGAGATATGACGTAATAAATTTTATTTATTTGTCACCCATAAGTTGAAAGGATCCATATTCCCCTTTTTATAACCCAAATGAGGGTCTGACAAGCTATTCATGGGTATTTAGGTAGGTGAGTCTTGTTAACTGCACTAACCTATAGCTCCTTGATCCCTTGAAAGGACTCCCCAATCCTATAATCCTAGACATGAATTTCCTTAACACTATCCTACTAGTTATATTAAGTCTCATAGAGGTGATCAAACCTTAATGCAAAGTAGGTTAAGTCAACCCAAAACTCAAATTAAAACTCCTTGATAATTGAAATCACCCTCATAGAGGCAAGTCAAGCACTTTAAACTATGGTGGTATCTTAACCTGAGTAATGGAAGGCTTTCATGACTTAATATTTTAATTTAAAATGTTTTTATTTTATTTTTATGTGTAAATTAACCATTTTATCTTATTACATGGTTTTTAATATTAAGTATATTTTTCTTAATTGATTAACCTTATTTTGATAAAATTTATTTATAATATAAATTATTTTAGTTCGATCTTGCATGCTTGTTAATTCATTTTTTTAGTGATAGGGATAAATCATCAATAAATAATTAACAATAAAACTAATAAAAATATACTAATAAATGTGGAATGATCATGATTTTATCTAATGGTTAGTTTATCTTGAGGATAATAAAATTATATTAGATCTAGGGAAAACTTCTTGAACCATAAATTGGTTCGAGTTATATTATTCCACATGTACTCTAATGTAACCCCTAAGTTGTTTCACCTAGACTCTGAATGTCGAACAACCTCCACTCACTAGGGATATCCATCTATTACATGATATTTTACTTACACATTGGTGATAGGAACCAAAGTATTGGTTATGGGGTTTACATAAAAGAAACTACAAACACACATGCCCTTTATATAATTGAGTAGGGGATGACATACAGAACTTCATTAAAATTTAATAAAATAATTATAACCAAAATCATGCAATAATAATTAAATTAAAACAAACCAATCTCATACATTGTTCATTATAAACTCATGATCATCCACATAAAATATATATATATATATATATATATATATATATATATATTTGTACACTAGTTGGAATTAACTTCAATTCATTCTTTTTATTAATATAAAATCAACTTGAATTAATATAATTAATTATATCATTAATTAATTTATTCATTCATTTTATCTTATCTTAATAGTCATAGAAATTCCATCATCCATGATATTAAATAAATTAATTTTATTTAAATTAAATAAGAACACATTGTGTACTTAGAGGTAACACAGATAGTAAATCTGAATTTAATAGAGAATTAATTAGGAATTTAATATTCATTAAACCATTTCTACATGGAGTATGGAATAGTTTAATAGCACAATTAATTTTATTTTTATAAATTAATTTACACATGTATATCCTAGAAAGGTGTGTAAATTTCATAAATAAATTAATTCAACTATATTTATTAAATACCCCATGTGTGTATTAACAATACACCATGTGTCAATTAATTACATCACAAGCAATTTAATTACACAGTGTAAAAAATAATTAATTACAATGGATTTGAATTAAATACACTACATGTGATTTAATTAATTCATTGCATTTGAATTAATCACACATCACACATGAATTAACTACACATTATTTATGAATTAATTACACTTTTCATTCATTGAATCACATGTAAATTAATTAAATGACCACTTCTACCTTTGTATTAAACTCACCACATGTGTATTAATTACATGACCACCATGTCATGTGTATTTAATACACTTGCATCGTGTGTATTACATACATCACATTTGTATTAATTATATGGCCACTGCATCATGTGTATTAAATACATTTCATGTGTATTAAATACATTTCATGTGTATTAATTACATGGAATAGCAGTCCCATGCATTGTTTAATAAATACATGATCTATCTTTGACTATGTAGATTCCACAATTTATGATGTGAAAACACATAGACAATATAGTGTGTACACTAGCTACACATCATGTAATATTACGAGCAGTATTCCAGTCTGACTGGTCCACACACAGCATGTAATAAATACACCATGTGTTGACTTTGTGGTGTTTCATGTACCTCACAACCCATCCAGATTCAATAAACTTAGGTGCCCATTGAGTACTTTTCATTTACACATCATGTATCCATTTTATCTAATTAGAATCTTTATCACCTCCTAATGGATTCCTTTGACTCTTTCTTTGTCAATTTTTAACTTGTTCTTGGATACATGAAGGTGATAATTCACATAAAATTGACTTTCAAATTAAAATAATGCTTTAATAGAAATTAAATAATTACAAAAAATATTCATATTAATCAATGAATAATTGGAAATTATAAATTATTATGTGATTGCTATGATACCACTTCAAGGTTCTATGTCATAGTATAATTAGTTGGGTTCATACCCAATAATGGGTTTTAATCAAGTTCTTTAGATTTATACTCAGAACTTGGTGAAGTAGAAAGCCCAGAATCCTTGAGGTAGGATCATCACATATTATTTATAATTAATTTATGTAGACAAGGAATTACCTCATGTTTTAAATATTTCTTCATTGATGAATCAGTTGAACACTTCTTGGTAAACCATCATTATGGTGAAAGGATTCAAGGATTGAATCCCTCTGATAGGGATCCACATATACTTTTCAAACCTCTAAACATCACTGTAGAAATCCTTCTGTGTTAGTGCAGAAGACTCTAATGCTTGTGTCATTTATCACTGATCATCATAAGAATCTCTTCAAGGTAAAAGAATTATTTTTCTCTATTTATACTTGCGAGGGTGGAGGAGAAGGATCTCTCTCTATTCTTGAGATCATTTTATGAGAAGATCTCTCTAGTAATTGAGAGGGTTCTCTATAGAAATTGTTGTCTACAATAACCATTAGGTTGAGAATGATATAATTAGGTTTATATAGAGCTAGGTTTAGAGAATAAATAATTTTATTCTCGTAATCCCTATCACACATCATATATAAATAATAATAATATTTTTATTATTTAATTGAAATTTTCTAAACTCAAGGATAAATAAATAACATTTCTTGAATAAATAAATAAATTTTCATTCAAATGATATTTAATATATAATTTTCATCGGACTATTGAATCACCCTGTATTACTTCCTTAATATTTTTCAAACTTTGAAAAATTAATATTCATTTAAATAAATAAATATCATTTCATTATTCATAGATAAATAAATAAATATTATATTTAATAAAATAGTGAATAAATGTTCATTAAATATTCAAATCACATATATATTCTCTCGAATGGATGGAAATTGAATAATTGTACTCAAATAAAAATGAATAACGGTTAAACCTCACACATGAATAATATTTATTAAATATTTTATATTCATATATAATTTAACTGAGATTCTGAATACACATAGTGTGTGGACCTCTAGACCCCTTTCTAGTGGAATTAGGCAGTAATACCTAAAGTATAAGGTTAGAGTCTAGAAACACACTAAATCACCAATAGAGAAAGAAGTTAAATGTTGCAATGAAAATAACCATATAAAAATTCATACCATGTAATATAATCTATTTTTCTCAATATCTCCAATCAAGAAGGTTGCATACTAGTGTCATCAACCTATGTGCTCAATGTATCTTTCTTTGACATTTTAAAATGGAACTTTTTAACCAAAAACTGGGGATATGGACTTAATTAGGTAGTTTTATTCCCATCAAAGGGAAAGATATATCAAATTCTATTAAAGAATAGAAGGGAAAATTCTCTCTCAAATTATTCATTAATTCAATATGAGTAACGATGCACCCAACGTATCATACCTCTTCACAAGCATCTATTGTCATGTTTTTCATTGATACATCAATGTTTTGTTACTCATGATATGTATTAATAGTAATCTTATATTACATGTATCATTACACATGTTTATATATAGAAACATCCAATGACAGATATAGGTTTGGATTTCCTACTTGTGGGTCATGTTCTCATAAACATTTTTCTTGAGACATATAAGGGTGGAATTTATAAAAAGAGGCCTCAATGTCTTATGAGCCTCCTACCACTGATATATTTTGTCATTTTTTCCTTAAAAATAATATCATACATCCATATAACATTTATTTATTAATACCTTCATAGCGCTTCTAAGTTCTCATCATAGTGGGGAATAGTTATGACCTTTCAGTACTGCATTTATATTCAATGAATTATCACATTCATTGTTATGTAGAAGAATAATAAAGATGTGATAAGATATTAATTGATATTCAAAACCATGAATATGATGGTACTGAAATATATGTATTAGTTAATTATATGGAAATAACTCCAATATTCATATCATAATAATGACAAGTTTCAAACTATTAGAGTTGATTTGAATTGGGATTCTGAAGGGGAAATTGTTTTAGCCTTCAAGGACCCTAAAATCTATATGTATTCATGATAGTCATAAATATATTCATTTAAAATTCCTATTTCAAACATCCATAATGATAGGTTCATATTTAATTCTATCAAACTTAGATGAATCCAATGGTTTTGTAAAGATATCTGCTAGTTAATCATCAGTTGGTGAATATCCCAAACCAATTTTGTCTTTTTAAAAATAGTATATAGTAAAATAATATCGTACCTATATATGATTTATTGTTGAGTTATTCAAAGGATTTATAGATATATAAATGGTTGGTGAATTTCCCTAAAAAAATAGGTAACGTTTCAAAGTAAATATCAAAACTATTTAGTGATTTCATAATTGTTCTAGACTCTGAGGCGGTGTGTTTATGGGTTTGGGAAAAATGAAAATAATGGTCTAATGGGTGAAGATAATTCGTCCATTATAATAGAGACTTCCCCATCTCCATCTTTTTTTGACCCGATCTACGCCGTTATCCTTAAAGGGGGATTGGATTAACCCCATGGGGACTGGTCAGTTTATCCTTTCTATATTACGAAGGAGTTACTATGATCAAATGGTCACAGTGGGAAATTGCATGGGGTCAAGTATTTGTAAAATCGGTCTTCTTAGGATATAATTTCCTCAAATGGTCTCCAGTGGGTTTATTCGTGGAGACAGAAACACCCAACGTCCCGGTTATCCCTGATTCATGGACCTGCTTTCCAAAAGTAGGCGCTTGTTGGATGATGATTTGGCCAACAACACTTAAGGACTCCATTGGTCGATATGATGGGAGGTTGGGCTCACTACACCCTTTTGGGTGGAATTATTGCATATTCTGGGACACTCTTATAGATTTAAGTCATGTTCATATGTTCATGAATCCTTGGTTCATTCCCAAAGAGTGTACCCACGAGCTACCCCTGGATCGCAGGATCCTCATAGGAATACATGGATTTGATGTTGTGGAGGCAATGCTGACTTAATACATGTGATAAGGCACTCTGAAGTTTATCATCCTCCAGGGGGAATGGAAGATTTCTTGATGTTAGGATCAAACCCATAATATATACTTCCTATGTATCTTCATGAGAGGAATCATAGACCACGTAGTTTGGGAAACTTGGGTCTTACACATGGAAGTTACCCGTTTGAGGGGACATGATTGGGTGAACCCTTTTGAAAGGGTACCCCTTTTGAGATCGATCCTTTAAGCAGGTGTCCTACATATCTCAGTTTGACCAGGAATCATAGTTCTCATAGTTTAGGATGGGTTGGTTGTGTGTATTTTTTAATCATCGCAAATCTCTAAGCCTATGTGAGTCATACTCTGTGTGAGAAACAAGAGGATGTGAGAGATCCAACCAACCACACACCTCTTCTCCAGCTTGTGGGATAGGGCGGGCCTACAGTGGAAGAAGCCAAGGCGACGGTGGGATAGGGTACGGAGCAATTAACCCTTTAATGTGGGATGACATTAGGGGTTATGCAGCTCAGACCTCGGAAGGTTAGGTACTTACCTAAGTGGGAGGGCCCCAGAACGCATTCTGGGAAAGGGGTGGAATGTCCCCTCTCATCAAAAGGAGGAACGAATATGATTCCTTGGACTGATCACATTTCCTCCTTGAATGGAAAATAAAGTGATCACCCTTAATCCCTAGAATGGGGAGGTTCATGTCAGCATTCCAAGGTTGGACTCTAGGTTACCATGGGAATGTAAACTTACATAAATCCCTAGAGTCCAAACTGTTGTGGGGAGAGCCTTCATGACTCCACTTACCATGGGTATGTAGACTCAAAGGGGCGCACTGATGTAATCGATGATCTAATCATACAGTTCTGGTGACTTTGTAGGAGGCTTTGGCCTGATGATAGGGGACTGGTTTGTGGAGGGGCTATGGAGGGCTATATGGTAATAGAGGGGTGATATTGGAGGAGGAGGTAAGGACATCTGAAGATTCCCCATTCCACGTACTGTTTTCTCACACGAGATGGAGGAGTCTTTGCATACCATAGTGGTATGTGGGTAAAGGGGTCGTCCACATACTGAAGAAGTGCACGGTCTTGGGTATTGATCATCACGCACCACAATGGTATGTGGTCTGCCGTTCCACTTTGGGTTCCATCTGTTTAATGATGTAGTACGCGGCGCGAGGTTCAATCTGTATAGCGATGCACTATGCGGAACACCGTATTGAAGGAGGGTCCTGGAACCTGTCGTCACGGGAATTTCATCCTCAAGGAATGTGTGGCTCTTGATTACACTAATTAGGTTTGCAGTTTACCCATTATTATTAAGTTACTTCTTTTTATGGTTTGCGAATGGTTATACCTGTGAAAATGTGGTTCGTGATTTGAACTTCGTCAATGATTCAAAACCGAAGTTGGAATCCTCTCTTAATTCTTTCTTCCAACCTTTGGGGTCTTCTCCATGCTTTATTCATATTTCCTTTTCTTCTTCCTCTCGTGCTCCTTTTATAGAGCACTAGGAAAATCATATATAGGGGCATGCAACACCATTTTCAAAATCCCATGAAGAGATATCTTGATCCACATAAGACTCGGTCAATCGGGGTTTGTAGAGGTTGTGGTTCGCTAGTCATGGTTCATAGAACCTTGTCAATTTTCTTCTTCTGTGAATCTTTGAGTTCATGAGACGGTGTGCGGATGGCCTTCATGGGTTCCTAGGTTCACTGGCCATTGCTCCACGGGTCAGCGCCTCATGGGTCCTTCTGCATACTGGTGGTTTGCGGTTCATGCGTTCCACAGGCCAATACCTGGCAGGTCCTTCCATGTACTGGTGGTTCGTGGTTCATGCATTCCGCGAACCCTTCCAAGTGATGGTACGTGAGTCACTTAAAACTCTTTGAGAAATTCAATTTCTTCCAAAGTTTGAACTCAATTTGCATCCCTTCTCTTTACCGGACCTATAGGAATTATTTATTCCTTCTATAAAGTGATTGTGGGAGTATTTTCTTCCCTTTGAAAAAGTTTTCAGAACCCTACAAATTCCCCTCATCGGGATGGGGTCCATTCGGAATAAAGAGGAGACTATTCCGATGTTGAAGCAGTCCTGAACTGAAGGTTTGTGGTAGAACAGATATGTCCGGTAGGAGGGGACCACACCTATATATAGGGGCCCAGGTCATTTTCCTTTTACCCTTTCTCGCATTGAAAAGTATTCTTGACTCTCCTTCATCTTTCTCTGCATCTGTGTACTATCTCTTTTGTGAAATTTGTATACTCGAACCACTTTGTACGTGCCGCAAAAAGAACTCTTCACAATTGCTTCTTCCCGAGAATCGGATTTTGGGTTTCACAAACTGCATTGTGGAATTTAAAACTAAAATATGGACCACTTCGTAGGAGAATGCTGCATGGTTTTCATGTCCAGTACAACAAACTTAAACTGACGAACTGAACTTTAAGCCTTAATAATACAAACTTAAACTTTTAAACAAAAACTTTGAATATCATCATATTGATTCCTTGGTTCGTAGTTTCTAATTTCCACATACCCCTCGAATTTATGGCCAATGCTCTGCGGGCCAGAACCTCATGGGACTTTCACATACCATGGTTATACGCGGTATAAAGTTTCCATGTACCACAGCAGTATATAGGGATTGCATCCACGTATCGTGTAGTACACGAGAAATGGCTATCGCATACCATTTTCAGAAGTAGTACACGGAGCCCCATGCAAACACTCTTTTAATTCCTTTGGACATTTTTTTTGGCCTTTATCCAACCATCTTGTCATTGGAGTAACTTTTTTGTGGGCTTTTGGATCTTTCTGTGCAAGTTATAATGGAACTTTTAGGGCTTTAACAAAATTGGCCAATATGAGGTCAACTATGGTTGAGGAAACTGAGGTCCATCTTCGGTTCTACATTGTTCCCTATGACAGATTCCTAAAATATCTCCTTACAACATATCTCCTAGCTTACCCTTTGTCTGTGCAGTCTCCAATTTATGGATTTGGTCTTCCTGATGACATTCCTTTGCCATTGGCTAATCCCAATACTCCTTTCATTCTCCTAGAGTCACCATAAGGCCATGATCTGACCAATATTTCCTCAACAGAAGAGGTCATGGCTACTTTAATTCAAGAAAATGTGTTCGTATTAGAAGGCTTGGCATGGACTTAGGGAAATCGTAGGTATCGCAACACTACCTTGAGATTAGTCACCCCAGAGTACCCGTCTATTATAAAACTTTTCCGAGAAAACCCTATCGGTGGGTGGAGAACAAATGGGACCAGTGAGCTAGAGGATACTTCTCTGACAAATGGGCATGGGCATTCTTGGTAAACCAAACCTGTTTAGATTCCCCAAACTAGTTGAAGGTGGTGAACTTATATCAGGAATCCTAGGTCTCTCAGTTCGCAGCTTTCTCTCCAGGAGAAAGCCTTCCTGAGCTGCTGATCTGATGGTTTTCAAGCACCAACACCATCCATTTATCAAATGGGGAGGTGTAAATCAGTTTATGGGAGATCTACCAGCTTGGAGGGCTCCCCATCCTTAGAGATATGTATGAAAATATTCTTCCAGCAGCTACTTCTTGGGATGATACTGACCATGTGTCCCTATTGACAAGGGGCCTACTGGTTATGGTAGAGGGATTACTTGATCACCCCCTCAAAGATCGCTCGCTTATCCCATTTGAGGCTTGGATAGGGTCATTTCTACAGGTGAATGGGCCTAATCCAAGAGCTCACCACATTCGAACTCATCCATCCCGTCCGTCTCAACAGATTATAGGGTCATATTGTGCTACCCTCGAAGTGGGATGATATACTACCTGGGGATATGTGCTTCAACCAGACATACCACCTGCAGTTAGATTAGCGGGTTTCTTTTCCATGTTTTTGAGTGGCTCACTCTTCCCATCTTTTGATATATATACCGAGGTCAGTTCTTGCTCTCTGATGATGGCGGTTGTGCTGGTAGAGGGTCGACCAATTAATCTGGCCACTCCTACTCTAGCCTGACTTTATAAGTTGTTGGGGAAAATACAACAAGGTAAACCTCCATATCTTCTTAGCAGACCGTTTCAATTCTTATATGGGTGGATAGTAGAACACTTCCCTTTCTATGAATATCGACACACTGTGAGGGTTCCTCACTCTGACTTTCAACCTTCCCTTCTCAATATTTTCTTTGTTCATCCCATGACTTTAAAAATTATTGATGCAGTCGGGCTACTGAATGACGCTTCTTGCTTCTCATTTTCACCACACCCTACCCTTTATAGGTCATTAATGGGTGACAGGGGTAGTTCTTCAGAGGATCTCTTATACATTATCACGCTTCGGGATGGGATGCTCACTACTCACATAGATCGAGTGTCCATTTGTGAGCCAAACATCCCCTACTGGTTTGCCAAGAAATTTTGGTTCCTTCAACAAATTTCACTTCTTCCTACTATTCAATTAAGGGCAGAATCTCATCCCATAACTCTTTTCCAGTTATGGATTATGATGATGCGGGAAGGTGCCACTATGGATCTTATCATCCCCAATACGATGGGATCCACTTTTCTAACGCTGGAATATGCCCAACTATGGGTGGGTTGTTACCCTGACAGGGTGATGAGAAGACCAATTAAATGGATCCAGAAGCCTCTAACCATCCTTCACCCCATCTCGACCATGATGACCATGCCATATATTCCTTCTCATGTGGTTAGTGTGATAGATATTCCTTCTATTCCTATCCCTATAGTGGCCACGATGGTTACGCCATTTGTTCCTGCCCTTGTGGTGAGAAGATGCTTGATATGGCGTCAGATGCATCTGGAAGGGGCTTCATCTGTGTGGCCTATCTTAGTGTGGATTTATTCAAACTGCTATTCTCCTATGGATACTACCCATGACCCTAATGAGGTTCGCCCCATCAGTGTGTCACCAAATACCCCGAAAGTTACAGCTAGTCCTTTGCGCCCAGCTCTAGCAGTCAAACCATCGGAGGGTAAGGAGATCCCCCCATCTTGGGTAACCTATATTAGGTCCCTTCCCACTCCTGAGTTGGGTTCTGGTGGCTTCGATTAACAGTATCTACATATTCTAATCTACCATATTTTCATAGACCAGCAAGACCTCACTTCTTTTGAGGATAAAATTTCCAAATTCAATTCTTCCCATCATCTAGTAAGGACCTTCTGAGATGTTTTGAAGGAACTTGATCACCTAATGGATGAAGAGGTGAAGGCTCATGATTTGGTGATCTCCCAAAAGGAAGATCTGTGAGAATACAAGGCTCACGAAGCAAGGATGAAGGCTCAAATGGCCTCTTCGGGTTCCAATTACAAAGCTATCTAAAAGAAAGGGCAGGAACCTAAATCCATTCTGGAATGTGTGTGCCCAACGGTTAAGGTTGATGACGATGAGAGAGCTTCCTTAGAGAAAACTCTTGATACACCATGGCAGTCGCTATCCATTTTTCTAGAAAGGGAGAGCCGAGCCTTATTGTAACTTTCCCAAAATCATGATGTGTACTCATTTTCTTTTGACACTATGGAGATACCCCGAACTGGGGATGTTCCTCCATATGTTGAACATAATAGAACTAATTTTCCTCCCAATACTTCTTAGTTTCCTTTTCTTGTAATGTCAATTAATCACAATCGATAATATAAACATCATTTCAATCAGGTATTAATTTTAAACTGTGATTCAAAACCAGTAAATTGAAATAATTGAATCGGGCTCTAATTTTTTCATGATCCGTGAGACTCAGCAAGCGTAGTTTGACTATTTTTGGGGTTTTATGGAACAACTTATGAACTTTTACGTCTTTTTCATTATCACCATAATTTTTTCCTAATCAAATTTGATATGGGCTTAGCAGGTATAACTTGACTTTTTCTTAGGCTGCTTTTTGTGGGTTTTCGACCTAACAAGATTTATGTCTATTTTGATATCTCAACCTTTTTTTTCTTTTGTCTAAACCAAACACAGTATAAGTTTAACGTGCTGATATGCGACTTTTATCCAGGGGTTCCCTTTTCAAGTTTTCACTCTGGAGAGTATTGCATCTTTTTTGCTGGTGGTTTATAGTCCTGCCAATTAGACTTATTACTGATGTTTTAGGTCAAATAGTTTTGACCAATCTTGAAGGGTTAAAGGCCCAAATTTTGGATTCATTATCTTCAAATATCCTAATAATCTCATACTTGAATGAGGAATTTTTCTTGACCCTGACTTTATGAGTTTTAGATATGTATGAGGCTTGGGAGCCATTTTAGGCATATGTAGGTAGGAGAGGACTCTCCTGAGGATGAATTTTCCTTTGGTTGATGTTCATTTTGTAGGAAAAATATGAAGATCCATCAGGGCATGATGTGCATAGTCAAACAAAGCTGTTCGCGGGACATTGGCCACCCATCTCTGATAGACTAGGAGAATTTATAATACTTTAGATTTGTTTTTGGGTTGGGGCCACAGTGGGTGTCCTATTTGAGGAATGATGTCCAAAATTATTAGGGACATTTTTATTGGCTTTGGATGAGAAACCGCTCTCACATGATTCTTACTTGCATAAGGGAGACCCGATGGATGGTCAGTTCAATTAGAAATCCTTTTCATGTTTGTTAATTTGAAAAGGAAAGATATGCAAGACATTATCCAGAGTGGTTTTCCAAATATGGGGAGTGAGACAGGACATGAATTTCATACGAGTGTATGGAAACTAGAAAGGACTCTCCGGAGGACGAATTTGCCTTTGATTGAGGTTCGTTTTGTAGGTATCATATGAAAATCCACCAGGGCATGATGTGCATAGTCAAAAAAAGGTTCATGTAGGACATTGGCCTTCCATATTTCATGTACATGAAGGATTATGGAGATTGGGACCTTTCTAGACATAGTATATGACCATTGAAAAGGGGTACGCCTAAGCATGAAAGGGGGGATTTCTTTTGGTTGATATTTTCTGGGGAACCTGAAGATAAGTGGTGGCATTTTTGTTTCATATGTGGATCAATTTCATGCATATGGATGGTATATATTTATTCTACATAAGCCTCATGTAACTACCCAAAGTTTCATTAATGGAAATCCCTCTTGATCTAATTAAATGTCTCTTTATGTTTATATAAAATGTCAACTTCTTTGGTTTTATGCTAAGAATTTTGACCGTTGCTAATATAGTCGTTGAACAGTGATCACATGATTAGTATAAATATAGGGCTTTAACAAATCCGATTTACTCATAAAAAAGAAACGATGGCCTCATCCAGTAGAATTGCTCCATACGAAGCCCATTTGTCGGAGCTCGGAAAGGAGGTGGCATCTTTGGGATTCGCTCTTGACTAAGCCCAAGCTGAGCTTCATCATGTCAAGCTCGAACAGGACCGTCTACAGGAGAAGTGGAAGTTGATAGAAATTACCACTCGAGCGATGTTATCCGAGCCACCCCAAGAGTCTGTCACCATTGCACACCTTACCCTTAGGTCTTATGCAGCTGTCTTAAGGGGTTATGTAACAAATCGCTAGTAATATGTTCATGTATATTATTTTTGTATATAATAATGAATATACCTCCTTGTCATTTTTGATACATTGTAAATAGTTTTTAAAGTACAAACAGTGTTTTTAGTTATTATTTAATTAAGAATCCTATTTTATTAAATTAAGGGATTTTTGAATTAAATAATATTTTAATAAAAAAAATTATTATTATTATTATTAAATTAATTTTTATTAAATATAAATGATCTTATAATTTTATGAATTCAATTATAATTTTTATTAAGGTTTGAAAGTCATTTCTGTCAAAACCCGTGAATTTTTTATAAATGTTGGTTTTTATTTTAAAAGTGAAAATTAACATATTTTGAAATTTATTTAGATAAAATAAATGTTATTTCTAGAATCAGGATGTTGAAATTGTCCAACAGTGAATTTTTCATAATTTTCTGAGAGTCAAATTTTTGGGTAAAAATTAAATACCGTTTAAATATATAATGTGTTTTATGACATCATAATGACCCAATAGTGATGTAATAAAATACTATAAGCTTTATGTTCGGACAATATATGTTTTACCATTAAAATAATTTGATTTTGGGTTTGTTTGACTTACTTTTCAAAGCATTAATGGACCCCTCAAGACTTATTAAATATCTTGTCTTTTTAAATTATTTTCCATGGGAGTGTGACTCACCTCCACATAAGCAACCCCATTATTTTAAGAAGTTTGGACTTTGTCCTTATAAAATATTTTTTCCCTCTTCCCTTTGTCAAAAACCATGGGCAAAAACCATGGGTTGGTTTGTGGTTTGGATTAATTTAATATAAGGGGTCCCAAACCTAAATAATAAAGAATTCTCTCACCTTTCCTATATAAACCCACCCAAACTCTCACTTCCTCCTCACTCAAAGCCTTTAAAGTTCGTCCAACCTCTGTCATACTCTCTCTAGAATCCTCCCAAGGTGCGCCAAGCTCCCAAGAAGCATCTCACAAGCCTCTCTCTAGCCTTTGGAAGCACACTTCCAAGTAAAGGTTCTTTCTTCCTTTCTCATTTTTGTCCAATTTTCTTTAAGTTGTTTTTCCCTTTTAATTTCAATTATGAATGTTAGGGTATGGTTTCACACCACCCTCATACTTCCCTCTTTATGGTTTGAATGATGGGAGACCCTTTTCTCTCTCATTAAATGCCTCTCATGTACACCCGTTACTATACTGAAATTCCGAAAGGAACCCCTCTCTCCTCATTTACATTCAAGCAACACTTTTGTATCATGAATCTAAATTCCATTACAATTGTTGGGACATGTATCTATATAACCTCATTAATATCCATTACATGTAAATATGATGAGCAACCCCTTTCTCTCTCATCAACCTTTTTTATGAATTCTTATGTCACGCCGTTACGCTGCCGAAATCGCACCGATTTTCTAAGCCAATGTCATTGTGTAGTGAATACCATGTCCATTTCTCCATCAAGGGTATTCACCTTTATGAACATTTACTTATTAATTAGAAAGTTTCATGTATGAATTCCACATTCCTTTATCGTGGAATAAATGATTATGTTTTATGAATCCATGTTTTATGATCCATGTGGCACACTTATGCATGAAATGAAATGTTTAAGAATGGTGCACCCTTATAGCACTCCAATGCATTGGGTAAAGTATAGTATCATGATATGTCATGTGCAATGAGTGTTGACTCATGCTAATTCAATTGCAACGAGGTTTTACTCGTGCTTTATGTGCAATGAGGATTTACTCATGCTCCATGTGCAATGAGCCTTGGCTCATGCTAATTCCATGTTAAGTGTTGTTCCCACATTTCCATGTTATGATTATCATGCTTTATCATGCCTTTATGTTCATGTTTCTCTTGTTATTTATTAATATACCTAATTTCTAACATGTATTTTACTCCTCATGTTATTCCATGTGTATTCCCTTACTGGGATTTATAGCTCACCATTTTCTTATGCATGTCCTCAGGTTATCTCATGCAATGCTAAGTACAAGGGAATGTAGTGGTCATGTAAAGCAAGTTTTCAATAAAGATGTTGTATTTCATGTTTCATGTTTTTATGTATTGATCTTAAGCCCCAAAGACACTAAACCTCTCGATCTTCTTTGTTGTATCAAGTGAAGTTTTATGTAATAAATCATATTTAAGTTGTAATAAAAAGCAGGGTTGTCATAGTTGGTATCAGAGGATAGGTTTAGTTATTTTTGGGATTAGGATTAGAAAACCCTAGTAAAGCCTTAGATACAAGACTAAGTACAATAAAAATGTCCCTAAGTTTTGGTGAGTATTGAGTAAGTGGGTTATCAAGAAAATACATCCCTGTCAGGATACGATCAGATAGAGGCAGCTCTGGAACAGATGTATCCTAGGGGTAAAACCCGAAAACACCGCTTTGAGCTAGACTCGAACGGGAACTAGTGCACGAAAACGGGGCTTGCTGCACTCTTGGTTACGACACTCCCGGGGGATATGTTTTGATAAATTTACAAGCTTAGTATGAACCCTTATTAAGGGAATTAAAAAAAATGCCCCTAAGAATATATGTTAGAAAGTAGATCATGAAAAGCCTAGATTAAAGCCTATAGACTCATGAGTTAAGGAAATAAAAGTTTAATTATAAGTCATCAACTTTTGTCTTTGGATTACCCATTATGTGTTACCCCTAACTTTCCTTTTATTCCAGCCAATGGTCGGTAATAGGAGGACTTGGGCTAACAACCATTGTGAAGATCAGTGTGATGACTGTACTAATGAGATGCCCAATCCAATGGGAGCGGAAATCGCGAACTTTGTCACGCTTCTCTCTCAGCTAACTCAAGTTTTGAATAGAAACACGGGTCAAGAGGAACTTTCAACCCACCCCCCTAAGAAAGAACAAGTAGCTATCGAGAGCTTTATGAGACAAAGGCCTCCTACTTTTAGTGGATCATCTGATCCCACGATCGCTGAACAATGGATCAACTCCATTGAAAAGATCTTCTTCATCCTTCAATGTTCTGAACAAGAGAAGGTTCTCCTGGCGGCTTATCATATGGAGGGTGAAGCTGATCAATGGTGTACGTTGATCAAAAATATGAATCCTGAGGAGGAGATCGAGACTTTGGAATGGAAGGATTTCTGGAAGATGTTATTCGATAAATATTTTCCGCGCACCCTCCGGCTTAAGATGGAAAGGGACTTCCTTTCCCTCAAGAAAAAAGACGAAGAATCTGTTGGAGCGTACGAGGAAAACTTCACAAGGCTTGCACGATACGCTTCTGTCTTTGTCGTTACCCTCGAATGCAAGGTTGACCGCTTCTTTGGTGGGTTGAATCCTAACCTACGGAAAGCATTAGCAATACGTGACTTTGACAGCTATGAGGAAATTGTCCGATGTGCCCTCAAGGTCGAAATAGAGATCGAAGAATCACAGGGGTATCATGGGGATAAGAAGCGTAAGGTGGACTTCAATGCTGGTGGTCCGATAGATAAATCCAACAGTGCTAAGAAGATCCAACACCTCACTTGCTAAATGTGTGGTAAGAAGCACCCTGGAAATTGCCTTAAGGGGACAAGGAAATGCTTCAGGTGTGGAAGAGAAGGGCACCTAGCTGTTAATTGTCGGTAAGAAAGACCCGTGGCTGCGATAGAGGAGAGGACTCTCCATTCGAACCTCAACGTGTTGTTCAATGCTACAAATGCAAAGAATCGGGGCATTTTGCAAATCAGTTCCCTAATCCAAGGGTTTTTAGAGGCAACCAACAACTTCCAAGGCAGCAAGGAAGAGATTTTGTCATCACTTCTGCCGAAGTGAACCCCGACAACGAAGTGGTGACAGGTACGTTAGTTATTCATTCAAGAATAGCGAACATACTTTTTGATTCAAGTTCTACGCATTCTTTTATATCTCGAAAGTTTAGTAGAACAATCTTAGCACCGCCACAAATCATGGATGTGAAGATGTCAGTGAGTACGGAAAATGGGGAAATCATTGCATCCCATGAGTATAAGTCCTCCCCTGTTATAATTTGTGGATTGAATTTCCCGGCGAACCTCGTCATACTCCCTCTGGTGGAATTTGATGCAATTCTTGGCATGGATTGGCTTTCCTTATATAGAGCCAACATAAATTGTCGGGAGAGGGAAATCACACTCCATATGGAGAATCGACCCCTGATTCTTTACAAGTGTAAGGAGGAAGATGAATCTCATTTAGCTCCATCATCTCAAGCATGGATATTACTACCCTATGAGCACGCGTATCTGGCTCAGATGATTGAGTCCAAGGAAGAAACCATCCTTGAAGAAATTCATATTGTGAGGGAATTCACGGAAGTATTTCTCGAGGAACTGTCTGGTCTTCCTCCTAGAAGAGATGTTGAATTCTCAATTGAACTTATACTCGGGGCTTTACCAATATCCAAGACTCCATATAGAATAGTTGTTGTAGAGCTTGAAGATCTAAAGAAACAACTACAGGAGAATCTGGATAAAGGGTTTATACACCCAAGTGCTTCACCATGGGGTGCACCAGTCCTCTTCGTCAAGAAGAATGATGGGTCAATGCAGCTTTGCATCGATTATCGTGAACTTAACAAAATCACGATAAAGAACAAGTATCCTCTCCCAAGAATTGATGACTTGTTTAATCAGCTGCGTGGAGCACAATACTTCTTCAAGGTGGACTTGCGGTCGGGATATTATCAAGAAAGGGTGAAGAAGGAAGATATCCCCAAGACTGCTTTTCGCACAAGATACGGGCACTATGAATTCATAGTAATGTCTTTCGGACTCACCAATGCTCCAGCAATCTTCATGGACTTAATGAATAGAGTCTTTAGAGATTACCTAGACAAATTTGTGGTAGTCTTTATAGATGATATTCTAATATACTCCAAAACCAAGGAGGATCATGAGGAGCATTTAAGAACTATACTAGAGACTTTGCGCAAGGAGAAGCTCCATGCAAAGTACAACAAGTGTGAGTTCTGGTTGAAGGAGGTCTCATTCTTGGGCCATATCATCACAAGCAATGGGATATCTGTGGATCCCTCCAAAACAGATGCAATTGAGGGATGGTCGAGGCCAACATCGGTAACGGATATCTGTAGCTTCTTGGGGTTAGCTGGATATTATCGACAATTTGTGAGAAATTTATCACGACTGTCCAACCCTCTTACCAAGATAACTCGAAAGGGAGTAAAGTTTTCTTGGAGTGATGAATGCGAATAAAGCTTCAAGGAGTTGAAAAAGAGGCTTATCACTACGTTTGTGCTCACTTTACCCACAAGTGGGGAACATTTTGTGGTTTTCAGTGATGCTTCTAAGAAGGGCTTAGGATGTGTGCTAATGAAGAATGATAAAGTGATATCCTATGCCTCAAGGCAGTTGAAAATCCATGAGAGAAACTATCCAACGCATGATCTGGAGTTAGCGGCGGTGATCTTTGCCTTGAAAATCTGGCGGCATTATCTCTATGGGGAGAAATGTGAGATATATACTGACCACAAGAGTCTTAAATATATATTCACACAGAAAGAGATTAATATGCACCAGAGAAGATGGATAGAGCTCATCAAAGATTATGACTGATCAATACATTACCATCCTGGGAAAGAAAACAAGGTGGCAGATGCCCTAAGTAGAAAGGACCCCACAATTCTATCAATGATGAGAATTGAGAAGGATCCAATCTTCTTAGACCTGATGAAGATGGACATGGGAATCATAAAGAAGGGAACATCATCAATCCTTTCACAAATAATTGCTCAACCGTCTCTTTTGGAAATGTTAAAGGATGCTCAAAAGGATGATGTGGGAATTTAGGAAAAGGTGGAAGCTATTGAAAAAGGGAAATCCTCAGCGTTTAATGTTAATGAAGAAGGAATTGTGCGATTTGGGAAAATACTATGTGTTCCATCGAGTCCGGAGCTGAAGAATGAACTTTTGGATGATGCACATAGTTCAAATTTCTCTATTCACCCAGGGATCACAAAGATGTATCGAGATCTCCAAGAAAAATTTTGGTGGGATAATATGAAGAAGGAGATCGCTGAATATACATCAAAGTGCCTGGTGTGTCAGCAAGTGAAGGCAGAGAGGAAGAAGTCTAAGGGGATGATACAACCATTGCCCATACCAGAATGGAAATGGGAGAACATCACCATGGACTTTTTCACCGGACTTCCAAGGACATCCAAAGGCAACAATGCAATCTGGGTTGTTGTGGATCGTCTTACAAAGACTACACACTTCATTGCTATTCGGGAGGATTTCTCTTTGGATCAACTGAAACGGATATATATCAGGGAAGTGGTAAGGTTGCATGGAGTACCAATATCTATTGTGTCTGACCGAGATCCAAGATTCACCTCTATGTTTTGGAGGAGTCTTCAACATGCGTTGAATATTGAACTGAACTTCAGTATGGCCTATCATCCTCAAATTGATGGCCAATCCGAGCAGAGTATCCAAACACTTGAGGAAATGTTGAGAGAATGCTCAATGGACTTTAAAGGAGGATGAGATCAATATCTTCCTCTGGTTGAGTTCTCTTATAATAACAGTTTCCACTCGAGCATCCAAATAGCACCATATGAAGCCCTGTATGGGAAAAGGTGCAGAACACATGCATGTTGGGATGAGGTCGGTGAACGTAAGCTGCTTGGACCAGAAATGATCGAGGAAATGGTGGAGAAGGTGAAAACCATTCAGCAGCATATCAAAGCAGTCCAGAGTCGACAGAAGAGTTATGCAGATAATCGTCGACGAGACCTTGAGTTTAAAGTTGGAGACATGGTTTTTCTACGCATATCTCCATGGAAGAAGGTCATGAGGTTTGGAAAGAAAGGGAATTTAAGTCCAAGGTACATCGGCCCCTTCGAGATTCTTGATCGTGTCGGGGTCGTGGTCTATCGACTAGCACTTCCACCTACCATGGCCAAAGTACATGATATCTTTCATGTATCCCTCTTAAGGAAGTACATACCGGACCCTTCACATGTACTCTCTTCTGAGGTGGTACAGTTGGAGGATGATCTTTCTTATGAGGAGCAACCAGTGAAGATCTTAGATCGTAGAGAAAAAGTTCTACGAAATAAGACAATGCCCCTTGTCAAGGTGTTGTGGCGAAACCACAATTTTGAAGAAGCGACTTGGGAATCGGAGGAAATGATGAAGTTGAGTTACCCACATCTGTTTTAGTGTGGGAAAAGGAAATTTCGATGGCGAAATTTCTTAAGGGGGAAATATTGTAACGACCCAAAGTTTCATTAATGGAAATCTCTCTTGATTAAATTAAATGTCTCTTTATGTTTATATAAAATGTCAACTTCTTTGGTTTTATGCTAAGAATTTTGACCGTTGCTAATATAGTTGTTGAACAGTGATCACATGATTAGTATAAATATAGGGCTTTAACAAATCCAATTTACTCAGACAAAAGAAGTGATGGCTCATCCAGTAGAATTTCTCCACACAAAGCCCATTGGTCGGAGCTCGGAAAGGAGGTGGCGTCTTTGGGATTCGCTCTTGACCAAGACCAAGCCGAGTTTCATCATGTCAAGCTCGAATGAGACTATCTACGGGAGAAGTGGAAGTTGATAGAAATTACCACTCGAGCGATATTATCCGAGCCACCCCAAGAGTCTGTCACCATCGCACACCTTACCCTTAGGTCTTATACGGGTGTCTTAAGGGGTTATGTAACAAATAGCTAGTACTATATTCATGTATATTATTTTTTTATATAATAATTAATATACCTTCTTGTCATTTTTGATACATTGTAAATAGTTTTTAAAGTGCAAATATTGTTTTTTTATTATTTAATTAAGAATTCTATTTTATTAAATTAAGGGATTTTAGAATTAAATAATATTTTAATAAAATATTATTATTATTATTAAATTAATTTTTATTAAATATAAATGATCTTATAATTTTATGAATGCAATTATAATTTTTATTAAGGTTTGAAATCCATTTCTGTCAAAACCCATGAATTTTCGATAAATGTCGGTTTTTATTTTAAAAGTGAAAATTAACATATTTAGAAAATTATTTAGATAAAATAAATGTTATTTCTGGAATCAGGACGTCGAAATTGTCCAACGGTGAATTTTTCATATTTTTCTGAGACAGTCAAATTTTTTGGTAAAAATTAAATACCGTTTAAATATATAATGTGTTTTATGACATCATAATGACCCAATAGTGATGTAATAAAATACTATAAGCTTTATGTTTGGCCAATATATGTTTTACCATTAAAATAATGTGATTTTGGGTTTGTTTGACTTACTTTTCAAAGAATTAATGGACCCCTCAAGACTTATTAAACATCTTGTCTTTTTAAATTATTTTCCATGGGAGTGTGACTCACCTCCACATAAGAAACCCCATTATTTTAAAGTTTGGACTTTGGCCTTATAAAATATTATTTTCCTCTTCCCTTTTCCAAAAATCATGGGCAAAAACCATGGGATGCTTTGTGGTTTGGATTAATTTAATATAAGGGGTCCCAAACCTAAATAATAAAGAATTCTCTCACCTTTCCTATATAAACCCACCCAAACTCTCACTTCCTCCTCACTCAAAGCCTTTGGAGTTCATCCAACCTCTGTTCTAATCTCTCTAGAATCCTCCCAAGGTGCCTCAAGCTCCCAAGAAGCCTCTCACAAGCCTCTCTCTAGCCTTTGGAAGCACACTTCCAAGTAAGGGTTTTTTCTTCCTTTCTCATTTTTGTCCAATTTTCTTTAAGTTTTTTTTCCCTTTTAATTTCAATTATTAATGTTGAGGTATGGTTTCTCACCTCCCTCATACTGCACTCTTTATGGTTTGAATGATGGGATACCCCTTTCTCTCTCATTAAGTACCTCTCATGTACACCTGTTACTATGCCGAAATTCCGAAAGGAACCTCTCTCTCCTCATTTACATTCAAGCAATACTTTTGTATCATGAATCTAAATTCCATTACAATTGTTGGGACATGTATCTATATAACCTTCTTACTGTACATTACATTTAAATATGATGAGCAACCCCTTTCTCTCTCATCAACCTTTTTTATGAATTTTTATGTCACGTCGTTACGCTGCCGAAATCGCACTGATTTTCTAAGCCAATGTCATTGTGTAGTGAATACCATGCCCATTTCTCCATCAAGGGTATTCACCTTTATGAACATTTACTTATTGATTATAAAGTTTCATGTATTAATTCCACATTCCTTTATCGTGGAATAAATGATTATGTTTTATGAATCAATGTTTTGTGATCCATGTGGAACACTTATGCATGAAATGAAATGTTTAAGAAGGGTACGCCCTTATAGCGCTCCAATGCATTGGGTAAAGTATAGTATCATGATACGTTATGTGCAATGAGTGTTGACTCATGATAATTATAGTGCACTGAGGGTTTACTTGTGCTTTATGTGCAATGAGGATTTACTCATGCTCCATGTGCAATGAGCCTTGGCTCATGCTAATTCCATGTTAAGTGTTGTTGCCACATTTCGATGTTATGATTATCATGCTTTATCATGTCTTTATGTTCATGTTTCTCTTGTTCTCTATTGATATGCCTAATTTCTAACATGTATTTTACTCCTCCTTTTATTCCATATGTATTCCCTTACAGGGATTTATAGCTCACCCTTTTCTTATGCATGTCCTCAGGTTATCTCATGCAATGCTAAGTACGAGGGAATGTAGTGGTCATGTAAAGGATGTTTTCAATAAAGATGTGGTATTTCATGTTTCAAGTTTTTATGTATTGATCCTAAGCCCCAAAGACACTAAACAACTCAATCTTCTTTGTTGTATCAAGTGAATTTTTATGTAATAAATCATGTTTAAGTTGTAATACAAAGCAGGGTTGTCATACCTCAAGAGAGACCAAAGGTGAATCAGGCTAGAATGTTCTGATATGTCCAGGATGTGGGTAGGAAAGAGAATTCAGACCATGACTCTGAGGGTTCTTGAATTATGAGGGATTTCATGAGGCTTTGAAGCCATTGAGCATACTAAGATAAGAGAGGACTCTCCTGGGGACGAATTTGTCTTTGATTGATGGTCGTCTTGTAGGCATCATATGCAGAGCCACCAGGGCATGATGTGCATAGTCAAACAAAGGTGTCCACAGGACACTGGCCTTCCATCTCTGATGGCCATGGAAGATTTTGGAGATTCAAGATAACTCAAAGCACAGAGTTTGAGGTATGGTAAGAGTGTATCCAGATACATTAAAAACATTCAGGTTGTGATTTATTCATGGGATCAGGTATCTCCTATATAGATCTGACTCATACACAGTGTGAGGAATTCTTCCCATCTTTTAAGTACCCTGTAGTTTAACGTCGTATGGAAAGGACACGAGGTTCCTTATGGGGAATAGAATTGTGACATACCTTTTAGGTTCATGCTGCTATGACCAAATTCCTGGACTGATTTTTCATGATGTCATGGTGGATCTCTCACTGCGATCCCTAAGCTCACGTGACCTCTGATCGATTTCAGAAACAATAAATTATGGGGATTTCGGATTACCACTTAAGAATACCAAAATCAACAACAGGGGTCATTTTAGGCTTAAACCAATTCTATGTAGTTTAACATCATGCAGTAAAGACAATTATGGCCTTACAGTTTAGTGTCATGCAGTAAGGATGTTTTGTTGTGCAGTTTAGAGTCATGTACCAATGACATTATGTTGTCCAGTTTAGAGTCATGTAGCGAGAACATTTTTGGCCTTGTAGTTTAGCATCATATGGTAAGGACGTTATGGTGTGCATTTTAGAGTCATGCAGTGAGGACATTATGTTGTTTAGTTTAGATTCATGCAGCGAGGACATTTTTAGCCTTGTAGTTCAGTATCATGCGGTAAGGACATTATTTTGTGTAGTTTAGAGTCATGCAGCGAGAAAATTTCTAGCCTTGCAGTTTAGCATTGTATGGTAAGGACATTATATTGTGCAGTTTAGAGTCATGCAACGAGGACATTATATCCCAAAGACCGTTAATAGCTCTGAGTTAATCGTGGTCAGGATATTCTGGCATCCCTTGGACATGAGTGATGATAGAAGGTGTAAACCATAGTCCTGAGGGGAAACTTGAACAGGAGGAATGACATTAGGGCTTAGAATCCATTGGGCGTATCAAGGTAGGAGAGGACTCTCCTAAGGATGAATTTTCCTTTGGTTGATGGCCATTTTGTAGGTGACATATGGAAAGCCACCGGGGCATGATGTGAATAGTCAAAGGTGTTCGTGGGATATTGTCCTTCCATCTTAGATGTCCATGAATGCTTATGGGGATCTTGTAAGAAATATCCATACCATGATCAGCCATGAACTACTGAATCTTCAACATAGATCTGACTCATATTTAGTGGTAAGCATGATCCTTTGACTCCTTATGAGTATCGGAATTCAAATTTGGAATTTCCATCATCTATTTGAATTTTTTTGTAGGAAATTGAGGGCATGTTCAGGATCTTGTAATGTTGAGAATCAAGCCGCACATGACTCTTAAGGAACCTTGCAAGTTAATTTCATGTGGTTAGGACCTTTCAGGGATTCCCCTGTACAAGTATTACCTATGCTTGGAGGAAGGGGCATTTTTTTTATTGGTGGCTGGGCTGGGATATCAAATTCAGGTGTCACTACATATCCTGCAAGGGCAAGAATCAAGACATACATAGTTCTTAATGTTCCCTATATCGATATGGCTCAAACATAGGAGTAGGGGGATTCTTCCTGAGTATCATCGTGGGAGTTGTGATGAGCTGGCCATCCATTGATATCAAGGTGTACGCTCTATTGGAATAGACCCTATGTATGACATATGGTCCCTCCCACTTTGAATCAAGATTTGGGGGATTCTTCCTGAGTATCATCGTGGTTTTGAGGACCAACACCATCCCTCCTTTGAAGAAAGACCAAAGGCGGACCTTTTTGTTGAAGACTCATGCGATCTGATTTTGGTAGACTTCCAAATGGTGAAAAGTGGGCATCCTTTTCTCATCCAACTTCTCCAACTCATCAAACCATCTCTAGGATTTATCATACATGGATAGTTGATCACAAATAGCCACACTGAGTGATGGAACTTGAATTTCAATAGGAAAACCCGTCTCTGCCCCATATACTAGTGAGTATGGGGTTGCCTGGGTAGCAATGTGAGCCGTGGTTTAGTAAGTCTGTAAAGCATGAAGGAGATTATCTGGCCATGATTTATTATCCTTATCTACCATCTTTTGGAGTATGTTGGACAAAGTCTTATTGAAAGCCTCTATCTCCCCTTTGGACGTTGTATGGTAGCGGAATGAAAAGTTGAATTTGATTCCATACTCCTGGTATAACTTATCCAACTCAGCAGAGTAGAAGTCAGTGTCATTGTTCTTCAGTATTGTATGAGAGACACCAAATCTAGTAATGATGTTGGATTTGACAAATCTAAAAATTCTTTTTGTCCCAAGTTCATTAAGGGGCATAGCTTCAGCCCATTTGGAAAATAACTCAGTTTCTGTGAGACAAAAAGAATTTTTAGATTTTTCAAAGCCAACATCATTACTAGATTTGGTGTCCCTCATACAATACTGATGAACAACGACACTGACTTCTGCTCTGCTGAGTTAGATAAGTTATACCAGGAGTATGGAATCAAATTAAACTTTTCATTCCGCTACCATACAACGTCCAAAGGGGAGATAGAGGCTTTCAATAAGACTTTGTCCAACATACTCCAAAAGATGGTAGATAAGGATAATAAATCATGGCCAGATAATCTCCTTCATGCTTTACAGACTTACTAAACCACGACTCACATTGCTACCCAGGAAACCCCGTACTCACTAGTATATGGGGCAGAGACGGGTTTTCCTATTTAAATTCAAGTTCCATCACTCAGTGTGGCTATTTTTGATCAACTATCCATGTATGATAAATCCCAGAGATGGTTTGATGAGTTGGAGAAGTTGGATGAGAAAAGGCTGCACACTTTTCACCATTTGGAAGTCTACCAAAATCAGATCGCATGAGCCTTCAACAAAAAGGTCCTCCTTTGGTCTTTCCTCAAAGGAGGGATGGTGTTGGTCCTCAAAACCATGATGATACTCAGGAAGAATCCCCCAAATCTTAAGTCAAAGTGGGAGGGACCATATGTCATACATAGGGTCTATTAGAGGATGATTTCCCACCATGATAGGAATCCAGTTATCATGGGACAGCTAAGGATATACTTGAGTAGGTTGTAGCGAGAGACCAGATGGACCTTGAGGTGCTACAGGTAATGCTTGAACTTGTGAAATTCCAAGATTAGGACTAGGCAGTTCTTTTCGATTTTTGAATATCAAGTCTCATCATCAATCATTGTTTGGATAAGGTAATAGATACTTTTTTCGATGCCTGCATCATTCTTCTACATGAGGAAAGCACCTAATGACCGCTCACATGTGGTTACGTACAAAATGAGTGGTCTCCCCTCAATAGGTAGTATCATCACTGGTGGGATTAGGAGATATATTTAGAGATTATCGAACGCTTCTTGGAAATCATTATCCCACTCATACATAACCACTTTCTTCATTAACCTGGTGAAAGGTAAAAATTTACCCGCAAGGTCGGCTATGATGTACCAGATGTAGGCCAAGTGCCCCTGAATTCCCCTCAAATCAGTGAGGTTGTGAGGTAGAGACATTTCAAGGATGGATTTTTTCTTCTCAAGGTCGAATTTGATGTCGCGATGGCATACAACGAAGTCAAGGAATTTCCCATAGGTAACGCCAAAGGCACACTTTAGTGGATTCGTCTTTAAAATATGTTATTAAAGTTTGTTGAATAGAGTTTCAAGATCTGTCAGTTGGTTTGAGAGTTGTCGTCATTTAACCACCAGATCATCAATGTAGCACTCGATGAATTTTCCCAATAAGGGATTGAAAATGCGATGAATGGCACGCTGATATATAGTGCCAGAATTTTTTAGACCAAAGGGCATCAACTTATAATAGAACACTCCCTGAGGGGCCCTGAAAGTAGTATCTTATTCATCTCCTTGATCCGTTCAGATCTATTTTTATCCATAATAGTTGTCCATGAAAGAGAGATCCTCATATCCGGCAGCCACATCAATCAATAATTCTATGATCGGGACTGTAAAATCATCTTTCAGGAAGTGCCAATTGAGGTCCCTAAAGTCAATGCAAACTCTAATCTTTCCATTCTTCTTTTTGATAGGGACTATGATTTCTAGCCAAACCAGATATTGGAATTCCTCGATGAAGTTAGCTTTGATTATCTTGTCAACTTCAGCCTCTATTTTGGCAGCATGTGTCGGGTGGGTCCTTATGTCTACCTGATTATAGCCATGACGGTCTTTTGGAAGACCCATATGATGAGTGGAAACCTCAGGATCAAGGCCTATCATTTCATTGTAGTTCCATGCAAACACATCTTGATTCTTTTTTAGGAAGGAGTTATATACCTTTTTTCCTTGAAAGACATAGCCACACTAATCTGTGTGGGTCGCGGGTCATCTTCGGTGCCCAGGTTTATCTCCCTAAGTTCATTGATTCTACCTAAGTTCATCAATTATGGTGGAGACACTTCCTTTGAATGTGGGAGTGGAATATTTTAGGTCTTCTTATTATTATTATTCATCCTCTTCATAATATTCTTACTCATCTTATAGAGAGAGGATTCTCAAGATGAACTCCCAAGTGTTGGGAGAGAAATCATTTTTTGCCTTAGTGAGTAAGGCGGGAATGGTCTGGGGTCCTGAGGACGGGCTAGGAGCATCTTTGTTAGGGATTTCCCTAACATCATAGGAGTCATCCCACTCTTCAGCGTCTTTGGACTTAGCATCCATAATGGAAATCATACAGATGACTGAGTTTGTATCTGAGCCTGAACTTATGCATTCAACTTGGTTGATGGGTAATACATACTATTCCCCAAGTTGTTGGAGGGGATTGGTAGGAGCTATTTCTAATCCATTCAGGGTAGTGATCCAGTCAACATTGTCAGGCAAAGACTGCTTCTATTTCAGTTCATAGAACCATGTATCGATGTAATGCGACTCATAGGATTTGAATGGGGATTTATTGGTATGAAATGTATCATTTGTTTCCATTAACACAATATTTGAAGCACAGATGGTATGATGATAGAATTGTAGCATGCTGATGTAGTCAAGGACTCCCTAATAGAACATTCAAGGTTATACTTTTCCGCACTACCAAAAATTAAGAGTCAGACATGAGGTCTCCAAGACAAGTTTTAAGCTTGATTCATCCCAATGGCTTTTGGTCACTTTTTTCATATCATAAAAGAGTTGTGGTGCATGGTGTTAAACTGTCCTCATCATAGCCCAACTGACGAAGTGTTCGCAGTGGGAGGAGGTAGACTCCAGAGCTGTTGTCGATGAAAATTCTTCAAACATCAATGTTGTTTGTCTTTCCGAAAACATATAAGGGTTTGATATGCCCTTGCATGATGGCATCTTCATCCTTGTTTATTAAGGAGATGAAAGTGTGGAATTCTTTAGGATTAGTCTCCGTCTAATAGGCTTTGGCCACTGCTACTTCGGCCTCGAATTCCTTGGGACTTAGTAAGGCTTCGATGAGTGGCTCCCTAAGGTCTGTGGATAGACTCAAGGCATCCAGGATCGATAGCTTTGTCGGTACTGAGGCTAGGTGCTTTAGAATATCATATTTATGCTCCAAAGGTTAGCACTTCCCGGCTTGGAGATGCTCTTTCATGGACACTTTAGGGGATTGAGCTTTGGACATAGATGGTATGGCCTCTATGATAGGAGTCGGTGGCACTGTGATACTTTCCGAGTTCGGATGAACTGGTCCACCTATACGCCTTGGGGGATTTTATATCTATTCTTCCTCCGATGGATACTCCCAGATGACTAGGCTTTTATTTATTTTTGTGGAAGCAGAAGAACATTCTGGTTCCCATTGTGCCTGCCACAGGGTCCTTCTACAAGTTTCCGCAATGTTAACAACTTGAGCTAAGGTGTGGCTTTGAATTTGACTCCTTCCACGATCATGCCTTCCAAGAAACCCTCGACCTATGCGGCCTCTTCCTCCATCCCTCTAGTTGGATGCAGGGAATTTGGGTTTGCATCTATAGTCTCCATCATTGAAGGTTTCCATCAATTGAATGACATTAATAGAACCGAAGATCAGTTTTTTTATCCGATAATGCTTCTGTATGACTGTCTTCTTCTGATGGTACTGTTTGGAGGGGTGGTCCTCGTTGTACCATTTGGCGGGGCAGCGCCCGTTGTACCAAGTCTACTGGAATGAAGTCCAAAAGTTTCAATACTGGATTCGGCTTTGGTATTTACTCATCTTCTTGATCCTGCTTTCTGCCCTACTAGACCCCAGAGGACTATAGGGATGAGGATGATGGTCGTGTTGTATCAGGAGCTATTAGGGGCAAGATTGGTTGCTTCAATTGCACTTGGAGGATGCCATGAGCTTAGTTGAATGTTTTTCAAGTCATCCAATGGTCAAATTTTTTCTCTTTTTTATTGGTGACTGCTTTCCACTCCTCTTCCTCTCTTAGGTCTAAGGTGGAGACGTACGCCACTTGTACATGCAGTGGACCCAAATTAACTTGCCCGGAATCCACCATCTTTTGCAGGAGATCCTTGAAGAATAAGCACTACTGGATGGTGTGACCTAGTATTCGTTGATATGGAAATTAATTTGTATGATCATCAAGACCCACTTCATTATCTCTTTTTGGATTTGGTATCCAAAGCAAGTTGCAATTCATGGTGGCTATGTAGTAGTCGCGGACTTGGTCATCTCGGAATGAGTAGACTTTATTTCTTTGCTCCTTGAACTAATTTCTTTTAACACCCCTTCTCTCATCTAGCCGTGGTGGTGGTGGATGTTGGCGTCTAGGTGGTCTTGCACTGTTTAGTGGATTCCTCTCAACTAGAGCTGGTACTGGGGGTGGCTTAAGAATGACAGAAGTCACTTCAGCTATTCCCATTCTTTTTCCTGGGGCTGATGGGACCACCTGGGACTTGAGATTGGTATGATGCAAGGAGTCTTCTATCCTCTAGGAAATGGCAGAGAAATCTCAAAACCCACTTGTGTACTTCACTGGTATGAGAGGTGTTCTCAATTCATCACGAAGGTTATTGATGCACATAGTAAGAATTTTTTCATGGGGGAGTGGCTAGTTCAGGGAATAAGTCAGGACTTTCTATCTGGAAATGAAGTTTGAAACTCTTTCATTCTCTAATTGATTAAATTTCATGAGATCATTGACCATTTTCTTAGGCAATGTAGAGATGAACTAGAAGAGAAACAGTCGTCATAGGTCCTCTCAACTTGTTATTGAGTTAGCTGGAAAGCTAGTATAGCATACGAAGGCTAAACCCTACAGGTTTCTCATGAAGCGCCAGAGTTTTACTACTTTTTACTGATCTCGAGTGCCCATCATGGGATCACATTAAGAGCCATAGTGCATTAGATGTTGTTCCAGGTCTCTCGGGCCATTGAACATTTGGAATATGGGGTTTTAAAAGTTTGGAGGTGGAAGAACGTTACCCAATCAGGGTAGGGTTTGTGCTTTGGCCGTATCGGAGCGTGCCGCCCTTCCATGGCTTCTAGTCGATCTGTAAGTTGCTCGACGATATTCAAGAGCCCTTGATGCATATCTTGTAGAACGTGAGCTTGGGAGGGTGCAGAAAGGGACAAAGCTGGATGTGCCAGTACTGCTGGAATTTGGGGTGGATACCCAGTTAGGGGTATCCTTTGTGGGTTCACCTGAATATACTCTAGTTTCATTCCCAGTGGAGGGAAGTCTTGATGTCCCTCTAGGGGTTGATTTAAGTATGTTTATGGTCCTAGTATTGGATTGGACGGGCATCTGAGCTTGAATTCATTTACAGGGATAAGTTCTTATGGTAGGGGAACCTCTTTTGGGCACACCTATTGACATTATGCAGGGGGAACACATCCGGCAAGATAGCTCCCATGACGTAGCTCATAATTAATTATTCTAAGCTCTTTCATTTCTTCCTCCTACTTGGTAAATATTTCCTTGAGGGTGAGGGACACATTCTCAGGGGGAGGAGATGGGTCATAGATGACCTGGGATTTATTCTTCTCCTTGTTGAGGTTTTGTGAGGGAGGTAATTATGGATTAAATGAGGGGGTGCCCAAATTTAGGACCACTCTCTGGTTCTGGGTATCCACACCATCAGGCTCGGTGTGGGATGCTTCTAGGATGGAACCATATTCTCTTGAGTCCTCTCTCTTTATATCATTTTTTGTGAGATACGTGGGGTTGAAGTTTACCACATTCACTGATGTATACCGTGTTGGGGGTGGTTTACCCAATGCCGAATGGTAGGAAAGCTTTCTGCATCCTTTTTTGGACTTTCTTCTTCCATTCTGCGGTATTCTTCGGGTTTCTTAGAAAAAATTGATGTGAAGGGAGCCTTGATCTGACCTCATAATATGCCTTCATCTCAGAGGGTTTAAACCACAAGACGAGGTGGAATGGGTGACCTCTATGTTCATCGTTATCCCCAGACGAGAGAAGACACATGCCCGTTGTGTGGGAACTTGTGGTAAAAATGCCCCCAGCCCTGTGGGCAAGGGTTGCTCCCATTCTTCCATTGATGTGCTACGGCCTGAATTTTTTGGTCTTAAGGGGGGGAATTTGAGTTAAAAATTCCCCAACCCTATGGGTTGGGCTATTCCCACATTGTGGCGGTAGCCGCTTCTATTTCCACCTATTTTATTTTATGCACTCCTGCGCAGGTGTGAGCTGAGTATGGTGTTAGACCCACATGGGATTTATGGGATTTTGAAGACATGAGCACTGCTTGTTGGTTGGATTCCCTCAGGCGGGAAGCCTACTAGATATTCTCAGTTTCTTGGATTAGAAGCTTTTAGATGGCATGATCTCGTCGGACCTAACGCTTTTGAGACTTACTCTAGGCCGGTTTTTGTTGAGTATTCCATCTTTCCTGAGCAGGGATTTCATTTGATTGCTACCTTTTGGTAATGACATTGCAAGATTTCATTTCCAATGAGGTCTGCTGGATGGGATGTGGGGTTAAGTGTAGAGCTCCATGTTATCCCCATCCCCGGATATAGACACCATACGGGGTGTCGCCAATGAGGCAACACAACTTATGCAGTACGTGGAGTTAAGACAGTTCAAGGTTTTTCTTTTGACTTTCTGATCATAGTTGTTGTGTAGAAGGGAGTGCTTCTAGGTCGATTTGACGATGAATCACTCCTGATATTTTGACATGGGTTGTATACCCTTTATAGGGAAAGAACTTTTCTTTTAGCTGACGAAGATTTGTCCATATATTGAGGCAAATTTCATGCATATATTCCTCAAACAACTCCATTGGTACGTCGATGTGAGAAGTGATCATAGGACAATACATCACTGGTTTGTTATCCTTAGGTAGTTGTCTTCTCACAAGAAACATATCATGTTGTTATTCTTCTGGGGACTCCTCTACTTGATATGCCTAGCTTGAATTCTTATTAATAATTTTTTTCCAAGCAACCGAGATGGTGGGAGCCTCATTGACATGTGAATGGAATGGGGGTGGCTCAGAAGATGAGCGTAGCCCTGGACCATCCTCTGGTTGAGAAAGGATATCACTCGTCATAGATAGAGTGTCTGATATGTATGACTCCATCTTTCTGAGTGCCTCAGTATAAGAGGGATTTCTCACATTTGTCCCGAAAAGGGGAGGGCCTTCTTACCAGTATGACTTTGGATTGCGGGGAGAACCTTCGCAATTGGTGCTACAATGGTGAGGGATACCACTGTAACTTGATGCCTGACCATAGGGAGTGTCCCTATGGCATATACCCTGGGGAGGACCTTTAGGGAGGGCTACAGCAAAGGGATGACCTTCTTGCTACTTGATGTAACCGAGGGGAGGACCTTCTCGATGACTGCTATGATGGTGAGAACTACTATCACAGCTTTATATCTAGATATAGGGAGAATTTTTACAGTGTACTTACTAGGGAGGGCCTTCAGGATGTACTGCAATGAGGGGAGGACCTTCTCGTTGCTTGATGTTACTATGGGGAGGACCTTTACAGCAACTGCCATTACGGTGAGGGCCTTCGCAATAACTGTCATCATGGAGAGGACTACCATCATGACATGACATCCAACTGCATGGAGAAGTATATCTATAGCGTGTACTCTGGGGAGGACCATCAGGGCTGACGATAGCAAGGGGAGGACCTTCTTGCTATTTGATCTTCAGGTCAAGGGGAGGGCTACCCTTGAAGGTTTCAGGCGCAGTAGAAGCGCGATTGTAATGACCCGAGGTTTTGAATAATATCTTTTTCCTAAATTTTTGTGTTATTTTATTTTATACTCAACAAAAATATATCCTTTAATTAATGAAGTTAGTATAAGTAAAATGATACCATTGGGTTTCAACTTTTATATGACCGTTGGTCAATCTGATCGTTGGAAACTATACTCTTAATGTTATGATTATTGTTTATAAGTACAAATGATCATGGTTAATTAATACAGAAAGAAGAGTTGATGGCCTCATCCAGTAGACTCGGGCTATACGAATACCATTTTTCAGAGCTTAGGAAGGAGGTAGCGTCATTGGACTTCACTCTGGACCAAGCCCAAGCTGAACTTCAACACATTAATCTTGAATGGAATCGCTTACAGGAGAAGTAAGTTGATAGAAATCATCACTCAGGCAATGTTGTCCAAGCCGTCCCAAGATTCTATCACGAGAGCACACCTTACTCTTAGGTCCTATGCAGGTGTTATATGGGGCTATGTAACAAGGCCTTAGTTACCTTTTGTAATCCTTTTTTATAAATAAAATTTTTGTTTCTTATTATGGTAAAATATTTGAATTGAAAATATCAAGATAAATATAGGATGAATTTATAGAAGTTCCAAATTATTGATTAATTTTGGAAAAAAGGTATTTTAAAATATTTTTTTATACTTTAAATAATTAATAATGTGAAATTATTTTCAAAAAATGGTCTTTTACAGTTGTCATCAGTAAGAAATTTAGATTCTAATAAGATCAACATAATTTTTGGTGAATTGTAAATTATGAATAGTAATATTACTCTTATGAATAGTATTGTGACCAATGGAATAGTAACATCACTTAAGAAAGTATAAATATAATGTATGCATCTTTATTGGTAATGTAATATAATAGCATAAGTAAATAACTATTTTAGTAATTATTAGTTAAGTATTATTATTTTTTCAGGTAAATAGTGTTTTACTTAAAAATTAAATATCTCATAATTAGGAAATTATTTTCATAAATTGGAGTTCATTTTTGAATTCAAAGCATTGATATTTGGTTAGGGTGAATTTATGAGATTTTTATAAAATGTTTTGTTTTTTGGTGAATAGTAAAAATACAGTTTGAGTTTTGGTATATATAATGACATCATTAATGATGTAATGATGATGGTATAATTATTTTCGTCTTTCGTACAGTAAGATATGTTATGTGGTTTCCCAAGTGGCCAATACCATGGGAAAATACCAAGGGCAAGCCCATGGTTTTTCAAATACCACTAATGAGGTGTCTCTTAGAAATTAATAAAATATTCTCTAACTGTTTCTATAAATACCAATCCATTACTTCATTCCTTTCATTACAAATTTCTCCTCAACAAATATCAAGTCTTTTTACCTCTCAATTAGTCCTCCCAAGGTTCCCTCAAGCCCCCAAGGTCACAACCTTTGAGTTTTTGAAGTTACTTTTCAAGGTAAGGGAACCTTTCACCCTCCTCTTTTAGTCAGGACTTCCTTTATGTTATGTCTTATAGTTTACATTTTATTATGCTGGAGTATGTTCTTATATATTCTTATTTCGGTCCATTTTATGTCCAAATTATGAGATACCCATTCCACTCTCATCAACGGATTCTTCTAAATTTTAAGCAACGTTGTTAGGCTGCCGAATTTTCATAAAAGAAATGGTCTCTTCTCTTTTCTTTCATGTTTTCTTTTCATGTGGTATGTCATTCAAATATCCATACCATATTCTTATTTAAATTTTATTATGTACCTATACTTTATTATGAGTTATTTATGATTTGGTGACCCTTTTCCCCTCTCTATTTAATGTTTTCTAAAACCATGTTGCATAGTCATTATGCTGCAGAATTTCGTCTCGAAATCTCTCTTTTCCTCAAGAAATTATCTTATTTTATTTATGTGAATACCCAAACATATTTCATTTCTAGGGTTATTCAACAAGAAATAAAAATTATATATTTTATTCTAGAATTTACATAAATAAAACCCATGTTCCCTTTCCGTGGGTTATAAATGACATAATGATCTTGTTTTTAAGCACTTTTTAAAACATCACGATTTTAATGTGAAACCCATTTATTTTATTCTATTTTGGTTATTTATGAAATGTTTGATTATGATCTATGTGGATCAAATGAAAATAAAGACATATTAAGGGTTCTCCCTGATATCACTCCAATGCATTAGGTAAAGAAATTAATCTCTAGAGATGAAAAGTTTCACGATACCTTGGTGAATAACCTTGGTAATTTTTCTGACACCTTGGGGATGGACCTTGGTGATATGTTCATGAATGTATAAAATAAATGTTGTAGCCACATTTTCAAGTTATGTTTCAAGTTATTATTATGATATGCCTCTTTATCCCCATGTTCTTATTGTTATAACTCAAGTTCATATGTAAAATTTTTCACTTGTTTTCCTTATTGGGACTTTTTCTCACCCTTTCCTTTGATGTATGTCTCCAGGTTATGAGATGTAGTAATTGTACTTAGGATGAACCTATGAAGAATCCTTAAAATTGGATTAAAATAATTTTTTATGTTTTCATGTATTATGTTCCTAATTTCCAAGACACTAGACTTTAAAGATCCTCTGTTTGTAAAATGTAATGAAAAGTTATGTAAATAAAATGTGGAATGTCATAGTTGGTATCAAATGATAGTTTAGTTATTTGTGGAAATTAGGCTATGAAAAATTTAGGAAAATCCCTATAGAAAAGTTTAAATATAGAAAAACTTCTTGGTATTTTGGTGAAATATTAAGTAAGTGGTTTTCGAACAAATAAATCCATGTCTGGATACGAACAAGTGGATGTGGCTCTGGCACAGATGTACCTAGTAGTGAAAACTCCAACATGGAGTCTCGGGCATGACCCGGGGTATCCTTGTACATGATAATGTGCCTTGCTACACTCTGGGTTTGACACTCCCAGGGGATATGTTTGGTTAATCCCATGATTTTTATGAATCATTATGAATGATTTATAGATAAATGTAATTGTTTAAGCATAAAGTTTTAAGACATAAAATTCTTTATAGTTAAAAGATTTGTAAATGAAATAAGCTTCTCACTAAGGTTTTATTCTTTTAGAAAATGGTGGGAAATAAGAGGAACCATGAAAATGGTGACTGTAATAGACCATGCACTGACGACCCTCTAATGGAAGCTGGAATGAAAACTTTCATGAGAATGATGAACCAACTAACTCAAGTTATGGGAAATAACTTGAATCAAGCTGAGAGACCGATCATACCATGAAGGTAACAAAATTCTATTAAGTCCTTTATGCATCAATGACAACCCACCTTTAGTGGATCTACCAATACATTAATTGATGAACAATAGATCAGCTCTATCGAGAAGATCTTTTATGTGCTCCGCTGTTCAGAACAAGAGAAGGTCACCCTAGCTATTTACCGCTTAGAGGGAGAAGCTGATCAATGGTGGGAACTGATTAAAAACACGAGTCCAAGAGTGGAGGTTGAAGCTATGGAGTGGGAATAGTTTAGAGGGATCTTCTTCAATAAGTATTTCCCTCATTCTATGAGAACAAAAATAAAGATGGAGTTTCTCGAGCAAAAGAAGAAAGAGAATGAATCTATTGGAAGCTACGAGATGAACTTCACAATACTTTCTCGTTACACCTCAAGCTTTGTTATAGATCCTAATGGGAAGGTTAATAGATTCTTTGGTGGACTAAGACCTCATCTATAGAAGAATATAGCCAACCAAGACTATGATAGCTATAAGGAGATCGTGTGGAGTGCGATGAAAGTCAAACTAGAGTTCAGTGAGATGCAGTGGTCTCATAAATCCAATGAAAAGAAGATATCAATGAATCCTAGATTATAGAGGACCTTTGATCAGGTAAGAGGAGGCAAGCAAGTTCAACATCCCATGTGTAAAAAATGTGGGAAGAAGTATTCGGGGAACTTCCTTCTCAAGAGTAGGAAGTGCTATAAGTGTGGAAGAGATGGCCATATCACACGGAATTGTCATAGTGAGGTGAAGCCTCAACTTACCAACACTAAATACAAGTAGAAATTGGTGCAGGACCAACCTTATATCCAATTATATAAGTGTGGACAACTTGGGAACTTTTCCAATCGCTGTCCAAATTTGAGGGCGGTAGAGGGGAAACACCATCAGCCTTAGTAAATGCCAAGGGAACAAGGTCGTGCTTTTTCAATCATGACAGCTGATGTTTGAGCTCCAAGTGATTTGGTGGCAGGTACTATTATTGTTCTCCCAAAGCTAGCATGTACTTTTTTTATTATGGTTCTATGCATTCCTTTATTTCTTCTAAGTTTTCAAAGAATTTAGAATCAACCCTTGAATTACTAAAAGTAGATTTATCAGTCAACACTCTTGGTGGGATTATCCAAGAATCGTCTATGTTTAGAAACTCTATTATTTACTTTAGTGATCACAGTATTATTGAAAATCTATTAGTCATTCTCATGATGGAATTCGACATTATACTAGGGATGAACTCGCTCTCAAAGTATAATGCTAAGATCAAATTCAGAAGCAAGGAAATCTCAGTAGTCTTGAATGGAAACCCTGCAGTTTTTTTCCAAGGAGAGATATCTCAACCTAATTTTTGTCTAGAAGAACCTCTTATATCCTTCTTTATATAGTTGATTGGTGAAGAAGAAGAAGTAAATGAGAGTATAAGGATAAAAAATGTCCCCATCGTCCAGGAATACAATGACGTATTTTTTGTGGAGTTACCTAGACCTCCCACAGAAAGATAGGTAGATTTCTCCATTGAACTTGTACCTGGATCTCATCTAATATCAAAGACCCCGTATAGGATGGAAAATGTGGAGCTGGAGGAATTAAAGAAGCAACTCCAAGATCTTTTGGAGAAGGGGTTTATCCGACTGAGTGTGTCTCTTTGGGGAGCACCTATTCTCTTGGTGAAGAAGAAGGATGGATCAATGCGGCTATGAACTGATTATATAGAACTAAACAGGATCATAGTAAAGAACAAATACCCTCTTCCAGGAATTGATAACTTATTTGACCAACTTCGTGGGGTTCAATTCTTCTCTAAGATTGATCTTCAATTTGGTTATCATCAATTGAGGGTGAAGAAAGAAGATATTCCAAAAACTGGCCTCCGATCAAGATATGGGCATTATGAGTTTTTTATTATGCCCTTTGGATTGACTAATGATCTTGCTATTTTTATGGATTTGATGAATAGAGTCTTTAATGACTACCTTGAAAACTTTGTAGTAGTTTTTATTGATGATATTATAATATATTACAAAAGTCACGAGGAGCATGAGGATCATATAAGGGTTATTTTTTAAACTCTACAGAAGGAGATACTTTTTGGAAAGTTCAACTGTAATGGCCCAGACCCACCTGGCCCATTACTTTGCCAAAAGTGAGGCTCCACCAAAACAGTGGCACCGTGACGGTGGCACCGTGACGGTGGCACCGTGACGGTGGCACCGTGAGGGTGACACCGTGAGGGTGACACCATGACGGTGGAACCGTGACGGTGGCACCGTGAGGGTGACACCGTGATGGTGGCACCGTGATGGTGGCATCGTGTCCCCTCACCGAGTACCTGACTTTTCCGCTCCCGCAACGTAAGTTTTGACGTAAATTAATTCTTTTACTCATTTTAAAAGCACTTAAGGCCCATAATTAATTCCTGAAACCTCCCCGATGGGGGATATTAAATAACACCTTAATATCATCATGTGTAACTGCCCAACCGCATGGTCAACCCACGACCCCCGCTCTTTACGCGGTTTGGCGTTCTCATCTCAACCATCCGCGGCTCTTATAAACTAAGGGTTAGTCGTGGTTTCTTCTTTCCTCGATCGCGGCTTTTCACGAATAGCTTCTGGTGCATCGGGCGAGCCGCATCGTTATGCGTAAAGTTCAGCGCCCGGCCTTAGCGTTGATAGGAGAGGTGATTTTTTTTCGTTCAGGCGAGCCACATCGCTATCCGTGAAGTTCCACCCCCATCCTAAGCGTTGATCGTCGATCAACAGGTAGGGAATTTCTCCTTCGCCTCTCTCTTTTGTGTATCATGCGGGGTGGGCGTGCTTTTGATTCTGTAGAATTGGATAAACCAGACCTAATTAAAGATAATGAACGAATCCTGTAAAGAATGAAGGGGGGATGTGATCGTTGATGTTGTTATATTAAAATCATCTTTCTGAGTTGTGCTGGCTTACGCATTCTGAAAATCGAGGTCGTTGGTGGTCGTTGTCTGTGTACTAATGAACCCCTCGTGATGTTTTAAATGGCTTGTTTTGTAATTATAATCTCCTGTTGTGAAAAGTAAATTGGTTAATCACGTATACCCGGCTGAATAAATTGAAAGCACAAGGATCAACCCTTCTGTGATAACTCCCAGTTAAAACACACGGAATTTGAAATCATGGAGTGTGTTAAATCTTATAAATCTGAAAATACAGGTGTGGCCCTGCCTTGTGTCGGTGGTAGTGGTTTGGTTGTTTCCTTTTTTTGGGGGGGCTGATTGTTGGAGATGTGGGAGGGGATGGGATCCCCTGTTTTTATACTCTCGGTGGTTGTGAAATTGGGGATGGGATCCCCTATTGTTATGGATTCAGTGTTTGTGAGTTTTGAGACCGGGTGGTTACCTTGTTTATATCACGAATTGGGGTGGGATCTTATGTTGATGAAAAACCTTTTTGGGGGAGGGGACATGGGGCAATGTCTCGGGGTTGTCTAGTTCCAGGACTTCGAGGGTTCTCACTTTTCCTTGTTGTTGTGACTTTACAAGAGAACCGGGTATGGATACTTAAATTAACGTTTGGCTGGTTTCTTTTCCTTGGTTATGCTTATGGTGTTAGTTGCCCAGTAGTGCATAAACTTTTTGAACATTATTACTGGTCATGAAAACAAGAATGGGAAAAATGGGTTTTATTGGCGAGAGTTGTGACTCGGACTTGAGCGTTGTTGTGATCTGTAGGCTGTCTGAAGAAAAACCTAACTTGGGGTGAGTGCTTGTTACCTATGTATATATTTGTAGTTTTTTGTTTCTTATTCGCGTCCCACCCAAGTTGAGCACTTAGTGAAGAACACCCCCATTTCATGGGGGAGGGTGTTTTTCCCAACACTATTATTAGTGGCTGGTTATTAGCTCCTTTTCTACTCCCTTTCCTGGATAGCCCAAGTATCTTCGGGCAGGTTGTGATGGCCTGAATTGTATACTTTAAAAGGGGGTGTGAATTGTATAGATGCTCAATATACAAGAGGGGGGTGAATTGTATACTTTAAAAAATCCTTTACAACCTTTAAAGTTGGTTACGGATAACTATGTTTTCCTTAGACAAGGAAAATTCTAAGTTTAACAAAGTTAAACTAAGTAAATTCACAACACTTCTAATCACCAACTGGAAAACTGGAACCAAGGTTTACAATATAAGATTCTACCTTAAAGCATATAGAATCTTAAACTAATCACAGTACAAGTGTAAGGAGATATAAGAAGGTTATACTTTCCTTACAATACAATATGCAGCGGAAACAAACAAGTAGAAAAACTACAAGTAACAAGATATAAGTCTTTTAACCCAAAGAGAAGGGTATCCAACAACCTTGGATAAAGGTCCCTTGATTTATACTTTCAAGCAAGTCTGTCTTACCCACACCAGGGTAAGCCCTCAATACGAAGATCAGAATCTTTGTCTTGCTATCCCCGCAAGCCCTCAACTTCAAGGTAGTTGGAACCTCTGTCTTCCTCAGCAAGGAAGCCCTCAAACTTCAAGGTAGTCGGCACCTCTGTCTTCCTATCCCCGGAAGTCCTCGAATGTAATCACCAACATTCAGAGTCACACAAAGCAATCTGAACGAGCGGTTCAGTACGCACAAGGCATGAAAATATTCTCTCTCTAGAAATCACCTTAACAGTGTGTGTTCTCTAGATCGATCAACTTGTTCATCTCTACTGAGCTCTTTCAAATGAGCTCCTATTTATTGTCAAATTTCCAACAGTCGGCTCCCTCTTCCAACGGTCATATTTTCCATGAAATTCGGAGGGACCTGTACACGTGTAACTCAACCAACGGTTAATTAGAAACAGAATAGACGACATCATTTTATAACAAACCATGTATAATTGAATGCACGACATCGTTTTGAAACAAAGCATATGTAAGTAAAAGCTACTCAATAGTTCGGAGTGTAAGCAAATTAAAAGTTCGAAGTCTAACCAAAAAGAAGTTCGGAGTCTATGTTAAGAAATATTCAGATTCTGTTTTATAGGAATTTGAAGTTTGGTTTCACTAGAGATCAGATTCTGAACTTGCAGAGTTCGGATTCAAACCACTTAAGGAGTTCGGAGTTGAACTGCTTAAGAGTTCGGAGTCGAACTACTTGAGAGTTCAGAGTCGAACTTCTTCAGAGTTCGGAGTCGAACCACTTGAGACTTCGGAGTCGAACTTCTTCAGAGTTCAGATTCGAACCACTTAAGGATTTTTGAGTCAAACTGCTTAAGAGTTCGGAGTCGAACTACTTGAGAGTTCGGAGTCGAACTTCTTCAGAGTTCAAAGTCGAACCACTTAAGGAGTTTGGAGTCCAGAATTTGGATTAAAACTCCATTACAGATCACATCCAGAATTTGAATCCTAAAAACAGAATGCTCCAAATCTTTTCATCATATGGCTCCGGAAATTTGGTTATGAATCTGGTTTTTGAATTTAAGAATAATATTGCTATGTATAAGAAAATCTAGGTTAAGGTAAATTTCCTTAAAGAAGTAAATTTTCCTTATGGGGGTAAAAATAATATTTGTTTAAGTATAAGGTGTTTGTGATTTTCAAAACAAGAAGGAATGGAAAAGTCATAAGAAAAACCTTATTGACTCAACAATCTCCCCCTTTTTGGAAAGCACAAACATCCTTTCGAAAAAGCATATAAGGATTTTGAAAATTTTCATTAGACTTTGAAAATTAAAACCTATCTCTTTTTGTTCATGGATAAAAGTGAATACAACTAACTCCCCCTTAGGCATTAAAACTCTAAGGATTGTATTCTGAGTTTTCGGAGTAGAGTTTTCATTATTGTAAGAATGAAAAACTTCGTAGTGGGAAACTCCCCCTTTCTTTAAGGATATTTCTCTTAGAAATTTTTCCTTTATCCTCCTTAGGAGTAGTTCTTTTTCCTTCTCCCCCTTTGTGATTTTCAAAAAGAATTGAAGGGAATGGAAAACAAAGTATGGTACCTGAAACATTAGTATATAACAATATACAACCGACCAGATAACCATTTCATTAGAGTTGGGAAAAAAATTACAAGGAAAGACAAATACAACAAAAGATCGGAGTGGGATCATTTGTCTTGTTTTTCCTTCGGAATGAGCTGCTTTAACAAGGCTTTAAGTTTCTTCAAGTCTCTTTGATCTTCCTCTCGTTGCCTCTCCAAGGATTTTACCTTTTCTTCTTGAGCTTTTAAAGCCTCTACCGAAGCTTCCAAGGCTTCTTTCTGCAGCTTTATTATCTCATCTTGCTTTTCCATCTTCTGCTGAAACTCCATCTGGAAATCTCTTTCAGTTTTCCAATTTTGAGATACTGAGTTAAGCTTCCCGTTTAGATCTCTGACCTGTTGATTCCGGAAATTTTTCTCCTAGGTCAACTTCTCAAAAATCTCATTAACCTTTTTATCCTCCATTTCAAAAGCTTTTTGAACTTCAGCCTGAAAATTCTCAAAGTGAACTAAATCTTCATCAACTCTCTTAGACCACTTGGTTACCTTACTGCAGGACTTCCTATACACATCATAATTTATCAGAAAACTTTACTGTTCAGCTTCCAACTTCACAAACTTATCCATTACCATGGATAAGGAATCTGATTTCTGATTCAGAGATTGTTGCAGCAACTGACATCTCGAATCTATTGTTGGAATAATCAGAATTGCGTCCACCAACTTTCTCAGATATTGAACCACAAAATCATGCCTGTGGGATGATGATTCCGAATCAGAAACTTCTTTTTGAGATTCCTCTTCTTCAACTAGCATCAGCTTCCTTCTAGAGGTACCACCAACCTCTTTCCTTCTAATGACATATTTAATAGGTGTCTCCAAGAGAGTTTTCTTCCCTTTATCAGCTCTCGGAACAGGTTCCTTATTAAGGGATACTTCCTCGGATTCAGAAACTTGAACGATCTGATCTTCATCCGGTTTCTGTCTTTCTTGACCTTCCTCAAGAAAATTTCTCTCATAGGATTCTTCTTCATCATACAACACATTTTCTTCTTCTTCTTCTTCTTGATGTTGTTTGCTAGCTTCCTCATCTCCCTTACCTGAGGTAACTATCTTTGCGGATTCAGCCTTATCTTTGTAATTCTGAACTTTCTTGATCAAAGTATCCAGATCTTCACTCTCCTCCTCTTCTTCTTCTTCTTCAACTTCTTCCTCTACTGCTTCAGTAACTTCCTTGTCAGCTTCTAAAATAATTCCTTTACCCTTGTCCTTTTTCAGAGTGACACAGTTTTTTGCTGGAGTTTCTGGTAAAGAATGTTCAACACCGAAAGTTTCCGGAACCGGAAGCCTTTCGGAAGCCAACTCTGTATCTTTTAGCAAATATCGCACTAGTTCTGCTTCAGACATCTTCTTTCTCAATTTCTTTTCTTTCGCTTGTCTCTCTAGCTCCTCAGCAGCTTTTTCCTTTAATGCTTTAGCCTCAGCAGGGTCCAGTCCAAATTGAAGATCTCCTTCCTTCCTCATTTCTTTATCTTCCCTCCACTTTGCTGCTACTTCATCTGTATATGTTTTATGCTTCTTCAGCTTGGGGGGAGCAGATTGAGTTTCCTTAGGCTGAGGAACTTCTTCATCAGTGACAACTTACTTGGCCTTTCTCTTCTTCCTTTGCTTTTTTGAAGGTTTCGGAGATTGTGTTTCTTTTTCAGCTGCTTCAAATTCCTCCACAGATAAGGGGTAGATTTCTCCAGATTCACTGAAAATCTCATCTTCATCCTCTTAAGAGTATCATCACTGACAAGCATGAGCTTGCAATTCCGGATCTTTGATTTCCATGCAACCTTGAAGGATTCTAAGCATCGAACTATCAACTTAGACAATAAGGTAGGAAACATAATAATCTGAGCTCTCAAATTTCCTTCTTTGATATTCTTGATTGTAACCAAGACATGCCTCGTCAAATTTATCTTTCTTAGGTTTACCAAAAAATCTAAGACATAGATATCACTCTTCTTCAGATTGTCTTTATCTCCTCTTCTCGGAACCAGAAAACCTTGCACCCATAGTTGAAGTATTCTATTGTTCGGAGTGAGCCGAGCAATCTTAATTGTTGAATCATCCTTAAGCCCAAGACACTTCAGTGCCTTCTCCTTATTGAAACTCCATTTCACATTGGGAAGTTTGTGAGAATAGAATTCAGCTTCTCCCTCATATGCTAAACCAACCAGGCTGGATGCCTTTGTGTAAGAAAGTTTATAAGTCTTCCCATAAGACTTGAAAGAAAACATTTCTCTGCCATCTTCCATCAGGAAGGAAACAGACTCATAAAACTCTATCAATAAATCAATATAAATCAGATCCTGTTTATCTGACTTCGCTATGCATACATCTTCCCATCGATTCAGTCTAATATTCTTCGAAATAAGAGAATCAAGCTTATAAAAATCCGGGTGAACTAACCTTTCCCTGAAAACTAACCACTTTGAGATAGGTTTCACAGTTGACATATCTTGAGAAGTTGCTTCAACAGACATTCGAAGTGAAGTAAACTGTAGGATTCGGATCAGCTTCACAAGGTTCGGAACCGACCTTAAGAGGAGCAGCAGATCTTTGAGATGCAAAATCTTGAAAAACCGATGTGGGATGAGTCTCGGGGTCCCCTTTATATAGGCAAATAATTTGACCGTTGGTCTTCCAAAATCCATCTAACGGTTGAAAAAGCTCTGATCTGATCTGACAGTTGAGAACAATCCCGTAAGAAAAATTTGACTCCGATCTTTTGAGGTTAATAAAGAAAACATTCAGATTTGAGGAAAAGGTAGAATCTGAAATTTTAAAAACCAGGAAAATACCAGTAAGCAAAATTTGTTTATAAAACTATAAGTAAGAAAATCATAACTTACGGATTAACAAGAAATATTATTCGTAATTGGTAATATTATTCCCAAAAAAACTTCATTACGAAAACCTCGTTACGAAAACTCCAGTCCGAAAATCTCGTTACGAAATTTATCAGTACGAAAATTCCATTCCGGAAGTTTTTAGTATGAAGACTTCCATTCCGAAAGTTCTCATTCCGAGAATTTCAGTCCTGAAAATTTCAGTTCTGGAAATTCCCATTCCGGAAATTTTAGTTTCAGAAATTTCCATTCCGGAAGTTCAGTTCTGAAAGGTTTTTTTTTTAAAAAATTAGTTACACTATCAATCAACTGTAATCCCCCTATAAAGAAGAGTTTATTACTGTTAGGAGAATTGTTCAACAAGAAGTTAATGAAGAATGATTACCGTATAGTTATCATTCCTAACTTTTGTTTAATGTATTCAAATCTATTGGAGGGTAAAGATTTTGTGAAAATATCAGCAAGTTGATCTTGCGTTCCGATAAACTAAAGAATGATATCTCCTTTAAGTGTGTGATCCCTAAGAAAGTGATGCCTAATATCTATGTGCTTTGCACGAGAGTGATGTGCAGGATTCTTACTTAGGGCAATAGCACTTGTGTTATCACACAATATTTGAGTCTTAGTAAAACTCAGGCCATAGTCTGTGAGTGTGTGTTGCATCCACAACACTTGAGCACAACAACTTCCAGTCGCCACATATTCGGCTTCAGCAGTGGAAAGTACTACAGAATGTTGCTTTTTGCAGGACCAAGAAACTAATGAATCTCCTAAGAAATGACAAGTTCTGGGTGTACTTTTTCTATCCATTCTACATCCACCAAAGTCAGCATCAGAAAAGCTTTTTAGAACAAAATCATTTCCAGAAGTATAAAATAATCCTAGATCCATGGTTCCCTTTAGCTAGCAAAAAATTCTTTTCACAGCCTTTAGGTGAGATTCCTTAGGATTGGATTGATATCTTGCACATAAGCACACTGAAAACATTAAGTCTGGTCGACTAGCTGTTAAGTAAAGTAGACTTCCTATCATACCTCTAAAAGATGTTTGATCTACTGGTTTCCTAGCTTCATCAAGATCTAAAGAATTTGAGGTACCAAAGGGAGTACTTATACTCTTAGTGTTTTCATAACCATACTTTTTGAGAAGATCTTTAATATACTTGTGTTGGGATATATAGGTTCCTTCTAGTTTTTGAGAAATTTGAAAACCAAGGAAAAAAGTTAACTCACCCATCATACTCATTTCAAACTTAGACTTCATTAGACTTGCAAAAGAATCAGTTAAAGATTGCTGATTTGAACCAAATATGATATCATCAACATAAATTTTAACAATCAAAACATTCTTCTTATCTTTCTTTATAAAAGGGGTTGGATCTTCATTTCCCTTAACATAATTATTTTGAAGCAAAAATGCTGTTAGTCTATCATACCATGCTCGTGGGGCTTGTTTAAGACCATACAAAGCTTTGGTAAGTCTAAAAACATGATCAGGATATTTTGTATCTTCAAAACCAGGAAGTTGTTCAACAAAAACTTCCTCTTGAACATAACCATTAAGAAAAGCACATTTCACATCCATTTGAAAAAGTTTAAAATTGAAGAAAGCTGCAAAGGCAAGTAGAATACGAATAGATTCAAGTCTAACTACTGGAGCATATGTTTCTTCATAGTCTATTCCCTCTTGCTGATTATAGCCTTTAGCAACGAGTCTAGCTTTATTTCTTACTATGACTCCATTTTCATCACATTTGTTTATGAAAATCCATTTTACTCCAATAACAGAAGTTTCCTTAGGTCTTTCAACCAAGGTCCAGACTTTATTCCTCTCAAATTCATTTAGTTCATCTTGCATGGCTTTGATCCAATCATCATCACCTAAAGCTTCATCAGTGCTTTTTGGTTCTAATTGGGAAATAAATGTTAGATGTTCTACTTCATTTCTTAAGGAATTTCTAGTCCTTACAGGTTGATTTACATCACCAATGATACTATCACTGTGATGATTCTTAAGAAACGCCTGATTTGGGTTTTGTAAAACCTGTTCATCAACATAGGGTAGAAAGTCTTCTGGGGTAAATATTTCAGAAGTATCTTCTTGAACATTTTCCTTATTAGAATGATCTTCTATCAAGGGTTGACAATCAGTTTTTGAAAACACATCCGAGGATGTAGGTTGGGATAGTTTAAAAATAAAAGGATCAGACTCATCAAACTTTACATGCACTGTTTCTTCAACAGTACAAGTATTTTTATTAAAAACTCTATAAGCCTTAGAAGTTGTGGAATAACCTAAGAAAATTCCTTCATCAGACTTTGGTGCGAATTTATGTAAGTTATCTTTAGTATTCAGAATGAATACTTTACAACCAAAAACCTTGAAGTAGGATAGTCTTGGTTTTCTACCATTCCATAACTCATAAGGTGTTTTATTAAGAAATGGTCTTATCAAAACTCGATTTATAGTATAACAAATAGTACTTACAGCTTCATCCCAGAAATGTATAGCTATAGAATATTCACTCAACATGGTTCTAGTTTCCTCTTGAAGAATTCTATTTCTTCTCTCAACTACACCATTTTGTTGAGGAGTTCTAGGTGCTGAAAAATTGTGAGTAATATCTTTCCTACTACAAAAAGTTTCAAAATCATAATTTTGAAATTCTCCTCCATGATCACTATGAATAGTTTTCAATGGAAGGTTTTTCTCATTTTTAACTTAAGCTCTAAAACTTTTAAAATAAGAAAAAGCTTCAAACTTCTTTGCTAGAAAATAAACCCAAGTAAATCTAGTATAATCATCAACTAGAACAAACACATAGTATTTGCCTCCAATACTTCCAGTTTGTGTTGGACCAAAAAGATCCATGTGCACTAACTGTAATGCATCAGTTGTTGAGACTTCACCGATTGATTTAAAACTAGATTTATGTTGCTTTCCATATTGACAAGGATCACAAACTTTTGAAGAAACAAATCTAAGCTCTGGTAGATCCTTAACTAGTTTCTTCATAGAGAGTTTACATAAATTTCTAAGGTTACAATGTCCTAGTATTCTATGCCACAACCAGGAATGATCTTCCATTGCACTTAGGCAAGGTAAATCATGGCTCATTAGGTCTTCTAAGTTCAAAGTGTAAACATTCTCTTGCCTATTGGCTGAGAGAATAAATTCTTCCTTGGAATTGTGTACTAAGCACTTATCATTCCTAAAATTCACAATGTAACCTTCATCACATAACTGACTTATGCAAATGAGGTTGTGCTTAAGACCCTTAACAAATAAAACATTTGAAATCAAAGTTTTACCTAGAAGAACAATATTACCATACCGACAATTTCTCCCTATGCATTATCTCCGAAATTTACCTTTCCTCCTTTCGTTTTGATAATATTTTCAAAATAGATTTTGTTACCAGTCATGTGCCGGGAACATCCATTATCCATGTACCATGTATTTTTGTTGGTACTTCCTCTATTTTCCTGAAAATAAGAAAAGAATTAGACTTTCGAAATCCAAACTTGCTTGGATCCGAAATTTCCAGACAACAGAATTTTAGGAACCCACATCTTCTTAGAGAAATAAGATTTGTGAAATCCTAGAGATTGGGTTTTGTTTAAGGAACAATTCTTTGCCCATTGACCACCACACTGACACTTGGTACAAAATGAGGCACTTTGAGGAACAAAATAATTGTTACTGAAAATTGGTTTTGCATGGGTATAACCAAATCCGGATTTATTTCTTAAAGGTTGTATTTGGGAATACATTTTATCAAAATTTTCATTACCATGGGTAAAGTTTGATAAACACTTCTTTAAGGAAAAGATTTCGGACTTGAGTTTGATAACCAAGTGTTTATCTTCAAAGTCATTAGATTTAGAACTAGATCTAGGCTCGAAAACACTTTTCTTAGAAATTACTTTTTGTAACTCTTTAGAAAGTTTGTTCCTCTCAGAACTTGCTTCCTCAAGATTTTTCAAAATACTTATAAAATCAGCATTTTTCTTATCAAGATCTTTAGAAAGATCTGATATCTCTTTTGTAAGAATAGAATTCCTAGAGTTTGTCTTATCAAGTTTCTTATTGAGTTTAGATTTCTCAATCTCAAGAAGTTCAGCAAACCTAGAAACTTCTTCATAGGTAGGTGAAGTATTTTCTTCATCAAAAGAGGATTCTTCATCTGAGGAGTTATAATACTTACTATCATTAGGATTTAAAGATACATTGGTCAATGATTCAGAATTTCATACCTTAGCCATAAAGCAATGATTGTCAATAGGTAATCTGGCTATAAGACCAAGATTCTTCTTTCCTGAAGATTCATAATCAGAAGATTCATCTGAAGTGTCACCACCACTGGCACTCCAGGTGTCATTTTCTTTAAGAACCTTCTTAGCTTTGATTTTGTAATACTTCTTCCTGCTCCTTTCAGAATGTCTTTCTTTCCTTTCTTTCTTTTTGAGTAAAGGGAAATCTGGTCTAATATGTCCATCTCTCTTGCATTTGTAACAAGTAACGTCTCCATCTTTCCTTTCTTTCCTTTCCTTTTTCTTATACTTGGATTGGAAGTTTCTCTGGCCGTCTATCTTGTTCATCCTTTGAGCAAGATTTGCTAACTCATTTTCTGAGATTTCACTTTCACTAGAATCTGATTGAACAACCACCTTCTTAGACTTGGATCTGGTTACTCTCTCAGGATTCTTGGCTTTCATATGATTTGACGTAGTAGTAAAAGCAATAGTACCATTCTCATTCTTCTTTTTGATGTTTTCAGCATCTCTCTTCATTCTGGTTTCATGTTGGAGAAGAGTTTCGAATAGCTCATCAAGAGAAATTTGAGTGACCTTCCTGTTCTCATCTATGGAAGTTCTCTTTGATTCCCATTCATTGGGCATGATATCAATTATCTTATCTACAAGGGCTTCATCATCTAACCATTTTTTCTCCCAGAGACTGTAATCTATTAACTATAGTCATAAACCTCTGTTGAACTTTGCAGATTGGTTCACCATACAGAAAATTGAATCCTTGGTATTCAGCTCTAAGCATAGCTCTCCTAGTCTCAATCACTTTAGAAGTACCAAAGTGTGTAACTTCTAACTTCTTCCAGATACAGTTAGCTGCTTCACAAGAAGAAATCTGGCTATATATATTTCTAGTCATTGAACATAGTAAAGTATTGCATACCTTATAATTGAGTTGATACTCTTGCTTTTCCTGGTTAGTGAAAGTTCTAACTTCCTTATCAGGAATTTTATAATCACCAGTAAGCATAAAAAAATTGTCCACTCTAGTGTTGACGACAAAAGTCTTCATTCGATCTCTCTAGTATTCATATTCATTACCATCAAAGATTGGTGGTCTTGTAGGGTTTAGATTGTCTATAGAACCAACATTGATTCATGCCATACTAAAATAACTTGGGCAACCAAACTGGTTAGTAGAAAAAGTTCGTAACCACAAGGTTCGAAATGACAAAGTTCGGAATGACAATGTTCAGAATGACAAAGTTCGGAATGACAAAGTTCGGAATGACAAAGTTCAGAATGACAAAGTTCGGAATGACAAAGTTCGACGTGAGTATGAGTATTTCAGAGACCTCCTCTGATACCAATTGTAGGATCGAAATAACAATGTAGATGCTCAATATACAAGAGGGGGGTGAATTGTATAATTTAAAAAATCCTTTACAACCTTTAAAGTTGGTTACGGATAACTATGTTTTCCTTAGACAAGGAAAATTCTAAGTTTAAAAAAGTTAAACTAAGTAAACTCACAACACTTCTAATCACCAACTCGAAAACTGGAACCAAGTTTTACAATATAAGATTCTACCTTAAAGCGTATAGAATCTTAAACTAATCACAGTACAAGTGTAAGGAGATAAATAAGGTTATACTTTCCTTACAATACAATATGCAGCAGAAACAAACAAGTAGAAAAACTACAAGTAACAAGATATAAGTCTTTTAACCCAAAGAGAATGGTATCCAACAACCTTGGATAAAGGTCCCTTGATTTATACTTTCAAGCAAGTCTGTCTTACCCACACCAGGGTAAGCCCTCGATATGAAGATAGGAATCTCTGTCTTTCTATCCCCGCAAGCCCTCAACTTCAAGGTAGTTGGAACCTCTGTCTTCCTCAGCAAGGAAGCCCTCGAACTTCAAGGTAGTCGGCACCTCTGTCTTCCTATCCCCAGAAGTCCTCGAATGTAATCACCAACATCCGGAGTCGCAAAAAGCAATCTGAACGAGCGGTTCAGTACGCACAAGGAATGAAAAGCTTCTCTCTCTAGAAATCACCTTAACAGCGTGTGTTCACTAGATCGATCAACTTGTTCATCTCTACTGAGCTCTTTCAAATGAGCTCCTATTTATAGGAAAATTTCAAACGGTCAGCTCCCTCTTCCAACGGTCATATTTTCCATGAAATTTGGAGGGACCTGTACATGTGTAACTCAACCAACGGTTAATTAGAAACAGAATAGACAACATCATTTTATAACAAACCATGTATAACTGAATGCACGACATCGTTTTGAAATAAAGCATATGTAAGTAAAATCTACTCAATAGTTCGGAGTGTAAGCAAATTAAAAGTTCGGAGTCTAACCAAAAAGAAATTTGGAGTCTATGTTAAGAAATATTTGGATTCTGTTTTATAGGAATTTGAAGTTTGGTTTCACCAGAGATCGGATTCTGAACTTGCAGAGTTTGGAGTCGAACCACATAAGGAGTTCGGAGTCGAACTGCTTAAGAGTTCGGAGTCGAACTACTTGAGAGTTCGGAGTCGAACTTCTTCAGAGTTCGGAGTCGAACCACTTGAGTGTTTGGAGTCAAGCTTCTTCAGAGTTCGGAGTCGAACCACTTAAGGAGTTCGGAGTCGAACTGCTTAAGAGTTCGGAGTTGAAGTACTTGAGAGTTCGGAGTCGAACTTCTTCAGAGTTCGAAGTCGAACCACTTAAGGAGTTCGAAGTCCAGAATTCGGATTAAAACTCCATTACAGATCACATCCAGAATTCGGATCCTAAAAACAAAATGCTCCAAATCTTTTCATCATATGGCTCCGAAAATTTGGTTATGAATCCGGTTTTTGAATTTAAGAATAATATTTCTATGTATAAGAAAATCTAGGTTAAGGTAAATTTCCTTAAAGAAGTAAATTTTCCTTATGGGGGTAAAAATAATATTTTCTTAAGTATAAGGTGTTTGTGATTTTCAAAACAAGAAGGAATAGAAAAGTCATAAGGAAAACCTTATTGACTCAACAATTAGCTCCTTTTCTGCTCCCTTTCCCGGATAGCCCAAGTATCTTCGGGCAGGCTGTGATGGCTTGAGGTCCATTTTTAGCCCAAGAACCTTCGGGCGGGGTAGTGTGGTGGCTGGCCAGGTGTGTGCGGTAGGTGGTTTCCCAAGTGTCTTCGGGATGAGGCCCATGTGTCTTCGGGCGTGGTAGTGGATTTTTCTAGCCCATGTGTCTTCGGGTGTGGTGGTGGTTGTTCTGGCCTAGGTGTTTGCAGGCGTGGTTACATGTGATAGTTGTGGACCAGGTGTTTGCGGGTGGAATTCGACAGTGGGACTGCGTGTGGTTGTGGCCCAGGTGTGTGCGGGCGGCTGTGGCAGTGGGACTGCGGTGAGATTGGCGGGATTGGTCCGATGCATAAGATGTCTCAATAACCAGTGGGAAAGTGGTGCGAGGTGCCCAAACATCGATGTGCTCTGATTATATATATTACTTGACTTGCATTATTTGGGGAGTGTGCCTTGGTGAGGCTTGGGTGGATAATTTACCTTGATAGGTGTTTGGTTTACTCCTTTTTCTCACGGGACTTTAGTACGTTCCCCCACTTGTGCACAAGAGTCTTTGGTTTTCCCTACTGAGTGTACTTGTATGCTCACCCTACGTATATAAAACTGCTTTTAGGTTTCCAAGAAGACTTCGTGGATCACGCAGGACCATACTAGCTCGGACCTTTGGGGGCAGTTGCAGTTGCTGCTTTTCTTCTTTGGTACTTACCTTGTAGTCACCTTTTGTACTTTATGGATTTTACTTTTGGAACATGCATGTGGGAATGGTTTACTTTTGGCTTTACTTTTCTTTTACCTTGGTGTTGTTCGAGTTTCATCATCTTATCTCCCGATCTTATAAAACAAAAAGGGGTAATGTCTTCCATTTGTGAGAAATTTCTATACCCTTGGTGCTAGTCTCCACTCCGGGACCTATTGAAGGCGGGTCTCGGGGGTCATTATCCCTCCTTCAACTTAAAGAAGGAAGGGCCTGGCAATCTGCTGACCCTTCACTCCTTTTGGTGAAGGCGGGTTGTGACAGAATGGTATCAGAGGCAGGTTGATTGAGGGATAGGATCGAACCTGGAGTTAGGCACAGTGAGGATTGCATGGGATGGTAGGGCAACAGTGTTGGGTGACCTCAGTGCGTGAATTAGGCCAGGGAAGACCGGCTAGGACACGGGATTTTAGGGCCCCCCGTGATCCGACGCAAGGACTCTGGACCTATCGAACGACCAAGTGATGTCGCGCTGATTGCAAGGTAGAGACCCTAGGAAAGGTACATGCATCATAATGACTTGTGTTCTCGTGTTTCTGGGGTGTTTTGGGAATTAAGAATAAACGAAAAGTTTAAGATGTTTTAAAGACAATAATCTGCACTACTTGGGCTTAGGCATTCCTTGTTTACCTTGCAGCTATGGCACCTGGAAGGCGACCGCGTGTGGTACAAACGATCGAGGCCCCGCAGACTACCTTGGCCGATCGGCAGAGAGCTGACCGAGAAGAGGAGGACGACCAGTGGTAGAGGACTCTCCGGGCCTTCCAACGATAGACCCTCGAGAAGAATGAGGGCAACACCTCTGACATGAAGACGGAAGGCTGGCTAGAGGAGCTAGTGATAGATTTCGGCCTGATTCGGGCCCCGACCGAGTACTGGGTTCCTCTGGCCGTCAGCCAGATGCGGGGAGCGGTGCGTCAGTGGTGGACGCTTTACCTGGGGGAGAGGAGAGAGTCTGAGGTGGCGTGGGCTGATTTCAAGAGGGAGTTCCGGGCGGAATTCCTCTCTTCGACGATGAAGGAGGAAAAGAGACAGGAGCTACTCTCCCTCCAACAGGGGAGTATGTCCGTGAGAGAGCTAGGGATCAAGTTCAAGGACCTTCTATGCTTTGCTCCGGACCTCTTTCCCAACGAGGAGTCTCGGGCAAGACGTTTGGAGGAGGCGCTCTGCCCCTCCCTCCAGTATGTTGTTACCCCATTTACCCTTCCGACGTACTTAGAGGTCCAGAAGAAGGTCGAAGTGGTGGAGAGGATGCATGCTCTAGGAGGAGTGTCACGAGAGGGGATCCAGGTGGGACCATCGAAGGGGAAGGCCGTCAGCACCAGACCTCCAGCATCAGGACCCTCCAGGTTCCGACCGGCAGGGAGCAGGCCGCAGCAGTTTCAGTTTTGATCCCCTGGTCCTCACCCTTTTCCTTCAGGCCCAGGACCGCGGTGCTTCATCTGTGGGAGCCCTGGAAATCTCCGGAGTCAGTGCCCGGACCGGGTACAGTATGGCGGTGGTGGACAGCCCCACCACCCGCCCCAGCAGCAGCTTCCAGCCAGACCTTTCCAGCAGTAGCAGCAGGGACAGCGAGCTCCCGCTCCTCCGAGGGCAGACGTAGGAGGAGGAGGCCAACCTCAGGGCACACCTCAGGGACCTCGACCGGGGCGTGGTCGGGGAGGTGGCCGGTAGCCGAGGGGAAGAGGAGTTGGGCGTGGACAGTTGCACGCCGCAGAGGCAGCTGTTCCAGCAGGTCCAGAGGTTGTTTGAGGTACGATCAGTTTGTTTAGCACTCTTGCTTATGCTTTGTTCGATACCGGAGCTTCCCACTCCTTTGTTGCACCTAGTCTATCCCGTGCTTTGGGTCTAGATGTCGAGAGACTCCCAGTGCCCCTAGTGTTGAGCACACCAGTCAGGGGTCAGAACGACTTGTTGTTTGTTTTCCGGGGATGCAGACTGATGATAGGGCCACATCAGTTGGTTGGGGATCTTCTTCTGCTATAGATACAGCCATACGATGTCATCCTAGGCATAGACTGGCTATTCTCTGTGTGCGCCGTCATCAACTGTTTCCGAAGAAGGGTCATGTTCTTGGGCTTGGGCGGACGGCGTGTTACCTTCACTGGCAAGCGGAGCGGTCAGAAGGGCAGCAGGCGAGAGGAACCCCTCCTCTCCTTGTTAGTCGAGCTATCAGTAGAGTCAGTAGATGCCGAGATGGTGGGGGGTGCCAGAGGTTGTCCGTGAGTTTATGGACATCTTTCCTGAGAAGGTGATGAATCTACCTCCTCGACGTGATATCGAGTTCAGGATAGACCTGCAGCCCGGCGCTCGTCCGATCTCGATGGATCCTTACCGGATGGCACCTTCAGAGCTACGGGAGTTGCGGATTCAGATTGACGATCTGATGAAGAGGGGTTATGTTTGGCCGAGTGCGTCATCGTGGGGTGCTCCAGTCTTGTTCGCAAAGAAGGCAGATGATGGTCTCAGGTTTTGCATGGACTACAGGAGGCTGAATCAGGTGACGATCAAGAATCGCTACCCCCTTCTGAGGATAGACGATCTTTTCGACCAGCTGAAAGGAAAAGGATGGTTCTCGAAGATCTACCTGTGTTCTGGGTACCACCAGCTAAGAGTGAAGGAGAGCGATGTCCCGAAGACTGCATTCAGGTGTAGATATGGACACTTTGAGTTCGTAGTCATGCCCTTCGGTGTTACGAATTCCCCAGCTGTGTTCATGGGGCTTATGAACTCCATCTTCTGGGAGTACCTGGATCGGTTCGTAGTTGTGTTCATCAACGACATCCTGATCTATTCGAGATCAGAGGAGGACCATGCGGAGCACCTGAGGACGGTTTTGGAGGTCCTCCGACAGCACCAGCTCTATGGTAAGTTGTCAAAATGCAAGTTCTAGACACGAGAAGTGTACTTCCTCGGACACGTGGTATCCGAGCGGGGGGTAGCGGTGGACCCATCAAAGGTTGAGGCAGTTGTTTCTTGGGCACTACCCAAGAATGTGGCAGAGGTCTGTAGTTTCCTCAGGCTGGCAGGTTACTATCGAAGGTTCATACCCAACTTCTCTCAAGTAGCAGCCCCCTTGACAACCCTAACCAAGAAAGACCAGGTTTTCGTGTGGAGTGAGCAGTGCGAGTCAGCCTTCAGTTATCTGAAAGAGAAGTTGGTTAGTGACTTAGTGCTGAGATTACCAGAAGAAGGGGCGGCTTATGAGGTGTTCTGTGATGCTTCAGGACAAGGCCTGGGATGTGTGTTGATGCAGCAACAAGGGGTGATCTCTTATGGGTCCAGGCAGCTACGCCCCCATGAGCGTAATTACGCCATCCACGACCTGGATCTTGCAGTGGTCGTTTTTGCGCTAAAGTTATGGAGGCACTACCTCATCGGAGAACGCTTTGTGGTCTTCACGGATCACAGAAGCTTGAGGTATATCTTCTCCCAGCGGGACTTAAACTTGCGACAGCGGAGATGGGTGGAGTTCCTCCAGGATTATGACTTCGAGATCTCTTATATTGAGGGAAAGGGAAATGTAGTGGCCGATGGCTTGAGCAGGAGGACGCAGAAGGATGCGGTCTGAGAGTCGGCGGATGCCGGGGAAAGCGATAGAGGAGTTGGCTGCCTTACACCTGGATGTGAGGATGGATGGTGGTAGAGGTTGCCTATATCATATGACAGTGCAGTCATCTCTGTTTCAGCAAGTGGAGGAATCTCAGTGAGGAGACCCGGAGTGCGAAGTGATGCGTGACCGAGTTGACCAGGGCAATGCTTCGGAAGGATGGACAAAGGATGGTCAGAACCGGATGCTTTTCCAGAAAAGGTTTTTTGTTCCAGGAGTGATGCGCGGCAAGGTTCTCAGTGAGTTCCACAACTCACCCCTAGCGGTACACCCAGGAGTTTCCAAGATATACCAGGGACTGAAGAGACAGTTTTCGTGGCCTGGAGTGAAGCGAGCAGTGGCAGATTTTGTGGCCAAATTCTTAGTGTGTCAGCAAGTGAAGGCCGAACACCGAGTTCCAGGCGGCCTACTGCAGTCTCTAGATGTCCCCGAGTGGAAGTGGGATGACATCTCGATGGATTTCATCACAGGACTTCCCAAGGTCCAAGGGGCATACGATGCCATCTGGGTGGTAGTGGACCGGTTAACGAAATCGGCACACTTTCTGGAGATTAGGGAGTCGAGTACTGTGGATGCTTTGGCACGAAAGTACGTGGATGAGGTGGTGCGGTTGCATGGAGTTCCTAGGTCTATAGTCTCGGATAGGGATGCACGGTTTACCTCACGGGTCTGGAAAGGATTGCAGCACGCTTTTGGCACACAGTTACACCTTAGCACTGCTTTCCATCCCCAGACAGATGGAAAAACAGAGCGCACCATCCAAACCTTGGAGGATATGCTGCGGGCATGTGTTTTGGACTCAGGAGGATCATGGGTGCGACACTTGACCCTGGTAGAGTTCGCCTACAATAATAGTTATCACTCTACCATCGGTATGGCCCCGTTTGAAGCCTTGTACGGGAGGCCCTATCATTCACCTATGTGTTGGGCCGAAGTGGGAGAGGCAGGCATCCTTGGCCCGAAGGTGGGGAAGAGCACGACAGAGAAGGTTCAGCTCATACGGGAAAGGATGAAGGCAGCCCAGGACCGACAGAAGTTGTATGCCGATATCAGGAGGAGGCCCTTGGAGTTTGAGGTTGGAGACCACATGTTCTTGAAGGTCTCCCCTCGACGTGGGCAGCGGAGGTTCAGCAAGGGGAGTAAGCTTTCTCCCAGGTTCATCGGACCCTTCGAAGTGTTGCGGCGGGTCGGCAAAGTGGCTTATCAGCTAGCGTTACCACCGCCGCTACTGAGGATACATGATGTCTTTCATGTGTCCCAGCTCCGTCGGTATCTGCACGACGATTCACACGTCCTTGATTGGGGTGAGCTGGACATCGAGGACGACGTGACCTTTGTGGAGAGACCAGTGATGATCGAGGATCGCAAGGAGAAGGTGCTTCGTGGGCGAACCATTCCCTTGTTTCGTGTGTTGTGGATACATGGTGGGCTTGAGGAGAGTACGTGGGAGAGGGAAGCATAGATGCGTACCCAGTACCCCGAGTTGTTTTGAGTTTTGTTCCTTGTTGTACCTATTGTGGAAAAAGGTTTTTTCTTTTTTGCTATGAAATGTACTAGTTTTCTTTCCTCTTAATGTGTGTGAAAAGCCCTAGCTATGGGAGAGGAGAGAACCCGCCCTCTAATCAAGACGCATTAAGGTGGATGCGATTAAACCCGTGCGGGCGAGTTAGTGCCGCCCAAAGCGGATAATATCTTGACATGGGGGAGGAGACTCCCCAACCCACATGTCTGGGCAGTTTGGCATGGTATGTTGCTTGGTTCTTGTCAGGGAAGTGTTTTTAGTTAGCATGGGTTCACTTCTAAGAGGTATCTTTCGAGGTGGTTGTTCGGACCCTCTCTTTCCTTCTTGGTTTGTTTTGATTCTCGAGGACGAGAATCATTAAAGCGGTATATAATGTAATGGCCCAAACCCTCCTGGCCCATTACTTTGCCAAAAGTGAGGCTCCACCAAAACAGTGGCACCGTGAGGGTGACACCGGTCATGGTGGAACCGTGACAGTGACATCGTGACGGTGACAGCATGACGGTGGAACCGTGACGGTGGAACCTTGACGGTGGAACAGTGACGGTGGAATAGTGACAGTGGAACCGTGACGGTGGAACCGTGACGGTGGAACCATGACGGTGGCACCGTGAGGGTGACACCGTGACAGTGGAATCGTGATGGTGGCACCGTGAGGGTGACACCATGACGGTGGAACCGTGACGGTGGCACCGTGAGGGTGACACCGTGACGGTGGAACCCTGAGGGTGACACCATGAGGGTGACACCGTGACGGTGGCATCGTGTCCCCTCACCGAGTACCTGACTTTTCTGCTCCCGCAACGTAAGTTTTGACGTAAATTAATTCTTTTACTCCTTTTAAAACCACTTAAGGCCCGTAATAAATTCCTGAAACCTCCCCGATGGGGGATATTAAATAACACCTTAATATCATCGTGTGTAACTGCCCAACCGCATGGTCAACCCATGACCCCCGCTCTTTACGCGGTTTGGCGTTCTCATCTCAACCATCAGTGGCTCTTATAAACTAAGGGTTAGTCATGGTTTCTTCTTTCCTCGATCGTGGCTTTTCACGAACAGCTTCTGGTGCATCAGTCGAGCCGCATCGTTATGCGTAAAGTTCCACACCCGGTCTGAGCATTGATAGACGAGGCAATTGTTTTCGTTCAGGCGAGCCGCATCGCTATCTGTGAAGTTCTGCCCCCGGCCTAAGCGTCGATCGTCGATCAACAGGTAGGGAATTTCTCCTTCGCCTCTCTCTTTTGTGTATCATACGGGGTGGGCGTGCTTTTGATTCTGTAGAATTGGATAAACCAGACCTAATTAAAGATAATGAACGAATCCTGTAAAGAATAAAGGGGGGGTTGTGATCGTTGATGTTGTTATATTAAAATCATCCTTCTGAGTTGTGTTGGCTTACGCATTTTGAAAATCGAGGTCGTTGGTGGTCGTTGTCTGTGCACTAATGAACCCCTCGTGATGTTTTAAATGGCTTGTTTTGTAATTATAATCTCCTGTTGTGAAAAGTAAATTGGTTAATCACGTATACCCAGCTGAATAAATTGAAAGCACCAGGATCAACCCTTCTGTGATAACTCCTGGTTAAAACACACGGAATTTGAAATCATGGAGTGTGTTAAATCTTATAAATCTGAAAATACAGGCGTGGCCATGCCTTGTGTCGGTGGTAGTGGTTTGGTTTTTTCCTTTTTTTGGGCTGATTGTTGGAGATGTGGGAGGGGATGGGATCCCCTGTTTTTATACTCTCGGTGGTTGTGAAATTGGGGATGTGATCCCCTGTTGTTGTGGATTCAGTGTTTGTGAGTTTTGAGACCGGGTGGTTACCTTGTTTATATCACGAATTGGGGTGGGATCCTCTATTAATGAAAAACCTTTTTGGGGGAGGGGACACGGGGCAGTGTCTCGGGGTTGTCTGGTTCCAGGACTTCGAGGGTTCTCACTTTTCCTTGTTGTTGTGACTTTACAAGAGAACCGGGTATGGATACTTAAATTAATGTTTGGCTGGTTTCTTTTCCTTGGTTATGCTTATGGTGTTAGTTGCCCAGTAGTGCATAAACTTTTTGAACATTATTACTGAGCATGAAAACAAGAATGGGACAAATGAGTTTTATTGGTGAGAGTTGTGACTCGGACTTGAGTGTTGTTGTGATCTGTAGGTTGTCTGAAGAAAAACCTAACTTGGGGTGAGTTCTTGTTACCTATGTATATATTTTTAGTTTTGTGTTTCTTATTCGCGCCCCACCCAAGTTGAGCACTTAGTGCCGAACACCCTCATTTCATGGGGGAGGGTGTTTTTTTCAACACTATTATTAGTGGATGGTTATTAGCTCATTTTCTTCTCCCTTTTCCGGATAGCCCAAGTATCTTCTGGCAGGCTGTGACGGCCTGAGGTCCATTTTTATCCCAAGAACCTTCGGGCGGGGTATTGTGGTGGTTGTCCAGGTGTGTGCAGCAGGTGGTTTCCCAAGTGTCTTCGGGATGAGTCTCAGGTGTCTTCGGGCGTGGCAGTGGATTTTTATAGCCCAGGTGTCGTCAGGTGTGGTGGTTGTTGTTATGGCCTAGGTGTTTACAGGCGTGGTTACATGTGATAGTTGTGGGCCAGGTGTTTGCAGGCAGAATTCGGCAGTGGGACTGCGTGTGGTTGTGGCCCAGGTGTGTGCGGGCGGCTGTGGCAGTGGGACTGCGGTGAGATTGGCGGGATTGGTCCGATGCGTAGGATGTCTCAATAACCAGTGGGAAAGTGGTGCGGGGTACCCAAACATCGATGTTCTCTAATTATATATATTACTTGACTTGCGTTATTTGGGGAGTGTGCCTTGGTGAGGCTTGGGTGGATAATTTACCTTGATAGGTGTTTGGTTTACTCCTTTTTCTCACGGGACTTTAGTACATTCCCCCACTTGTGCACGAGAGTCTTTGGTTTTCCCTACTGAGTGTACTTGTATGCTCACCCTACGTATATAAAACTGCTTTCAGGTTTCTAGGAAGACTTCGGGGATCACGCAGGACCATACTAGCTCGGACCTTTGGGGGCAGTTGCAGTTGCTGCTTTTCTTCTTTAGTACTTACCTTATAGTCATCTTTTGTACTTTGTGGCTTTTACTTTTGGAACATGCATGTGGGAATGGTTTATTTTGGGCTTTACTTTTCTTTTACCTTGGTGTTGTTGAGTTTCATCATCTTATCTCCCGATCTTATAAAACAAAAAGGGGTAATGCCTTCCATTTGTGAGAAATTTCTATACCCTTGGTGCTAGTCGCCACTCCGGGACCTATTGAAGGCGGGTCTCGGGGGTCATTATCCCTCCTTCAACTTAAAGAAGGAAGGGTCTGGCAATCTGTTGACCCTTCCCTCCTTTTGGTGAAGGCGGGTCATGACATCAACAAATGTGAATTTTGGTTACAACAAGTTTCTTTCTTGGGGTACATTGTAACCAATGAAGGAATCACAGTTGACCCTATAAAGACAAAGGTTGTAGAGTAGTGGCATCATCCTACAACAATAACTGAGATTCGTGATTTCCTTGGATTAGAAGGATATTATAGGAGGTTTGTGGAAAGATTTTCATGACTTTCTAATCCATTAACCAAGTTAACACGAATAGGGTTAAAGTTCATCAGGACAAAGGAGTGTGAGGAAAGTTTCCAAGATCTGAAGAAGAGACTGGTTACTGCACCCATGTTAACTCTGCCCTCAAGTGGAGAAGGATTCATTATTTTTAGTGATACATCTTTGAAAGGGCTTGGGTGTGTCCTCGTGCAAAATGAAAAAGTAATTGCTTATGAATCTTAACAGTTGAAGACTTGTGAGAAGAAATATCATACGCATGATCTAGAGCTGATTGCGGTTGTTTTTTCTCTGAAGGTATGGAGGCACTATATTTATGGGGAGAAATGTGATATATACACAGACCATCAAATTTTAAAGTATATTTTTACACAAAAGGAATTGAACAAGAGATTGAGAAGATTGTTGTAACTTATTAAATACTATGATTTTTCAATTCATTATCATCCTGGAAGAGCTAACAAATTCACTAATGCATTAATTAGAAATGACCCAGTTGTTCTTTCCATGATAAAGATTCACAGAGATCTCTTGATCCAAGATTTAGTGAAAATAGACATGGGAATTATAAGGGAAGGGGCATCATCAACACTATCCCAAATGATTTCTCAACCGTTATTACTAGAGAAGATCAAGAAGGCTCAGAAAGAAGATCCTTTGTTATAGAAAAAGTTTTAGGTTGTGAAGGATGGGAAGTTTCCTGAGTTTAGTATTGATCAAGAAGGTGTACTGAAATTTTTTACACGACTATGTGTTCTATCTATTCCAGAAATAAATAAGGAGATAATGGATGAAGCTCATAGCTCTACTTTCTCTATACATCTGGGAAGCATGAAAATGTATAGGGACCTTCGTGATCATTATTGGTGGGATAATATGAAAAGGGAGATTCCTGACTACACTACAAGTTTCCTGGTATGTCAGCAAGTGAGGGGAGAGCGAAAAAAATCCTAAAGAAGTATTACAACCACTACCTATACCAGCATGGAAGTGGGACAATATCACTACGGACTTTGTCACTGGTCTCCTGATAACTTCCAAGGGAAATAACGTGATATGGGTTATAGTGGGCCATCTCACAAAGACTGCCCATTTTATCTCTATTCGGGAAGGTTTATCTCTTGATCAACTTGCCAGGATTTACGTGAAGGAAGTGGTAAGACTGCATGGAGTTCCACTTTCTTTCGTATTTGATCGTGATCCAAGTTTCACATCAAAATTCTGGAGAATTCTTCAACATTCTCTGAGTAACAAATTAAATTTCAATATGGCCTATCACCCCCAAACTGATGTCCAATCTGAAAAAACTATTCAAACACTCGAGGAAATGCTGAGAACATGCTCAACGGAATTTAAAGGTGGATGGGATCAACATCTCCCATTAGTTGAGTTCTTTTACAACAACATCTTCCACTCAAGCATTCAAATGGAACCATATGAAGCTCTATATGGGAATCAATGTAGGACCCTTACTTGCTGGGATGAAGCTGGTGAGAGGAAGCTTCTTGGGCTTGATATTGTGCAAGAGATGACAGAAAAGGTCCATGCCATCCAGTAACATATTAAGGATGCTCAGAGTCGGCAAAAGAGCTATTCTGACAACCGTCAAAGGGACTTGGAGTTTGATGTTGGTGACAAAGTATTTCTTCAAATCTCACCTTGGAAGAGATTCATGAGGTTTGGGAAGAAAGGGAAGCTCAGCCCTAGGTACATTGGCCCCTATGAAATCCTTGATCGCATAGGAGCAGTGGCTTATCAGCTTTCACTTTCTACAAATCTAGCACAAGTTCATGATGTCTTCCACATATCCCTCTTAATGAAGTACATACCTGACCCTTCACATGTACTAAATCCAGAGCTGGTACAATTGGAACATGGCCTCTCTTATTAGGAGCAGTCGGTGGAGATCTTGGATCGTAGAGACAAGGTTCTATGCAACAAGACTACCCGCCTTGTTAAGGTGTTGTGGAGGAACCAAAAATGTGAAGAAGCCACGTGGGAACCCGAGGAGTCCATGAGGCAGAAGTACCCACGCCATTTCTCTTCTTAGGGTACAAGATGAAACTGTAGAGATGAAATTTCTTAAGGGGGGAAGAATGTAACAACCTAAGCTTCTGAATAATATTTGTTTCCTAAATTTTTGTGTTATTTTATTTTATACTCAACAAAACTATATCCTTTAATTAATGAAGTGCGTATAAGTAAAATGAGACCGTTGGGTTTTTACTGTTATATGATCGTTGGTCAATATGACCATTGAAAACTATACTCTTAATGTTATGATTATTGTTTATAAGTAAAAATGATCATGGTTAATTAATACAGAACGAAGAGTTGATGGCCTCATTCAGTAGACTCGGGTCGTACGAAGCCTATTTGTCGGAGCTTGGGAAGAAGGTAGCGTCACTGAGCTTCACTCTGTACCAAGCTCAATCTGAACTTCAATACGTTAAGCTTGAATGGAATCACGTATGAGAGAAGTTCAAGTTGATAGAAATCACCACTCGGGAAATGTTATCTAATCCGCCCCAAGATTCTATCACAATAGCACACCTTACTCTTAGGTCCTATGCAGGTGTTATAAGAGGCTATGTAACGAGGTCGTAGTTACTTTTTGTAATCCTTTTTTATAAATAAAAATGTTATTTCTTATTATGGTAAAATCTTTGAATTTCAAATATCAAGATAAATATAGGATGAATTTATAGAAGTTCTATATTATTGATGAATTTTGCAAAAAATGTATTTTAAAATATTTTTTTATACTTTAAATAATTAATAATGTGAAATGATTTTCAAAAAACGGTCTTCTATATTTGTGATCAGTAAGAAATTTATATTCTAATAAGATCAAATTAATTTTTTGGTGAATAATAAATTATGAATAGTAATATTACCCTTATGAATAGTAATGTGACCAATGGAATAGTAACCTCACTTAAGAAAGTATAAATATAATATAGGAACCTTGATTAGTAATGTGATATAATAGCATAAGTAAATAACTGTTTCAGAAATTATTAGTTAAGTATTAGTATTTTTTTGGGTAAATAGTGTTTTTACTTAAAAATTAAATATCTCGTAATTAAAAAATCATTTTCATAAAATGGATTCAGGGCATCAATATTAGGTTAGGGTGAATTTATGATATTTTTATAAAATGTTTTGTTTTTCAGTGAATAGTAAAAAAACAGTTTTGAGTTTTAGTGTATGTAATGACATCATTAACGATGTAATAATGATGTAATAATTCTGTTCGACTTTTGTATAGTAATATATGTTATGAGGTTTCCCAATTGGAAAATACCATGGGAAAATACCATGGTCAAGCCCATGGTTTTTCAAATACCACTAATGAGGTCTCTTGAAAATTAATAAAATATTCTCTCACTTTTGATAAAAATACAAACCCATTCCTCTATTACTTTCATTCCAAATTTCTCCTCAATGAAGATCTGGTATTTTTACCTCCCAAGGATCCCTCTGAAAGGTTCCCTCCATCCCCCAAGGTCCCAACCTTTGATTTTTTGAAGTTGCCCTTCAAGGTAAGGGAACCTTTCACCCTCCTCTTTCAGTCAAAACTTTCTTTATGTTATGTCTTCTAGTTTCCATTTTATTATGTTGGGGTATGCTCTTCTATATTATTATTTCTATCCATTTTATGTCCAAATGATGACAGACCCATTCCACTCTCATCAACTGATTCTTCTAAATTTTAAGCAATACCGTTAGGTTACAGAATTTTTGTAAAACAAATCGTCTCTTCTCTTTTCTTTCATGTTTCCTTTTCATGTGGTATGTCATTCAAATATCTGTACCATGTTCTTATTTACATTTTATTCTGTCCCTATACTGCATTATGAGTTATTTATGAGTGGGTGAACCTTTTCCACTCTCTTTTTAATGTTTTCTAAAACCATGTTGTATAGTCGTTATGATGCAGAATTCCATCCCAAAATCTCTCTCTTTTTCTCAAGAAATTCTCTTATTTTATTTATGTGAATACCCAAACCTATTTTATTTCTAGGGGTATTCATCAATAAATAAAAATTATATATTTTATTCTGGAATTTGCATACATAAAACCCTCATTCCCTTTTCATGGGTTATAAATGACATAATGATCTTGTTTTTAAGCACTTTTTAAAATGTCATGATTTTGATGTGAAACCCATTTATTTTATTCTCTTTGGGTTATTTATGAAATTTTTTATTATGATCTATGTGGATCACATGAAAATAAATACATATTAAGGGTATTTCCCGATATCTCTCCAATGCATTGGGTAAAGAAATTAATCTCTAGAGATGACAAGTTTCATGATACCTTGGTGAATAACCTTAGTAATATTTATGACACCTTGGGGATGGACCTTGGTGATATGTTCATGAATGAATAAAATAATTGTTGTAGACATATTTTTAAGTTATGTTTCAAGTTATTATTATGATATGCCTCTTTATCCCCCACATTCTTATTGTTATCGTTGAAGTTCACGTGTAAATTATTTCACTTGTTTTCCTTACTGGGCCTTCTGCTCAACCTTTCCTTTGATATATGTCTCCAGGTTATGAGATGGAGTAATTATACTTAAGATGAACCTATGATGAAGTCTTACAAGTGGATTAGAAGAATGTTTTATGTTTTCATTTATTAAGTTCATGATTTCCAAAACACTAGACTTTAAAGATCCTTTGTTTGTAAAATGTAATGAAAAGTTATGTAAATAAAAGGTAGGATGCCATAATGGTTGGGTCGGAGCCCAAATTTAATTTTTACCATGATCAATGATTATTCTAGGATCAATACGACGATGAAATCCAGTCTCCGTGGAATAGAATCAAAGATTTAGATAAAGAAGGAAGAGTCCTAAAACCTTTAGAGATGATCTTTCACATCATGTTTATAATTAATTTATTAAATTTTATAAAGAAAAGAATACCTGGATATTTGGAATTTTCTTTGTTGATGATGTTGATCATCCAGAATGACCCTTCTGGATTATATCATTGCACTTGCGAGGATCCAAACTAGAATCCATCTAGCAGTGATCCACACATGCTCTGATATCCTCTGATCGACACCACTCACTCTTCGGGTTCTAGCGCGGAAAAGCGAGAGGCTTGTGTTGGTCGTTCTTGATCGGTTGTTCATCGGCCTTGAAGAACGTCTCTCATTCTTGATAGGGGCTAGAAGAGGATTCAAGAGAGAAATTGTTTAGCTCAACAACTCTTAATTCCCTGGGCATACAGTTCGATACATGGCACAATAAACGTATATGTCTATTTATCGACATCGGGCTCCAGTTACAATATTTAATTGTGTAACAGAAATTAAATACATTCATAACCTTAGAGAAAACTCATGCTTTTAATAATAATACAGCGTCATTATTTATGGTACGCTAAATTACGCAAAACGGAATTATTAATAAAATTCCACATCATAAAATAATAGTGGCATTATTATTATTTTAATTTATGCCAAATAGTTAAATGATTATTTACCGTCTTGCAAATAATTATTTTGTTACCAGACCAGCCATGGTCTGCTCGAACTCCACTTCTATTTATTAAACACCCAAATAAATAAATAAATAATTTATTCTCTTAAATAAATATTTTATTTAAAAACTAGTAAATAAATATTTATTAAATGTTCAATAAAATAAATAAATATATTTTACCCACAATCCAGTGAATAAATATTTATTTAATTTATACAATCATTCTAACTTGAATAAAATTATTTCACTGTCTTGAAAATAATATTTATTAATTAAATTCAAATAGAATTTAACTGAGACCACTAGAAACACTTAGTGTGTGACCCTCTAGGATTCTTTCTTGTTGGAATTATGCGGGCATACATAAAGACCAAGAGTACTATCTAACAATGGGTCAAGGCAACCAAGAGAAATAACTTAAAGTCACAACAGTGACATTCACATATGAACATTCACTATGTAATATAATTTCATTGTCTCAATATCTCATCAAACAGGTTTTATGATACTGTCATCAACCTTTGTGCTTGATACGTTGTTCTTTGACTGCCTGAAATAAACTTGTCGTTACACCATGGCCATGGAATTTCGTGCAACGATTCTATTTCAAACAAAGTTCCAAGATATCATCTTCCATAAATGGAAGAAACAAATCCTTCTTCAACTTATCCATTAATAACATGTCACTCATGACACACCCAACGTACCCTACTTCCCGCCAACATATGGCGTGACGGTTTTCGTCAGAAAATCAAAGTGCACGAGTCATGACATGTATTAATGATAATCTTAAAGTCTAAGGATCATTACGCATGCTCTCGGATAGGAATATCTGGTGACACCAAAACATACAGAATTCCTACTAGTGAGTCTGTTCTCATAATCTCTCATCTTGGAGATTACCAAGTGCGAACTTCATGAGAAGAAGTCTCATATTCTTACGAGTACTTACACCTAATGGTCTGTATACTATGTGTCTCATTATAGTATGTCATCCAATCACAGAACTATATTTAAGAATATTGGCATAGCACTTCAAGGTTCTCATCATAGCGGGGAACTTCTATGACCTTGTCAAATGTGACAAATACTCCATGACATTATTACACTATAGTCATACAGAACAATGAACAATATGTAATAAGATGTTTAATATTTAAATATATTAAATATTCATGTAATCAAAGTGCAAAAAGTTGGTTCAAGGACGCCAACTCTTACAATCTCCAACTTGGACTAGATCCAACTGCCTATGATGTTCATTCTGCTAGACCTCACATGAAGATCATGTTTTAGCTGAGTCAAAGCTTTGGTCAAGGGGTCTGCCATGTTGTCTACCATGAAAATACTGCTCACTGCAACTTCACTTCTCTGAGAAAAATCCCTCAAGAGATGATACTTCCAAAGTATGTGTTTCGTCTGCTGATGTGACCTTGGCTCTATTGAGATATCTTCCACTACAGTATTATCACAATATAGTGTGATGGGATCTTTACTTCTAGGTAAAACATTAAGATCCTGGACAAATACCCACATCCAAACTGCTTCTTTAGCTGCCTCAGAAGCTGCGATATACTCAAATTCTACTGTATAATCTGTGAACACACTCTGCTTTGAGCTCTTCCAGCTCACTTCACCTCCATTCAAAGTGAAGATGTATCCTGTTTGTGACTTTATGTCATCTTGATCAGTCTGGAAACTATCATTTGCATATCCTCTGATGAATAGTTCCTCATCCCCTTCATAAACTAGGAACATATCCTTAGTACCCCTCAGATACTTTAGGATAGTCTTGATTGTCATCCAATGGTGGTCACCTGGGTTAGCTTGATATCTGCCTACCATACTCAATGCGTAGGCGACATCCAGCCTAGTACATAGCATGGAATACATGACTAATCTAATCACTGATATGTATGGAGTACTTTCCATTCTCATTCTTTCCTCATGTATATGAGAACACATTTTCTTGGAAAGATGAATGTCATGTGATGCTGGAAACAGTCCCCTCTTAGATTGTTCTATACTGAATCTCTTCAGTATCTTGTCAATGTATGTACTTTGACTTAAGAACAGTAATCTCTTGGATATATCACGATGGATATTGATCCCAAGAATATATGTTGTCGCTCCCAAGTCCTTCATAGAGAAGCATTAATTCAAACATGCCTTAACAGACTATAAGACTAGTATCTCATTTCCTATAAGTAATATGACATCAACATATACTATTAGGAAAATGACTGCACTCCTGCTAAACCATTTGTAGACACAAGGCTCACATTCATTATTGATAAAACCAAATTCCATTATGGATTCATCAAAAAAATATTTCATGACCTGGATGCTTTCTTTAATCCATAAATGGATTTCTACAACTTGCATACCTTAGTGGAATCCTTTTGAGTCATAAACCCTTCAGTTTGTGTTATGTAGACAGCGTCCTAAAGGTTCTTGTTAAGGAAGGTTATTTTGACATCCATTTTCTAAATCTCATAGTCATGGTAAGTGGGAATGGCCAATAGAATTCTGATATATTTCAGCATTGCAACCGGTGAAAAGGTTTATTCATAGTCAATGTCTTGATGCTGCTTGAACCATTTTGCAACCAGTAGTGCCTTATAGGTGCTGACTTGTCCTTCTATGTCCAGTTTATTCTTAAATACTCATTTGCAACCAATAGGATTTACATAAACAGAAGCATCTACCAAAATCTAGACTTGGTTTTGGTACATGAAATCCATTTCAGAATTCATGGCTTCTTGACACTTGGTAATATCTGTTCCACTTACTACTTACTTGTAGGTTATAGGATCGTTATTATCAACTAATAATGAGTCACCATCCTTAGTAACTAGAAAATTGTACTGTTCTGGTTCTCTAACCTCTCTTGTACTCCTACGTAGTTCATGTGTCTCTGGAACAGTTCTTTATTCCACGGGACTTTGTGGAATCTGTTCTTATACCAACTCTTGTGTACCTTGAGCCTCAACTTCATCGAAGTCTATCTTGCTCCCGCTATCTCTTTTAGAGATGTGCTACCTCTCAAGGAATATGGTGTGTCTTTCCAATATAACCTTTTTGTCTAAGGGGTTGTATAGGTAATATCTTCTTGTTTCCTTGGGGTATCCTATAAAGGTACACATTGTGCCTCGGGGTGCAAGTTTGTTACCTAAAGAGGCCTTAACAAATGCATCGCTTCCCCACACATGTAAATTTGATAACATGGATTTCTTTCCACTCCAAAACTCGTATGGAATTCCATTTTTCAATTTATTTGGTACTTGGTTTAGTATGTGCGCCTTTTTTTGTAATGCATATCCCCAAAAGGATAATAGAAGACTCGTGTGAATCATCATTGATCTCACCATGTCCAATAAGGTGTGGTTCCTCCTTTCGCTCACACCATTCCACTGGGGCGTGTAAGGAGTGAGTTGGGATAGAATCCCAAATTCCTATAAGTAATCAATGAAGTCTTGATTAAGATATTATCCACCATGGTCTGAGCGGAGTTTCTTAATCTTCTTACCAAACTGGATCTCAAATTCATTCTTGTATTCTTTGAACTTATCAAAAGAATCATACTTATACCTCAATAAGTAGATATATACATATCTACTAAAAACATCAGTAAAAGTTGTGAAGTATGAGTACTCTCCCCTTGCTTCAACTAGAAATGGTCCACACACATTAGTATGAACAAATTCAAGAATCTCTTTAGCCCTTTCACCTTTCCCACTAAATGGGGCTTTGGTCATTTTGCCTTGTAAAAATGCATGACATTTTCCAAGTGGTTTTAGTTCGAAAGAATATAAATATCCATCTTGATGTAACTTTGTCAAGTGTTTCTCATTTACATGACCTAGCTGGTGATGCCAAAGTTGGGTGTGGTATGAGTCATGTGAAGTATCTTTGTTATTGATTTCCATTAATTGGTTTGTGTAATCAAACATGTAAAGACCATTGTATAAATGTGCCCTACCAAAACAAATGTTGTATTTGTAAAAGAAGCAACATTCATTTCCAAACTTGAAAAAAATCCATATGTATCTAATCTAGATATAGAAATAATGTTTTTAGTAATAGATGACACATAATAACAACCCTTTAACACCAATATCATCCTAGTTGGCAACGTGAGGTGGTAGTCACCGATAGCTATAGCAGCAAGTATGGATTTGTTGCTTGCTCTTAGATCTACCTCCCCTTGGTCAATCTTCTTGAATCTACTTGGTTCTTGTATTTGGATATATATGTGAGCACCACAAGCTATATATAATACCCAATTTGTAGAAATAGATAGATTGTATTTGATAACAAACACACTTGAAGCTTCCTCTTTCTTCATAGGATGGGTGCAGTTCTTCTTATAATAGACCTTCTTACCACAAGAGAAACAAATAGCCTTATATTCCCATGCCTCCCCTTTGATCTTCCTTTTCTTGGAAGTTCGTGAAGAATCTTTGGGCTTAAAGCTCTTCTCCTTCCCTTTCCTATTATTCATCATAAGGATAGAAAGCTTTTCGTGCTTTATATCTTTGTCCACTTGGTGAATGAGGATAAGAAGATCAGATAGAGACTTCTCAATGTTGTTTATATTGAAATTGACAAAAAGGTTGGAGAACCTCTGAGGGAGTGATACGAGAATGAGATCAATGCCAGTTCTTCGTGGAATTTAAACCCTAGAATCTCTAGGTGCTCAATGTATCCAATGAGCTTGACTACATGAGACCCAGCTGGGGAACCCTCTCTAAGCTTACTCTGAAATATTTCCTTGGAGATCTCAAACCTTTCCTGTTTTTCTCTCTCCTGGTAAAGACCACATAGGTTCTTGAGCATGCTATAAGCACCCATGTTTTTGTGAGACTTCATGAGCTCACTAGAAATTGATGATAGCATCAAACATTGAACATCAACCACTTCATTCATATGTTTCTCATAGGCCAGGAACTCTTCATCACTCGCCTCTTGGTTAGGCGGATCAGGTAATGCTGACTCCAGCACGTAAGACTTCCGTTCATGGTGTAGAATAACCCGAAGGTGTCTAATCCATTCCTAGAAGTTACTACCAGTGAGGATGTTGCCTTTGTCCAGAATTGATCACAAGGATAGTGTAGTTTAAGAGTTTTTCATTTTATTCTATAATTAAAAGAGCATATCATTAGTAATTTCTTGATTTTATGAGAAATAATAAATTAATTTTATTAAGTCTCCCACTATTTTATCAAGTCTGAATGACCCTCACCATTGAACTCAGAATATCCATTTGCCATAACATTATATTGTAAATGATCCATATTCCCTTCGCATATCCCCAACACGGGTTGATCAATCTATTTGAAGGTATTTAGGTAGGTAGTTCTTTTCCAACTACGGGCTTGTAGCTCCTTGATCTTTTGAGGGGACTCCCCAATCTTGAAATCCTTCTTTGGATTTACTCAACTCTTACCTCCAATATTACACCAAGTCTAGAAAAGGCTACTCCTCTTGATGTAATATGGTTAAGTCAACCCAAAAACCATTCATAAGGGATTCCTGTATAAAAGTAAGTGTCCCAACAAGGGTTGGTCAAACACATAGTTTTATTGAGTTTTACTCTTAATCAAGTAATGGAAGTCTTGGTCGGACTTAATATTTTATTTGAGGTATTTTTATCTCTTATGCGTGAATTTCTTATTATCATTATCATATGCTTGTTAATATTAAGTGTAATATACTTAAGTGATTAATCATGTCTTGATAATATTTACGCATAAGCCTATTATATTTTAGTTTCATCCAGCATGCTTGTTTAATTCCTTAATAATGTGATCGTGACAACACATCCATAATGATAAACCATACAACTGATAGAAATAAAATAAAGCAAAGGGCATGATCATGAGCTTTTCTAATGGTTATTTTATCAAGAGGTTAATAAACTAACTCTACTCTAGGGGAGAAACACCTTGAACCTTTTGGGTTCATGTTTACAGATTTCCACCTGTCTACCTCTATATCTCCTAGGATTGGTTTCATCGCAACTCCATCTTGAACCGCCACCTCTAGCTTGGGAGTTCCATCCATTACATATGCTTTTTTAACTCACACGTAGGTGAGGGGTAAAATGGGGTTTACATTAAAGAAACTATTGGCACATAGTCCCTACATATTCATGAGAAAAGATGGCTTATAGACCAATAATTAATTTAATAAGTAAATTAAAAGTAAACCAATCACATACAAAGGTCTTGGTCTAGCTCATGTTCACCCACATATATGCAACGAGTTACACATTTAATAAAACTAGCATTCAATTCTTTAATCATTATTATTAAGATAAATTGTTCTTGAATCGATTAATTATTATCTTTAATTAATCAATCCTTTTATCTTAATACTTTTCTGAATTTCCTTGAGATTCTCATCTTAGTACATAAATGCACCTTTGAGGTATCCTGGTGAATACCCCTTCGAATCTACCCAACATGTGTTATATTCGCATATTATTTTTACTCTTATGACATATGGAATACAAGATGTTTCAATGCATAGAGTAACAACCTATAGTACGATTTATACATGATATGTAGTTCTGAACATTACACAAACACTAATGTTTTAACTTTTTGTAATTCGGTAAAGTACACGATGTATAGTTCCAACTACACGGTGTGTACTACCTTCACTGTCTTTCTTGAAGTACATGCCTAGGGACTCAGCATGTGAAGCGTACTTCGGAAATTTCGGAGTACACGACATGTACAATGGGCAACATGTCGTGTTGTCTCTGCCCGAATGGCCCGAAGGCCTTCATTTTTATTGATTTTTGATAACCCCCCTTTCAAGGGATGAGGGGGAACCCTTACAAGGCTCGTAGGCTCAGAGATTACATGGCCCGTAGGCTTAGGAGATTACATGACCCGAAGGTATTAGGGAGTTCAACCAGACTATCTACAAGGAACTACCCCTCCCCAGCATCTGCATCATGATTGTAGCTCTCCACATTCGCATGGTCGTCTGGCTAGGCTTCCCATGAAAGCACAGGCTGGTCCCGATGGCATAGTCATACCCTCTCATTCTAAAAAATCCATTTGGCTCTACTCTGCTGAGTGCACCTGCTCTGAATCCTCTTCTAGGGTTGCTCCTTTTTTGTAGAGTCTGTCTGGGGAAACTGCATGTGGCCCGAAGGCCTTGAGGTGGCCCAAAAGCCTTAAAGGTGGCTCGAAAGCCCTACTAACCCGAAGGCCTGGGTGGCCCGAAAGCCTTAAGGACTCCAAGCCCAAACTGGTGACCCAAGGTGAATAGTTACAGCTGCTACAGTACCGAATTGTACATGCTACAGTAGCTGCTACAGTACTGCTATAGTACCCGGAAATATGCCTCTACCTGGTTTTGAACCTGGGTCTTGTGGATGCACTTAAGGATACCTCACCAATTGGGTTGAGCCTCATGTGCTTGTGTTGTCTCTGCGTTACACGGTTAATGGTCAATAAATCCATGTATGGTATGCATGGTTTGGCCCCTAACCCAAAGTGACTACACGCCGTGTGTAGTGGGCCACACGGCATGTAATTCGGTAAGGGTGTGCCTATATGTCCCGGTCAACACGCGGTGCAGAATTAACTACGCTGCGTGCAATAAATGCACATGGCTTGAGTAATTTCCAAATTACTCCCGATGTTTTATACACGACTACACAGAATATAGTCCGGATTACACAGCGTGTATGGAAGAGAACATGACATGCAAGTCCAAACACACGACATGTACTTTCATGTCACCTGTGCAAAATCATCGGCGCCTCCGGATGAGTTCTCCGTTTTAATTTCAATTAAAAATCATTTGTTTCTGTGAATTCTACGAGAAACAAAAAGAGTGAGAACAGATCTCAATATCTAGATTACAAGAACGATTAACCTCGAATTGACAAACTAAATTATTAAACCATAAATCATGAATGAATTATTTAAATAATTATAAACTATGATGTAACCACTTTGATACCGCTTGAAGGTTTCGGACGCGGTGGAAGCACGGTTGGGCCGATGCCCAACTTTAATTTTTACCATGATTAATGATTATTTTGGGATCAATACGGCGATGAATTCCAGTCTCCACAGAATAGAATCAATTGATTAGATAAATAAGGAAGAGGCCTGAAACCTTTAGATGGGATCTTTCATGTCATGTTTAAATTAAATTAATTAATTTCATAAAGATAAGAGTACTTGGTTCTTTGTTATTTTCTTCATTGATGATATTGATCATCCTGAATGACCCTTACGGATTATATCGTTGCGCTTATGAGGATCCAAACTAGAATCCATCTAGCGGTGATCCACACGTGCTCTGATGTCCTCTGATTGACACCACTCATTCTTCTGGTGCTAGCACGGTGAAGCAAGAGTCTTATGTTGATCGTTCTTGATCGCTTGTTCTTCGGCCTTGAAGAACGTATCTCGTTCTTGAGAGGGGCATGAAGAGGATTCGAGAGAGAAATTGTTTAGCTTAACAATTCTCAATTCCCCAGGCATACAGTTCGATACATGGAACAATAGACGTACATGTCTATTTATCGACATGGGGCTTCGGTTACAATATTTAATTGTGTAACAACAATTAAATACAATCATATCCTTAGAGAAAACCCATGATTTTAATAATAATACCACATCATTATTTATGGTGCACCAACTTGCGCAAAACATAATTATTAATAAAATTATGCGACACAAAATAATAGCAGCGCTATTATTATTTTAATTTGTTCCAACTAATTAAATAATTATTTACCATATTTCAAATAATTATTTTACTACTAGACCAACCTTGGTCTGATTGAACTCCACTTCCATTTATTGAACACCCAAATAAATAAATAAATAAATAATGTATTCTCTTAAACAAATATTTTATTTACAAACAAGTAGATAAATATTTATTAAATGTTCAATAAAATAAATAAATATATTTTACCTACAATACAATGAATAAATATTTATTTAATTTATACAATCATTTTAACTTGAATAAAATTATTCCACTTTCTTGAGAATAATATTTGTTAATTAAATTCAAATAGAATTTGATCGAGACCACCAAAAACTCTTAGTGTGTTACCCTCTAGGATTCTTTCTCATTGGCATTAGGCGGGCTTTCCTAAAGTCTAAGAGTATTGTCTAGCAATGGGTCAAGGCACCCAAGTGAAATAACTTAAAGTTTCAACAATGACATCCACATACGAACATTCACCGTATAATATAATACATTTGTCTCAATATCTCATCAAGTAGGTTTCATGATAGTGTCATCAACCTTTGTGCTTGATACGTCATTATTTGACTACCTGAAATAAACTCGTCGTTACACCATAGCCATGGAATTTCACGCGATGGTTCTATTTTAATCAAAGGGTCGAGATATCAGCTTCCATAAATGGAAGGGACAAATCCTTTCTCAAATTATCCATTAATAACATGTCATTCAGGATGCACCCAATGTACCCTACTTCCCGCCAATATATGGCGTGACGGTTTTCTTCAGAAAATCAAAGTGTGCGATTCATGACACATATTAATGATAATCTTAATGTATAAGGATCATTACACATGCTTGCAGATAGGAATACCTAATGACACCAAAACATGAAGAATTCTTACTAGCGAGTATGTTCTCATAATCTCTCATATTGAAGATTACAAAGTGCGAACTTCATGAGAAGAAGTTTCATCTGCTTACAAGTACACACACCTAATGTTTTTTATACTATGTGTCTCATTATAGTATGCCATCCAACTCTAGAACTATATTTAAGAATATTTTCCTAGCATATCAAGGTTCTCATCATAACGGAGAACTATTATGACCTTGTCAATGCGACAAATACTCGATGACATTATTACACTATAGTCATGAAAAATAGTGAACAATGTGTAATAAGATGTTAATATTTAAATATATTAAATATTCATGTAATAAAAGTACAAATAGTTGGTTCTAGGACACCAACTCTTACATTCTCCAACTTGGACTAGAGCCAATTGCCTATGACTTTCATTCTGCTAGACCTCACATGATGATCATGTTTCTGCTGAGTCAAGGTTTTAGTCAAGGGGTCCTCCATATCATCTTCCATAGAAATATTGATCACCGCAACTTCACCTCTCTGAGAAAAATCTCTCAAGAGATGATACTTCCAAATTATGTGTTTCGTCCGCTGATGTGACTTTGGCTCTATTGCGAGAGCCACCACTGTAAGATTATCACAATACAGTGTGATAGGATCTTTACTACTAGGTAACATATCCAGATCCTAGTTAAAGCTTCACTTCCAAACTACTTCTTTAGCTACCTCATAAGTGGCGATATTATCGGATTCTACTATATAATCTGCGACCAGACTCTTCTTTTAGCTCTTCCAACTCACTGCACCTCCATTCAAAGTGAAGATGTATCCCGTTTGTGACTTCATGTCATCTTGATCAGTCTAGAAACTAGCATATGAATATCCTATTATGACTAGTTCCTCATCTCCTCTATAAACCAGGAACATATCCTTAGTACGCCTCAGATACTTTAGGATAGTCTTGACTACCATCCAATGGTGGTAATCTAGGTTAGCTTGATATCTGCCTACCACACTCAATGTGTAGGCGATATCCAGCCCAGTACATAGCATAGAATACATGACTGACCCAATTGCTGATATGTATGGATTCCATTCTATTCTCTTTCTGTCCTCATGTGTCTGAGGACACATTTTCTTGGAAGGATGAATGTCATGTGACGTTGCAACAATCCCCTCTTGGATTGTTCTATACTGAATATCTTCAATATCTTGTCAATGTATGTACTTTGACTTAGGCCTAGCAATCTCTTGGATCTATCACGATGGATCTCGATCCCAAGAATATATGTTGCATCTCCCAAATCCTTCATGGAAAAGTATTAATTCAACCTTTCCTTAACAGACTGTAAGACTAGTATATCATTTCCAATAAGTAATATGTCATCAACATATACTATTAGGAAAATGATTGCACTCCCACTAAACTATTTGTAGACACAAGGCTCACATTCGTTCTTGATAAAACCAAATTCCATTATAGATTCATCAAAATAAATGTTCCATGACCTGGATGCTTTCTTTAATCTATAAATGGATTTCTACAACTTGAATACCTTATTGGTGTCCTTTTGAGTCATAAACCCTTCAATTTGTGTCATGTTGACATATTCCTGGAGGTTCTCGTTAAGGAAGGCTATTTTGACATCCATTTGGTAAATATCATAGTCATGGTAAGTGGGAATGGACAATATAATTCTGATGGATTTCAGCATTGCAACTAGTGAAACAGTTTTGTCGTAGTCAATGCCTTGATGTTGCTTGAACCTTTTTGCAACCAGTCATGCCTTATAGGTGCTGAATTTTCCTTCCATGTCCAGTTTCTTCTTGAATACCTATTTGCAACCAATAGGCTTTACATAAACTGAAGGATCTACCAAAATCTAGACTTGGTTTTGGTATATGGAATCCATTTCAAAATGCATGGCTTCTTGCCACTTTGAAATATATGTTCCACTTACTGCTTCCTTGTAGGTTAGAGGGTCATTATTATCAACTAATAATGTGTCACCATCCTTGGTAACTAGTAAACCGTACCGTTCTAGTTCTCTAAACTCTCTTGTACTCCTACGTAGTTCATGTGTCTCTAGAAAAGTCCTTTATTCCACAGGGCTTTGTGGAATCTGTTCTTGTACAAACTCTTGTGTACCTTGAGCCTCGACTTCATCGAAGTCTATCTCGCTCCCACTATCTCTTTTGGAGATGTGTTACCTCTCAAGGAATATGGCATGTATTTCCATTATAACCTTTTTGTCTGAGGAGTTGTATAGGTAATGTCCCCTTGTTTCCTTGGGGTATCCTATAAAGGTACACTTTGTGCCTCATGGTGCAAGTTTGTTACCTGAAGAGGCCTTAACAAATTCATCGCTTCCCCGCACATGTAAATTTGATAACATGGATTCCTTTCCACTCCAGAACTCGTATAGAATCCCATTTATCGATTTAGTTGGTACTTGGTTTAGTATGTGCACCTTTGTTTGTAACACATATCCCCAAAAGGATAATGGAAGACTCGCATGAATCATCATTGATCTAACCATGTCCAACAAGGTGCGGTTACTCCTTTCGCTCACATCATTCCACTGGGGCGTGTAAGGTGGAGTGAGTTGGGATAGGATCCCAAACTCCCATAAGTAATCAATGAAGTATTGATTAATATATTCTCCACCTCAGTCTGAGAAAAGTTTCTTAATCTTCTTACCAAGATGGTTCTCAACTTCATTCTTGTATTCTTTGAACTTATCAAAAGAATCATACTTATACCTCATTAAGTAGATATATCCAAATCTATTAAAATCATCAGTAAATGTTATGGATGACTGGACGGTAATGGAGGGGCGAGATTGGATCTGGAGGGAAGGATGCCTGGAGACACCACATTTCGCGTACTATTTTCTCATGTGGGATGGGGGATCTCTTCATACCATAGTGGTATGCGAGTAGAGGGTCATCTATGTACCGAAGTAGTGCACGGGCTTGGGCATGGACCACCACGCACCAAAGTGGTACGCAGTCCTGGATGCGGTCCGCCATGCCGCTTCAGGTTCCATCTATGTACTAATGTAGTATTAAGTGTGGGGTTCAATCCTCATAGCAATACACTATGCAGAACACCGTATTGAAGGAGGGTCCTGGAACCAATCATTCATGGGAAGTTCATCCGCAATGAATGTGTGGTTCGCGATTACACCAATTAGGTTCATAGTTTTCCCATTATTATTAAGTTCCTTCTTTTTATGGTTTGTGGCTGGTTATACCTGCAGAAATGTGGTTCACAATTTGAACTTCTTTGATGATTCAAAACCAAAGCTGGAATCCTCTTTGAATTCTTTCTTCCAACCTCTGGGGGTCTCCTCCATGCTTTCTTCATCCGTCCGTCTCTTCTTCTTCTCATGCTCCTTTTAGATAGCACTGGGGAAATAATATCTATGGGCATGCAACACCATTTGCAGAATCTCATGAAAAGATATCCTGATCCATAGAAGTCTCAGTCAACTGGGGTTTGCGGAGGCTGCAGTTCACAAGTCGTGATTTACAGAACCCTGCCGATTTTCTTTGTCCGCGAACCGCTGAGTCTGTGAGATGGTGTGCGGATAGCCTTCATGGGTTCCAAGGTTCACTGGACATAGCTCTGCAGGCCAGTGCCTTGTGGGTCCTTCCGCGTACTAGTGGTTTGTGGTTCATGCGTTCAGCGGTCCAGCTCCTCGTGGGTCCTTCCATGTACTGGTGGTTTGGGGTTCATGGGTTCTGCGAACCCTTCCCGGTGATGGTACACGGGTAACTTAAAACTCTTTGAGAAATTCAATTTCTTCAAGTATCTTCCAATTTTTTCAACTCAATTTGAATCCCTTCACTTTACTGGACCTATAGGAATGTTTGCTTCCTTCTGCAAAGTGATTGTGGGAGTATTTTCTTCCCTTTATGAAGTTTTCAGAACCCTACAATAATCCATAATGATTCAGTAAAAAAACTTGTTACAAATACGTATTTTCATTCATAGTAGATAAATCAAATGATTTTTTCTCTTATAACTCAAAGAAATTAATATTTTTCCTAGAAAGTGGCTCATTCCACATGTGGTTTCTCTATCTATTTTATAACCACAAAAATCAAAATATAGATAGATTCTTAAATCAAAATAATTTTTTCTAGGATAAAACAATCAAAGCTTTATAGAACCTTTAACATATTTTATTATTCTTTTAACATCCTTTAAGTGAATTTACTTGGGATAACTATGAAATATATAACAAATAAAAGCATTAAACATTAAATCATGTTAAGAAGTAGTTAGATATAATAAACGACCAACCATGCCTCTATAAATACACACATCCTTTACTTATATCCATCTAATCTTGATACATCCTTATACATTTAAACCAATGAAATAGAAATTTTTTACTTCATCATTTTAATGAAAACTATAATATCTATCAATTATTCACTTACTTTTAAACTTTTGAATATTTAAAACACTTTTAAAGTATAAATTTATTATCATACACCCTTAAAAACTAAATAATTAATTTCTATAACACTGATACATGATGTGGAAATTCAAGGGATTTTCAAAAAACCCCTTTAGGTATTTTATAAAATTCCATATTATGTAATCATTACACTTCCTAATTAATCATAGCTTTAGTTTTTAATGTCCTTGACCGAGTTCTTGAAAAATATTGTTGGACTCTCCAACTAACTTTTCTACTTATAGTTTAAACTTTTACACATTTATACTTTCAATACATCACCAAAACCTCGAAATCATATGCACAGTTCATCCATCCTAAACACTTGGAAATATCATTTAAACTTTTCTAGAACTTATTCAAATTGTTGGAATATTTCTATAGATAATAATAGGATGGATTCATTAACAAGAAAAAGTATTTTAATAAATCTTCAGTATCCCCAATTAATTATCATACTCATCCATATTAAGAATCATTTGACATACCCAATTATATTGAGTATACGAAAGAAAATTTACATAGGTGATTTTACTAATAATGTATTTGAAACCCTAAGTAAATCATTTTATGCTTCTTATAAGAATCTAGATTCAATTATTGAATAACTTCAACAGTTGGATGATTAGGAAGGTGTTTCACTAATACAAAGAATATTTTATACATATATATTTTCTTAAGTTACCAGTCATGTGATTTTCTTTCATTAAGTCTCTACTTTCAATGATTGATTTCAAAGTTAAGTTTTATGGTGATATTTTTCATCTATAATAAAATATTTTATTAGATGAATGGTTTATTACAATTTAATAAGAACTTTTATTATATAGGATCCTCCTAAAATGATGAACCCTTTTTTAAATCATTATATACATTAGTAGAGCAAGATCCATATTTAATCATGAATTACACTTGATATCATGTAAATAATCCATGACTATATCTTGCAGGCAACTATTCGAAATCATATAATATATAACTCTTAGATAGTTTAGAGGGTAACTCTTTACTTAATCCATTAAATGGATAAACTCAACTCTATTCCTCTAGTATCCTAACAATTATGGCTTCTCATCTAAGTGTTAACCAAATAAAACACTAAGAAAATGTCACCTAACAGTTATGGAGACCTCATTACTTTATTGTCTTGTGCAATATAATCTATCAACACTAAATAGTTAAGGTCATCTATACTGAATGTTTGTGGTCTTAACAAGTTATTATTTGGAATGAATCTATCACTTAGTAATTTAAATGGATTTAATCTCACCATCTTATCTCATGTTATTCTCTTTAAGTATTGAAGATTTTTTTTTTTTTTTGAATCTTAATCCTTCCACTAAATCAATATGTTCATACCATATTGATGTATAACTCTTTACACTGCTTATAGTTTATATTACTCACCCAAAAAAAGAATCTAAATATATTTTCATATATCCAAATTCATCTCATGCATAAGGTACATGAACTTTTCATGTAAAGGTATAGAATTATATAAAATTAAAAAACTCCACCTGAGTAAGATCTTAGGCATAGGTAGAAAACCCTCACATTTCTGGAATAAAGTATAAACCTCCAAACCAGTGGGAAGTCCAACTTATAATCCCTCTATCCATGGATACTTTACTCTATATAGAATCTAGTTCATCATAACTCTAACACATAATATATATAAGCTATATTAAATAACTAAATTCTAGCCAATAACTTTAATTACAAACTGAAGTCAAGGTATATTGAAAGTAATCCCATTATCATACCTAGAATTCACCTACTTAGATGCATGTATGATAATATCTTAGAAGTGTTTTAACATTTAAACTAAAGTATACACATTCATAATATAAAAAAATTATAACTATGAATAAAGTAATGAATAAACTTTAAATAAATGAACATTTTAAATATTTAACCATGATATACTAATTTATGAATAATTAAAAAACATAACCTAATTATAAAGATTTTATAAATTATATAATCATTATTGACATTATATAATCTTTAATATACACTATATATTCATTATATAATATTATATTTTTAATATTATACTTAATATAGAATTTTACATCAAATAAATGATATCTATGAATTATAAACACTTTATACTCCAATTTATATTGTGAAAGCATTTTTTATAATCTAAATATCATATACTTAACCTTATTTAACCCTTGATCATATTAATCAACAAAACACTTTGGATGTGGTGTAAATAACATACCAAATGAGGCCATTAATTTAAATATTTCAAATTAAGTGTTATAAAAATTTCATATTTTATACATAAACTCTATATATTTTTCTTTTTTTTTAATTATATGTAAAACTTGAGATTCAATTTTAGTAAGATTTTTTCTAGAGAAACAATAGAATAATGCACAAATATTTATTCAAAAATGTGATTAAAACATAAATTCTATTTTTTAAAATGTATTTGGTAAAAATAATTTTATTTTTGAATTCAGTATGTTAAAATTATCTTAGGGTTAATTTTTAAGATTTTTCAGAAATAGTTGATTTATGGAAGAATAGTGAAAAATGTTGATTTTACAAAAAATATCACTTTTATTAAATTATAATGACATGAGAATAACTTGAATAATAAAAAAAATTATATATATATATATAAGTAATATAATTCATATAAAAAATATAATATTAATCTTATAAATATATGATTATCATTTTATAAATCTAAGTAATTTTTTTTCCCAAATAAAAATTATTTTCACTATTTTCTATTATGAGGTATTTAAATAGTACCTTTCAGTTTTTTGTTTTGTTTTTTAAAAAAATTAAGTATAATTTTATTTAAAATAACCTATTTAATTAATTTTGAATCAAAATTAAACTATATTTTTCTATAAAGTCAATTTTTATGTTTAAAACAAACATTTTTCTAAAAAAAGTTTTCATTGCATTTTGTGAACTTATATTAAAATTAATTTATACCACTTATAATAAATGAATCTTTTAAAATTGATTAAATACTTTTAATCATCATAATTATTTTTTTTAATAAGGCCATCTTAATTGTTTGTCCTAATAAATAGTAAAAATAGTAAAAATTTATTACCACAGTTAGGGTTAAAACGAGTTTATCATGGGTTAAACTAAGAGATAGGGGTTAAAATGAAACTCAATCGTTTATAAACATAATTGATTAGTTATGTTTATAACTTACCCTTATCATCTTCAAATATATGATAATTTGGATCCACATTCACAAGAAAAGTACTTTATATTATTAAAATATTTTAAGTAATTTCAAGTGTGTCAGTTCCCTCACTTATAAAAGGGAACCACTTATACTTTCTTCTTCAAACCTCATGAGAAACTTTTCTTAACCATTAAATTTCAAAATACCTTCCCGACCTTTCTACTCATGACATATAGTCTCTATTCTTGTCAAAGGACCAACCTAGAAGGCCTAAGGTGTAAACCAAAGGTGGTTTTCAAAAGAAGATGTATATCTCTTTACCGAGTGTTTTCATTTTATTTCCTGTTGTACCTCCTTAAAATATTCTATAAAAAATATCATATAAAAAAATCAGTAACTTAAATATATTAAAATTTTATTATTTTGGTGGAATAACCCTTATTTATATCCTTTACATCTTGTGGAATACAAAAACATCGCCCATACATACATTTAGTCTATCGTCTCCATGTAGCGGTGTAAATGGTTTTTTATCACCATTTTACTTGGATGGTTATAAAGATGGAAATAATTAATTTATGTTACATTTAGGACATAATTATTATTCTGTAAATATGATATATCATTTACCTTCTTACCCTTCTACCTGTAAAAAATGATAATGTTGCTCATGTGTGTGGGGGGGCTACCACCTCCACGAAGTGATGTAATTCATTTTTCATGTACCCCTTTCCAAGATGATTATAAATATGTATGTAATGAATATATATGATATTTATAAAATTATTAAAATACTAAATATTATTTAACCATGATCAAGATGCAAGTAATTAAACTACTTAACCGAAACTTACATAAAAACAAAACTGTTAACACTCAAAAATGATGATTTTAATAAATAATTATTAATAAACGAGTGTTGAAATGTTATAATTGGAAAATATATGATATTATAAGTGTTTATATGGTTTTGGAATAGAATTATAATAAATTTCATTTTATTATATTGGAGTTTAAAAACACTTAAGAAGAAAGTTATACCTAAGGTAAACATTTATTTCACAATCTCATTTTTATTTGGGATTATTTATGTATAAGTTTCCATTGGGGTAATTATATGATATTTATATTGTAAAACCCATATATTTTATTCTCCTCTAGTTATTTATATAAATTATTAGTTTTCATTTCATTTTCCTCTCTTTATTCACTAAAAAACCCAAAGTAATTTTTTTAAGAAAACCCGATTTTATTTTTCTATCCGATCAGGAATATTTTTCTTCAATGTCTATATTTTATTTAAAACTATTTAAATAATATTTCTACAATTATCTAATTATTGATCAAAATCATTTTTATCCATTTTTTATTTCTTTAAAGATGTTTAAAATGAATACCCTTTCCATTTTATGAATGAGGTACTTTTTACTGAAGGTGTGAACGAAATATTTGTTTTAACGTATAGAACATGAATGAATTTTATCACCATCATGACTACTCTTTTCTTTGAATCCTAGTTTAAAAGTTTCCTTGGTTCTTTCCAAATAAAATTTTTTTCCTAAAATTTCAAAAAAAAAATAGATTTTAAATAAGAGATTTAAAATGAAAAGGGTATTTTCCTCAAGATTTGTTATAGGGATCTTTTAAAGTAATTTTCATCTATGTCAGTATCCTTTGATGAATATTATGATTTGATAAGGATATACTCTAATGATACCATCCACCATATTTTTATATATGTCTTATAATCATCTTTACAAAGGAAAGTATTGATATTCCATAAACTAGTTCTTCCTATACGGATAGTTATTAATTATTAAGTCGTGTTGATTAAGTTATATTGTTTATTCATATAATAAATGCATCAGTCTTATTAAGTGATATATAGGGCTCATAATTACGTATCTTCTTAAAACATCAGTAGGTCTCATGAGAAAAAACAGGTTTTTATTTAGTATATTCCTTACCCATTTATTTATGTTGTTATGGTTTGAAGCCTTGATGGTAAGTTTAAAATGTATGGAATTATGCATTCCATTATTATAAAACTATTTATCTAAGTTTGTGTTATTATTTGGATAGTTATAGTATACATGTATAAGTTTCAAGATCGTGTGAATATTTATATAGAATTATTTGATCATCTTTTATTCCTTCCATATCATCCATGCCTTATTTATTCTATGATAGATTCTACTATACGCATTCCCTTACTGAGAATATGAGCTCACTCTTTTATTTTGTTTCATTTTCCCATGATTCTAGGAATTTTCTTATGGTTGATAAGAAAGGATATTATATAGGGAGTAATAATATTCTCAAAGAAAATATTATGTTTTGTTTTTTGTTTTCAATTGTAATGTGAAATTCAATCATGTATCTAGTTTTCTAAGACTAATACACAATTTGATCCTTTAGAATTCGATCCCTTCTATTTTATGCCAATATACTAAAATAACCACCAGATTTGATTAAATAGAGTTATGGTATTATAGTTGGTATCAACGGAATTTTAGTACAAACCTTGGGAACTATATTTATGAAAATATAGATTAGAGAACAAGATCCTCTGAAAAACTATAAGGATAAGTCTAATTATATTATAATATCATGAAGTTTTAGTAAGTTAGATAATGTGTGGTTTCCAAGAAAACAAATTCCTATCTGGATATTGCAAAGCGAATTTAGTTATGGAATAGATGTACCAAGGGGTAACTACTTTGAAAGGGTTAGATTGGGTGTTAAATGAATCTTCACTGGTGTAGGATGAGTGAGCCTAAGACTGAACACTTGGATAGGCACACCTTGGGGATATGCTTTGTTTGATCCATTTTCTCTTTAAAACCCTTTATAAATTTTTTGAAAATATTTGTTATTATTTAAAGTTATTCCTAATGATACTAATCTTATTATTATGATATTATCTATGCATAAATTTCTAATTTAAGTTAAGTGTTTCACCAGTTTCAGAATTATACATTATAATTTAAAATTTATAATGTTATGATATGATCTAGTGTATGTCATTTTTTAGAAATAGAGCCTATTAAAATAAATGGAAACCATATTAAAACATGTAATCTATATAGGGATTTCCCTCCTAAGAAATGTAATGAAATTAGAGTTTCCACTAAAGCATAAGATGAAAAAATTATAACTATATTGGGGAAGCTGACTCAATTTTTGAACAATAACCTTTCCCATATTTAGTAACCTATTGATCCAAAATGTGGTTTAACAATTTTAGATCATTTCATGAGAAAAAATTGTCCACCATTCAATAAAACCACAAATCCATTTATATCTAATCAATGGATAAGTTCCTTAGAAAAGATATTTCTCACTTTGGGGAGTAATGAAAGGGAGAAGGTTTTCATGGTATTTTATCATCTCATAAGGGATGAAGATCAATGGTGGTCATTGATTCAAAAAACTAATGATGTTCAATAAATATGTAGCATATAGTGGAAGGATTATAAGGTACTTATATTTGAAAAATATCTTCCTCATGAATAATAAATGGATATGGAGAGAAAATTATTGATTCTAAGATAATAGGAAGAGGAAAATTCTTGTAAGTATGAATCCAACTTTACAAGGTTATCAAGGCATGTTGTAAACTATGTATGTAATCCAAAGAGTAATATTGACTGTTTAATTGATGGAATAAATCCAATCCTTCAAAGGACACTAATCTTCCAAACATTCTCATCATATCCAGATATACTATCATGTGCTATCAAGACTGAGAAAGAATTCTACAAGTCTTATAACATCGAAGGAAAGATAGATAAGAAGAGGACAGTTGATCACATCTTGAAGAAAAAAACGGATATTAGGAAGAAGAGAAGGGTGAATTTTCAATATGTGATACTTATGTAAGGAAACACCCAGGTACATTCTTGAAGTGAAAATGATTTTTATAAAAGTGTAGAGAAAAATTCCATAATTCTCAAGAATTAAAGGGTAAGGGAGAATCCATAAAAATATAGTTCTTTAACCATAAAGAAATGGGTAACTATGTTAACCAATGCTCTAAACATCAAGGGAAGTTACCAAATAAGAGTTCAATGGGATATACCAAGCTTATGAAATTACTAATACTAAAGATGAAGTTTCCAGTGATACGGTGGTAGGTATTTTGATTGTAACTTCAAATTTAGTTAATGATTTTTTTTATTTTGGATCCTCGTGATTTACGTGTTTTGGAAATCCTATAAAATATATCTATTATATTTAATGTAAATATAATTTTTCCCTTTCTTTTTATCAAATACACATTGTTTTTCTTTTGTTTTAAATGACTAATACCTCTTTTGGAAATCCTTACAATCTAGTTGTTTATCTAAAGGCATGGTTGGATTTTTTAAATTAATAGTTATCTTTTAGAATATGTTTTCACCTAGGCCTGGTTAAAATGGGTTTAATTGATTTAAATGAGTGTAATTTCCATTTTTAATTTTTTTTGAAGATTGATTTTACAAGGAAATTCCTTAAGGCCCAATTGGAAATTTCGGAGTGATTTTTCCTAAATGAAAACCCAACTCAGAACATTTCCCTTATATTTTGAAAATTCAGATGAATGTTTCTAAGTATTGAAATTTGCTCTATGAAGGTGTTTATGCATTTCTTATATTCTTTTGAAAGAAATTGGGGGTGGTTTCATGTGATGGAATCATAAGGATGTGGCATGTTTGTGAAATTTATTATATGTATTTGTATGTAATATTTGTTTGAATCACCTCTACTTTTGATTTGTTGGAATCCTTGGGTGTCTAAGTGGGAAGGCTAGGTACACATGTTGCGCTAGTTTAGTATCACACTCTGACTAGTGGCCCTGAGATAGTTTTTATTCTACTTATGGGATATGTCCCTCGTTTAGACCAGTGAGGGTAATACTGAATGTTTGGGAGGGTTTATTGTTACCCAAAACCAGTCTTATTTAGTCGTTTTTATGGCCTGGTCCTAGATGTTTCCCCCAAAAATCCTAGGTCCCCATGATGTGATGTTTTCAAATTATTTATGTTCTAATGTTTTCAAAATTAAAAATCTATTTGTTTTAAAGTTATAACCATGGTTGATCCTATGGAACTCTATGAATTTATGCATTAATAGATATATATAGGTTCTTGATTATTCATGAATATTCATATACATAAGCACATACACATGTGTGTATTCTATATATATATATATATATATATATATAATTCATGGGATTACTTCTTTAAAACCATGGTTGTAGAAATGTAGAGATTATTATTTTTTCCTTAAAAAGTGAAAACCTATTTTACTCTTATGCTTATTTTCAAACCACTATTGCATGGTTTTACTTTAAAAGTGTATGTATGGATCAGCAATTAGTGACCTGCTGGGAAATTATTCTCACGCATATTATTATATTTGGTTTCTTAGTTTTAGTTGGTACTGTAACATCCCCCTCCCCCCCTCCTCATTGTCTTGAGTCGATGTGTAGGTGATACTTATCCTTAATAGACATCCCCAAGGCACTAAAGGCAGAAATAAATGTCAAGGGATTCAAGAACAAGTGAAGGATGGTTTTCCCTCTGGAATAAAAACAACCAACCAAACATGTCATAACCAACCACAACTACAGGATGCATGACAACAATGTTTTTCAATACCACAATACCAAAGGACCAATACAACCAAACCACAATAATCCAGAATCAAAGTACCAAGCGAAAGACTAAAACAACAAAGATCAAGACACCAAGATAAATCTCCATATCTCCACACTAAGCTCCAAGCTCCAACACCATAAGACTACCTAAGCATCATGATGAACCACTAATGAAATGAGATGCTTTACCTTTACCTACATCCCAGAGTACAACATCTTCAAAAGCACCAAAGTGTCAAAGAAGAGGGTGAGTAATAGTACTCAATAGGTTTTCCCAAAATAAATTCGCTACACACGCCACTAGGATAGAACTGGTTAGCACATTTATATAAAACTATTTATATAAAAATATCAAACAATGACACAATTTCTAGAAATCCAAACACACCATTACCAAACCATTTTACCCAAATCAACACAATACCAAGGAAAGCAAACAAACACATCTTTAACTATTTCTCAACACATATTGGCATGACCCATTTCACCTTGTGTGGTCACACACATATTCTAACCATATTCAAAAGTTCCACACACACACACCTGATCTTGTTGTTACCATGAAGGCATAACTTCACGTCCAAACCCATCCACTTTTATAGTGGTACTTCACACCACTTTTTAACCATTTTTTATATTGTTACTTCACACCGATATCCAACCCTTTTTATAGTGGTACCTCATTCCACTATCAATCCCTTCCAACACATGTTTAAACACTTAAATCGACAATCAATAAAGTAGAATTTACCAAAACCATAAAACCATGCCAATCAATAATTTCCAAACTCATGCCAATAAACACATGCCAAGCCATACTACCCAAAAATTTCCAAACTAAACAATCGCTTATGCAAATAAAAAATTCCAACAACATCCAAAACCACTTCAACAAATCACCCATTTATTGAAAACATCCTCAAGCCATTATCCATGCCAAACCACACATTAAAAAACATTTTTATTGAAAATCATTTTCACAAATCATTTCCATAAACCAAACCAAGAAACCGATTTTAAAATCAATATTTTAAAATCCAAAAACAAAGAACATTTCACCACAATAAATCATTTCCCCAAAAATCCATAAATCATCCAAAAATGGGTTTCAATGAATCTTCACACATCACATTCACAATAAATTTTAAGAAAAACTAATTAATTTTAATTAAACCTTCTAGTTCTAGAAAAATGGAGTCGATATTGAAGCCACCAACCATAGGGTTTAGTGAAATAAACCTATTGCACAACCGCACAAAAAATATGGGTGAAACTTCCACAAAATCACCTTAGATGCCTTTCCCTAACATCAACATGCCCAAATATTACCATTATAGGAAACAACAACCCTAGATTTACATTCGACCGAAGTAGATCTAAGAAACCAATAGAGAGAGAGGATAGTAGATCTAATAAAAAACTACAAAACTACCAAGATGGGAGACTTACCAAGGGAGAATCACCTTCAAAGAACCTTGAAGACCCTTCGAATCACTTCCAAAATGAGTGGGAGAGCCTCTATAACCCCTGAGAAGAAGGAATCCAGAGTGGGGTTCGAGTGGGAGTAGAAATGAGTGTTTTAGGGAAAATCTTGAGCCCCCTTGTTTTTTAAAACCCTCTTTTTAATCTATACAAAATTTAGCTACATGGTTTGTCAAACTGTGTGCTAACCATGTTCCTAGTACTACTCCAAAGGGACCCCACATGGTTGGCCCACATGGTTAGACAAACTGTGCGTCAACCATTCAAAATCTCATTGTCCCAAGATACACAACTTACCTACGTGGATGCATGGTTTGGAAATCCATGCTCAAACCATTCACCCTGACCATGTGCCACCCATAGCCCACTTCCTACTGGTGAACAGTTTCCTAGAGAAGGTGCACGGTTTCCACAAACAGTGATTAAACTGTGAACCCTTAAAAAATCCCCAAAAACCTTACAAAAACCCATCCAAACTCTCCCAACCATTACTCAACAACTTTATACACATAAAAAGGAATACATAAGGGTTACATACCTAAAACTAGGGGCGCTACATTCGCCCCACTGATGTTATTAATATTTTCATGACTTGTTATATTCCCTCTTTATTGATTTTATATGAAATGTGCATAATTTGTGTGAAATATTAATGTTTTAATATTAAGTATAATTTTTGAGCATTTTTAGAAGTAGTCCAATTGAGTCAGTTTAATGTTTTAATAATAAATATCACTATACTGATCCAAATTGTGTGGTTCTTGTTTTTTAGGATTCTACTTTCAATATACAACATTTCATTAGAAGGTACCATGAGCCAATTCTGCCATTTGAAGGGTCATATGGTCCTCACAAACAAGACCAAAGAATCTGTGAACAAACTGGACCAGCCTTGAAGATTGATTTACTGGGCTCATAGAGAAGTCCAAAAACATTAACTCTCCACCATAATTCGGGGGACACTACATGTCATATTGGATAAAAAATTCAAGGCCCAAATCCAAGTACAAGGGGCCCAAATGAAGCTTTGAAGTCCATCCCACCATTCTGACCGAGAATTAAAATCAGTATAGTATGCATGACATATCTCATGATGTAAGCATAAAATCGAGCTAAGCTTTTGCAGTGTGAAATAGGAGATATAGGCGGCTGACTTTGTTGAAGAACCCATTCGGATTTGAAGGCATCTTCATATTCAAAAACCCTTTCACATTCTGGACTTCAAAAAGACTGGATTGAAATGGACAGTTTTACTTTGTTTAATCAACCGGCCATAACCTTTGATCCTTAAGTCCAAATGACTCCAAATTTTGAGAGTAGTCGGCCAACTCTATTATCTACAACTTTGAAGAAGGAGATTTCTCGAGATTCGGCTGTCATGATGTCCATATCTGTGAGCCAAGTGGAGGGGTATTGCTGGAATGTAAACAGTCCACTCCTTGGGCTATAAATACTCTCCCCTTCTCTCCTTGAGAGGTGTTGGCATTTCAGAAGAGAGGAGAACATATTGGCACGACCAAGGCCTTGTCAAAGGTTTTGGAGGATCTGTCATACTCAAGTTTTCACTTGAGAGATCTTTCCTCCTCTCTTTGTTTTCACTTAATTTCGTGTTCTTCGTTTTTGTAATTTTGTAAGTCTCTTTCTTTGTAATTCTGTTTTAATGCAAGTTACTTATTCAATATCTCTTATTCTCATCCACCTTCTGTAGTTTAATATTTATGTTCTTAAAATAGTTTAAATTCAGTTGAATCATCTTCCCTTCTTCTGCTTCCTCATTAAATCGAAAATCCATTTTTAATTTTCTTCATCGTTTGTGTGTGTGTTCAGCGCACTACTCTTATCTTGTCCCTTTCTTTTTCTTCTCTTTATAATTCATCACCATAATCATTATAACCAGATTAGTAATCATTTTAATGGCTGGGTAAATCTTTAATTGGGGTGAGTTATAATTTAGGTATGTTAAGTGATTGAGAGCTTTTGCTCGACGAATGTTCTTTAAATTAATATTGTGTATGTTGAACTTTATATGTCATGGATTAATGACATGTTTTGTTTAATATGTGGATTCCATGGATTATTGGAACCATAAATACACCACCATAAATAAGATCCGATTGAGATTATAACCTTAAGTTAAGTTAAGGCTTGGTTTAAAGCCTTAACACTTAGGAATTCTAATCAACATCATCTTGTGACATGGGTGTTAATTTAAATGCAATATAAAGCAAAGCTCAAGGATATCACAAGCTTAACTAACCTAATGATGAACTCACCCCAATCTTTATCAATTTATTAAATCAAACATCATACATAAATTATTTCATAAGCTCTGAAAACAAACCCCCCAATCAGAATACAATCAACTAAAAACAAACGACTATTACAAAGTATCATCGCTGAGGATTCGACCCGAGTGTTACTATACACATTAGCAGAGCACCGGAACCTTGACCGGTCGATAGGCGACAATCGGCCGTGCGTTTCAAATGGCGTTGTTGCCGGGGATGGTGCTTTAATTATTCGTTAGTTTCTGGTTATTGTAATAAAAAACCAAAAAAACAAAAATTTAAAAAGAAATTGAAAAAAAACACAAAGAAAAACTTGTCTTCCTCTTTCTTCCAAAATCTCTCTGAATGCCCCATAGTCTTCCAAAAACAATCCCTCGGATTTGTTTGACCCTGAAATTGAGCGAACACTTCGTCAACTTATGAGGAACATGAGAGATACTCAAATAATTCAAGAACCAGTCCTCATCCAACCAGTTGAAATTGAAATGGCCAATCCTAGGGAACAAATACTTAAAGAACTCGTTGCCCCTGATATGAATTACCAACCTCCTGGTATTCAATATCCAAATATAGAGGCTGACTTTGAACTCAAATCGGGTTTAATTCATCTTCTTCCTCATTTCCACGGGCTAGCCAGTGAAGATCCACATCTCCACCTTAAAGAGTTTCAAGTAGTGTGCTCTACCATGAAGCCTCAAGGGGTTTCTGAAGAACAAATCAAACTTCAAGCATACCCTTTCTCCCTAGCTGACACTGTTAAGTCATGGCTCTACTACCTTCCTCCTGGTTCCATAACCACATGGAATGACATGAAGCGACTATTCTTAGAGAAATTCTTTCCTGCTTCTCGTACTGCTTCTATCCGAAAGGAAATAAGTGGTATCCGTCAATTCCCAAGTGAATCACTCTATGAGTACTGGGAGAGGTTCAAAAAGCTTGTTGCAACATGTCCACACCACCAAATTCCTGACCAATTCTTGATTCAATACTTCTATGAGGGGTTATTGGCTATGGAGAGAAATCTCATAGATGCCGCAAGTGGCGGTGCTCTTGTTGATAAAACTCATGCAGCAGCAAGAGATCTCATAAGTAACATGGCTGCAAACACACAACAATTCCATACTCGAGCACATGCTCAAGTCAAACAAGCCCAAGATAATCAATCAATTGAGCCGAACAAAATGACCGAGTGGATGAGTGAACTTACAGGTCTTGTGCGACAGCTAGCTGTGGCTACCAAATCCCCAACCTCGTCTTCTCTACAATCAGTGTTTCCTGAACCTATCAAAAACTATGGAATCTGCAACTCTCCATCTCATCCAACTGACACATGTCCACAACTTCAAGAGGATCAATCTGATTCATCTGGACCAATGGAGCTCAATGCAGCATATGCTCAGCGGAACACCAATCCTCAACTATCAGGTCAGTTTGTTAGAAACTTCAACCAACCTCACTCTGAGCCCTTCTCTAACTTTAACCAAGGATTGAGGTATGGTAACCCCATGTCTCACCCCCCTCAATTCCCTCCTCAAAACTCAAACCAATTCCAATATGGTCAAGGTGGTGGTAACTTCCATCAACCTTATCCTTTTGTTCCTCAACCTCAAAGGAACAATCCTCATCCTGGATTACATTATCCTAGTGAGTCTTCCCAATTCCAAAACCAATACAATCGATTTTCCAAGAACCAAAATCAAGGCAATCTCAATCCAGGACAAGCCTCTTCTTCCAAGCAACCATGGGAAAGTGCAGTGGAAGATCTTGCCTCCTTCACCCGTTCTAGCCTTAAAAACATTGAAACTCAAATAGGTCAACTTGCATCCCACCTGAGCCAGCAACAACAATCAAATTCTTCCCAACTCTCAGCTCAACCATTACCCAACCCCAAGGGTAATGTAAGTGCAATTGCACTTAGATCGGGAAAGCAACTTGCTATGCCTCAAGATAAATCCTCAAACCCTCCTTTAAATGTTGACCTAGAAAATGAAAAGAAAAATAAAATTGAAAAGGAACTCGAATTCATTCCCTCACCTCCTTCCATTCCACTTAGGAATCCAATTCTTTTTCTTCAAGCTGTCTCTAAACCAAGGAAGTCCTTTGAACCTGATCCTGAAATGCTTGACATGTTTAGACGTGTTGAAGTCAACATTCCCCTCTTAGATGTCATAAAACAAATTCATAAGTATGCCAAGTTTCTTAAGGAATTGTGCACCCACAAGATGCAACTTAGGACCTTTGAAAATGTTTCCACCCAGCAGTCTATACCCATTAAGTGCAAAGATCCAGGTACCTTTACAGTCTCATGCCAAATTGGAAGTTCCAACTTTGATGATGCACTCATAGACCTAAGAGCCTCAATTAATGTCATGCTCAAATCCATATTCTCCAACCTTGGTCTAGGTCCCTTACATCCAACAGGTATTGTCATTCAATTAGCCAATCGAAGCACAGCCAGTCCTGAGGGAATAATTGAAAATGTCCTTGTTCGTGTGAATGATCTTATCCTCCCTGCGGATTTCTATGTTCTTGACATGGAAGGTGAGACGAACTCTTCTCGATCTCCCCTAATTCTAGGAAGACCATTCCTCATGACTGAGAGAACCAAGATTGATGTCCATTCAGGCATCTTATCCATGGAATTCGGTGACCAACTGGTCAAGTTCAACCTTTTCCAAGTCATGCGATACCCATTTGAGGATCACTCTGCATTCTCAATCCATGCTTCTGAGGACACTTCTAAGAGTCAATTGAACCTCATTCCATCATGTTCATCCTGTTCTGAAGAGATAGGATGTTGTGAAATATGCACTAGGATTAACCAAGTCATAAATGGTGAAGTTGATGTGGACCTTTCATTCATAGACTCCATCAATCTAGAGGAACTTGAAAACTCTCTTGAATTCCACATCAATTCTGATCTCTACTGCTCCACCTTGGACAGTATTAAGGAAAATGAACCTGAAGCAACTGAAGTCCCTTCTTCCATTCCTGAGTTGTCGAGCCCAAAAGTGAAAGATGAGACTGATCTGAAACCTCTTCCTGCACACCTGAAATATGCATTCCTCTTCCATGATCACTCATATCCTGTCATTATCACTACCACACTTACTGAAACCGAGGAGTCCAAACTTGTTCAAGTGTTAGAGGAAAACAAAAAGGTCTTAGGTTGGACCCTAGATGACATACCAGGAATCAACCCTTCCTTTTGCATGCATCACATCCATCTTGAGGAGTCATCCACACCAATTAGACAACCACAAAGAAGACTCAATCCACTCATCCTTGAGGTAGTTAGGGAAGAGATCACCAAGCTTCTTCATGCTGGTATTATCTACCCAATTTCTGATAGTGAATGGGTTAGTCCAATTCAAGTTGTACCTAAGAAGGGTGGGATAACTGTTGTCACAAATGAACATGGAGAGGTAGTCACAACTCGAGTGAAGAACAAATGGCGTGTATGCATCGACTATAGGAAATTGAATGTTGAAACCCAAAAAGATCACCACCCTCTTTCATTCCTTGATCAAATGCTTGAAAGATTGGCCGGAAAGTCACACTATTGCTTTCTTGATGGATACACCGGCTATTTTCAAATCCCAATCTCACCTCAGGACCAAGAAAATACTACTTTCACATGCCCCTTTGGAACATATGCATATAGAAGAATGCCTTTTGGCCTTTGTAATGCACCTGCAACATTCCAGAGGTGTATGATGAGTATCTTTTCAGAATTCATAGAACACTGCATGGAAGTCTTCATGGATGACTTCACCATTTATGGTGAGTCATTTGAATCTTGTTTGCATTCACTCTCTCTAGTCCTTCAAAAGTGTGTCAAGTGTAACCTTGTGTTAAATTTTGAAAAATGTCACTTTATGGTTGCAAATGGGATTGTTCTAGGGCACATAGTTTCAAAAGATGGTATTGAAGTCGATCCTGCCAAAATTGAAGTGATCCAATCACTTCCTGAACCCAACTCTGTTCGAGACATCCGTTCATTTCTCGGTCATGCTGGTTTCTATCGGAGATTCGTCCATAACTTCAGTAAAATTTCACTCTCACTCACTCGTTTGCTCCAAAATGATGTCACTTTCCATTTCGATGAGGTTTGCAAGAGAGCCTTAGTTGAACTCAAAACTGCTCTAACATCTGCCCCAATAATCCAACCCTCAGATTGGTCCTTACCCTTTGAGTTAATGTGTGATGCTTCTGATAGAGCTGTTGGGGTTGTTCTTGGTCAAAGAAGAGAAAAGATTCCTCATGTCATCTATTATGGCTCAAAAACATTCGATGAAACTCAATATCACTACACTGTCACTGAAAAGGAACTTCTAGCAGTGGTTTTTGCTTTAGATAAATTCTGGTCCTATCTCTTAGGTGCCAAAATCATCATCTTCACAGATCATTCTGCTATAAAGTTCCTACTCAAGAAAAGTGATTCCAAACCAAGACTAATAACATGGATCTTAATGCTCCAAGAGTTTGACCTTGAAATCAAAGATAGACCTGGAAAAGAAAACCATGTGGTTGATCACTTGAGTAGAATTTATAATTCTTCTCATTTAGAAATCATTGATCCTGAATTCCCCATTGAGAACCTTTCGTCTCTCACTCCAAAGTTACAATGGTATGCCCCAATTGTAAATTATTTGGTTTCTGGTGTTTTTCCTGAAAAGTTTTCAAAAGAACAAAAAATGAAGTTGAAAAGTGATTCAAAATACTATTTTTGGGAAGAAAATAAACTTTGGAAAACTGGGGCTGACGTGGTAATTAAGAGATGTGTTGAAGAAAATGAACATTCTTCCATCTTAGAATTTTGTCACTCACTTCCTGGAGGTGGCCACTTTGGACCACAAAGGACCTCCCGAAAGGTCCTAGACTCTGGATTCTTCTGGCCTTCACTCTTCAAAGACTCACATGAGTTCTATCAATCATGTCACACTTGCCAAAAGTTCGGCACAATCTCCAAAAGAAATGAAATGCCCCAAAATCCTTTAATCTTTTGTGAAATCTTCGATGTTTGGGGCATCGATTTCATGGGACCAGTTCCCCCTTCCAATGGATTCTCATACATTCTTCTTGCGGTCGATTATGTTTCAAGGTGGGTTGAGGCCAAACCCACTAGGAATGATGATGCTCATACTGTTAGTGAGTTCCTAAAGACCCACATCTTCCAAAGATTTGGCACACCACGTGCCTTGATCAGTGACTTAGGAACCCATTTTTGTAATAGAACCATGAAAGCTCTTCTGAAAAAGAATGGGGTTGTACATAAAACTTCAACTGCATATCACCCCCAAACAAATGGCATGGTTGAACTCTCTAATAGAGAAGTGAAAAGGATACTTGAGAGAATTATTAAGCCCACCAGAAAAGACTGGCCTGAGAGACTTGGTGAAGCCCTTTGGGCTTATCGAACTGCCTATAAAACACCCATTAGGATGTCTCCTTTTAGGCTAGTTTTTGGTAAAGCGTGTCACTTACCAGTTGAAATCCAACATAAGTCTTTTTGGGCTGTGAAAACCTGTAATTTTGATTGTGAAAAATCTGGTGAAGAAAGATTGTTGCAATTGGCTGAACTGGAGGAGCTTCGACTTGAATCCTATGAGAATTCAAATCTGTACAAAGAGAAGGCTAAGGTACTCCATGACAGACACATCCTGAGAAAGGTATTTCATGAAGGTGAAAAGGTAATGCTCTTCAATTCTCGATTTCAGCTTCACCCAGGTAAGCTTAATTCTCGTTGGGAAGGTCCTTTTGTTATTACTAACGTTTACCCATTTGGTGCAGTGCAAGTCCAAGACCCCTCTTCCAAAAGGACATTCACGGTTAATGGACATCGGTTAAAGCATCACCATGAGAGGATGCACAATCCTGGATCAACATCGACTTCCACTGGCTCCCCAACTTTCTCTACCTCTTTCTTCTTCTTCCTCTCTCTATTTTTTTTACCACTTTCTTTATCAAACCCTTTTTTTTTCTTTATTGTGTGGGTGTGTATTTTAAAAAAAACCTTAAAAACTAAAAAAAAACCAAAAAACACAATCACTTAAAAAAAATACAAAAAAAAAGAGTCATGCTTACTCACCATCGTGTTTTGAAATTTTGTCCAACCATTTTGAGGATTTAACAGACATGTTTTCATCTCAAAAATTTTGTATTTTCATTATGAATTTGGATAAAGAATTTTGTGTCCAAACCAACACATTTTGAATGCTCAATTTTTTATTTGGAAAATGATTTTCCCCAACCGTGAGAACAAACATTTGATTTCATGCCAAGGTCACCTATGACCATCTTTTCAAAATGTGTGTTTTCACCCCCATTTGTGAGTCTTGAGTTTGTGAACCTTCGAGCTGAATTTCCTACCTTAGTGTGTATTAATATGATAGAAGCATTTTCTGAACCAAATGAGAATCACAATAGCCAAATAGCCTCTCATTTCCCTTACATTAATCCTCCTTTTGAAAGCCCCTTCAAGCCTATGAAAACCTTTTCTTTGATAGCCACATTACAAACCCAATACCTTATCCCACCCAATATCAACATGAATTTTCATTGCATAAGTTTTTGAAATTTAAGTGTGGGGGGGAATGGATTTCATTTTTGGGTATCATTTCCTTACTTTCTGGTGTGTTATCATATGCTTGAGGGCAAGCATCCATTTTAGTGTGGGGGGGAGGTTGTCATTCAGTGGGATTTGGGAATGTATTGTACAAATGATATTGAAAAGTGTTCAAAAAAATCAAAATCAAAATCAAAATCAAAAAAAATCAAAAAAAAATGAAAAAAATGGGTTGTGTCTTGGGTAGGTCAAAAATCACTCTTCCTCAACCTTTGATCTTGTTATAACTATTACAATTAGTGTCATGAGGAGATCAAACATGGGTTGGGATATGAGTGTGAGATCTGTTTCAAGGTCAATTTTCGAAAAAAACAAAGAAAAAAAAAAGAAAAGAAAAAAAAGAACACTTGCATTATATTCTTACTGGGAGAAGTATTTTGTTTTGTAAATATTTCATCTTCTCATTACCTTCATATTTTCTTCCTCTATTGTGTCTTTCTTCATACAATCATTCCCTTGTAAATATGTGTTTTCATTTTCTTCCATGTTTTATTTCAAAAAATGTGCATTGCTTTTTCTATGTTGGTATTTTAACCCTCTTCTTCTCTCTCTTGGACATTATATTCCTACCGTCTCATAACCACAGAAAAACCCCTTTAAAAGACCTTTTGATTCTTGTTCACTTTGGATAGGGATTGGAAGCTGAGAGCTCTTTTCAAACTAAGATTTTCAATTTTGGTTGGTGAAAGAGTGAACCTCCACAAATGAATTTTATCATCTTGAGATGTGTGAGTTTTGAGTGTCCACATTTTCCATTTCTAAATTTGAGTATGAAAAAAATGAATTAGTTTTGCAACATTGTTTCTGTAACAACTTGTGGTGGAATTCAAAATGGATGAGTGAAATAGTGTAAACCTCCCCTGATTGGAGAAAACAAAATTTTAAAATCTGTTGGTGAGTAAAAATGATTTTGTCATGTTTTTATATTTGTTGCACATGAGGACATGCACAAAACTAAGTGTGGGGGAATTGATGTTATTAATATTTCCATGACTTTTTATATTCCCTCTTTACTGATTTTATATGAAATCTGCATAATTTGTGTGAAATATTAATGTTTTGATATTAAGTATAATTTTTTAGCATTTTTAAAAGTAGTCCAATTGAGTCAGTTTAATGTTTTAATAATAAATATCACTATACTGATCCAAATTGTGTGGTTCTTGTTTTGTAGGATTCTAATTTTAATATACAACATTTCATTAGAAGGTATCATGAGCCAATTCTACCATTTGAAGGGTCATATGGTCCTCACAAACAAGACCAAAGAATCTGTGAACAAACTGGACCAGCCTTGAAGATTGATTTACTGGGCTCAATACAGAAGTCCAAAAACATTAACTCTCCACCATAATTCGGGGGACACTACATGTCATATTGGATAAAAATTTCAACGCCCAAATCCAAGTACAAGGGGCCCAAATGAAGCTTTGAAGTCCAGCCCACCATTCTGGCCGAGAATTAAAATCAGTATAGTATGCATGACATATCTCATGATGTAAGCATAAAATCGAGCTGAGCTTTTGCAGTGTGAAAGAGGAGATATAGGCGGTCGACTTTGTTGAAGAACCCATTCGGATTTGAAGGCATCTTCATATTCAAAAACTCTTTCACATTCTGGACTTCAAAAAGATTGGATTGAAATAGACAGTTTTACTTTGTTTAATCAACTGGCCATAACCTTTGATCCTTAAGTCCAAATGACTCCAAATTTTGAGAGTAGTCGGCCAACTCTATTATCTACAACTTTGAAGGAGATTTCTCAAGATTCGGCAGTCATGATGTCCATATCTGCGAGCCAAGTGGAGGGGTATTGCTGAAATGTAAACAGTCCACTCCTTGGGCTATAAATACTCTCCCCTTCTCTCCTTGAGAGGGGTTGGCATTTCAGAAGAGAGGAGAACATATTGGCACGACCAAGGTCTTTCCAAAGGCTTGGGAGGATCTGTCATACTCAAGTTTTCACTTGAGAGACCTTTCCTCCTCTCTTTGTTTTCACTTAATTTCGTATTCTTCGTTTTTGTAATTTTGTAAGTCTCTTTCTTTGTAATTCTGTTTTAATGCAAGTTGCTTATTCAAGATCTCTTATTCTCATCCACCTTCTGTAGTTTAATATTTATGTTCTTAAAATAGTTTAAATTCAGTTGAATCTTCTTCCCTTCTTCTGCTTCCTCATTCAATCGAAAATCTATTTTTAATTTTCTTCATCGTTTGTGTGTGTGTTCAGCGCACTACTCTTATCTTGTCCCTTTCTTTTTCTTCTCTTTATAATTCATCACCATAATCATTATAACCAAATTAGTAATCATTTTAATGGCTGGGTAAATCTTTAATTAGGGTGAGTTATAATTTAGGTATGTTAAGTGATTGAGAGCTTTTGCTCGACGAATGTTCTTTAAATTAATATTGTGTATGTTGAACTTTATATGTCATGGATTAATGACATGTTTTGTTTAATATGTGGATTCCATGGATTATTGGAACCATAAATACACCACCATAAATAAGATCTTATTGAGATTATAACCTTAAGTTAAGTTAAGGCTTGGTTTAAAGCCTTAACACTTAGGAATTCTAATCAACATCATCTTGTGACATGGGTGTTAATTTAAATGCAATATAAAGCAAAGCTCAAGGATATCACAAGCTTAACTAACCTAATGATGAACTCACCCCAATCTTTATCAATTTGTTAAATCAAACATCATACATAAATTATTTCATAAGCTCTGCAAACAAACCCCCCAATCAGAATACAATCAACTAAAAACAAACGACTATTACAAAGTATCATCGCCGAGGATTCGACCCGAGTGCTGCTATACACATTAGCAGAGCACCGGAACCTTGACTGGTCGATAGGCGACAATCGACCGTGCGTTTCACCCACCATTGGCATTTCCATCCTCATAAAGTAGAGAACCTTAACTTTTCCAAAACACCTGGGTCATTGCTCGGTCATCTCTTTCTCCCGCTCCTTAGTCTCCAAAATCTGACTATGTTTCCACAAAACCCAAACTATACTGATACTTTAACCATGAAATACTTTCTCTTACATATCCATAATCTATACTAGCATGTGCACTAATTAAGCATTCGGTTCTAGCTCAACATGTTCTCATCGAATAACATGGTCAGGATCCATTTGATACTTCTTCAACTAAGAAACATGGAAGAGATTGTGTACAACACTAAACTACGGTGGGAAAGCCAACTGATATTACACCTCTCCAAACCACTCAAGTATCTCAAAAGTCTCAATATACCTTAGAGATAACTTGCCCTACTTTCCCAAATGATTATGCCCTAACTTCAAAGAGATTCTCAAGAACATATGATTACCCACCTCGAATGAAAACGGCCATCGGCGATGGTCCGCATAGGATTTCTGATGACTTTGATCCATCTCTATTCTCTTCCTGATCAACTTAATATTTTTTTACCTCTTGGAAAATAATTAGTCCAACCATCGAAGTCTCACATGTTTCCACCCAACAAAGTGGAGAATGATATGGACGCTCATACAATGCTTCAAACAGAGCCATATATATCGAACCCTGATAACTATAATTATACGAGAACTCCACCAACAGCAAGTGCTCCTCCCATGAGCCACCAAAATCCATCACACAAGCCTGTGACATATCTTCCAACATTTGTATCATCCTCTCAGATTTCTCATCCCTCTGGGGATGATACATCGTACTCATCATCATCTGAGTCCCAAGGGATTGCTGCAAGGTTTTCTAAAAACGAGACGTGAACCTCGGATCTCTATCTGATACAATCAAAACTGGTATACCATGACTTTTTACCACCTCATAGATATAAATTTTGGATAGATCCTTCACCTTTTGAAATTCACGAATAGGGATGAAATGAGCTGACTTTATGAGTTGATCTGCAATCACCCATATGGCATCATGTTTCCTTACTGCTCATAGCTGAACTGTAACAAAATCCATTGCTATATGTTCCCACTTCCACGCATGGATATGAAAGGACTGCAATATACATGCCAGCAGTTAATGCTCAGACTTGACTTTCTGACAAGTCAAACTTCTCGAAACAAACTTCTTTTCTTTTGTTTTCATACCATCCCATCAAAACTGTGCTTTCAATACCTTATACATTTTTTGAATTCCAGTATGGACAGCCCATTTAGAATGATGATAAGCATTGAGAAGTTGTTCCTAACAATCCACCGGTACAACCATCTGATTCAAAAATCACACCACTAAATTCTCATCTAGTTTCCAACCCTCAATGGTCTCCTCACCATTGAGTTTTGACCTCATAGCTACACATTATGAATCAAAAGTTTGCGCCTCTTTCACTAATCCCACTAAATTAAGAACCAGTGAAATTGGAAAGAAACCACTACATCACCCTAGTTTTCACATTCTAGACACATGTCATCCATAATCGACATCAACTTTCGTTGATCTGAAGCTTCTTTTACCACCTAAACATATAAATTTCTTCTTAATGCATCTTTTACTGAATTTCCCTTACCCAGTGTGTACATGAAGTCAAAGTCAAACATCTAGAGATACTCCATTCATCTCCTTTACCTAAAATTAAAATCTCTCTGTGATAAAATATTCTTCAAACTCTTATGATCATTAAACACCATGAATTTCTCACTAAAGAGATAATGACTTCATGCTTTCAAAGCATGCACCACAGCCGCTAACTCCAAATCATGTGTTGGGTATTTCTTATCAAGCGACCTCAACTGTCATGAGACATACACAGCAACATAATCCCCTTTCATGAAAACACACCCCAACCCAGATCCAAATGTGTCACAATACACCACGTACTCTTTCTCGAATTATGGAAAAAACCAAGATTGGTGCTGATGTAAGGCGGCCCTTAAGCTCTACAAATTATTTCTGACATTGATCATTCCATTGAAATGGAATATTATTCTTTTTCAAAGTTTTCATTGGTGAATCCAATCATAAGTCATGAATAAAACATCAGTAAAAAACAACTAGACGAAGGAATCTCTGTATCTCAAAGATATTCTTTGGTAGTTTCCAAGATATAATAGTCTATCTTTTTTGGATCCATTGAAACGTTTTTCTCATAAATAACATGGCCAACAGAATGAACCGTTTGTATCCAAAAATCACACTTTGATAACTTAGAATAAAATTGATGATCTCTTAAGATTCTCAAAACTGTTTCCAAGTGTTTCTCATGCTCAGCCCATGTCCTAGAATACACCAATATATCATGGACAAACTCCATAATGAAAGAATCCAGATATATCTGAAATATCTGATCCATTAATTCCATGAAGATCATTGGTGTATTTGTTAAACCAAAGGGAATAACCACATAATTATAATAGCCATATCTACTTCTGAAATCTATTTTTGGAATATCCTCCTTCTGCACCTGTAACTGATGATATCTTGATCACAAGTTAATTTTAGAGAACCATTGAGCACCCCTTAACTGATCGAATCGGTCATCAATGTGTGGGAGTGGATATCAGTTCTATATCGTAACATGGTTGATCTTATGATAATCAACACATAACCAAAGAATTTCATCTGCCTTTTTAACAAACAAAATTGGTGCTTCCCACAATGACGTACTAGTCCAGATAAACCCTTTACGTTCCAGCTCTTCTAACTACATTTTCAATTCCCTCAATTATGCTGGTGATATCTGGTAAGACATAAGTGAGATAGGACTGGTCTCCATAAGAAGATCAATCGTAAACTCCACTTCTCTTATGGGTGGTAACCCTGAGAATTCTTTAGGAAAGACATCCAGAAACTGATCAACTGTTGGAAAACTATAATGCCATGAACTCACGCTTCTGGATTCGGTGCTTAAAAACATATTGTGTGTTATTTTATAAAAAATAACTAAAAAATACACAGTGCTTTACATAATAGAGGACCTTTTACTAGTCTAGGTTATAAATAATTAGACAACATCTTACAATTTATTAGAGTTGAAATAAAATAAAACAATATGCCTATTACGCTCCCGCGCATGCTAACTCTAAAAGTGAAGACGTCTGAAATTAGAACATTTAAGATACTAGTGAAAAACATTTAAAACATGGGATGAGCATTTAATTTCTCAGTAAGGGGTTTTAAAATCATTGAATTGCCTTTTACAAAATCTTCCTTTGAAAATAAATTTTTGAGAAATGCTTTTGAAATTCTTTTGATAATAGCATAAAAATACATTTATAAATACCTATTGAAAACTTAATTGAAATTACTTACCCTTTAAAAATACTATAAAACTTTTGAAAATACTTACATTTAAAAATTGCTTTAAAAATATTACTGTGATTTTTTTCTGAAAAACTCTACGCAAGATTTTTAAAAACTAAACACTGAGGCAATTTGAAACATTGAAGGTTGTCATGGGCCTACCCACTTGCGGAGGGATGGGTTCACTCCTCAATTTCCTACCATATTTACAATGTTCAAGTTTCGATTTTTATGAAAATTGTTTAAGCTTACTTTACTTATATATAATTTCACTGTAGTTTTTATTTTAAAAACTTAATATAATTACAAAAATTTATATATTTAAAATTTAATTCATATAAATACTTCATAATAAACAACGAGGAAATTGAATCGCATCACCATCTCACATATACTCAGCCTGAATGGCCCGAATGCCTTCTTTTTTTTTTATAGATAATCTCCCTTTTAAGGGTTGAAGGGGAACCCGTACATGACCCGTAGGCCAAGGCACAAGGCCCGACATGACCCGTAATACATAACTCGAAGGCCCAGAGGCATATCATGCCCAATACATGACTCATAGGCCCAACCCACTAGAGCTGCCCCTCCCTAACTTCTGCATCATTGATTGCCTTTAGCTCCCCACATGTATTGCTGATCGGCTAGCATTGCCCCGTACAAAGCTGCACGGTGCCTGGTCCCGATGGCGGTTGTCATACCCTCGTATTCTTCCAATCCGGTTAGCTCTGCTTCTGGTGACTGCTACTGGTGCTCTGATCCTCATCTGGGGTCTGCTCTGTGTGAACCGGGCTACTTCATGGTCTTCAATGGCCTGAAAGCCCGGAGACCCGTAGGCCCAAACCGGTGGCCCAAAAGCCCAAATCAGGTGAATAGTCCGACTGCTACAGTACCGAACAGTGTCTACTACAGTACTGCTACAGTAACCCAGAAATTCGCTTCCACCCGGTTTTGAACCTGGGTCTCTTGGATGCCAAGCAGGAGCCCTTACCACTCGGGTACGGGCTCATTGGCCATCTCACATATACAAAATACATGAAATGTTAATAAAATATAATTAACATTCATGTATATATTTTTTTAAAACTCATAGAATCCAATTTGAAAATAATTCCTATAAAGGAATTATTTACTTATTGCTCATGATTATATATTTAAATAAACATAAACATACACACACACACACACACATATATATATATATATAAACCAATGCATGCATGATGTCTTGAGTTAAGATGATGCCCATATCTTATAAATGAAATCCATAATTTTATATTCACTTTGCACACATGAAATAATAGTTCTTATTATTTAAAACAATAAACAATAAACATAAAATGATATCATAAATTGATAACTTTTATTTTTCTGGAAAAAATTAATAATAAGGGTCATTATTTTTTTTCAAAAATAATAATCCTATAACTTTGAAAATAAAAAATATTTTCCATATTTTAAAACCAAAATCAGTTTTCTTTGAAAATAATCATGTATAATTAAGTATAAAATACCTTTTGAAATCTTTGTATAATAGAAGATCTTTAACATATCTAAATTCTCTTATGATAATAAGAGAAATAGAGATTTATAAAAGTATAATTTTAATAACATTTAATTTTAAAACATAAATTCTTCAGAATAAAATTAAACTCCCTCACCGAAAACCAAAATAAAAATGATAATTTTGAAATAAATAAACAATTATCCCTTATGAATAGAATCTCAAAGAATAGAAATACTTGAATATATATAATTCCTTATAAATAAATTTTACAGATGAATTCCTATGACTTTTCTTCTTCCTATTTCCACTGCTATAACTCTTATAATAGAGGGAATCCAAGGATAAAGCCTACCTTGCAGACTACCTTGTGAAAACAAAGGAAGAATACTATTATCTCGCTAGAACCTTCTCCCACATATATATACAATCAAAATTATGATTAATTAATTATTAAGTTTATTATCAAATATATAACGAGAGAAAGATATATATAAAAAATCATATCCTAATGTATCATACGAAAAACAAAATAGACAAATGAATTATTGGTATTTCAGTGATACTAAATAAAAAGAGATTCTCAATATATGGTGATGATAACCAAAAAAATATACAAAATCACATCGATTCTGGTTGGTTACACATAAAACAAACAGGTGATTACATGATATCAATTTCAAAAATAGTTAGATTCATTGTATCTTGAAACAATTGTCTAGATTGAAAATTCAATCTTATATGTGAAGATTCAAAGTAAGGGGACGCCTAACATAATCATTGAAAAATGATGCACATTTCATTTTCATATTTTAATACTAGTAATTAAAACAAACAATGGATACAAATAGAATGATGATCGAATCCAGAAACAAGACAACCTGTATTGTTGATGAAATGATATCCACTAAAAATAAATATCACGAGGTAGAAAAAATTAAAATAAGGATCATAAAGAGATTTCTAACAGAAATGGATAAAGGAAAATGATAATCCAGAGTGTTAATGCACTGAGAAAGATAACAGACAAGACATGGGTCAAGATTTGGAATCTAGAAAATAAATGCGACCTACTTGCAGATATGTTGATTATGAAGAACACCTCATCATCCCCTTCATGGTTCAGATCTGAAGTTCGGTACACTTTCTCTCAAACCTCCAACTGCACTCGAACCCTAGATATGAACTTGTTCCTCGCGTCTAGTCAAACCTTCTTCAATGGTTGATGATTCGACATCAGAGCCCTCAACCTGTGCTCACCTCTCGACCTTTCTCTCAAGCTCGGTGACTCCCTTCGGCTTGATTTCTTCAGTGCTCGAGCTCTCCCACTAACCCCTAATATTCGAAATCTTCAAATGAAACCCAATTTCTCTACTTTCTCTATTTATTCATTTTTATTTTTAATAAATTTATATTCATTTCATATTTTATTTATAATTTAAAACATATGTGTATATATCATATAAATTTTCATTTATAAATATAAATAGATTAATATTCATTTTTTTATATAAAAAAATTAAAAAAATAAGATTAGAAATACTTAATATATTCATAATATCATTATTAATATAAATTTCCGTTAATATAATATTTTTTATAAAACAATGTTAAAATAATAGTAATTATATAAAGTTGTGACTATTATTATCATTACTTTTAATTATTTTAAAATAAGTCATAGTTTTAAGAAAATATATGTTGAATTTTATTAATTTCAATTAATGATAAAATTTTAATTAGTATATTAAATATATACATTTCATTACATATGTATTATCTATTTTTAAATGTAATAATAATTTCAAATTTTCAAATTAGTTATTAAAAAATAATCAACTTATATTTATATTATAATGTTCTAAAAAATAATACCATATTTATAAAATATAGTATTTGTTCATAATTTTCAATATTAATTTAAATTCAAATCTTATTCTTTGAAAATAATAATTTTTAAAAAAAATGCATTATCATGAGATTTTTAAAATGATAAATTTTTAATTTATTTACTTTCTCAATAATTTACAATTTTATTTTATTAATATTATTATTTCTAATATGGAGTTAAGATACTAATAAAATAAATAATTCTTATTTTAAAACTTGGGATGTTACATTCTCCACCCCCTCCCCATTAAATTAATTTCACCATTGCAATTGGTTCATCGGACTTAATAAAATTCTATATTTCCATCTTCATAATTAAAGAATTTCTATAGGGACTTAACTATCTAAAAGATTAAAGAAATTAAATCGCAAAGATTTTTTCCCTCAAAAGACAACATTTAATCTCCAAAGTTTTCTAGATCGTTCATGTTATACTAATTATAATGTTTTAAACTCACGCTTCCAGATTCAGTGCTTAAAAACATGTTATGTATTTTTTTATAAAAGATAACTAAAAAATAGGCAATTCTTTATAGAATAGAGGACCTTTTATCGATCTAGGCTCTGAATAATTGGACAACATCTTATAATTTATCATAGTATAAATAAAATAAAACAATATGCATTTTACGCTCCCAGTAAGGGGTTTTACAATTGTTAAAATACCTTTTATGAAAGATTCCTTTGAAAATAACTTTTTGAGAAATTATTTTGAAATTATTTTGATAATAGCATAAAAATACTTTTAGAATTACCTTTTAAAAACTTTAATGAAATTACTTACCCTCTAAAAATACTGTAACACTTTTGAAAATACTTACATTTAAAAATTGATTTAAACATATTCCAGTGATATTTTTTCTAAAAAACTATACACAAGCTTTTTAAAACAAAACACTGAGGTAATTTAAAACACTAAATTCTGTCTTGGGCCTACCCACTTGCTGAGGGATGGGTTCACTCCCCAATTCCCTACCATATTTACAACATTCAAGTTTCGATTTTTATGAAAATAGTATAGGATTTCTTTACTTATATATACTTTCATTGGAGTTTTTATTTTAAAAACATAACATAATTACAATCATTTATATATTTAAAATTTAATTCATACAAATACTTTATAGGAAAACATGAGCCAATTGAATCGCATCACCATATAAAATTTACTAAATACATGAAATGTTCTAAAAATATAATTAACATTCATGTATATATTTTTAAAAAACTCATAGAATCCACTTTGAAAATAATTCCTATAAAGGAATTATTTACTTATTACTCATGCTTATATATTTAAATACATATACACATACCCATATATATACAAATAAAAACTAATGCATGCATGATATTTCATAAGTTAAGATGATGGTCATATCTTATAAATTAAATCTATGATTTTATATACACTTTTCACACATGACATGATAGTTCTAATTATTTAAAACTAACATAAATTATTAACTTTTATTTTTAAGACAAACATTAATAATAAGGGTCATTATTTTTCTTCCAAAAATAATAATTCTATATCTTTGAAAATAATAATATTTTCAATATTTTAAAACCAAAATAGGGTTTCTTTGAAAATAAGAATGTATAATTAAGTATAAAATTCTATTTGAAATCTTTGTTGAATATAAGATCTTTAAAAAAAATTAATTCTCTTATGATAATAAGAGAAAATGAGATTTAGAAAATTATAATTTTAATATCATATAATTTTCAAACATAAATTATTTAGAATAAAATTAAACTAGCTTACCCAAAACCAAAATAAAAATCATAATTTTGATATAAATAAACAACTATCCCTTACAAATAGAATCTCAAAGAATGAAAATATTTGAAGATAAATAATCCCTTACAAATAAATTTTTCAGACGACTTCCTGTGACTTTTTTCCTTCCTATTGCCACTGCTATAACTCTTAGAACAGAGGGAAGCCATTGCTATAGTCTGCATTGCAGTCTACCTCACACAAACAGAGGAATACTATTGTCTCACCAGACCCTTCTCTCAAATATATATACACTCAAAATTATTATTATTTATTTATTTATTTGATTCTCAAATCTACAGCAAGAGACAAATATATATATATAATCGTATCCCGATGTATCCTTTAACTCATATGAAAAACAAAACTGAAAAATGAATGATTGGTATTTCAGTGATACTTAATCAAAAGAGATTAGAAAAATATGGTGATGATAACCAAAAAAATATACAAAATCACGTTGCTTTGGTTGGTTATCCATAAAACAAACAGGTCAATAAAAGATATCAGTTTCAAAAACAGTTTATTCATTGTATCTTGAAACAATTGTACGGATTGAAAATTCAATCTTCTTCATCAAGCTTCAAAGTAAGCAGGCGCCTAACATAATTGTTGAAAAATGATGCACATGTCGTTTTCAGATTTTAATACCAGTAATTAAAACAGACAATGGATTCGAACATAATGACGATCGAATCCAGAAACAAGACAAACGGTATTGTTGAAGAAACGATATCCACTAAATATCAATATTATGAGATATAAAAAATTCAAACAAGGATTAAAATGAGATTTCTAACAGCGATGGATGAAAGAAAATGACAATACAAAGAGTTAATACACTGAGAAAGATAACAGACAAGATCTGGGTTAAGATTTAGAATATAGAAATTAAATGCATCCTACCTGCAGATCTGTTGATTATGAAAACACCTCATCATTCCCTTCATGGTTCAGATCTAGAGTTTGGTACCCTTACGCTCAAACCTCTAACCGCACTCGAACCTTAGATTTGAACTCGATCCTAACATCCGACGGTTGAACCTTCTTCAACAGTCGACGATTCGACATCGGAGCCCTCGACCCACGCTCACCTCTCAACCTTACTCTCATGCTCAGTGACACCCTTCGACTTGATTTCTTCAATGCTCGAGCTCTCCCACTGACCCCTAATATATGAAATCCTCAAATAAAACCCGATTTCTCTACTTTCTCTCTATTCATTTTTGTTTTTAATAAATTTATATTCATTTTATATTTTCTTTATAAATTAAAACATATGTATATATATATATATATATATCATATAAATTTTAATTTACATTTATAAATAGATTAATATTCATATTTTTATATAAAATAATTAAAATATAATATTTTAAATACTTAATAAATTCATAGTATCGTTATTAATATATATTTCCGTTAATATAATAATTTTTATAAAAAACGTTAAATAATTACAATTATATAAAGTTTTGATTATTATTATCATTGTTTTTAATTATTTTAAAATAAGTCATAGTTTTAAGAAAATATATGTTGAGTTTTATTTATTTCAATTAATGATAAATTTTAATTAGTATATTAAATATATACATTCCATTACTTATATAATCTTTATTTTCAAATGTAATAATAATTTTAAAATTTCAAATTAGTTATTCAAAACTAATCAAATTATATTTATATTACAATGCTCTAAAAAATAATATCATATTTATAAAATATAGTATTTGTTCATAATTTTCAATATTAATTTAAATTCAAATATTATTATTTGAAAATAATAATTTGTTTTAAAAATATTTTATCATGAGATTTTGAAAATGATAAATTTTTCATTTATTTACTTTCTTAATAATTTACAATTTTATTTTATTATTATTATTTTTTTAATATGGATTTAAGATACTAATAAAATAAATAATTCTTATTTAAAAATTAGGATGTTATAAAAACTACTTCCAACAACCACTTCCATTGATGCTAAAGAAAAAACTGCCAAATGATACATGATTATCCCAATTACTGGTGCCAATAGGCCTGTTGCACCCACCTTCACAACTTTCTCTCCTCTAAAGAGATGCTCAACGCCATCATCCATCACGAAACTAACCATTCACGCATAATAGTTGACGTGGTCCGTAAACATCATCAACCAATCCATACCCAAGATTATATCATAAACAACCATCTCAAGCATTGGGAAGTCCCACATCAACTCAACCCCATCAACTACTATACAACATGCTCTACACAGAAAGGATCGACAGTCTCTTTGACCCAGAGCAGTTTGAAGTTTCAAAATAGAATGCAACATTTCCACATTTAAACCAAAAAAAATCAATGATATGGGAAGAAATGAAAGAATGAGATGCACCCAAATGAAACAACACTTTCATAAAGGTAGAATTCAAAATAATCATACATCTCACCGTGGATAGTCCTAACTAATCATCCACTATAACCTGCTCAACTCCAAATAGTTTCTTACTTGACACACTTTTCTCTTTACTCCCTTGATAGAATTGTCCTTGCTGAGGAGTCTTGGGGTTCCTAGAATCACCAGGGCTAACTCTGGTCTACTAGAGAGGGGTATGTTATTGCCCCCATCCCGTTAAGGCATAGGACCCCTGCAGCCCTTGAGGAGCGTCATGAACACCTGACCTCGAAGCTTTCTTGAAATAATAATGAAGATGTCCCATCTGCTTGAAGTTGTGAAATTCTCAAGGATGTGCCATAAAATCCCTCTTCATGCGGCCTATAGAGCCACACTAGAAATATTCTGGATTATTCTGGGGCTTCAGAGGAAGATTCATTGATCCTTTCATCAGATTATGAGCCATACTCCCACCCTAGAAATAAGTTTCCATCTTCTCCTTGCTCCCTACGTTAGAGTACACAAAATTTACCATGAGTTCCAATATACCTCCCCCGCCTATAGCCCCCAAAATATCCCTTTCAGCCATTATTTCTCTATTTACCATTTTTGTATAATCCACTATATAGAACATCGTAATCTTTGAACGGATTTCATGCCTCAACCAGGATTCAAAGATACGTGTCTTCAACGATCCACTGGCTACCACCTCAGGTGAAAACATGACTAAATTCATGAATTTATCCACATACTCTATCACTGAGAGGTTCTCCTTTCTCAAGATAAATAAATCCATCATTCGCTGAATTCTGAACATATGAGGATTGAATTGTTTGTTAAAAAATTCCTCAAAATCCTCTAATGTCATATCCTGGTCCCCTTTTTCCTAGACCACTAACTCACACCACTGAAGTGTCAAATATTCCAACATATATGACACTAACTTGACCTTCAACTCTACTGGTGTTCCTAGTAAATCAAATATTCGATTCATCATGTTCAACCATGCTTCTGTCCTTTCCTGTTCTGAATCACTGCTAAATATGGGTGTGTTCTGCTTTTGAAACTGAACTGAGTGATCCACATGCTTCAACTCATCTATTATATTCTCACTTTCCACAGCTATGAAAGGTTTCTCTATAATCTAAAATACCTATTGGTTCACCTGGGGCTCATGTGCAACCACATTTTTAGCAGAATCTTCCAGTTGGCCTATACAACGCCTATCAGGTTCCATTTCAATCAACACTGCAACCACCATAAGTCTCACTCCCTAGAAACTAAAGGCTTACAATTTCAAATTATATCTCATTTCATTTATCACAAACATGCTTTCCAAAATTCCCATTTTCCATGTCCAATCATTTTTGAAAAATCCAACATGTTTTGAAAATCAACCCATTTTCAAAATACACACGTGTTCTCATTTAAAAATCTCACATTTGAAAACAATTTCCTAGTCTTTCAAAAATCAACACATTAATAGCCAATACATAAATCATTATGCCAAATTACATATTCAATCCTAGTGGGAAGTCATTTCTACAATGCATTTCATGCTCGTCTCATTGGCTAAACCCAGGACAATGAGATTACAATGCATATAAGTGTCTCTAAAACACATATGTACCCAACTACCTAGTAATTTAAAGTTTAACATAAAAGGGTTATCTACATCCTTTTATTTTATACATTTCAAGTTCCAACAATCCTATTCCTTTCTACCATCCCAACTCAAAGAATAAATGAAAAATGAGTACCAACTGCAAGACAGACAATCAACGCCAAAGAAACAAACAAAATTTCTTTCACTTGAAAGTAAAAGACAAAAAAATTGATATCACTTGTAACATTCGGCCCCTCCTCATTGTCATGAGTCAAGGTGGGGGAGCTACTTAGCATTAAGCTACATTACCATGGCACTAAAGGATGGAAATAAATGTTGAGGTCTTCAAGAACAAGTGGGGGACAATTTTCCCTTTGGAATAAAAACAACCAACCAAACATTCTATAACCAACCACAACTACATGATACATGATAACAATATTTTGTAATACAACAATATCAAAGGACCAATACAACCAAACCAAAATAATCCAGAATCAAAATACCAAGCAGAAGACTAAAACAAATAAGCTCAAGACACCAAGATAAATCTTCATAACTCTATAGAAATCTCCAAGCTCCAACACCATGAGACCACCCAATCATCATGATGAACCACTAAAGAAATGAGATTCTTTACCTTTAACTATGTCTTGGAGTACAATATCCGCAAAATCACTGAAGTGCCAAAGCATGGGGTGAGTAATAGTACTCAGTAGGTTTTTCCCAAATGACTTCCCTAAAAATGCCACTAGGATAGAATAGGCTAGCGCATTTATATAAAATAATTTATTTGATACTATCAAAAAATGAAATAATTTCCAGCAATCCAAAGATACCATTACCAAACTGTTTTACCCAAATCAACACAATACCAAGGAAAGAAACCAAAAATGTTATTAATCATTTCACAACACATATTTTCATAACCCATTTCACCTTGCATGGTTTCACACATATTCCAACCATATTCACAAGTTCCACACACATACACCCGAGCTCGGTGTTACCATGATGGTGTAACTTCACATCCAAACTCATCCACTTTTATAGTGGTAATTCATGCCACTTTACAAGCCTTGTTATAGTGGTACTTCACGCCACTAAACAACCCTTTTTATAGTGGTACTTCACGCCACTATCCATCCCTTCCAACACATTACTAAACACTTAAATGACAATCAATAAAATAGAATTTACCAAAACCATAAAAACATGCCAATCAAAAATTTCCAAACTCATGTAAACAAACACATGCCAATCCATACTACCCAATAAAGTCCAAACCAAACAATCCCTTAAGAAAATCAACAATTCCAAAAACATCCTAAAATCACTTCAATAAATCACCCATTTATTGAAAACACCCTTAAGCCATTATCCATTCCAAACCACACATCAATAAAAAACATTTTTTTATAGAAAACCATTTTCACAAACCATTTTCATAAACCAAACCAGGAAATTGATTTTAAAATCAACATTTCAAAATCCAACAACTAAGAACATTTTACCACAATAACCCATTTTCCAAAAAATCATCAAATCATCCCAAAATGGGTTTTAAGCAAGATTCACACATCATATTCACAATCAATTTCAAGAAAAATAAATTAATTGAAATTAATACTTCTAGTTCTAGAAAAATAGATTCGAGAGTGAAGCCACCTACCTTAGGGTTTGGTGAAATTGACCCACCGCACAACCTCACACCAAATCTAGGTGAAACTTCCACAAATTCGCCTTAGATCCCTTTCCCTAACATCAACAAGACCACATCATACAATTATAGGCAACAAAAACCATAGATCTACATGTGATGAAAGTATATCTAGGAAACCAGGAGAGAAATAAGATTAGTTTTAAGAAAAACCAAAAAACCTACCAAGATAGGAGACTTACTAATGAAGAATCACCCTCAAAGAACCTTGAAAACCCTTTGAATCACTTCCAAAATGAGTGAGAGATCCTCCCTAACCATTGAGAAGAATAAATCCCACGTGGGGTTTGATTGGTATAAGAAATGAGTGTTTTAGGGAATATATTGAGCCTACTCATTTTTTTAAAACCATTTTTTAAGCCACACACAGTTTAGCCACATGGTTTGGAAAACCATGCACTAATCGTGTGATTGCTACTGCTCCAAAGGGGACCTCGCACAGTTTTCCCACACGTTTAGACAAACCATGGACTGACCATGCGAAATCCCACTATCTCAAGATGAACAACTTACCTGGGTGTTTGCATGGTTTGGAAAACCATGCACCCTAAACATACGCCACCCACAACCCATTGCCTCCTTATGCATGGTTTCTTGGAGAAGCTGCACAATTTCCACAAACCACTCTCAAACTATGAAGACTTATAAAATCCCCAAAACCTTCCCAAAATCCATCCAAACTCCCCCAAACATAACCCAACCACTTTATACATAAAAAATCATAAATATGGGTTACATACTTCAAAATAGGGGTGCTACAGGTTCTATATGGATGTGGGGGCTTGGTTTCAAATTCTTGGTTTGAGTACAGGTGCTAGCTGGTGAATGTGCATCACTTGGAAGATAGAGATAGGGGTTAGGGATTTCTTCTTTATTATTAATTTATTTTTGGTATTTCAGTTGTATTTGTCCTTTTAGGATTTCTATTATGAACTTTTTATCTATTCATTGATATGTTTTTAATTTATTTCTTTTTTCTTATCATTGCATCTCTTTTATGGAATGATTGGTATAGTTTTATTTTTTTCACTTGTATAAATTATTCTCATTAGTCCTTGTTGATTCCCTTGGCACTTGTTTCCATCCTAGGAGGATTGGGAACACCTCTCAGGTTGTGTCGTGGGTTGGATAGGGTTCTTAGTTTGGGGTTGACTTGGGCTGGTTCATGACACTGCTTATTTCACTAAGATATCATGTTGTTGTTAGAAAATACCATGAATCCTAAAGTGAACTTATGGGTAGATAAATTGAATGGTAGGTATCAAAAATGTATCAACATCCATGTGGTGTAGAATAGAATATAAATGGAAATAATTAGGGTCTAACTTAATTTATTTAATGATTCAAAGAATGGAATCCCACTAAGACTTCATGGGATGTTTCATAAATTGATTAACCTTTTTGATGATGAAAACTATATTAGGAAAATTCATTGTGAGGTAATTAAGTTAACTGATATGATGATGATATAACTTCAAAATAGATTAATTCTCACTAGTATCATGAAAAGGATTCCCCTAGCTTAAAAGGAATGTCAACCACAACAGTTTGAGATAATTCAATCTTCTATTAGTGATCTAATGCATATTTTAATTGGGAAAGAAGTATTATTACACTGCACTGAGATACTTCAATGCTAATAAAATATTTCAAAGGGATATAAATCATTGGTATTGAATTTATGATAAAGGTAAGACTTGAGATGAGAAATATTATGTGATTCACTGTATATGATAATGATATCATCAATATAGACAACCAAAAGTATACTAATAAGGGATGTTTTTGGATAAAATAATGAATAATCTTTCATACTTTTAGAAAGCCCAAATATATTGACCATGATATAAAATTTTTCAAACTAGGTACGAGGGGACTAATTAAGTTTATATAGAGAGTGGTGAAGGAGACATACTTGGGATTCATCAAAAGAGATGAAAAAGTCATGTGGTTATTCTATGTAAACCTCCTTATCAAGAAAACAATACAAGAATACATTTTTGATATTTATCTAATGAATAGAACAATATAAGACACTATCTATTGTGATAAATAAGAAAATAGATTTATTCTTCAAGATTGGTAAAAAAGTTTTGAAATAATCAACCTCATATATTTTAGCATAGGGTGAAGGGGATGATGCACCCGTAAGGGGCTCTCTCTCTAGGTTTCCCTCTCGCCGCCACAGGCTCCTCCGCGGCGGAGGGCGCGACGCTCTTTCTTGATCTCGGTGGGCTGGTGGAGGTTTCCTGCTACTGGTTTGCGTTTCGTGGTTCCTCTCTGGCTGTGGAGATGCACTAAGGACGGCGGTGGTTTCGGCTTCAGATCTGCGGGTGTAAGACCGGTCTCCGTCGACGGCATACTCTCTGGAGCGCCTTTGGTTATGTTCTATGCAGCTCGCTATCATACTCTGGGGTGTTTCTCAGCGTTTGAGGTCTACGCTCATGCGTCGGTGTTTTGGGGGCTCCGACTCTTCTCAGGTGAGTGAGGGGGGGATCTGTTGCGTCTGATGCGGTCGATCTAGTCGGTGGCGGCGGGGTTTCCGTTTTAGGGTTTTGTCTTTTCCCTGCTGGATTTGAAGTTCTTCTCTCTGTGTGGCGGTGTGGTTGTATGGTTTGTGTGGTTTTTTTTTGTGGTTTTGCGAATGGATGATTTTCTGAGTGATGACGGCGGTGATGACGGTGCCGGATTGGTTTTTTCCGGCGACCGGTGGGATGTTGGGAAAGTGACGACGGCGGTGACGATGGTGAGGTGCTCTGGTGATAGTGCTCTGGTGACGACGGTGAGGTGCCCTGGTGACGATGACAGTGGTAGTTCCGAGATACTGTTGCTGATGTTGACTGGTTGGCGACTGGATGGGGATTTCGACGTCGACTTGATCTGCGGTGGGTGACAATTTCCACGCTCGCGTCTCGAGGTGGCTCTTGGATATGATGAAGGGGGACACGCGGTCAGGAAAAATGGAAAGCGGTTTGGGTTTTGTGGCATGCTGATCGAGGGCAGCTGGATGGTTTTTTGAGTTTGAAATTTGAAAGTTGTTTTGATATGTATGGCGCGGGGATGTTTTGTAATGGGTACCGGCAACCCTTAAACCGGTTTTCTTTCTCTTTTTAATAAATGGTCAGAGGGTTATCCTCTGACGGCTTTTCTGGTATATTTTAGCATAGTCACTAGTAATAAAGTGATATTTATTTTGAGGAAGAGTATCATTGACATTCAATTACACTATATAAATTAATTTTCACCCAAAAACTTATTTTCTCACTAGAAGAGAAATAAGGTTCCATGTGTGATTATCATCCAAAATCTGTAATTCATCTTGTATTATTGAGGAACATCTAGGATAAAATTTGACCTCAACAACCATATGAGGAACAAGGATCATCTCTATATCCAAGAGAATTTTTTTTTTGTTATAGATAAAAATTTGTGAAATGCATATATATGAAATAATATTTTTATTAAAGTGTACCTTTGGAAATGGAAAAAACATCTATGGAGGTCTTGAGAGTGGAAGGGAAATTCAAGGAAGTTCCATCCTCAATCAACATGGAGGGAATGGTTGATAAATGATAAGAATAAAATAAATGGTTTCTTAGGATCTAATGACACTTGTTAAACACAACAAATGTAATAGAAACCTAAGAACTAAGATCACCAAGAAAGAAACTACAATCATTCAAAATATAAAAAAGAATAAATTGTTGTATGTGTTCCTTAAATTGAAGTTTTCACTATTCCACTTTCATTAAATTCTTGTTAATGACCACAAAGATATAGCCAAATGATATCCCACCTTCATGGTGTGACCATGGGTTGAAAGAATCACCAGACATTTGAATGGGATTCCTCTACTCACCACAATGTTCTAGTACCTCACTGTGTAAAGGTATAAGAAGATAGAGCTACAAGAGGGATAAAATCATCTAGGAACACGTGAAAGAGTCTCACACACATTAACCTAATGTTTCCTATTCATATAGAGTTCTAGACACACTCTTGAGTGAACATGAAATAATTAATATGTTGTGAGTTAATATATGTCATTACATTGTCTGTAACACTTTGGTCATTTTATCTCCCATCATTTCATCATATGAAACAGTTATAAGTAGAATATATCTGAATGTTAATACTTTAACATCCCACTATAATACAAAGGTAGTGTCTTTTTATCATATAATAATGCTTAAACCAAATGCATGCACAAGACTATTTTTTCATGCAGGTCATATTCAATGATTATTTATATTTTATCATATGATATTGCATACATATATCATATATATACTCTTTAGAGAGTATCTCCTTCAATATAACACTTTTACTAAAGTCTCATGGACTTTGTTTCATTTCACCTTATATCATATCATATATAGTAACTTTTGAAATATTATCCAAAAATTATTTTTGGTTATTTTCCAAAACACTTTTGAAAAATCATCATAAACTTCTTTGTGTATCACATCATGTGAAATATCTAGTGAATGTCTATCCAAAACACCTTTTGAATAAAACTATAAAAAGTTTTTAGACTAACTCTTTAATTCAAACTCAATCCTCATTCAGTCAACTAAAAAAGTGTGACCACATTGGAATTCATGATTTTTGAAAACAAATATGAATCACTATAGCCATAAATGTAAGAAAAGGGTGTCCATTAGCAAAGAATTAGTACTACTCAATCCGAATTTGGCATGATCTCCATCAAACACATATATCTTTATACCTATATCCACCAGTTTCACAATATGAAATAAAGCATTTTCATATGATCCATTTGTCCAAGACATTGAGTAAACATAGGAAATAGAGTATTTAAATCCCACAAAACCAACTCAAACATTCTCGGTTCTCCGGGTATAGAATTACCAAGCTGATGACTGCATCCCATTTCATTCACCTTATGGATGAACACCTCACATTCCCATCATGAAAATAAATAATCACATCATATGTACTATATATTTATGATTGTACACTTTCTTATTATATCTCAATTGAGGGACCAGATGTCATACTCATTATATGATAGGAAAAATCTTACCTTGGTTGATATCCAATCAATGAAATGATCAGAAACATACCAAACCACCCCCTAATTAGTTAAGCCTAAAGGAATATGTAAGAAAATTATAAAAGTATAAAGGTTCTCATGATAGGTATCTCACCAAAATTAGGTAGTGGAGGCTCCAAATATGAACCATACACCCATAGTATACCAAATACATCGTGTATGACACTCATTGTGGTAAACTTTGTGGGTTATCAAGAGAAATAAACATTTTTTATGCCTTATGGCCATATTTTGTATCATGATAAAAGAATCATAATCATGTTAACATTATAATTTCATCATAACCAATAATACTCCCTGGAAAACATCCATTCAGGATAACTCAAAGTCATACTTTTAGTGGTTAATTATCATTTCACTTCTCTATACATATATATGTATATATTCATGTGAATAAAATGTGAAATAATGATAAAGTAAATATTTCCTTTTGTATAACGTGATACATTTCATAATATTAAACTCTTCTAAGAACATTAAAAAACTATAAATAAGTGCATGTCTAAATTATCATATATGAGATACAAACAGATCAACCTAGTGTTTTCTACACTTTATGGGGTTTTTTAGACTCATTATATATTTATGTAATTTCTATCACATAACTATGTGCCCACCTGATAAAACTATACCACTAAACTCTTTAGTGAGTAAAATCAATGAAGAAATCTAGTTTGAATAATGGTGATAATTAGGAATCATATTGCTAAGGTTTAACTCATTAAAGATATTAAAACTCATTAACATCACAACATAAAATGTTGTGATTTTAATAACTTATGTTGCCTTCTTATAAATATTTCTTAATGCATCATCCTCATTTTTAGAACCTTTTCTACAAAAAAAATCCCTTGAAATGTTTTTCTAACTAATGTAACTATTTACATTATTACTTTACCAAGATATATTAAACTTCTTTATGATATTAAGTAACATTTACTTTTTGTTTAGACTAGAATAACCTATTATTATTAATGTTGAAATTACCTCAGTTCAAACATGCATCCACTAACCTCTTAAACACTATATTCTCTTTAAAATATCATTTTAAGATCTGAAAACTCATTTTCATTAGAAAATAAAAATTATTTCCTATTAGTAGGAATATTTAACAAATAAACTATTACATTCAAATATTATATAGGATTATATATGTTTGGATAATTTTAATGAAATAAATATTAATAGTGGTGGAATCCAAATTCCACATATTTTAACAAACATCTGGATAAATACCATTATCATGGATGAAAAAATTATCTTTATCTTCTTCTACAGTATATTTATAGAATCTTATGAATCATATACCATATATAACATCTCATTTGTACATAATAACTCTTTTCAAGTAAATAAATTTAATTATCATATAAGATAAATAAGATTATCGTACACATCCTCTACTATGATTCAACTGGCCTTGATATATTCCTTTATATTCAAAACTTTGATGTAGAAATTTTTTTCTTCATCACTTGAATGAAAAATAAAATATCTATTATTTCTTACCATGATTTTTAAATATTTCATGATCCTAATTATTATAAAGTATACATTTGGTATTTCATACCCTTCAACTGAATAATTTATTTCTATAGAAAGTATGCCTTACATGAACATCCCACGAAGTTTCCTAACCTCCTTTATGTATCTAGAATAATTCTATAATATGAAATCATTAAACCTCCTTGTTTATAAAACCTTTAGTTTTTAATGACCAATAATGGCTACTTAAATAAATATTTTTTGGAATTTTTGACTAAATATTCTTCTTCTAGTTTGAAATTTACCCACTTGTATTATCAACACAACACCAAAACCTGGACATTATATATCCTAGTTCAATTATAACCAACACTTTGAGAATATCAAGAACTATTTTTTGAACTTATTCACATTGTTGTAACATTTCCATCAATAAAAATATAATGAATTCCATAAACTGGACAAGCATTAAGAAATCTTCTAAGTCATTATCTCACAAAATCATATAGATTAAATTAGTGGAGACTAAAGTCCCTTAGGTAATATTACATATAATTCCTTTGAAACCTTAATTGAGTCATTTTATGCTTCTAAAAATAATCTAGAATCACCCATTGAACAAACTTCAATAGTTTTTTATTCTGGAAGATATTTCTCTAACTCATGGAATTTATCCTTAAGAATTGTTCTTAAGTTACCACTCTTAGGAGTTTATTACTTTACACTTATCCTTTTAATAATTGATCTCAAAGTCTAGTTGGATGATAGTGATGTTATTCATCTATAGAAAATTATTTTATTAGATTTTTACCATGTTTTATAAACTTTTAATAAAATTTTATTAAATGTGCTCCTAGTAAAATGATGAAACCTTTTAAATTCATCATATCTATTAGTGGTCTAAAACCCAAATATCATCATGACTTACATCGATTATCATTTAAATGAGGAATGAAAATATCTAGTTGAAAAATATTATAAATAATATAATATACAAATCTTGGATAGTTGAGTGGATAACCCTTTTAGAAAATATATAATGTAGATTCACTCAACTAGATTCCTTTAATATCCTAGTGGTTAGGGTTTTCCTGCTAAGTGTAACTCATAAAAAATTCTAAGAACAAGGAACCTAATGATTAGGTTCAATCGTTGCATTCTTTCATTACACAGGATAATATAGGGGAACTCAAATTGGGAATGGCCTATCTGGTTGAATGATCAAGGTCTTGATAAGTTCATATTTGGAAGGAATCTAACACTTAATATTTTTAAGGGGATTTAATATGGCCATATTATCTCATGTTATTCTGTTTATGTATAAATACTTATAATTATTTAGTTTGATATTATATTCCTTCTACAAAATCAATATATCCAAACTATATTTATGTGAAACTCTTTACACAACTCATATCTTGTGTTACATACCTAAATAAAAAATATAACTATATCTATACATATCCAAATTCATCATATGAATAAGGTATATGAAACCCTTTATAGTAAATTTTTATAATTATATGAAATCAATAATATCCACATGAGTAAGCTTGGAGACACATATAGTCAACCCTCACTTTTCTTGATATGGAACAAGCCTCCATACCAGTGAGCAGCTTGACACAAATTCCCTCTACTCAGGGATACTTTACTCAAAAGAGACCACAATTTTATAATAATTATAAAAATTAATATTTATAAATCATAATTAAAAACTTAATTCAAGATAATAACTAAATTAAATCCAAATTCAAGGTAAAATAAAACTAAATCCATTATCATAACTAGCATATAGTTCCTTATATGCATGTATGATAATCTCTAGAAGTAGTTTAATAGCTTAAACTAAATCACACAAAAAAATTCATAATATAATTATTAAATATATGAATAAATAAAGAATAAATTTTAAATAAATAAAAAATTCATATATTTAAACATGAGATAAAAAATTTATGATTAATTCATAAATTAAAGTTGAACATAAACACTTTATAAATTTAGCCATACATTATGAACATTCCATAATTAATAAAAAATAAATACTTTATATTAATTCTCAATATGAACTCCCTTACATTATTCATTATATGAAAATCACTTATATATATGAAATTATAAAAAAATTATATTCTAAATTCTATAATGTAAAATATTTACATAATCCAAATATCACATATTAATTATTATTTAGGCCTTAATCAAATCAATCATTAAAACATGTTTTAATGTGGTTTAAATAATTTCTCAAATAAGGAATTTAATTTGAATGATTTAAATTAATTAACATGAAAAATTCATAATATAAATATAAACAACTTTATATTTTATGCATTAATTTATAATTTATAAACCTTTTATAAATCACTCTTCTAATTTCTAAATAAACAATTTATTTCTAAATTATAAGTCAATTCACATAATTGGAAAAGGTATTTCAATATTATAAATAATTATTTATGGATATTTATTTATTAAATATTTCATAAAAATTTAATTAATTAATTAATTTATAAATACCATTATAAATTAAACAATATAAAAAAACACATGTTTCAAACATTTATAAGTAATTTAAAAATTATATAATTAAATTCATAATTTAATTTTAAGTATTTTTTTAATTTTAAACCCTAATAAAGATTAAAATTGGTGTCCTAAATCATATTAAATATGTGGTGCCTGTGTAAGATTAGTCTCATGGTTCCTAGGTCTGTATGGGATTAAATTGTCACATGTGGCATTAATCTAAGCATTATATGACATTAACTCAACAGCTTTGTAGGATTAATGTAATAACCAAGTCTCCAGAAACTTAGATATAGTTATTATACTACATTATTGGTATAGACTACAATATTTCTAAAAGAATCCAACAACTTAGTGGTCATGGAGAACTGGATAATTATATATTTTTTACATTACACTTGATAAAATAAAATATAACATAAAAATCCTCATGAACATTATTATCATTTCTAGAAGATACTTGAAAAACATATATAGGTATTTATTAGGTTTCCTGGTGAAAGGAAAGCATAATAACGGTGAACTGGGATGCTTAGTAAGGAGTAGCATAAATCAGAAGATATCACAGCATAAGCACAAAATAAATAGTATAGAAGAAAAGAATTATCAAAATAATGTCATGATCAAATGAAAATGAGGGAATACTATATCCATAAAAATAAATAAAAACATGTATAATAAATCTCATGTAGATGGAATACATAATTTCGGACATCATAACCATTTTCGCATGGCCTTATGTCAAGACATCATATGTAAATAGGTAAGGAATATTCCAATACCCTATCTAGTTTGTATCACGATTACTACCAATGCATCGAGGGGCTATCTATAATGAGCCCCACCCATCATTAATTAAGTCTAATGTATTTATCAAATTAAGGACTAAATAAAATATAAAATGTGTAACTAATAGTCTGTAATTACCTGCCTTTTCATGAAGGTATGGTTCATCTGTTTTTCAGTTTAAATCATTTTTTAACCTTAGTAAACATTCCCTAAAACCTAAGAAAGGTTCTGAGAGAATTCATGGATTGTTCGATCCTAGAGATCCAATAATTGAGAAAAAAAGTGGTCTGCATAGTTAGCACATGGTTAGTACTAACTATGTGGCATAACTGTACAGGGAACTCAATGGTATGTAGGAGGCCGCACAGTTTGTTTGAAACTATACAAGACTAGGTACATGTCCATGTGGGTTTCAGAGGGTCTTGGGACAATGATCTTTTCATGGCTTGTGTGCAGTTAGGGAAACTGTACACCTTGATTATGTGGGGTCCTCCTTAGGAAGTGGTATGGCGCATGATTTTCCAACCATGTAGGAAAACTATGTTCCCCTCTGAGGATGGGTGATTTTTCTATTTTACCCTTAATGAAAATTATACCTCACCCCAATCTTTCTTCCTCTCATTTCTAGTGGATGAGCCTCCTCCTCTCCTCATGTGAGTTTTCCCAAAGATTAACCTAATCATTTTGGTTTCTCCTTCATCTGAAAACTGAATTAAACACTGTGAAAATTATTGGATCTAAATTGGTAATTCCTCAAATCCTCTTAATTCCTTTCATTGTTGCTCTTCGTATCACTTTCACTATTTTTAGTGTGAACTCATTCACCCTATTTTCAGGTCATTGGATCATTTCTTCGATTTCATCTAATCTACTTCAAATTTGAAGCTGATATTGGATGATGAGTCATCTATGGCCCTAATTTCGGTGTTCTAGAGTTTAATCCTCAAAGTTAATTAGTTTTCATAGCTTTGTCATTGTGCTTCATGTTGTTCATTATTTTTCGTTTCCTTAAATTGTGTTATTTATTTTTAAATTAATTGAATCATGTTTTTATGATCATGTAGACCCTTAGAAAGTGTTTAGAGGATGTATACCTCAACCATAGACACCCCTTTGGGTGTGCCAACTTAATTTCCCCATTAATATAAATTTGTAAATGATCATAACACCTTCTAAGTGTTTTTTTGGATTGTAAATGGATTTTTCCAATATTAAATGGTTTTTTAGTTGACCAAAGCACATCCTAAGTGCTTGGCTTGTCATGAAATGGAATTGTCTTACCTTATAATAAAACGGATTAGCTTCAAGATGGTTTTAATTACTTAAATGAATTAAATTGATTAATTAAGATGAATGAAATGGGTGGAAAGGCCATGCCACTTATTATAAAATTATGAATGGTGAATTGTATGGATTTTGATGCCCTTGGTTATACTAGGCTTGATGATTATGATCAATTATAGGTAATCTATCATGATACTACTATTATTATGATTACACTATTGATATTAGTTGTGGATCGATGGTTAAGGGTCTTGTTGAGCATAATATTTCACTCTCCCTTACATCAAGTGTTGATCATGAGGTCTCTCACCATTATACTATTATCTGGGTGATGGGAATGATGTTCCAAATTCCTATATTTAGGGTGTTGGGCAGGATGAATCACCCCACCTATCTTGAGTGATGAGCATGATAACTCATATTAATTATGATATTTAGGGAATGTACCCTCTGATGGAGCCTATAGCACATTAGACTCATTATGGATGCTTGAGTTGCACCTTGGGTATATCTATCACCTAGTATCTTGGTATATACCTACTTATATCCTCATTTACTTAGTGAATATAGCTTGATATAGTATATAACTATATGATATATATGTTTACTTATTAGACACTCATTCTGGCCTATGTCAAAGTAGGTGGTGTCCTTCATGTGTCCCATATGAACTTAAGCTAATTGTTATTTATTTATTTCCATCATTGCTTATTATTCAGTTATACCTTCACACTGCTTATCTATGTACATTGGATGGATTATTTCTAGTCATCATTGGTGGTGGCCTACTGGGATTTTATCTCACACCCTACTAGGATCACCTTTGGTGCTGAGTAGATAACATTTCTATAGTCTTGGATAAGGGAAAGTGACCTACTTCAGATGTCTAATATATTACTCATATAGACTAGATCTTGGGAGCAGAGGACTGACCATATCCTCATGATTCTAGTGGAGTAGGCTTTTTTCCTTTTTTTATTTTTGTATAGCATGTTTGTATATGCGTGTCTCCTGTTTCCTATTTTTGTATATCAGTATTTCATGTCATAGTTGTATATGACTCAACCTATTGTATTTTGATATTATTATAGTTTCTTAGTTATTTATGCTTTCATAGTTTATTATTATTGAGTTTCCTCTTTGATATTCTGTTATATCATGCTTCCGTTATATCGGGTTACTAGTCTTGTTGTTATAGTGTCTATTTATATATGATTTTATTTTTGTCTGTTTAATTATTATATATATTGCGCCACTATGATATGAGGGTATAGTCTCCCCACTATAAAACCTTGTAACCTCATTTATAGTGGGTAGCCTTTGGAATATAGGGAGGCCTGCTTGAGGCTATGTGACCCACCGACTCAGGGAATGAGTTAAGAGGATCCCAGGTCGGGATGTTACAAATTGGTATCAGAGTTTATTTTCCTTTTGTCTTATTTATTAGATATTAGATAGGGGATAAGGAGATACTAGAATTTTTTAATGAGTTTGGGCTTGGGCATAGAAAACCAATGTACAGGGAGAACCTAAATTACCTGGGATGGGTTATTGATGTTCTGTTTTTTTCTTATTAAAGTTTATATGACTTCTCCATTGGGTGACACACATGTTTTATGATTTCATAGTTATTGGTGTTATTGTAATCGGATTTCTATTTTTATTCTCAATGAAATGAGGTTCCATCATTACAGGTATCATTATAGGCACAATAGGACTAATATGCAATACATTTTTTATGCCAGGTCTATTTTTCTATATGAATTTTCATGTTGTATACAGTTAGTGCCTAATTATTATATATTGAAATGTACTAAAATTTCTTGTAGGAAGAGTATAAATGGATTAATTAAAGTTCCTACATTAATCTAAATGGGTTTTCCCACATAGATTGCTGATGACACATTAATTTTCCAATTGTAACATGTTGTAGATCATGGACCTATTTGTTCCAAACCAATATATATGTATATATTCACATAAATATTATGAACACAAATAAAATTGAAATTTTGAATTAAAACAGTTATTGCTAAATGGGATTCCAACTGTAAACTAAAGGGTGTTTTCCTATATACCTTACAATTGGAACTCAATATACCAAAACCCATTATCATGTTATATGATACCAAAACCCAAAATCGACCTTTATTAGTTGGTATTTGGGGTTTTACTTATGTTCTTATAGCTTATTTTGGTTTTCTTTATCACCTAGACCTAGATTTTGATGCAGGAAAAAAGGTGTGGTACTTCATATAGGAAGGTTGTGTTCCTATCCTATTATCTATATGTGATCCATATAACTACTAATTTAGATTTTAATGCATGAATTTGGAATTAGAGAATCATTCCACCATGATAGCCTCAAGTTGTACACTAGGAAGGAAGTGATGACCACACTATGGAGGTGGAGGACCATAAGCTTCTAGTGATCCCTTTAGTAGTGCCACCTATAGAACCACCTATTGTTTATGATATGGGCACTGATGACCAATTCTGAGAGGGATTTTTCCCTATGATGCAAAACATGAAAGGTGTTTCTTAGCCTGCCTCGACTATGGGAGTGTTGACTCAGGAGCTTCAATAGAAGCATCCTCCCAATATTTTGGGGGATGGTGGGTCATATGCAGTTGAGTCATGTCTAGAGGCCATGATTTTTATCTTTTACCATCTAGAGATGCCTCTAGAGTAGAGGGTCAAGATTTCTATTTATATGCTACATGATTCTACCAAGAGATGGTCAGATGTTATTACCCATGAAGACTAATATAGTGATATGATCTTGGTAGATTTCAAGAAAAACTTTTATGATTACTTCTTTCCATAAACTCTAAGGGTTGACTGTGCTAGAGAGTTTATAAACCTATAGTATGGAGCCACATCTGTCATGGAATATTCTGCTCATTTTATTAAGATGTGACATTTCTTTACTACTTTATTGAGTGATGATCTTATGACCATGAGGCAATTTGAGGATGGGTTAGTATATACCATATGATCACAGGTCAATGTTTTTAGGTTGACAACTATTTTTGAGATAGTCAATCAGACCCTTATTACTAAGAGAAAACAAAGGGGAGATGATGGTACAAGCTTGGGTGGTTCATCACCCAGAATGAGTAGTGGTTCTTTTAGTGGGAAAAAGCAATGTTTCAAGGTTTCTCACAGGGGTAGCAGCAATCAGGCTCCCTATACTGATAGCTTCTTGATATGTCACCAGTGTAGGAAGTCAGGACATACGAAACCTCATTGTTTATGGGATACAATGGAATATAGAGGCTACGGAATTATGGGTCATATATAGTGATTCTTTGGGACCTTTCCATCAATTCTTAGTGAGTGGGAATCTACACCTGCACCATATTCCAAAGTGGGACTGGTATTATCTCATGAGGAAGGTAGTTGAAATACCACTAGCTAATCAAGATGAGGCAGTGGTCAAGGCATAGGTACTCAGAATCATAATTATCAGTGCCAAAAGAGTGGGCATGCTTAGAGTAGTAAGGTTGTGACTCAGGTTCATGGTATGGGATAATTACATATAGTGTATCCTATGCTAGAGGAGCATAGCTTTGGACCTTCTACTATTTAAGGTACTATTCTAGGAGTAACTACTTTAGTTCCTCATTTATTTAAAATAGGTGCATCATACTCTTTTATATCTTAGGAAATCATGGAGAGTCTAGGCCTCAAGATCGAACATTTTTTTGGAATGATGACGCTTTATGCCCCTTTGGGTATCCGATCAGATAGCATTCAGCATTGTAAAGATTGTCCCATGTACATAGGTGAATATATTTTTGTATGGAATATTTTCATCCTCGATATTATAGGATTTGATGTAATCGTCAGGATGGATTGGTTATCTCCCTATCAAGCCCAAATTGACTTCCATTGATGTTTACATAACCATAGGGAAGTAGGAATATCTATAAGGGAGAATGAGATTTCAATGTGTCTTGAGCTAGACCTGAGAATCAGGGGCTAAGAAGAGTGATAGCCCAGGTTGCCAGTCTCTTCTTTGATGATTAGGGGTTATGAACCACTATTCTCCCTCCTATAGTGGATCATTTCAAGGACATATTACCTAACATTTTTTTGGGCTACCACTAGTGCGAGAGGTAGAGTTACCTAACGAGATAATTCCAGGAGTGAAACCATTGTCAATTACTCCTTATAAGATGGAATCTATAGAGATTTTAGAGCTTAAGAAATAGTTAGAAGATCTGAAGGCTGAAGGATTTATATGCCTCAGCACTTCTCCATGGGGTTTACCAATCCTTTTTTACAAGAATGTGGATGGTAACCTCGGTATTTAAATAGATTACCATCGATTGAACCTAATTATGGTTAAGAACTGGTATCAATTAACTTGAATAGAAGACCTCTTTAATCAACTCTAAGGAGTTAGAGTGTTTAAAATATTTATTTTAGGATGGGCTGTCACTATGTGAGTGTCAGGCCTTTAGACATACCTCACATATCTTTCAAGAGTAGGTATGGTATCTACGAGTACCTAGTCACGTCGTTAGGTCTCACAAACACACCTATTGTTTTTATGAATATTATGAATCGGGTTTTCCACTCGTATCTAGATTCATTTTTGGTAGTCATTGTGGATGACATCATAGTGTATTCACACTCTCAACATGACCATACCACTCATCTTGAGACCATACTGAATACACTGAGAGAGAATCATCTTTATGTTTATATCAGAAAATTACACTTCTAGATCGACAAATTCCACTTCATGTGTCATATCATCTTGGAGTTAGATGTATCAGTAGACCCTGAGAATGTGAGATTTGTAGTTTCCTAGGAGTATCCCAATAAATTATCTGACATATGGAGTTTCTAGGGGATATCCAAATATTATTAATAGTTCATCCAGGATTTATCATGCCTAACATCACTACTTATGGGATTGACTAAAAAAGGTGTGAAAATTTTCTTTTTAGAAGCTTGTGATGAATCCTTTCAGGATTTGAAGGGAAGATTAACTATAGTGCTGATCATGATTCTACTAGATCTAGGAAAATGAAATACTATTTTTTGTGACACATCAGGTATCAGGCTGGGAGCAGTTATGATGTAGGACAATCAAGTCATTGTCTACAAGTCTCGTTATATGAAGCCTCATGATAAAAATTATCCAATGCATAATCTCCATATAACTATTTTTGTTCATTATTTATTCTATTAGAGAAAATATTTACTTGGAGAGTGTTTTATGGTATTCATGAATCATAAAATCCTCAAGTACATCTTTACATAGAGTGATCTCAATATCAGGTAGCGTAGATGTGTTGAGTATCTACAATACTTTGATTTTGAGCTTGATTATATGTATGAGAAAGACAATATTATAATTGATGCTCTAATCTAGAATACATAGACATAGATAGTTCATGAGGCTAGAGGTAAGTGGTAGCTCATGTATTTTTTTCAAATATTCACATTGAGGTTCAAGAGGATCATGGGCAGACTATTCTCTTCACTTTAGAGGTGACCTCTAATCTACAAGAACAGGTGATAATGATGAATTTTTTTTATCCTTATGGAATATTCATAAGGGAAATCATTTCAGGTGATGATTCATCTCTTGTTTGTACCATTGATGAGGATGAGGCCTTATGCTATTTTGGGCATGTTTGAGTCCCAACAGGCATCATAGAGGAGATGATGCGGTAATTTCATGCCTTGGTTTGGGTAGTGCATCCCAATTTCACCAAGATGTATCTAGATTTACATTGATATTATTGGTGTCCTATTATGAAGAGTGATATTTCAGGTTTTATCCCTCAATGTTCTACCTATTAGTAGGTAAAGGCATAAAATCAGTTACCTCTATACTTATACAACAATTTTCTATTCCTGAGTGGAAATGGGATGATCTTTCTATAGATTTCATGAATTTTTTACCTAGATCACCTCATGGAAACTATACTATTTGGTTATTCATTGATCATTCGATGAATTTATCACACTTTTTACCTTTAAGAGAGACCATTTTGGTAGATGATTTGGGGAGGCTATGTGTTGGGGAGTTTTTACATCTTCATGGATCTCCATGATATATCATATCTTATAGGGAAACTTGTTTCATGTCTCTTTCTGAAAAGGGTTAGATAATACCTTAGGTACATGGGTGATTATGAGAATACAATATCACCCTCAGAGCGATGAATAGACACAGGGTATGATTTAGCTGTTAGAGGACATAATTCCTGCATGTTTTTTTGACTATGGATTACTGTAAGAAACATATATCCCTTATTGAGTTTTATTATAATAAAAACTTTCAATATACCATTTAGATGGATCCTTATGAAGCCTTATATGGTAGGACTTTTCATTCACCTATGTGTTGGATAGAGGTAGGGAGATAACTTTTCTTGGACCGTATCTCATTCAGGAGACTACAGAGTAAGTCCGGTTGACCATAAAGAACATGCTGATAGCTCATTCCTGACAGCAGTCATATACCAATGAATTTTGAAAACCTCTTGTGTTCAAGGTTGGAGATCGATTCTTCTTGTGAGATTCACATAGTTTGGTCCATCAACATATTCATAGGTGGGGTAATCTTTAACCTTGATTTGTTCTACCATTAAAGGTAGTGAAATAAGTCAGACTAGTGGGTAACCAGTTAGAACTTCATCAGATATACCAGTATATACATGATGAATTTCAAATATCTCATATTTATATATATTATCTAGACCTACCTCATGTTTTCCAACCTGATGATGTTGATTTATAGATGGATGATTATTTTGAGGAATATCCAGTTCGTGTTATGGATCAGATTATGAAGACACTCCAAGGAAAGTTAGTTCCTTTAGAATGGGTGCTATGGTATCACAGATGAGTACAGGACAAGACCTGGGAGTGGGAAGCTAATATATGAGCTCAGTGGCTAGAACTATTATTAAATGATATCTCTTTACTCTCAGAAGGCCAACTCAGAGATGAGTTTCGTTAAGGAGGGGAGGTTGTAATGACCTAGATTTTCCCAAAGGTATATATCATTTGTTTTTCCATTAAAATACTTTATTTAACCTTGGGAAATTTTCCCTATGGCCTAAGAAAGTTTCTAGTATTCTTTATGGATTGTTCAGAGCCCTAATCTCTAATAATTGAGCAAACATGGTGGGCCGCATGGTTAGCGCATGGTTAGTACTAACCATGTGGCATAACTATGTTGGGAACTTAATGGCCTATAGGAAACTGTATGATTTTTATGCTATCATGTAAGCCTAGGTTAATGCCTATGTATATTATATAGGGTGTTGGGAGTGTGGTATTTTCATGGATTGTGCATGATTAGGGAAACTGTGTGCCTATCCAATATGGGATCCTTTATGAGAAGTGGTATGGCACACGATTAGTGAATGGTTTGGCCAACTATGCAGCCAAACTGTGCACCCCTATCAAGATGGGTGATTTTACTATTTTACCCTTAATGAAATTTATACCTCACCCCACTCCTTATTTCTCTAATTTTCAATGGATGAGCCTCCTCCTCTCCTCTTATGAGTTATACTAAAGCCTAACCTAGTCATTTTTTGTTTCTCCTTCTTTCAGACACTGAATCCAATATCTTCATATGCATTGGATCTATGTTAGAAAGTCCTTAAATCCCCTTTATTATTTTCATCTTTTCTCTTTTTATCTCTTATGCTATTTTGGTGCGTGCTCAATTTGCCTATTTTCAGGGTGTTGGACCATTTCTTAGATTTTTTCTGATTTACTTTGAATCTGAAGCTGATATTAAATGAGGAGTTGTCTAGGGCCCTAAGGTAAGTGTTTTAGAATTTATTCCTCAAGGTCGAGTTGTTTTTATAGCTCTGTCATTGTTCCACATTCCAGCCATTGTCACGCGTTTCATTAAATTGTGTTATTTCTTTTTAAATTAATTTAATCATATTGTTATACTCCTATATAACCTTGAAACTTTTTTAAAGGATGTCAAACTCAACCATATCCACCCCTTTGGGTGTGCTAGATTAATTTCCCATTTAATATAAATTTATAAATGACCAAAAAACCTTATAAGTGTTTGGTTTGGTTATAAATGGATTTTACGACTCTTATATAGTTGTTTAGTTGACCAAAGCACCTATTAAGTTCTTGGATTTTCATGAAATAGAATTTATATACCTTATAATTGAATTGATTATATTAAATATGGTTTTACTTTAATAAATTAATTAAATGGATTAATTAATATGAATTAAATAGGTTGTAAGGACACACCTTTTTCTATAAAATTATTAATGGTGAATTGTATAGATTATGATTCCCTTGGTTATATTGGGATTTATGATTATGATGAATTAGAGGTAGTCCTGAAAGCTATTAATATTATTATGATTATTCCATTGATATTGCTTGAAGAACTATGGTTAAGGGACTTGTTGAGAATGATGTATTACTCTCCCTTACATCAGTTGTTGAGCATGAAGTCTCTCATCGTTATACTATAATCTGGGTGATATGCATGAAATTTTACATTATTCCATTTAGGGTGTTGGTCATGACGACTCACCCCACCTATCTCGAGTGATGATAATAATGACCTATATTCATTATGAGATTCATGGCATAAACCCTCTGTTGAATCCTATAGCTCATTAGATTGGTTATGGACACCTAAGTTATGCCCTAGGTCAAGCCAGAACCTAGAATCCAAGTATATGACTACTTATGTTCTCATGTACTTAGTTAATATATGTGGATACAGTATATAACTATACTATATATATTATTACTATATATATGGTTACTGATCAAACAATCATTATGGACTACGCCAAAGTAGGTGGAGTCTACCAAGTGTCCTATAGGAACTTGAGCTAATTGTTATTTATTTATTTCCAGCATTTCTTATTATTCAATTACACGTGTACACTTCTTAGCTATGTATACTAGCTAGATTATTTCTATACACCATTGGGGGTGGCCTATGGGGATATTATCTCATACCCTACTCATGCTACCTTTGGTACAAAAGTATATTACATGTTTATAGGATTGGATAAGGTCAAATGACCTGCTTCATATGTCTATTATATTAATCGTATAACATGGAGCTTGGGAGTAGAGTATGGAGCATATGCTTTTGATGCTAGTGGAGTAGTCATTTTTCTTTTTTGTATTTTTTTATAGCATATTTGTATATGCATGTCCCCTATTTCTATTTTTTGTATATCAACATGCCATGACATCATTTTATATGACTCAGCCTGTTGGATTTTGATGTTATTATAGTTACTTGGTTATTTACACTTCCACGGTTTATTATTATTGAGTTTTTGTTGTGCTATTATGTTATATCATGCATTCGTAATGGTGAGTTACTGGTCATATTATTATATTGTATATTTTTATATGCTTATGTTATTGTCTATTTAATTATTATATCTATTGTGTTACTCTTATATGAGGGTATAGTATCTCCACTATACCACCTTGGACCCTCACTGCTAGTCGGCAACCTTTGGCGTACGGGGAGGTGCGCTTGAGGCCATGTGACTTACTAAATCTGGGAACAGGTTAAGTGGATCCTAGGTCAGGATATTACAAAATCCTTAGTAATAAATAATAATCCATATTAAAATAAAAATTATAAGTATTATTAATATTTTTTTGACCAATAAATGGAATAATTTGGTTTTATAGGAGAATATTTTATAATAAACATAGATACTATGAGTAATTCTCAATGTAATAGAAAGTAACCATATCAAAGAAATAAAGATAAGGTACGGGAGAGGGTACTTTTGAATTAATGGGTTATAAATAGAAGATAGTAATTTAGTTAAGTAGTTTACAATGGTAGGACAACAAATAAATGGTAAGAAAATCCTTCATTAAGGTTCGTAAGGAGTGTGTGAATTATCTAAAGAATATCCCTCAGGAGTGTCTATCCAGGTTTGCAATCTTAGGCACCCTCATAGTGCACTGAGTGAAGATTGAGTTGATACTCAGCCATCCTTTCCAAGGTGATTACCCATAGGTAAATCTATTCCACAGTTTAATCCACTTTCCAGTATCCAGATAGGGAATTAATTCCTAACAAAACCACACGCACACTTTACCTTCCAAAATTTAGGATTTTTGGGCAATATAACAGATTTAGGTAACATTTCAATAAAAATAAGTCAAAGGATTGAATTTCAAATAGAACATTAAATACCATGAATAATGTTATAATCATGGTATAAAATATTTAAGGGTTTTTAATTACACCATACAATAGAAAATATGGTCTATAACATAATCATTTCTCAAGAAATATAAATTTGTGACAAGGAACCCACAACTTTAATCCCACTTAGCTGAATGTATTCTAACATACTATATAACAAAAATAACTATCTTAATCACCTATTTATGAAACTTATTCATACCTATAACCTATTTTCAACTTCATTTATGATTATTCTCTACATGTATATTAGTTATTTACTATCTATTTTCAATATCGGGTGTGAGTAATCTTGATCATTTAAAACCAGTTTCATAATAGAAATGTTATTATTCATTATTATTCCTAAGTTAATCATTCATATATAAAAAAAATTACAAGAATTGATACTTTATATTTTTTTATAATTCTATAATTTTATTTTATGGGATTTTTTTATGATCCTTAAAGATGAAATCAGTGATGATCATGTTTCGGTGATTTTTAACAAACGGACATTGGTATCTTAAATAATGAGTTTATTATTAATGCTAAAATTATAGAACTAAAATAAAATAAACATTTACTTATTTATATAATATAATTCTAGAAATTAAATTTGCATAGTCATCCATGATATAAATTTATCGCATTGATCAAGTAGGTGGTTAAACAAACCCAAACAAAAACATGTCATAATTAATAGATGACTATGAAGTGATTTAGTTGTAATAAAATTATGCCAAAAGCATAATGAAATTATTTATACTTTATTAGTGTAATATATTATAATTTTAAAGAATTATAAGATTAATATAACCCATGTTATGTTATTACATAGACAAAGAAATCATTTTTTGATTTAAGAACACTCCTTTTGACGGTTGAATTTACCATAATTGTTTATTGCTCATATTTTTAACAGGTTTTCCAATTTGTATTTTTAGAAACTTAATAATTTCATAAAAATAATATTTATCCATTAAACCCATTCTCATTACCATCTATGTAAGGTTGTGATGAAAATAAAAAAAAACAGAATTCAATAGTTCCCTGGAGGCAGTAGTATGTACGTACGCATGGTTACTAACATCATTTTCCATAAAATCAGAGAAATGTATAATATTTTCTTAAATTTGAGAATCTAAAATATATTATATAATAATTATTTATTTAATTAAACATTATGACTAGATTTTTAATTTGGTTAAGTAAAACAAAACATGATGCTTTGTGGAGGAGGTAGTATGCACACACACAAATGTTATTTTTGTTTTCCTTAAGGGAAAAAGAGAAATATTTTTTAATAGTTATTAAATTAGAATAATAAAATTAATCATAAAATAAAAAATTATTTAATTATATATTAATGATAAAAAAAATATTTTGAAAATAAATATAGAAAAGAAAATAAATTAGGGAAAATTAGTACTCACGTTGAGGACTTGGGTTTTCCCATGGTGGACTCCTTGGGAAGGGAAGAATTAGGCTAATATATTGTGACATGAATCTTAAAATGGTGAAATAGAATTATATAGGAAGTAATAATGGTAAATTTTCAATAGGAAACCTAATTTTTGAGTGGTATAGAAGGGGTGGTGAGATCCCCTTTTATAAGTGCTGAAAAATGATTTTTTGTAAATATTTCAACTTAATATAAAGAGGGAACATCTTTCACATGTCAATTGGCTCCAAAAAATGTAAAATAATTGAGTGTGGATGATATAAGGTCGATCATACCTCAACTATTCATTTTCACACATGTTTTAAACATTTTTTTAAGTCCTTTACACTTATAATTTTCACTTTTAGCATTTTTGGTTTTATCGTGGTAACTAGTTTTTACCTAGGTTATTCTAATTTAATGCCTAAAAATAAAATGGAAATTTTTAAATAATTTAGTCCTGATGATTAAAAATAAAAAATCTATTTTATCAAATAAAATTTCTGTGTAAGAAAACTCACTATTTAATATTATCGTATATAACTCATAAAAATGTGTTTTTAGAAAATGTCTATTTTTAATATTCAAATTTTATGTGTATGATATAATTATCAATGACATTTATTTTCATTATAAAATTGGTTTATTACAAAAAATAAATAAAATTTATATAGTTTTAAAATCAATCCAAAAGTTAATTTTACCAAAATAATATATAATCAAAAAACCAAAAATAGTTTGTTTTATTGGAAAATATTACTTAAGTTCATAAAATGATAAAAATAAGTTTTATAAATTAATAATAGTATTTATAAATATATATTTCTACTCCTTAAACACATATTTGACCAATGAATATGTTTTATAAATTTATAGGTGTCATGAACCCCTCCCTCCAAAGGTACCCCTCCTAGGATGGAAATAAAGAGAGATAATAACCCTCAAGTCCTTCCTCCAATAGGCCCCATATTAGTGACTAGTAGTGAGGGTATAAAAATTTTACATATGGGAGGAATTACCCTATAAAGAAACAAAATTAGGATCAATAGATAGAATATCATCCACCATAAAACACTATAACAAAATAAAGATAAAAATCCTTGTTATATGTAATGTCATATAAAAAAATGATTCTCCAAGAAAAATATCAAAGAAAATATTATGGTAGAAACTCAACAACAACTCTAACACCCAAGATAGTAATGTCTAGATTAGTCCCCAAAGTCCTCCTGGAATCTTTAAAAATAGTTTATATATCCATAGGGTGGGTATAGATGTATACTCAGTAGGTTGATACCCAAAGCCTCTCGTTCACATATGAAAAGAGAATAATAATGTGCCATTGATAAAACAATAGAACCTACAGAAACTAAATTGGTTAACTAACTAATCCTACCCTAAAAAAGTCATTCTCACCAAATAATGTGCCCATTTATAATAACATAATAAGAATCATATTGTTAAAAGGGTACCTTGTACTACTTTACCACTAGTGTACCTCTCTCATACCCCAATGTTGTATGAACTGGTTCTCTTATATCTTACATATAGTAATCCTTCCCAAAGACACATTGTCCATCACATCACATCTCACCAAAATACACCTAGTCCATCACACCACATATTTCTTGAAGACACATGGTCAATCAAATCACATCTCAACCACATATATAACCATAATAGTAATTTATCATGGACATGAAGGACATTAACCTCATTTCCTCCTCCTACCATGCATGTCCCCCATAATGAAACACATCGTACTCTCATAAAACACTACAATAAGTTCATTACAGTCCCCAAACTATCACAACTCACGAATAAGAACCTCTCATGGAAGATAGATCAGGGATTAAGGGGTAGCCATCCATCTATCCTCGCCATCAAGATGTCATGGAAAAAACCCCAAAACATTAGGGTATCGGTACATAGTTCTCTACTCATATGGGGTGTGTATCAAAATCACAAATAAAATACACTATATAATAGTCACACACATAATCTCAACCTATGGGTTTTCAACAAGAATACCATCCCATTCACAACATTTCCACAAGGGCCTTATATCATTCACCGCATTCTATACCACCTCTAAATGCATAACTCTATACAAGAATTCCTAAAACTATAATCCACATTCCACCTTTATTTTCAAGTTAAGATAATTTCCATATTTCCCCATTACTAACCAATTTCATTTATCTAACCCATTCATTTCTTATTAATAATCAACCACTTTAACCATAATTCCCACTTTAATTTAGTCATCCATTATCCATTACAACCCATTAATTTTCGTTTCATCAACTCATTTATTTATCTTTCAATTTATTAATCCAAAAACTACACATAAATTCTATATTTTCTAATTTACCACATAAAATACCAAACATTTCAAAATTCATTAATTATATTTACATATTCAAATTAAATATCATCATCCCATTTATATTTCACTTATTTTCATCCCAAACCACTTATCCCAATAAAAATTCATTTAATTATAACTCACCAATTTTCAATAATTCCATAATTACCAGGAAACTAGCAGGATAGTACAAAATTCCATCCACCATTCCCATATCAACTTTGTATTATTTCATCACACATATAACCCATATCTAAACAAGTCAGTATCAATAAAAAAACCACACCCTAATTCCACCCATTTCACGTACCATCACATCAATCAACTTCACATAAAAAGGGGAAACACAACAACTTCTTATTTACGCAGATCCTATTAAATTACTATATTTAAGGGATTTACCATTTTCACATAAGTTGATTTAATAATTATATTTTAGAAAAAATGGAATATTAACTATAGAAAACACATTTTAGAATCAAAAAAATCAGACACACAATCATGGAGAATAAATTTCATAGAAAAATATTAATTATATTCATTTGATAATAACTTTCTCTTTCTAGGATAATATTTCAATTATATAATTTAAAAAAACATGAGATAATAATAATAATACATATTTATGAATGCGATAATATTTTATATGGAATCAAATATTTTCAACATGAATAAATATAGAAACAAATACAGTCAAAACCCCTCTTCCCCTTCAATTTCATTATATCCAATTAATTATCTTCATTAGGATAGTGCATAGAATCTTCCCAAAGTATGAAACAAATCATGATCCCTCCTATATGTTACAACTAGAAGAAAGATGAAGGAACCACAACCTAGTATTTTCCTTGTAAAACATTATAACCAAGGAAATATAGGTAATAGAAGGTTATGCCTCACCTATAAATTTAAAAATGAAGATTTCTTGTAAACTATTGAAGCTCATAGACTTGAAGAGATAGTTTTTGGATCATCAGAATGAGTGGAAAAAGAATTAAATAAAGGGATAAGGGTTTGAGTATTTTAAAATAGAAACAAAGTATAAATTGGAAAAGCATCACTAAAACCATCGTTAAATTTTTCAAAAGGTTTTTAGTTTAAAACTTAATTATAGATTGATCAAACCTTCCAAAAAAAGAGTTATAAATTATTAAACTATTCAAAGGAATTTAATTCCATGATTTTTTTATTCAAAAATTGTTGAAACAATATTCACTAAGGTTGAAAATTGAAAAGAGGGTGAAAACCCCAAAAATTTGGTAAATATTATAACTTATACATAGGATATACACATTGTGTAAGGGTAACGTGTTTTACCCTTACACAATGCCTTAAAAAAGATTATGTAAGGATAAATATAGATCACCCTTATGTAATATTTGAAAAAATTAGATGAACCTTATGAGAATTACCTTACACAACTCTACCCTCACGTGAAATTTGGATTACCCTTATGTAGTCTTTTAGATCTGTGGCTTACCCTTACATGGGAAGGGGACCGCCATTATACAGGCTCGAACTACCCTTATGATAATAGAATAAAACTAAATCTACCCTTATGTAGTGAAGTGTTTCCTTTACACAACTAATGAAGCTAAATCTTACCCTTACAAAACTACCATATTACCCTTACTTGAGACAACCTGAAGGATTTACCCTTACACGAGCTTTAGAACATCAGTGTTACCCTTACACAAGCCATTACATACACATATATAAAATCCTTTTCCCTTATGTAGTGTTGAACTACCCTTATGTAGCCCTTATAAAAGATATGTTTCCCTTACATAACCTATGGAAAGATAATCTTACCTTTAGAAAATCCATCAAAACCCATCATTACCCTTATGAAACTCCAATTTCAGGCATAAGGGTAAATATTTCATTGAAGACATTAACTATTAAATTAAACTATTTTATAAATAATTAATAAAATGGTTTATCCTAAAAACACTTTTAAAATATTAGAATCAATTTCAAAACAACCAAATTAATGTTTCCAAATAAACTTTTAAAACATGAATTTACTTTCATAATTTTCAAAACCATTTTAAAACTTCTTTATAAATAGCAAAAAAAACATTTAAAAACAAATTATATAATTTATGAAACTTCTCCCAAACCACAAGAAATCCCAAAATAGAAAAGTGAGGTTTAGAAATATTATTAAAATTTATATTATATACCTTTAAAAAATACTAATTCTTGATAATTAAAATAGAATTAGGAAGGAGAGGGAAGGTATTGGGGATAAATTTACCACCACATGAGATGCCTTTCAAGGACCTCACCATATTTGGAACACAACAACCACTGTAAAAACAATATCTTGGGGAAGAAACTTATCAAACAAGAATGAGGTCACATAGATATCCATAACAAACTAATAAATCAATACATAACAACCAAATAATTACAACAAATCAACAAATAGAAGGGAAAACCTTTAGAAACAATTAATTAACATTAATTTAAACATAAATCATTGAACTTAATGTTTTAGAAAACATTATTATATATTCCACTTGAACAAATTTACTTACAAATTCCATCAAATAAAAATATATAAATTCTTTATCCTTTTTTTATCATGCCATCAAATTTAAATTCATAACATAAAAAACACATCATTCTTAACATGTCATGAAAAAAGTAGATTATCATTCTAACATAAAAAATTATTAACAAACTTAGATATGACATTTAAAACATTTCATTAAGTTATGTTAGTCAAGGAGTTCAAAACATGATTTTCAAGAGATTTGTACTTTTTATACATATATCACAATATTTAATATTGAAACATGTTCAGTTTGAAAATATGATGTTAAAAGCTTTTCACTAATACGCTTGTGAAAAAACTTCCAAAAAAATCAAAACTACTTTTTAAAGAAATTAAAGTTGCATGGAAATATATATTTTCTTATTTAATAAAACATGTTCCCATAAAAATTAATTTTTACAAAAAAATTATTGATAATAAAAAAAATAAAACTAGTTAATAAATTATTCAATTGAATTTATTTATAATAAATTTTTTTAATTTATTCACCCACCACTGTAATTTTAACCAATTAATAAATGTGATATTTTTAAAACATGATTTCATCAAACTCTTTATTAAACTAACATAAATCTACCAAGATATTTAGAAAATTAAAATTAATATCAATACACATGAATTATAATTTAACATGTTACATTCATTTCAAATAAATAATGAGGTTCAAACAATCCCCTTTAACCAGCTTTAAAAAAATTCCAATTGTGTTAATAAATATTTATTTACTAGGGGCACACTCATGAAAAATATGCAAAGGATATAATTTCCCATTTACCAAGGTGTAAGCCATTAAATTAAAGATTTTTCAAATTAACATCACATAAAATTACCCAATCATTTCATGCACCAAGATCAACTGAATTTCCACAAGTATATAAATCAAAGGAACCCATCCACCATACCATGATATTATCTGTTTTGGGTGGAACCGACTCACCCACACAGTTTTGAAATATTTCATAATATAACACATCATGACATGTGAAGTGTCTCCTATATTCATATTCTCATGGCCATAACATATGTAAAAATTGCAAGAGAAATACTTTTGGGGATGTAAGAACACTAGACCATAACCATTAAACAAGAATATTCATTATCAAGAAAGCATCACAACATTCAGCACAACAACAATGGAAATCCCAACTTCAACCAATTTTATCATCCATGGTTCCATCCTCGACGCCACTTCACATAAAAATACATCTGGCATCCCATGCCAATATCTTTATCATAATCAGAGCCTCATGAAACCATCACAACCTTGGGTATTCCCAACCATATCTCATTAACCAACAACCATCCCATTCTCACATCCAGATAAAATATAGAAGGTAGAAAATGAAAAACAGATTTGATAGGGATTTATGATCTAAATAAAGGCATACAGCCTTCATAATCAAATGGTCTTACTCAGCATCCAACATTTACTTTTATTAGATAACTAGTTTTATTAACATCTTGGATTAACTGATTCATTTATCATAGGTCATCACCACAGTTAACCTAAGGAATCAGCTATATAAATCTATAAATTATTTAAACATTCTCTAAATAATAACTTCTAGTTTAAATAAACTTTGTGGAATAACATTCTCTTTAACATGAAACTTCATTTTTTCTAAAAACAAGAATTTCCATACTCATGTACTTTAGTGAATACCATTAACATGTGGAAGAATAATTTTAATCAAACATTTGTCATACATCATTTGATTTCCATAAAATTATAAGAATTAATGGATTTAATTAACATGCCTCTTTAATTATTTATCCTACCAACTTTACAAGATTTAAGTGATTAACCCCCCCCCCTTAAGGTGTGTTATTCTATAAATACAACCACAACACAAACAAATATAGTAGGGATATATGTCCTCAATAGTAAGTGATATCATTTTAATGGTCACATAGTTTTCCAAGTTAAGAATTAAAAAGGTATCATAGATTAGGATTCATTGTAGAAATTCTTCCTCTTAAAATTCCTTTTAAAATGAAATTTTATATTTTGTAAACATGTTTTTAGCAAGGAATATCAACACCTCAATGAATTAATCAATAAATAATGCAACAACAAGTAACAATAAATGTTTATAAGTTATTTACATGAAAACATATTTCCTTGCATTTAAATGTGGCCATGTTAAATATAAAAACTACACATGTTTTATTACTATGTACGATGATTATCATGCTTGAACTAAACATTCCTTAAACATTTCATTACTCAGGAAAACGTACTTATATACTTTAAATAAGGGTAATAATATTTTCAATTCCATATTAAAATACAATATGATCATTAAATAACACACTTTTGTATCCTAAATACAATATGTTAGACATGCTACATGATCAAGATTCATATAAAATAAATTTTATAGTTACTACACAATTTTTTTCAACTTTAAACATGATTCCCATAAAAAACTACTCACGACTTAACATGTGAGGCTCATTTATTTCATCATTAAACCTTTTATTGGTCTTGAAAAGAATAAGTTAAATAATTTTAATAGTTTTGAGACTCAACAGGTTACTATAATTAATTCTTATCATTTTACAATAATTTAAAATTAATAAACTTCACCCTTAAAATAAATTCATAAAACTTATAAGTTACATATCATGAGCAGGAAGAAAACACATGGCATAAAATTTACATTTTGATGTTCAATAACATAAAGAATCCAACATAAAAAGTTTTTAACCATGCTTGGGAAAATGGGATTGATTTTTCATTTTGGAAAACCTTCATATTATTAATAGCCATTAAAAATCATGCTTTCCATTTTCCAAAATTTAGAAAAAAATTCATAAAAATGTTCAACCTCACACATGATTATGATAAATTGAAAATGGAAATCAATGCATAAAATATTAACTCACATGAAAACCATAACACACTTAATCATGGTTTTTTAAATAATTTTAGTATGGAAATATAAAATCTACTCAATGTAATATTATTCATAAGGGTTTCCAAAATTCAAAAGTTATTCACAGCATAATACACTAAGAATACTTAAGTAAAAATTTAAAACATTAGTAGAATAGTTTATCACGTTATTAATTTTAAAAATGGAAACAAATTTAATTTATAAAGAATCATTATAGAGCATGAAAGGAAACAACACATTCAAGTCTCAATAGGGTTTCAAACAACTACTTAGGCTAATTAATCAACATTTTACTCTTTGTTTTTCAGTTATAAGATTAATGCAGCAAATAATAATAGATCCTTAAAAACCATATAAAGGGAACAATCATATTAACACACATAAAATTTCATGATTTATTAAATTAAATTCCTTAACTTCCCAAAATCACCTCGTTCAATCACAATCATAACCAATGATGATACATTTACCTCTCCTTATAATCTACCCTAAAAGTAAAACTATCTCACTTGGTCATTCAGTAGGCTTAGAGTCCTTTCATCAGATCATGGGGGGATCTAAAATCATGTGTTATAGCCAGTCTTCCCTAGCCTATATCATGAACGATGATCAACTAATGTTTTTTCCCTACCAACCCATGTAATTCTCACTATTCCTAACTCCAAAACTAATCTTATCTCACAACCAAAACCTTTAATATCATTTTTTTCATGAACCCATCCCTCCAAAGGTACCCCTACCGAGATGTCATATAATAAAGAGAGATAATGACCCTTGGGTCCCCCCTCTAGTAGGCATTAGGTTGGCGACTATAATCGAGGGTATAAAACATATGGGAGGAATTACTATCTATAAAAAGAAAAGTAGAATCAAAATATAGTATATAAAACATAAAACAACTCCATAACATAAGAAAGGTAAAAATACACAGTACATGTAATGTCATATGAGAACAATGAAAGTATCCAAGTAAAACATCAAAGGAAATCCTACAGTAGCAACTCAACAATATTTCCAACACTCAATTTAGTAATAGATTAGTCATGAAGTCCTCCTAGAAACCTAAAAATAATTTATATATATGTAGGGTGATCATAAATTTATATTGAGGAGGATCATACCCAAATTATATCAGGTACGTGTGAAAATATCATATTAATATACCAGTGAGTAAACAGTAGAACCAACAACACCTAAATAGGTCAACTAACCAATCACACCCTCACCAAGGCACGCTCACCAAATAATGCATCCAAGTATAGTAACATAATAATAAGTATATCAATTAAAGGGTACCCCACACCACTTTCACATTGGTTTACTACTCTCACACCCCAACATTATATGCCCTGGTGATCCCATCTCTTCCATATGGTAATCCTTCCCAAAGACATTTGGTTCATCACAACACATCTCAACCACTATTATAACAAGAATAATAGGGTATCTTGGATATAAAGGATATAAAAATTGTGCCCACCTCCTACCATTAATGAATCCCACTATTAACTACATCATCCTCTTGTAAAACACCACCATAACTATACTATAATTCACAAGCCATCATAGATAGTGCATAATAAGCTCAACTATAAGAGAGAGAAAGGAATAGGGGTAGTAATCCATCCATCCTCACCATTTGGATATTGGGAAAAACACCCTCGAAACATTTGGGTGTCGAAACATAGTGCTTTACTTGGGTGTGGTGTGTATATAAATCATAATGAAAATAAAATAAATATAATTGTCACACACATAATCCCAAACTATTGGTTTTCAATAAGAATATCATTCCATTAATATCATCCCCATAAGGGTATCCTTTTCCACTTTCACTTCCACATATAAAGGCATAACTCCACACAAGCATACCACAAACCACAAGACACATTCTGCCTTTATTTTCAAGTTAATCCAATTTCCATATTTCCCCATTACCAGCCAATTTAATTTATCCAACCCATTCATTTCATATTAAGCATCAACCACTTTGACCATACTTACCATTTTAATTAAAGTATTCATTATCCATTCCAACCAATTCCATTTTAGTTTCATCAAATCATTAATTTATCTTTCAATTCATTAATCCAAAAACCACACATCAAATCTATAGTTTCCAATTAACCACATCAAATACCAACCATTTCCACATTCATTAATCATCTCTCCATATTAAATTTAAACATCATAATCCCATTTACTTTTCATTTTTTTCTACCTAAACCATTTAGACCAACCTAAATTAATTTAATTAGAACTCATCACTTTTCAAGAAATACATAATTACTAATAAACTACCAAGATAAAACACAATTACATTAACCATTACTATATCAACTCCATATTCTAATATCACACATCCCCACCATAGCCCCACAAGTCAATCTCAATAAAAAACCACACCCATAATTTCATCCATTTCGAATACCATCACAACAATCAACTTCATAAAAAAATAAAAACACAACAAATTATTATTTACACATAGTTAGTTCAATTACCATATTTAATGTATTTACTGTTTTCAAGTGATAATATTTCACAATAATATTTTAGAAAACAACAATATATCAATAGTATCAAAAACATTTCATAATAAACAATATTTGACACACAATCAGGAAGAAAAAATATCATAGAAAACAATATTAATTATCTTCATGTGATAATCACTTTCTCTTTCTAGGTTAACCTTTTGATTATATAATTTTAAAAAATATGAGATAATAAGAATAATAACTATTTACACATGTTATAATATTTTATAAGCAATAAAATATCTACAAAATGAATAAATATGGAAAACAATATAGGTAAAACCCCTCATCCCCTTCAATTTTATTATACCCGATTAATTATCTACATTAGGTTGGTGAATACCATCTTCTCAAAGGATGAACAAAAGAATGATCCCTCATTCATGTTACAACTAGAATAAAGATGGAGGATCCCTTACATAGTATTTTCCTTGTAAAATGTTTTAACCAAGGAAATAGAGGATAGAGAAGGTTATGCCTTACTTAGAAATTTAAAAAGGAATAGTTATTGTAAACTGATGAAGCTCATGGACTTGAAAAGAGGGTTTGGGGGTCATCTGGATGAGAGAAAAATGAAGGAAATAAAGGGATAAGGGTTTGGGTATTTTAAAATAGTAACAATACATAAACTGGAAAGGTGGCATTGAACCCCCCCCCCCCCACAATTAAATTTTCCCAATAGTTTATAGTTTTAAACTTAATTTTGGATTGATCAAACCTTCCAAAAAGGAGTTATAAATTATTAAAAGAGTAAAATTCATTTAATTAGATGGTTTTTGGCATAAAAAATCATTGAAATAGGGTTCACGAGTGTTTCAAATTAAAAGGAGGAAGAAAAGCCAAAATTAGGTAAAAATCATTACCCATATATAGAAGATACACATTGTATATGAGTAACCTGTTTTACCCTTATATAGCAACTTGGAAAGGATCAAGTAATGGTAAATCCATCTTACCCTTGTGTAAGATTTGAAAAACTTAGTTAAAACTTATGTGAATACCCTTACATAACTCTTACCATACATGATATTTAGGTTACACTTACATAGGATTTAGTATTCGGGGCCTACCCATATATGATTAGGGGATTACCATTACACAGGCTGGAACTACCCTTATGAAAATATAAAAAAACCAGGGCTACCCATATATGGTGAAGGGTTACTGTTACTCAACTAAAGGAAACCATGGATTACCCTTATGCAACTAGCATACTACCCTTACACAAGATATCCATTAATCTTTACCCTTACATGAGCTTTAAAAATTCCAAGGTACCCTTACAAAATCCATGATCTACCCTTACATAAACTCATTTACCCATACACAATGGTGAACTACCCATACGTAACCCTTATAAAAGAGATTTTAACCTTACTTAACCTATGTAAAGACAATATAAGATTTATATAAGCCATTAAAAACCTGAAAATCATTTTTTTTCAATTTTTAAAAGCCAGTTTAAGGGTACCGGTAACCCGAAACCGGTTTAAGGAAAACCAGAAACCTCACAACACTTCCCGAGATTACATCACCATTCAAAATTCAAAATTCAAACCAAAAAAATTCAGCGCACACCACGTGTCCATCATCACGCGGTCCCATCATCACGCGTACCAGCAATCCATGTGCTCCACCTCGAGCCGCGAACCCGTAAGCGCGTCACACTCCTCGAGCCGCGCGACCACCTCGAAACGCAAAAACTTCCTCGTCGCCAAACAAGCCACCGGTGAGGTTTGCCGGATCGGCCAATTACCCAGCGCATCAGCCATATCTACATCACCGAACCAGCCAGACCACCATTACCCTTATTAAACTTCAATTTCATGCATAAGGGTTAATATTTCATTGAAAATATTAATTTACAATTAAATTGAATTATATATAATTAAGAAAATAGTTTATTATTGCCTCTAAAATCCCAAAAAACTTCTAAAATATTGGAAGCACATTCAAAACTTACAAATTAATTTTCCTAAATAAACTTTTAAAATTTGAATTTACTTCCATAATTTGCAGAAACTTTTTAAAACTACTTTATAAATTTAAAAATAATTTTAAAACAATTCTAGAATTTATGGAACCATCTTGAACTATCAGATACCCCAGAATGGAAAAGTGAGGCTTGAGAATATTGTCAACCTTTATGACAGGTATTTCTCATATAAAAATGAAATCATTAAATTTACAATTTTTATAAAAATATATTTTTTACTATTCAATAAAAAAACAATTATTTCATAAAAATCATAAAAAATCATCCTAAGATAATATTGTAATTCTAAATACAAAAATGAAGTTAATTTTGGTAAAATTAAATTAAAATTAAAATTTTAAATATATTCATAAATTAAGGCTCCTTAGAGTTCATTATGTAATATTTTTGGGATATAATGTTTACCTACTATAGTAGGGTCTCAGGTATTACAATCCCCCTAATAATGTTTTCCTCAAAATTAGATACATTTCATATACTAAAAAATTGAGGGTATTCCTTATTCATATATTCTTTAGGATCCTATATCACCTCATCTAGTTTTTGATTTATCAAAAGGAATTTCACCAGCCAAGTTTTTTTTATTCCAAAACACTTTATCTCTAGTGCTAGAAACCTAGACAGGATATTCATTATAAGAAAAGTTTGGTTAAAACTTTATTCCCTAAAATATGAGTATATGTGTTGGATCTGGAACGTATTTCTTTAATAACGAAACATAGAATATTTCAAGTTGTTTAGAATGGTTATATGGCATAGCCAATATAAAATCTATAGATATAATTCTCTATAGAATTTTAAAAGTACTAATATACCTAGGGATTAACTTCTACTTTTTACAAAATCTTACAAATCCTTTCCATGGTGACACCTTCAAGAATACATGATCCCCCACTTCAAATTTCAAGTATCTCCTTCAATTATCATCATCACTCTTTTGTATTCTTTGAGCTACTTTGATATGATCCTAAATAGTATATCATTTCATGATTTTATCCTCTAAAAGTTGTAAGACTAATAACTTATTTTCTATAACTTCTTCCCAATAATTTATACTATGAAATATATTCCCATACAATGCCTCATATGATTCCATATAGATGCTTGAATGGAAACTTTTATTGTATACAAATTTTGCTAGAGGCATATATTGATCCCATACTCCTTGAAAGTCAAGAGAAAATGATCTCAATATATATTATAGTGTCTAAATAGTCCTTTAAAACTACTCATCAGTTTAGGGATGATAGGTGGTGATTAAATTTAATTCGGTGTCAAGATACTTTTGAAGAATATTCTAGAATTTCAATGTGAATCAAGGATCATGATTAGATAAAATTAATAGAGGTTCCCTATGAAGTCTCATGATTTCGTGTATATAGATCTGGGAAAAGAGATCAATGGAAATATCTCCCCTCGCTGTTAAGAAATGTGCATACTTGGAAAGGTGATCGATGATGACTCATATAATACCATTCTTCCTTGAAGTTTTTGGTAGTACAGTGACAAAATCCACTATAATATTGTCCCACTTCCCTATAAGTATAAGAAAAAATTGTATAATGCTCTAAGTATGATGTCTTTAAACTTTAACTACTATCATACTAAACATCTAGACACATAATCCGCAATTCCTAAATTCATAACATCCCAATAGAAATGTTCTCGTAAATCCCTATATATATTTGTGATAACAAGGTGTATATATAAATTTGATTTATGTGATTCATCTAGAAACTCCATATTTAGTTCAAGTATGTATGGAATACATAACCTATTTCCAAAATTTAACACTCCATCTTTATATAATAAACATGTCAATTTCCCATCATTTTCTGCTTTAATATTATATTTTAAATCCTTATCATCCTACTAGTACATCTTTATATTTTCCAGTAAATATGGTTTATAATTTTTTCATAAAATGAATCATGGATCTTCTTGAATACAAATTAAGATATCCATATTTACTATATCTCTAAATATATGGTCTTAATTAATCCTCACCGTAGTCAAAACTCAATGGTCCCTCCTACTCAATGCACCAATCACTTTGTTTTCCTTCCCATGGTGGTAGTGTGTCAATTATAGTCCTTGAGAAGCTCCAATCATATTATTTTCCTCATGTTAAGCTCTTTCTGAGAGAAAATATACTTCAAACTATCTTGGTCCATATATATGTCATATCTTTCTCCATAGTGATAGTTCCTCCATATCTTTAGGGAAAATATTACTAACTATAAATCAAGGCCATTATTTAGATAGTTATATTAATGGATATTCAATTTTTTGATTCATAAGTAACCACTATATCATTTTGCATAAGAACATGGCCAGTTGTTTCTTTGATTTATCACTATATGTTAAAAATCATTCTTTTCTTGACAGTAAATTCAATATCATTGCATTAATTAATCTCCTCTTTAGATCTTAAAAACATTATTAATATTATATTAACCATTTTAATTTATCCCCTTTATGTTTCAACTTGGTTAATAGGTTTTACAATCTATAAATATTTTGAACAAACCACTAATAGTAACCTAATGAACCAAGGAAACTACGTATCTTAGTTATATTAATTAGTGTAGTCCATTATTTGATTACCTTTTTCTTCAAAGTATCAGCATATATTCTATCCTTGTAGATAATATTCTCAATAAAATAAACTTTATAGAGAAAAAATTCATAGTTACTAAATTTCCCATATAATTTATTTTCTCTAAGGGTCTCAAGAATTATTCAAAGATGGTTCTCATGTTCTTAATAGATTTTGGATTATATCAAGATATCATCAAAGAATACCACCATGAAGTTATCAAGATAATCCTTCAATACTCTATTTAATAGATCCATAAAAACAGAACTTGTGTTAGTAAATCCTAAGGGAATTACCATAAGATCATTATGTCTATATATCATATGAAATGCCATCTTTGGTATATCCTCCTTCACTATTAATTGATGATAACCAAAGTGAATATCGATCTTTGAAATATATTGATCCCCTTAAAGTTAATAGAATAAGTCATTAATATGTGGTAAAGGATACTTAATCTTTATATTAATGGAATTAATCTCTATGTAATCGATGCACAATCTCATAGATCCATCTATATCTTTCATGAATGAAATTGGGGCTCCCCATGTTAAAACACGAGGTCATACAAATACCTTATCAAAAAAACTCATGGCCTTGTGTGAGAATAACCTGAGTCAATCTCACATGGCATAGAGAATTGCACCTTATGATAAGGTCATGCATAGGATTTATCTAAGCATTACAACATAATGCATAATATTAACGCATGTGAGATTAACTTATATTCATAGTGTTTATGTACGGATTATTCCATCACCACTTATGATTAGTGCCCTTTCATAGGATTAACTTCACTCATCATATTCCTTGTGTGACACTAACCCTTAGTAATTCTTATAAGAGATATAACCCACATAAGAGTTATTTAGTTCCTATAGTAAGTCACAATACCACCACATGTAGATTTCATTCATATTTAATGACACACGTAGATTCATAAAGGATAATACGGTGCTCTATTTCTCTACAACAGTGTTTGAAACTCCATTTATAGTATAATAACATGATTAAAATCACAAGTAAAGGCTTTGATTCCACTAAATGGTTTCTTATAATCTAAAAACAATTTTTAAACATAGTGGGAGTAATAGAAATGAAAAAACTAGGATCTCTAAGTAAGAAATTGTTACTATACATAAATATAAAAATAAAAAAACTATTCTATGTAAAGCTTACACAAAGGATTTCAATTCCCAGTCTTCATTTTAAGATTTATGAAGATCACAAAGAGGCATCCATATGATGTCCCTACTCCATGGTGTATCCATAGTTTGAAAGAATCACCTAATGTTCGAGTGGGATTCCTCTTTGAATCACATCGTTCTAGCACCTCTCTATGTAATAGTGGAAAAAAATAGAGCTACAAGAGGTAAATAATCAACCAAGAACACATGTAATAGTCTCTCATGAATCAAATGGGTGTTTCCTATTTATATAAAATTACTAAGACACTCTTTATTGAACATGTATTAATTTATATGTTATGAATTAATGTATGTGGTTACATTGGATTTGTGATGCCCTGACTAGGATCACCAATTCTGAGATGATGAGACACATGAGCTCATGTGCGTCTCCCCATATGCAAGAGGCTACTAACTAGTGGTAATTTCCCAAATCATACCATGGGGAGAATATTCCCATATTGTCAGATGACCATCAGAGTAAATTCATACAATAGAATAAATAATAATAATAACCAGAAAAAATGAACATAACAGAAGAAATAGATAATATCATCACATGAAATATCATAATGTAATATAATCACTAATACATCAAAGTCAAAAGAGACCCCCACATGCAGCAGTTCAATATACATAATGAGAAAATTAATAAAAAAAATTATTGTGGCATGGTATCAAAAGATCCTTAAGTATGTCTCAGCATCACCACAAACTCTTCTATATCCATCCACTCAATAATCTTTCATATATCCATTTATCTTGGCCAAATACCGGACCATAAATTCTATATGTGCATCGAGATGTTCGTGTAGGGTGTGAGTATAAACCAAGTAAGACACCACCCACAATCCCTTAGAATAAGTGAAAAGGATATATAAAAATGTATGTATTGATAAAAATAAATAACAAAATAACATACAAATCTTTTTAGTTCATCTTGCACTAAACAAGACGCCACAAACTCTCAACCATACTTAATTTAGCTCAATTTCAAAATTAAATGTTGGAAGGAGATTCAAATGTAACCAAAACATGTTCAGCGCCTTATCACTCAAGTAATACCCCTACACAAAGTACCAAATAATAACTATCGCAAGTATTATACCATCCCCTCTCACTCAGGGAAGGTCATAATCACCATCCAAATCCTCTCACTTAGGAAGAGGTTGAAACTATAATCATTATACTACTGATCCCATACCACCCCCTTTTATTCAATTTAGTCCACAAAACTAAGCCCGCACATCTCCCTCTCACTCAATATAGTCCACATAACTAACCTCGAACCACTACCTCTCACTTAAGTAAGATAAAATTCATTTTCTCCATCCTCATCCTTTCACTTGATGTGAGGTCATAGCCAATAACCAGAACACATTACATGTAAGTAGAAAAAACACCAAACAATATCATATCAGCCTGGCTACTTACTCTAGGCTCAAATTACCCAAATGTATATCCTTATCTCTACCCATGGAATATGGATAGGTTCCATAATTTCTAATTCATCTTACCCACACTCCCCCTCTAAGGAGTTAACTAAATTAATATAAACCCACTCTATCACATTGATACAAAAATAAGGGTCTCACAGTTTTATAAAAATACCCACATACAAGTCAAGGAATACAATATCATATGAAAGTTATATCATTTTAAGAAATTATTACCTTGTACATAATGAAGATTAATTGGAAATATATACTCTTTGATTTAATACTGAACCTCTAAAAACCTAAAATTAGTCCCAAGTCCTCATATTTAGGGTTTAGATAAGAAAAACCATGAAATATAGGAAGAATGAGAGACATGGGTATTATACTCACCAAAAGATACTCTATAATGAATAGAATTTAAAATAGGAAATATATAGGAATAAATGAGCTCAAATCATCAAGAGGAACACCCCATTTTTATTTAAATTTGGTGGTAGTTGGGGGAGATGGAGGGGGAAGTTAAGAGGGGGTCCAAGGATAAATTAAAAATCTTCCCCTTCTTAAAAAACACCCAGTGACATGGTCATGGTGTGATCATGGTGGTCACACCAAGACACATCCCTAATCATCCTTGACATGGAAAAACCCCTAAGGGTTGTTATATGACTACCCTAAGGTAGTAGGATTTCCCTATATCAAAACATCATCATAGATGTACCCCTAAGGTTCTTGGAATAACCGATCTGAGGGAGTGGAATTATCCCTATAACAACATTATCACAGCATGACTCTCCCACCCCAATGGTATAATCCTCCTACCACTCCAAGAGTCATTCCATGATTCCCATTAGTCACATCGTCATCACTTACCTACAATAGAATTTCAACCACATGCCTAGTATGGTTTTCCAAAACCCACTATTAATCCTCCTATAACACTCAAAACAACCATAGATCATTAAGATTCATTATAATAAATGTAATTTAAATCATAACACACCTTTAAATTAAATTATCATTGAAAACTCACCCTCTAAGGACTTATCTTCTGCAAGAAGTGTCTCTAGGGGGTCCTGGTCAAATAGCTCTGGCCACTACACCCACATATCATATTCCAACTTCTAGATCATATCCTATGTATTTATAAATTTCCATAATACTCAAATGATAGGAACTTTATTCCCATGAAATAGCTTCTCATTCCATTCCATAATTTGCATTGAGCGCTCCTCAAATGAAGCGTATGCCTCTAACTCAATATTGTCACCATCGATCATGTGAATAGGGTTCCAACTTGTACTTATAGATATAAAACACATTAAATACATCATGAATAACTTGATGATTTTTAAGTAGGTCTAACTGGTAATCCACTATCCCAATCCATTCCATAATCTTGAATAGACTGATAAATCATGGTGTGAGATTTCTCTGCCTCATCAAATGTTGATGCCCCAAGAAATGTGATACCTTAAAAAAACTTGGTATACCATGATGAACTCCAAGGGTCTTCACTTATGGTTGTAATATAATCATTTTATGCTTTGATTGATAACCAATCACTTTGGTATCAACTACACCCACTCATTGGTCTCCTAAACCAATCTCGGTCTGATCACTGCCAACTCCCCCCTCCAACTAATACAATGGATAGTGACACAACCTGTTGTAGATATCCTTGAAGGGATACATATGGATCAAAGAACAATAATTTTATTTTATGAAAACTATACTAAATCCAAATCTTTTCCAAAATCATGCATGAATTCCCTAAGAATATCCTCTAGTATCCAGATCATCCTCTCTGACTACCCATTTGTATATGGGTTATAATTAAAACATAGATTTATCTAATACCCCAATGTAATTATATAATATGTGCTATAATCTTGATGTAATGTACATATCCTAATTTAACGCTATGATCAAAGGTACTCCATGTAAATGCACTGTCTCTTGCACATATATCCTGACCAACTCATCCACAGACTGAGTATTCCAAATGGGAAAGAAATTAAAATTCTATATCAATTGATTGATTACCACCCACACTACATCATGGCCTCTCAATGTCTAGGGTAGTCTCATGATGAATTCCATGGTCACCTCATCCCACTTCTATACTAGCACTAGAAGGGGTTGAAATTAACTATCTGGTCACTAGTAATCCTCAATCCCATGAAAGGTAAGGTAGATAGAAACACTAAAAAATAATTATATTTTTCAACAAGGGTATATCTATTGGTAAAAGTGAATTTTATATTGGTAAAACGTTTTAGCAACAAAAATTTCTCTCTCACTAAATTTTTGGTAAAAACTCTATCGATAAATGTATTTGATACAAATAAAATAGTTATATTGCAATTATAATAATAACAGTAGATAATATATGTGTTAATTAAAATTTTTATCAACATATTCATATGATATATTTATCTGTTGGTAATATTATTACCAACATTTATCTTTCCATCGGTAATATTATTAATAAATTTATAAAAAATATCCACAATTAATATCTATTTGTAAATTATTTTTTAAATAAAATATTATGTGTGGGTATTATAATATTTATTTCTAAAAATTTATATTATATTTGTTAATATAAATATATTTATTATATTTATTATATTTATTATATGATAATTATAAAATTGTATTATATGAAACTCCAAAAAATTGAGGCTTTATTTGAAAAAACATGTTAAAAAATAATTAAAAAACATGTTCATCTTCAATCTATTTCTCATACACTAGGTTTCACTATCCTGGTTCACACTAGAAAAGGGATCAATGCATGTAATAAGATCTCCTTTCTTTCAGGTCTATTTTCATGCACTTGTGTTTGTGGGTGAAAGAAAACATCTATGAGATGGATGTTACTATTTCGGTTCACCAAGCAGGTCTCTTTACATTTGTTGCAGGTCCTCTTTCTTGCACTAGTACTTGTCGATAGAAGAAGACATCTGTGAGGGAGTTGTCATCATCATAGTTATCCAATCATGTAAGAAAATCCTATTTTATATATTTATGTATGTAATCAGTTCAACCCCTATCTCACACCAACAAAAAAAATAATATGCGTCTAAATCATCAAATAGTCAAACTCGAGTTCATTTCAAAGATTTGATATAGAAATTTCAAAATAGGTTTTATAAAATTATTATACGATAAATTATGAATCAATATAATCTTAACACGGCCACAAAAATATTTTTGATTAGTTCAATCCAGTTTATTAGTTTATATACATTTCAAATTTGTATTTTTAAAGTATAGTAACAAATAATATACGAAAGGAAGAAACAACTACCTACATTTTTTCAGTGATATTCTCATGGGATATTCTTAATTTCTTATATTGCAGCCAGAATCATCTCTCATTTATGCAATCTATGTTCCTTTTAGTGTGTAGAAGTGATCCTCAATACAACATGTGTGATGCATCCAACTCTGATAATGACTTCAGGAGAGTCCTGGACAATCACAATCCCCTCCATCCATATCATTCGGTCAATCTCTGACTTTAAGTCCATCAAGCAACACCTATAACAAAAAAATTCAATTATGCCACCTCTTTAAATGAGTTGAAATAAATCTATGTCTGATTTTGGAAAATGTTTAATAGAGAATCACTTTGGAGAAGTTATAAACTAGAAAACGGGCACACTTACTCTTACCAGAAACTAGATCTTTAATGAGTTAATCGACGCTGGAAACATAGATAAAGTCATAAGTCCATGAATAGATCTAGAATGGTTCACACCTGTCAATATAGATATACCAAAAAACATAATTTATGAGAATATTGTGACCCACAAAGTCAATTAACCTTTAATTAACAAAAACTAAACTAGTAACTTAAAATAATTTTATGTACATGAACTATTAAGACAAAAATAGTGCAAAATCTTACCAGTCATGGCAGAATCCAATAAGCCCATGGTCAAAAATACCACCCAATGACCACAACAAAAGGATTATCTAACCAGTGGAAATAACAACCATAATATAATATAACTAGATACCAAAACAATAAAAATATTATCCATACACTAACATCAAAAGGAATATATAACCAATGACTAGAACAACTTCCATAATGTATGGTATAAAAATAACCAGTGAGAAAAATAAAAAAATGACTAGAAGAACCAGTGACTAAAAAATACAAGTGACCATATTAGAAGAAGATAACCGGTGACCACAATAACTAAAAACAACAATGAATTATATAAAAAAAATATTATCTAACATATGATCACAAACCACTGAGAATGACACTAATTTCAATTTAGAGTGACACATGACTAAAAATTCTATAATTGAATAATGCTACATGAAATTATATAAATCTACTTTCAATTTATAATGACCCTACTTTTCAATTTAAAATGACACATAATTCAATAGATAAAAACCCATTTAGTGAAATTAAAAACCTTATCCATTAAGGATGGAGTTATAAAGATGGTCTTAAAGGAAATGCTCAAATTATAAGAATATAATTGGGATCAATATTCAATCAAAGATGAAAATTTTATAGCATCTCTATCATAAATGGATTTGAGGTTCAATCATAAATGAATCATGATGTCTTGAAATGTCAAGTGATAAATCTAAAAATGTCATAAAGACTAAAACTTTTACAAGTTTTGGACATGAAATGTTTGATATCATGTACAAATCTGATAAAACTGCAAAATTAAATACCATAAAAGAAATCTTGATATTTAGTATCGTATAGTTGATAGTAGAATCTAGAAATTAATACCTGTAATTGAAATTATGATACTTCAATTTTTAAATTGGGGAAATTGATATTTTGGACTAGAGGATTTGTATTTAGAATAAAAAACTTTCAATCAAAATATGAAATTCAATAAACAAGATTATATGAAATCAATATTTAAGATCATAAACATGATATTTAAAATTTAAATATGAGAATAAAAAATCATTTTAAATTCAGAAACATAAAATTTAACAATGTAAATTTAAAATCAATAACATAATATTCAAAACTGGAAACTAGATACATACAATTTTGATGTCTAATTAACTCTATAAAGCATAAAACTATTAACATCTATAAACTATATAACATGTTCATTAGGTAAAAATATTAACATATTTAAACTATATTGTTGTAACTATATAAATTATGCATAAATATTGTTATAGTTGTAAAGAAAAATTTAATTGAACATAGGGTAGGTGTAGTTGTATAAATCAGTGTGCACAAGTGAAGATTTTTTAATGAAGATACAAAAGTGAGAAAACTATTTGAATGAATATGGGTTATAGAAATGAAAATTTTATAGAATGTATATAAATAAATGTGCAGAACTAAATTTTTAATTGTGACTAGAAAAATTTCACTGAGATGTTTTTTTCATACTTATTTTGTTGTTGTAATGATAAAAGTATATATGTTCTAGTGATTATATAACATGACTTAAGTAATAGAACAATGGTATTATATATATATATATAATATAATATGTCAATGGAATTATTTTTAATATGAAAAAATTGAAATGGATTGAATACTTGGAAATGAACCCCAGTGGTTAATTTATGGTGAAATTTCAAACCTTCAATGTGTAGGAAAAAAAATTATTGTGGAAGTGAAACATTTTCAATGAAACTAATAGCCTATAAGAATGGAATCATTGAAACCGACTAAAATAAAACACTAATTAATTTACTATGGTTGGGAAATTTAATTTCACATACCATATTGGGAACAAACATGGGATAAAAGTTAAATGAGAATTAATTTGAAAATATATTAGGGGAAAATAAAAATAATGTACCACATTTTCCATGCTAAGAACAAAATGATAAGAATGATAAAATTATTTTCTAACCTTTTAATACTTTAAAACAAAAATGGTATCATTATAGCTATGGAAATCAGGATTGGAACTATAAATACTATTTGTGATAAAATTGAAGTCAAATTTTATGAAAACCAAAATCAAAATGAAATCATTGTCCAACGAAAAATTAAGTTGAGTCTATAAGAACATTGCATGAAAAAAAACTTGATATGGTGATGAAGAAAATATCTATTTATAACTTAATCAATTAGAAGTTATGCATTTCAAATTTTGGTGGAAATTAAAATTTTAGGTTGATGTGATTAGATAACATAAAATATAAGTGGAAACTAACTTTAAAATAAAACAACCAAATTAATTTTTCATCCTGTAAAAAATTACATGTAACGCCTAAATATTTTATGTGTATAAATAAATCATTATATTTTTTATAATAAAGGTCCAAAAATTCATGAGAAAACAGATATTATAAAATTAAAAATTAATTAGTAACTTTAAAAAATAAAATCCCACATTACAGCAACAGAAATTCAGAACTGTAACATAGAGTGTATTTCTAGAAATTTGATAAAAGGAATCCATAAAAATATGATTGGATATCAAATAATATATTGAAATTTAAAGGAAATTAGGGGGAAACATTACATCATACCTAGAAGAACATTTGAAAATGTGAATCTTTGATTGTTATAGGACTTCCTGGCACAAAATATTTTTATATTCATTGAGCGTAATTGAGAGAAATCGATATTAGTGGGAATAAAAGAATCCAATAAAGGCATGAATTAGAGATATTGGATAATAACTGGATGAACCTGAGGATGAATATTAACCAAAATGAAGAATTGATGAACATCGAGCATATTGAGTGAACTTGATGGAAAGTGGGAAGCATATATGGTATGGAGGGTGTGTGGCCACTCCATGATTTAAATTGACTAATAATACATGAACCTAATTTATAAATATATATTGAATAATTAATAATTAATTACTGGTATTAGGGTTGGCTGAAAAAGATGACAATGGTGGGGAGATTTAAAAAAAGGGTGGCAGAGCTCTGGTGTCTTTGATAGTCAAAGAGGTGAGTGATAGAGATAATATTTTCCTCATTTTTTATATCCATATAAATTATTTAAACCCTCCAAATTTATCAATTTGATCTTATATGGATCAATTTTTGATTTATGGTGTTTTTTGAGAAAAAAATGTAAAAATTGGTTAAATTTGGAATTTTGATAGAATTTTATCAAAAGGGTATTTTGGTCATAACTTTTAGAATATTAATCTAATTTGGGTGATTATTTTTTTTATGATTACTTGATTTATTTTCTTCAAATTTGTCTTCAGTAACAAGAGTTGATTAAAAAAATGAGTCCTGAAAAAATCATTCAATTTGGAAAAAATTTCAGGTGGATAGTGTTGACCCCACCCCCATAACGGAAGCATAATTCATTCAAAACACCTCCAATTAAGGTGATTAGAAATATATTTTACATATAAAATATAGGTTCATTTCTCCAATTAATTTTATGGAGTTTTTCACTCATTAAGGGGCCATTGGACGTTATACATTTTAGGAAGAATTCTTGAATTCTTATCCAGAAAAAGTCAATTTTAGTCTTTATTCCATAAATCCTTAATCCTATGGAAAATTATGATTAAATTTTTAGGATTAACGAAAAATATATTTATGAACAAATTTTAAGAAGTATAAAACGTGTGAATATTTAATTTAATAGGACAAAAATTCACAAATATTCAGAGAACATATTTTGGCCTATAAAAGCAGGAGAGCTCCTCCTTCCCAAATCATTTCATTCCATCTGAGGCAATAAGGATGAGATCTCCACTAAGGGATGCCAGCCAAAAATATTCCCCTTTTATTATTATTTATTTATTTGTTTTATTTATTTTGTTTTAGTTTTCAATTGTAATTTAGATTTCTAATAAATTCATGCATTTTTTTTATTTTTGTATCCATCTTATTTAGCCTTATTTTTCTTCCATTATTATTCTTATTTTATTTTATTATTTTCATATTTCCATCATGAAATCTTATAATCATTATTATTAGTAATTGACCCAAGGAATATCCTAAGGTAGTAATCTGGTTCTTAAACCTGAGGCTATGTTTTTTATCTTCTTTGAGTTAATTCTAAGGATAATTTATAATGGGCGTAATCCTCATTGTGGTTGTCTAAAGTTTAAATTCTCAATATATTACCATTTTCCCTCAATTGAGGAGGTTTATGGAGGGTGTTTTTGATAATCACTAAGTATAATTTTCATTCATAAATGGGGTATATTGAGTTGTGTACGCATACGATGAAGTGTGTTCACTAAATAGATTTGGATTTGGTCAATGAAGGTGCTCCCTGAAAATTCTCTCAAGAGAACTTACTTTCTTCTCTATTTCCATTATGTTTATATTTACATGATAACTTAAATTATCATTTTACATGTCATTGTTTTAAATAATAAAAAACCTAAAAATATTGTCATTTTTTTCATTAAATTAAAAAAACAGCAAAAAGAAATAGTTTAGGTGATTTAGAATAAAGTAAGGGAAAAAATTAAAGGCTCCTCAAGTGAGATGACCCTAGTCAGCCCCTATATTGCACTAGAAAAAAAAATATAATTACTTTTTTCCACACCCTGTAATAGGCGTGCATCAAAACCAGCATCATTGTTGGGGAGCTAATTAGTTGTTTACTTTACTTTTTCTATTTTTACTTTTTAGATAATTTTTATTATTTTACAAATTAAAAAAACCATAAAAATTTCTTCTTACATGTTGTTTTCAAGTGATAATTACTTCAATACATGAAACAATTACTCATAGGTGCAAGAAGAAGAAACATATTATACCCAGGAGGCCCTCCAAAGAAGGGCCGATGCACTTATAATAATGGTCAAACAGAAATAAAGAGTCATAACAACATGGATCTCACTTGAAGATTTGATATACATGGCATATGAGCTCCGAACTAACATATAAAGATTCAAGGAAAAGAAGGAAATTAAACTGGATTGACCAAATTTCACTAAATACATCCAAGATGTTGAGGCCAAACTTGAGGAATATCAAGAAACCAACCATTTTTGAAACAAGATTCAAGCTAACCATGATGAGTTGGAGTGGATTAATGATGAGGAAGATTTACCTACTAATCACGTGTGGGAGATCAATAAGATCTAGATAAATTTTGGACCGATTATGATGTACAACATGATCTCCCCATTCCTTATATAGTAGAATATCCAACACCAATCTACTTGTCTCTAGAAATGTAAGTGGAGGAATCCATCCAAATGGTAAAATTTAAAGAAAATATATAGGATCCTGACAACCTACCTCCATTAAGTGATGATCAACTCCAAGAGGAACTTTCCATCGAAGAAGATATTCAAGTCAAACCAACTTAGGGAGATGATACATTCTTGAACTCAAACTTATTTAATTTTATTGAAACTGCATTGAGTATTAATCCAAAATATTTTGAATTATCATAATTGGATGAATCTTATTATCCCCTAGAGGAGGAAGAGGAAAAATAAATTTCACTTGTTGAGGAACACCTGGAGCTCCCTAAAGACATCGAACATTTACTGGAAGGAGTACAAGAAGAGAACCCAGTTGTTTTTCCATAAAACAAGAGACACACTTTGTCTACATTAAAAGGGATAATTTTAAAATTAATACTTCAAGTTTAAATTTTGAATCTCTCTTTGATTATTCATTTCATGTAGCATATCTTGAGTAACCACTAGATTGTGAAGAAGAAATTTCACAAGTATCAATGATGGATGAGGAGTTTCCATACTTCATCCTGCCCCCTCTATGCATGTTGTACCACATTGAAAATGGGGTGGATCTAGTGTACTCTATACATGAAATTATCCTCAACAATGATAATTAATTATATACTATGAAAATCCATATTTGGTGGTTTATGTCAAAGAAGACCCAACCACCATCAGATTATAGATAACAGGTAGTACTTCCCTCTAGAGGCATTAAAAATTCATAACCCACTTGGGGGATCATACCAAGATTTATCTTTACATTCTTTCTAGGAATATATATTTCAAATTCATTATTAGGAATTAGTCCAACATGCAGCCCACTCCCTCTTATCTTTTTGATCTTAAATGAAATGAAACTTATGATTAATTGGGTAATTTTATTTTATAGGTTCATGTTGGAATAAGAAAGAACCAAATAGACAAGGAGAAAATAAAACTAATTTATATTTCAAAAGGGAGTTCAGTTTTAATTTTTATCTTTTAAACTCCTTACATTTTTTCCCAATCATGATTTGATCTTTAAACTAAAATTGCATGTCCATGCTTGAATTCATGCTTTACTTTACTTATCTATGAGACATGAGTTTCTTAAGAATCTAGTGATTCTATTTTTTAGATATTAATTTCAATTAAATTGAATAAGTAAAATGTAAAATTTAATGTTTAAAGTTAAGTATGGATATTTAAATGATGACTTGCGATTTGAGGGAATTGATTGATTCATGTAAATGAAATTTTCCAACCATTCTTTAGGATTTTTTTTAAATTCATGTGAATTGATTTGTTATTATTAATCATTCCTTGAGTGATTTTTCCAAATCATATGTCCCATTCTTGATAGGATTTCTAGACCACGTACATCATATCTTATCTTGAGCATGTTTCTTGACTGATCTTGGGACATGCCACATGCTAGAACTTAAATTTGAACTTTTCAAAGCTATGAATTTACAAAAACACATTTAAAATGATTGAGTCACCTTTTGATAAACCACTTATCATTAAAATACCACCTTTACATCAATCCTTCTTTATCCCAAAGAGACCATGAATGACCTTGTTTAGGATGATCCATGTTTCAATCCATTTTTATCCATTCCTACCCGAATCTTATTAATTGCATGACATTTTAAATTTGAAGTGTGGGGGTAAAGGGAATCATGATAAGTGGGATGATTTAAAATATAAGAAAGAAGATTTGGGGTGATTATTGTTGGAATTGTAAAAGGTTGTGGAATCATTCATTGTACTCTATTGTTTTTTCCCTCTTCAATATAAAAAAATGAAAATAATAAAAAGAACTAAAAAATGAGAAAATTTGGTTTTTATTAGGGTAAACCAAAAATCACCATTACTAGACCTATGATTTATATCATACATGGTTAGGTTGTGTGTGTGATGTTTATTCTAAATCATAACTTTCGAAAAAGAAAAAAAACGAAAAAGGATCTTTGAAAAAGAAAAAAATTAATAAAAGAAAAAAATTAATAAAACTAAAAAAAATATTCAAAATAGGGAACAAATCATTCATTATGCTTAAACTGATCATGATATTTACTTTGAGTCTTGGGGAAATTTGGGAGTTGTTATAATTTTAAGGGGAGAATGTCATTAAACTTTTTACTTTGAATATCATGCTTTATGATTTAATAGTTAAACCTCCTCCTTAATCTTTATTTTTAAACATCAAATCCTGACAACCTTAATCCTTAGAGTCATTAGAACCTTAATTTCAAGTCCTCGTGATTTTATGTGCTTTTCATCTTTAAAAAGTGTAGAAAGTATTTATTTTAAAATATTTTATATAAGGAGTATGTTATCATGATATGAGCATAAATATACATGGATTTTATAATGATTGATGAGATAAAAGAATCAAAAGTGAGGTAAATCATGATTTGGAATGTTTAATAATAATAAATTGAGAATCTTGAATGAATAAAAGGAGAAGTTCAATCATTTTTCAAAGTTGAAAAAGTAAAATAAATGAATTTATTATTTCTTTGAAAAATTATAAATTAAACTGATATTTTATGTGGGTTTTTTAAAGTTTTATTTGACATTGAAATTTTTCTGATTTTTTTACTTTGGAATTTGAATATTGGTAACATTGGTGACCTCTGAATTCCCTGTTGAGATTTTATGCTTAAGGATAAGCATGGTTTAAGTGTGGGGGAATTTATAGAGATAATATTTTACTAATTTTTTATATCTATTTAAAAAATTTAAACCCTCCTAATTTATCAATTTTATCTTATATGTATCAATTTTGTATTTATGATGTGTTTTGAGAAAAAATGTAAAAATTGGTTGAATCTGGAATTCTGATAGAATTTTATCACAAGGTTATTTTGGGAATAAAATTTAAATTACTAATACAATTTTTGAGATTATTATTTTTTATTATTCCTTTATTTATTGTCTTCAACTTTGTCTTTAGTACCAAGAGCTGATTTGAAAAAAATGAGGCCCAAAAAAATCATTCAATTTGGAAAATTGTTCAGGCAGATAGTGTGAACCCCAAGAATAAGTCATTAAAAAACCTAAAATTAAGGTGACTCTAAATAGATTTTACATATGATATATAGTCTCATTTATCCATTGAATTTGATGTATTTTTTCACTCATTAAGGGGGGAATTGGACATTGTACATTTAAGGAAGAATTCTAGAATTATCGGCTATAAAAATTAAATCTCAGTATGTATTCCATAACTCCTTCATCTGGTGGATAATTATGATGAAATTTTGAGGTTAAAAGAACAAGAAATTTATAAACAACTTTTAATAAGGATGAAACGTGTGAGTAACCAATTTAATGTGATAAAAATATGAAAACATTTAGATAATATATTATGGCCTATAAAAGGAGGAGAGCTCCTCCTTCCCAAATAATTCCATTTCATCCCATTTCATCCAAGGAACCAAGGATGAGATCTCCACCGAGGGAGGCTGGAAAAAAATAATCCCCTTTTCTTCTTATTCATTTATTATTTTTTCTTTATTTTGTTTTAGTTTTCAATTGTAATTTATATTTCTAATAAATTCATTCATTTTTTTATTTTTGTGTCCATCTTATTTACCCTTATTTTTCTTCCATTCTTCTTATTCTTTGATTTTATTCTTTTTGACTTACCATCATTAACTCTTATACTCATGATTATGAGTAATTTACCCAAGGAATATCCTGAGGGAGTAATCTAGTGCTTGAACCCGAGGCCATGTTTTTTATCTTATTGGAGTTAATTATAAGGATAATTTATAGTTGGTTTAATCCTTATTGTGGTTGTCTAAAGTTTAACTTCTTAATCTGAAACCATTTTCCCTTGATTCAAGAGGTGGATTTAGGGTTTGTTTTAAGGCCACTAAGTATAATTTTTATTCATAAATGGGGTATATTGAGGTGTGAACTCATATGATGGAGTGTGTATACTAAGTAGATTTGAATTTGGTCAATGAAGGTGCTCCCTGGAAATTCTCTTAGGAGAACTTCCTTTCTTCTCTAATTCCATTATGTTTAGATTTTCATGATAGTTTAAATTATCATTTTACATTTCATTGTTTTAAATAATCAAAAACCCAAAAATATTGTTATTTTTTCATTAAATTCATAAAGCAATAAAAAAAATAGTTTATGTGATTTAGAATAAAGTAAGTGAACAAACTAAAAGGCTCCTCAAGTGAGACGGCCTTGGTCATCCCCTTTTCTATGCTAGGAAAAAAATATAATTGCTTTTGACCATGCCTTGTGATAATTGTGCGTCTGTGAGGATGCCTGATTAGGGTTCAAGATAAGAAAGAAGTAAGTTGGATGGAATGATAGGGTGGGATTCCATTTCGAATGTTTGGGGAGAGGTAAGGATGCCTGATTAGTTATTTTCTATAATTTAAAATAAAATTTCAAGATGTAAATATAGTTATTAATAAAATAATAATACTTAATTTATTTTTATGTTTTTTTATTTGTTAAAGTTATATTAATAATTTATTGGATTTATGTTGATGTATTTTCAATATTGAATAAATTTAAATATAAAAAATTACTCTATATAACAGGATATTTTAGAAAAACATCCAAGAATGATAAATTGAATATTAATGTTGGTCTCAAAATGATAATATAAAAAAAATATTTTTCTAAATTCGTTAATGAAGAAATATGTTTTTTATTCAATGTTTTATTGAAACATAGTTTTGTGATGTTTAAAGATATGTTGGTAATAATGGTTATTAATAATAGATTAATGTGTTGGTAAAAAAATGTTGGTATTGATATAATAAACTAACACATTTAAATATTAGTAGAAGAATTGTTGGTATTGAAAAATTATTATTAACATATATATTTTTTGGTAAAAATAATTGGTATCTTAAATTAATATCAACAAAACCAAATATTTATTAGAAATATTCATTTTTAATAATAGATATATTATCTGTTATTGAATTTATATTGGTATAAGTCATTTTTTTGTAGTGAAAAAAATCCTATAATATCCTTTCTCATACCCAAACATGAGAAATTTTTTATGGTATTGTGATACCTATTGGTCATGCCCGGATACACCACCCACTGTGAGTTAGGGGAGTCCCTTATCATCTCATACCACATAAAATTAGGGACCATCACCTTACTATGGACTTAAAACACTTTATCCTCATCTCAATATCATTCTGGGATAGTATTATATCCCATACTCCATCCCTATATCATGATAAAATAAAAAACAAGCTTTTATCTAGCAATTAATTGATCTATTAGTGATGAAGTAATAATCAAGGGAGAACAAGCCACTAGATCTCAGTCCTTTAATACATCCATCTACCAGACAATAATTAGTCCCATCATCATCTAATCCTCTTTTGAAGTCCAAACTCCCTGCTCTTGGGTCAACCTACTCAGAGTATCCATAACAACATTCCTCTTTATCGGGGAATATGCCATCAAAAAGTTAAAAGTTTAAAGGTAATTGATCCAATTTCTCTATCATAATCTCAATTCCTGCTATAAAAATATATACCATAAGATATTATGGTCATTTTATATGATAAATCTTTCACTGAGAAGATAATGACCCCAATACTTCAAGGAATGAACCACAACTACTTGATCCAAATCATTGGTAGGATAATTCAACACATGGAAACATAGTTGAGGAGACCCATAATAAACCACCGGATCCCTCTACATCAGATAATCTCTCAGTCTAACTCTCTAGGTATTATAATAGACTATATAATTTTTCACGACCCGACCCTACCCGGGCTCGAGCCGCAACTACCCCAAGCCCGCCTCCATAGGCCAGGGGATGGCGACCAGCGCCGAAGGCACAATAACTCAGGGAGCCCATTGCCTAAGCACCTGTACACACACACGCAGCAAACTCAATGCAATAGTGCAGATTAAAAGTAAAGACAAGCAAAGAAAAGGAAAGGACAACTGCTATATAAATACCACAAAGTGCATCGACCTCTATAAGTACAAAGTACAAACTGAAAAGAAAAGGGGAAAAACACGCGCCCAACCAAAAAGTGCCACAACCCGGCAACAGGTAAACAAAAGAAACTGTTGATGGGTCTCCCACCTGGAACCCGGCCACGACCACCGCACGCGGTCCAAGCTCCCAAGCTCCTACGCTCCACTGAAGTCCCGCTCCACCTGTCCGTCGTCTGCAAGGGAACACCAAGTGCGGGCAAAGCCCAAGCAGGGGTGAGTATAAAAATACTCAGTAGGATACCCCGAAGGCTCGAGGGAGCAACAAAAGGAGGTACCGAAGGGTGAGTAGTAGAGCGAACAGAAAAGTAAATGAGTACAACAAGGAGTGCAGTAAAGAGTCCAGCTCAACCCAACAAGAGGAAAGAAGGTAGACTCATCTAGACAAAAGGAGCTGGAAACGGTGAGAAAATGAACTTCTCGTCGAGTATTCGCTACCTATAGTAGGAGAGTAGACTCGTCCAACCATGAGAAGCTAGACACGGAAAGCATGTGGCATACCCCGCGCGTCTTCGCCTCTCCTGGAAGGAGAGTAGCCAAACCCAAGAAGTGGGTGCCGGAAACAAGGTATATACATATGTATGCTCTGTCAAGAAGCCCGAACAAACTCGTAAGGGGATCTCTGTCCCATAGCTCAGCCCAAGAAAGAGTAGCCAACAGTCCCAGAAGTAACACCATCGATGCCCAGCATCCCGCACGTCTGCCCCGAACCGCAAGCCAAGGGGCTCAATCACCACACCTCAACACTATCCGCTTTGGGCGGCACTGACTCGCCCACATGGTTTTAGGTCACGTCACAAGGATGCGTCTCAGTGGGGGAAAGCGCTCCTCGTACTTGAGAGTTCTGGGGGAACGTCAATCACAACTCGTCACTGCCCCGCAGTCGAGAAATCTTCTCAAATTCGACAGGCGACCCCTTGCCCAGCCCCGCTGGAGGATCCCTAGAAGTCAACGGATTCCCACTACGGGGATACCCGGTAAGTCGATGGGTGCCTCACTGCCCAGTCCCGTAACAGGGTAGTCTACTGGAGGGCGACCTGGCTAAAGTCGGCGACGGGACCACTGCCCAGCCCAGCTGGAGGTAACCCAGCATCGGGGACCACTGCCCAGCCCAACTGGAGGTAATCCCGGCATCGGGGACCACTGCCCAGCCCAGCTGGAGGTAATCCCGGCATCGGGGACCACTGCCCAGCCCCACTGGAGGTAATCCCGGCATCGGGTACCACTGCCCAGCCCAACTAGAGGTAAGCCCGGAACTGCTCTGGCCATCCCTGCTGGATGGTACTACTCGGTAAACACCGCTGTACTGGCCATCCCTGCTGGATGGTAACACACTAGCGAGCCCTGCTCGAAACAACCTCAGCTCTGCTGGAAACAACCTCAGCCCTGCTGGAATAACCTCAGCCCTGCTGGAACAACCTCAGCCCTGCTAGAACAAACTCAGCCCTGTTGGAACAACTTCCTGGGTAGAGGATCGGTGCCCGCGTAAAGTGTTGTTCACACCGAAACCACAAGCTCTACCAGGGAACACGGGACAACGGGAGAAACTACCCAGGCCTCACAAGGCGATCCCGATCCAATCCGCTGAGTCACTGTCGAAGCGGACCAAGATATCTCATCCCAGAAAGTGGGGAAAACACCCACACTGTACAAACACCCGTAGTCGCAGACGATGTCGCAGTCCGGTGAAAGGGCATAGTACTGAAACCCCTCACAGCCAAAGAAGCAGAGGAACCAAACCATCTCTGCCAGACAAACCATCAAGCACAAGACCAGGGGGAGACCGCTCAACCCTGCTGGTCAGACAAAAGAGCACCAGGCCAGGGGAAACTCCACCCTACTGGTCAAACAAACGAGCGCAAAGCCATGGGAAAACTCCTCCCTGGTGTCCAAAAAAACGACCACAAAGCCAGGGGAAAACTCCACCCTGCTGGTCAAAAAAACGAGCGCAGAGCCAGGGGAAAACTGCTCCTTGCTGGCCAAACAAACGATCACAAAGCCAGGGGAAAACTCCACCCTGCTGGTCAAACAAACGAGCGCAGAGGGACCCTCTACGTCGAGAGAGGTCAAGTACGCAAAGCAGATCACGGCACGCAGGTGGGGCCCACACAACGTGCCACCCCAAGTCAACCCCAACTGAGCCCACAAACATCCTCAGGTACAAACAACCATACGTACCTCAAAGCGCTCCTGTATACTCCCGGAGTATACCTCATTCCAGCCCAAAGGCTATCGTGCACACGGCACCCAGCGTCAACGCGAAGGCGTGACGTAACAACTCCACCTCAAAGGCCCAAGCACGACCAACCACATCTCGTTAACCATTTGTATCACTCTCCCAAGAGTGCGCGATCACACGCCAAGGGTCCGCTACAACATGGTAGGGAAAAACACCACTGGGGCACCTTCCACATTCCACATTCAAAAATATCACTCAAGAGGCTCCGCACAACCCAACGGATCGCACCGTTGTAATCCTCGCGGAAAAACACGCGAGATTGACTACTTACTCGCCACAAACGGATATCCGATGAAAAAGTCCCCAACACCGCCTCACGCCCGAACGGCGTCCCGTGATCCCGATCCTCGGCCCCAAAAACAGTCGGGTGCATCGCACCATTGCGATCCCCTCGGGAAAACACGTCAAAAGCACTACTCACATGAGTGCAACGGATATCCGGAGAAAAAGACGCATCCCGGCACACCGCACACGAGCGGTGCCACGTGGGACCTGCATCCCGGTCCCGAAACTCAATGAACGGATCGCACCGTTGCGATCCTCTCAAAAAAGTACACGAAATGGACTACTCACTTGTCCAAAACGGTCACCCGGTGATAAAGCTGGAAATCACCGTCAACTCCCAAAACGGCCCTCGCGGGGCCCGCACCATCGTGCGGAATTACAGTGGGCAAACTGCTCCAACGCGTTGCCCTCAGAAAAACACCCAACAACGACTGCTCGCATGCCCCGAACGGACGTCCGAGGAAAAAGTCGCTACTAGCTGCACGCAGCTCAAAAGACGGGTCGTGGGGCCCATCCCTCAACTCCAGCCTCAACGCCTGGAACCACACTGGAAACCTCCGCCTCAGTGCCAGGGTCACAACGCCGTTGACGGCGCTCAAAACGGATGTCGGACGCATCCGCGCCGTCCAAAACAAGGATCCCGGGAAAAACGCTCGTCCACTTAAGGACGCGTCGCGCCTCAGCGGCCCCTCGTTTCGGGAATTTAAAAATTCCCAAAACCATCTCAAAAGGACCGTCTCGTCAATACAGTTCCACCGCCGTAGATGGCACTCAAAACGGACACCCGTAGCGGAAAGTACGGGTGTCCGAACACCGAGGGGGCAAAACCCCTGGGGCTGGACCGGCCGGTCCGCCCGGCCTGGGCCGGCCCGCGGCTTAGCCGCGCGGCCGGTCGCGACCGCCGCGTGAAGACCCGCGCGACACGGGTCTTTGTCGCTGCACAGGGGTCGCGCGACGTGACCCCGGGGTCGTCGCTCCCTGGCGACCCGCCGGCGCGCCGGGAGCTCCGCCGGACGCCCGCGGACGCCCGCCAGACACCGCCTGAGGCCGCCCGCCGCACGCCGCTGCCTCGCCCGGACGCCGCTGCCGCGCCCCGCGGACACCCCGCCAGACGCCCCTGTCGCGCCCCGCGCTTCCACCGGACACCCGCGGACACCGCCTGAGGCCGCCCGCCGCGCGCCGTGACACCGCCTGAGGCCGCCGCCGCGCCAGGGCTCGCCGGACCACCAGAAAAACCCGCAACCTTCGACGATCGACCCCAGCCTCCTCCGAGCTCGGATTTTGATTCCGAAAAATGCGTTGGAGAGATAAAAATGTATACTACGAATTTATGGGATTTGATAGAATTTTTGACAAGTAATCTACAGTGCAAAACAAGCTCAAAGTAGGTACGGGAATAGAAAATGCAAACGCAACATCCTACCTCGCGGGGCTTCGCCCGAAGCTTCGCGATGATCCGCCGGCCACCACGCCTCGCCGGAGCTGTCTCGCCAGAGAATCTCGCCGGAGGTGGAGGAGGAGAGGGAGAGGAGGTCTGCTAGGGGGGGAAGGGGTAGGAGAAGAGGGAGGGGGTGTGTTAAGCGTTTAAATAGAAAACGCTTAACCACCCGCCCGTCGGCCCGGACCCGAACTCTCAGCAGAGTTGAGGTTAAGCCTCCCCTAGGGTAAAAACCACCTCCAGAGCACAACGGAGGTCTCGAAATTTTAATCTGAGACCCTGTTCAAAAGTTGTAAAAGTTAACGTCCGAAGCCGCTAAATTACGAAAACGCCCCTGGGGCCATTTTTCACAAACGGCCTGCGCCCGCGAAACTTATACCCCTCCTAGGGTAAACGGCAAATTCCAAACACAACGGTGCCCTCGGTTTCCCAATCTGAGCCACCGTTTAAGAGATACCTGCGTTTCACCATTAAACGAATAAATTAATTAATTAATTTATCCGTTTAATGTTCCGGGAGCGGGCGAGGGGTCCAAACATCCCGCGCTGAAAAGTTTTATGCCATTCCTAGGGTAAAAACCCCATTCCGGACCCATCCGTACACTCGGATCCCTGATCCAGAACTCCGTTTAGGAGTTATCCCATTTATTTATCATTTCTGGTGTGAACGCACTGAAAATTTAATTCCGGACACTCCGGGGCTCGGAATCACACGCCGTCTGAAGGCACTGCTCTGGAATATTATCAAGAGTATTCCAAAGTCTTTCTCAGAAAAAACCGGGTTCTTACATCATTCCCTCCTTCAAGATTTTCGTCCTCGAAAAGCAAAACTAGGGAGTAACACAGGGTACTAAGCCCACACCTGGCTTTCCCATACCCAGAAGAACCCACGCACAGCTCTGCGTCACCGCACACGGACCAAAGGATTGATCCGTTCATGCGAGGTTAGCCCTTTCCGACGTCGTGCACCCACTCCAGACTTCGGGGTTAGGGCAAGGCGGTAGGGTACCTCGCCATCCCTTTGCACGGTCACAAACGGCCCGAAGGCCCTCGGGGGTAGCTCACTTCCTCGGTCAAACCTCTACATCGCACGCCGTGACTGGAATCACCGCCCATACCTGGAACAAGGCCCGATGATTCCCTCCTTCAGAATATCCATTTGGTGAAACACCCAAGGATATCTGGTCACGCAAGGTTCCATAGTCGATGTCTCTCTTACACGCTCAACAGGCGAAGGAGCCAACACCATCGACTAAAGGAAAAGGTCTCACGCCTTTTTCCTTACCAACTCAGGGTTACACCCGACGCCCTGCGTCACCCTGGTAACACATCAAACAAGGATAAGGGAGGAAAGCAGATCACACACAGAGTCTAACAATTCTACTGCACAATGGTAGAAGAGCTGTAGAGCATACCTCTTATCTCCTCATGCTCTGCAGGATCGTAGACATCCAAAGCTCGCGGCTGCCCGCGGTCCCAACTGTCAGCTCCCGGAGCCTGACGTGGACCGCCTAGTGGTGATGGGGAGACCTCGTAACGTTGTCCCCCACTACCAGATCCTCCCGCTCCTCTGCTAGCACCACCTCCCTGGGTGCTACTCCGATCACGGCGTTGCCTCTGTCGTGGTGGTGCACCTGCTGCCTGCCCGAAGCTCCCAGCAACTCGGGTCGGGCAGTCTCGTGCCAAGTGACCTCGCCCGTAACAAGCATAGCACCGACTCTCTCTGGGCTGCACTGGTGCCCTCCGGCGCCACTGTGGTGTACGACCACGCCCCTGAGTCCGGTTGTCATAAAGCCACCTGCGTCGAGGTCCTGCTTGCCGACGCCCACTAGCTGCGGTAGACGTCTCGGCTCCAACGTGCCTGCTGCCCCCACCAACACTAGAACGCGACAGGAAGCCCTCTATCACCAGCGCCTGCTCTAGCACCCCGGCATATGTGGAAATGCCCAAAGGTACTATGACAACACGAATCTCTCGACGGAGACCCTGCTCAAACTTTCGTGCTCGGAGGTTGTCGTTATGGACCAATTCCGGGTAAAAGCGTGCACGATCTGCAAAACTAGCCGCGTACTCGGCCATCGTCATCCCTCCCTGCTAAAACTGCAGGAGCTCCTGAATCCGAATGGAGCGCAAGCAGGAGGGGAAAAACTCCTCACGAAACAACAACCGAAAGTCGTCCCACGAAAGTGACGACTCGTTAAGAAACTGAGTCACCAGACTCTACCAACGCCAAGCTGCTCCACGAAAAAGGGTGGCTGCCAAAGCCAATATCTGATCTGTCGGCGTCTGCACAAGCCTGAAAAGGTGAACCACTACCTCTAGACAACCCTCTACTACCTGAGGGTCTGGCTCACCACCGAACCTTAGCGGTCTCTGCCGCTGGAACTCATGGAGCGCGCTCAACCTGCGCTCAAACTCAGCCTGCCCAGCTGAAACTGCCTGCTGCTCAACAGGTGGGGGTGCTGCTACCGGCCCACCCGGAGAAAGGGGCTCACATGATGGGTCCTGGACTGTGGCCTCGTAGCTCATAGGGTCGTCGTCATGAACCCAAACTGGTATCCTGGCTGGCTGTCCTCGTGGAGACATCCTGAAAATTATCAAGGAGTGCCGCGGTCGGATGAGCATATATGTATATACCACAACAACAACGATGGGGAGCTGACTCAAGAAGGACAATCAAGACTCAGTCCTATGTGATGCACAAACAAATTTCCCTGCAATAAGTGTCTCAGCATGCCGAGTCGACAAGCGTGTTATCAAGGTCCTTGTGAATGGATACGTCGGCCGCCGCACCATCACTGGACTCCCTGGCCTGAGAGCCGCTCTCGAGACACGTTAACACTGTTGCCCTAAATCCCAACCAGTTCCTTTTATTTTAGGGACGTTCGAACAACATCCCAAGGAACGAACCACCTCTGATACCACTTTGTCACGACCCGACCCTACCCGGGCTCGAGCCGCAACTACCCCAAGCCCGCCTCCATAGGCCAGGGGCTGGCGACCAGCGCCGAAGGCACAATAACTCGGGGAGGCCTTTTCCTAAGCACCTGTACACACACACGCAGCAAACTCAATGCAACAGTGCAGAGTAAAAGTAAAGACAAGCAAAGAAAATGAAAGGAAAACTGCTATATAAATACCACAAAGTGCATCGACCTCTACAAGTACAAAGTACAAACTGAAAAGAAAAGGGAAAAAACACGCGCCCAACCAAAAAGTGCCACAACCCGGCAACAGGTAAACAAAAGAAACTGCTGATGGGTCTCCCACCTGGAACCCGGCCACGACCACCGCACGCGGTCCAAGCTCCCAAGCTCCTACGCTCCACTGAAGTCACGCTCCACCTGTCTGTCGTCTGCAAGGGCACACCAAGTGCGGGCAAAGCCCAAGCAGGGGTGAGTATAAAAATACTCAGTAGGATACCTCGAAGGCTCGAGGGAGAAACAAAAGGAGGTACCGAAGGGTGAGCAGTAGAGCGAACAGAAAAGTAAAGGAGTACAACAAGGAGTGCAGTAAAGAGTCCAGCTCAACCCAACAAGAGGAAAGAAGGTAGACTCATCCAGACACAAGGAGCTGGAAACGGTGAGAAGATGAACTTCTCGTCGAGTCTTCTCTACCTATAGTAGGAGAGTAGACTCGTCCAACCGTGAGAATCTAGACACGGAAAGCACGTGGCATACCCCGCGCGTCTTCGCCTCTCCTGGAAGGAGAGTATCCAAACCCAAGAAGTGGGTGCCGGAAACAAGGTATATACATATGTATGCTCTGTCAAGAAGCCCGAACAAAATCGTAAGGGGATCTCCGTCCCATAGCTCAGCCCAAGAAAGAGTAGCCAACAATCCCAGAAGTAACACCATCGATGCCCAGCATCCCGCACGTCTGCCCCGAACCGCAAGCCAAGGGGCTCAATCACTACACCTCGACACTATCAGCTTTGGGCGGCATTGACTCGCCCGCATGGTTTTAGGTCGCGTCACAAGGATGCGTCTCGGTGGGGGAAAGCACTCCTCGTACTTGAGAGTTCTGGGGGAATGTCAATCACAACTTTTCACTGCCCCGCAGTTGAGAAATCTGCTCAAAGTCGACAGGCGACCCCCTGCCCAGCCCCGCTGGAGGATCCCTAGAAGTCAACGGATTCCCACTACGGGGATACCCGGTAAGTCGACGGGTGCCTCACTGCCCAGTCTCGTAACAAGGTAGTCCACTGGAGGGAGACCCGGCTAAAGTCGGCGAAGGGACCACTGCCCAGCCCAGCTGGAGGTAACCCGGCATCGGGGACCACTGCCCAGCCCAGTTGGAGGTAATCCCGGCATCGGGGACCACTGCCCAGCCCAGCTGGAGGTAATCCCGACATCGGGGACCACTGCCCAGCCCCACTGGAGGTAATCCCAGCATCGGGGACCACTGCCCAGCCCAACTGGAGGTAACCCCGAAACTGCTCTGGCCATCCCTGCTGGATGGTACTGCTCGGTAAACACCGCTGTACTGGCCATCCCTGCTGGATGGTAACACACTGGCGAGCCCTGCTCGAAACAACCTCATCTCTGCTGGAAACAACCTCAGCCCTGCTGGAATAACCTCAGCTCTGCTGGAACAACCTCAGCCCTGCTGGAACAAACTCAGACCTGCTGGAACAACCTCCTGGGTAGAGGATCGGTGCCCGCGTAAAGTGTTGTTCACACCGAAACCACAAGCTCTACCAGGGAACACGGAACAATGGGAGAAACTCCCCAGGCCTCACAAGGTGATCCCGCTCCAATCCGCTGAGTCACTGTCGAAGCGGACCAAGATATCTCATCCCAGAAAGTGAGGAAAACACCCACGCTGTACAAACACCCGTAGTCGCAGACGGTGTCGCAGTCTGGTGAAAGGGCATAGTACTGAAACCCCTCACAGCCAAAGAAGCAGAGGAACCAAACCATCTCTGCCGGCCAAACCATCAAGCACAAGACCAGGGGGAGACCGCTCAACCCTGCTGGTCAGACAAAAGAGCACCAGGCCAGGGGAAACTCCACCCTGCTGGTCAAACAAACGAGCGCAGAGCCAGGGGAAAACTCCTCCCTGCTGGCCAAACAAACGACCACAAAGCCAGGGGAAAACTCCACTCTGCTGGTCAAACAAACGAGCGCAGAGCCAGGGGAAAACTGCTCCCTGCTGGCCAAACAAACGACCACAAAGCCAGTGGAAAACTCCACCCTACTGGTCAAACAAACGAGCGCGGAGGGACCCTCTACGTCGAGAGAGGTCAAGTACGCAAAGCAGATCACGACACACACGTGGGGCCCACACAACGTTCCACCCCAAGTCAACCCCAACTGAGCGCATAAACATCCTCAGGTACAAACAACCATACGTACCTCAAAGCGCTCCCGTATACTCCCGGAGTATACCTCATTCCAGCCCAAAGGCTATCGTGCACATGGCACCCAGCGTCAACGCGAAGGCGTAACGTAACAACTCCACCTCAAAGGCCCAGGCACGACCAACCACATCTCGTGAACCATTTTTATCACTCTCCCAAGAGTGCGCGATCACACGCCAAGGGTCCGCTACAACAAGGTAGGGCGAACCACCACTGGGGCACCTTCCACATTCCACATTCAACAAGATCGTGCAAGAGGCTCCGCACAACCCAATGGATTGCACCGTTGTAATACTCGCGGAAAAACACGCGAGATTGACTACTTACTCGCCTCAAACGGATATCCGATGAAAAAGTCCCCAACACCGCCTCACGCCCGAACGGCGTCCCGTGATCCCGATCCTCGGCCCCGAAAACAGTCGGGCGCATCGCACCATTACGATCCCCTCAGGAAAACACATCAAAAGCACTACTCACATGAGTGCAACGGATATCCGGAGAAAAAGATGCATCCCGGCACACCGCACACGAGCGGTGCCACGTGGGACCCGCATCCCGGTCCCAAAACTCAACGAATGGATCGCACCGTTGCGATCCTCTCGAAAAAGTACACGAAATGGACTACTCACTTGTCCAAAACGGTCGCCCGGTGATAAAGCTGGAAATCACCGTCAACTCCTGAAACGGCCCTCGCGGGGCCCGCACCATCGTGCGGAATTACAGCGGGAAAACTGCGCCAACGCGTTGCCCTCGGAAAAACACCCAACAACGATTGCTCGCATGCCTCGAACGGACGTCCGAGGAAAAAGTCGCTACTAGATGCATGCAGCTAAAAAGAAGGGCCGTGGGGCCCGCGCCTCAACTCCAGCCTCAATGCCTGGAACCGCACTGGAAACCTCCGCCTCAGTGCCAGGGTCACAACGCCGCTGACGGCGCTCAAAACGGATGTCGGACGCGTCCGCGCCATCCAAAATAAGGATCCCGGGAAAAACGCTCATCCACTTAAGGACGCGTCGCGCCTCAGCGGCCCTTCGTTTCGGGAATTTAAAAATTCCCGAAACCATCTCAAAAGGACCGTCTCGTCAATACGGTTCCACCGCCGTCGACGGCACTCAAAACGGACACCCGTAGCGGAAAGTACGGGTGACCGAACACCGAGGGGGCAAAACCCCTGGGGCTGGACCGGCCTGGGCCGGCCCGCGGCTTAGCCGCGCAGCCGGTCGCGGCCGCCGCGTGAAGACCCGCGCGGCGCAGGTCTTGGTCGCCGCACAGGGTTCGCGCAACGCGACCCCGGGGTCGTCGCTCCCTGGCGACCCACCGGCGCGCTGGGAGCTCCGCCAGACGCCCGCGGACGCCCGCCAGACACCGCCTGAGGCCGCCCGCCGCATGTCGCTGCCTCGCCCGGACGCCGCTGCCGCGCCCCTCGGACACCCCGCCATATTCCCCTGTCGCGCCCTGCGCTTCCACCGGACACCCGCGGACACCGCCTGAGGCCGCTCGCCGCGCGTCGTGACACCGCCTGAGGCCGCCGCCGCGCCAGGGCTCGCCGGACCACCAGAAAAACCCGCAACCTTTGACGATTGACCCCAGCCTCCTCCGAGCTCGGATTTTGATTCCAAAAAATGCGTTGGAGATATAAAAATGTATACTAAGCATTTATGGGCTTTGATCTAATTTTTGACAAGGAATAGACAGTGCAAAACAAGCTCAAAGTAGGTACGGGAGTAGAAAATGCAAACGCAACATCCTACCTCGCGGGGCTTCGCCCGAAGCTTCGCGACGATCCGCCGGCCACCACGCCTCGCCGGAGCTGTCTCGCCGGAGCATCTCTCCGGAGGTGGAGGAGGAGAGGGAGAGGAGGGATGCCAGGGGGTAAGGGGTAGGAGAAGAGGGAGGGGGTGTGTTAAGCGTTTAAATAGAAAACGCTTAACCACCCGCCAGTCGGCCCGGACCTGAACTCTCAATAGGGTCGAGGTTAAGCCTCCCCTAGGGTAAAAACCACCTCCCGAGCACAACGGCGGTCTCGGAATTTTAATCCGAGACCCCGTTCAAAAGTTATAAAAGTTGACGTCTGAAGCCACTAAATTACGAAAATGCCCCTGGGGCCATTTTTCACAAACGGCCTGCGCCCGCGAAACTTATACCCCTCCTAGGGTAAACAGCACATTCCGAACACAACGGTGCCCTCAGTTTCCCAATCCAAGCCACCGTTTAATAGATACCTGTGTTTCTCCATTAAACGAATAAATTAATTAATTTATTTATCCGTTTAATGTTCCGGGAGCGGGCGAGGGGTCCAAACATCCCGTGCTGACAAGTTTTATGTCATTCCTAGGGTAAATACCCCATTCTGGACCCATCCATACACTCGGATCCCTGATCCAAAACTCCGTTTAGGAGTTATCCCATTTATTTAGCGTTTCCAGTGTGAACGCAATGAAAATTTAATTCCGGCCACTCCGGGGCTCGGAATCGCACGCCGTCTGAAGGCACTGCTCTGGAATATTATCAAGAATATTCCAAAGTCTTTCTCAACAAAAACCGGGTTCTTACATAATTGGTCCCTAGATCTATAGGAATCATAATTTTAAGTGGTGTCAGCATCTTCTTCATCTTCTAGATGGCCTCATAACACCTTCTAGTCTACTCAAAATGGATCCCCTCTTAGCTATCCTAGTAATTGAAAAAACCAAGTGATAAAAGTCTTGAATAAACCACCTATAATATCCATCCAATGAAGAAAACTATAGATCTTGAATATATTTCTAATAAGATCCCAAGAAATCATTACCTCCACTTTCTTTGGATCGACTGAGATCCCCAGCTATGAGATCATGTTCCCAAGAAAGTGAAAATATTGAATCCAAAAGTGACACATAGAGTAATTGGAATAAATATTATTTTATCAAAGTGTTCTCAATGTAATCTCAAGGTTCTTGATGTGCGACTCCTATGTCCATGAATATACCAAGATGTCATCAATAAAAACCACAATGAAGGAATTGAGGTAAGGATGAAAAATCTGATTCATGAGAACCACGAACACTTCTAATGAATTTGTTAAACTGAATAGAATCTTAAGGTACTCATATAACCAATACCTACTCCTAAAAACTATCTTTGTTACATCTTCCACCCTAAATTACAATTAATGGTAGCCCGACCATATGTTGATCTTGAAGAATCATCAGGATCCCCTCATCTGGTCAAACATGTTATTAATACTTGATAATGGATATATGTTCTTCACTATAACCTGGTTCAGTTATTATAAATACATGAAAAACCTAATTCCATCATCCACCTTCTTGTAGAATAAAGTTGCAACACCCTAAGGAGAGGCACTCAAATGAATAAATCCATCCACCTTAAGGTCCTTGAGTTTTTCCTTTATCTCTTTTAATTCATCGGGCTCCAAATGATAAGGGGGAATTGATATGGGATTCATGAATATAATGATGTTAATTATGATCTTGATCACCATCTCAAGAACAAGACCTGTGAAATTATCAGGAAAAAAATTCCTTGAACCAGTCCACCACTGGAGAAAAAGTGGTTGGAATTGTCTCTTGATTATATTTTAGAACCATACCTGCTACCTACACTATAATTTATTACACCCAACTAAACTAAGTCAATATACACTTTCCTATTCATCCCACTCTGTCACCATAACATACTTATCTCCCCTAAGGTAACATAAAGAAACCCACATATAGTAGTAATTAATGTTATCCCGGAAGCACATCAACCAATCCTTCCTAAAGATGATGTTGAGACTCATCATATCTAGGACCAATAAATTCCAAAAATGTCTTTATCCCCAAATCACTATGGAATATACTAATCACTATTGAACATTATATAACCTCATCCTAAATGGTATATCAAGTTCCAACAAATCAGGGTAAAAATCCATGGTTATCCCCAACCCGGATACAACTCTAGCAGAAACAAAAGAATGAGAAGCCCCAATATCAATCAAAGCAACTAAAAATGTTCAGGTGATAAAAATCATACCTATAATGATTGAATTACCCTCAGATACATCTGTTGGAACTTTGTCCAAAGAATATATTTTACATGCCTTAGATTTATGACCACTCCCCTATAATCCCTGACTCATCAACAAAACTGACCACTGAGGCATCAACTATTATGGTTTCACCTATGACCCTTGGCTAGATCTGTAGCCTATTCTACCAGACATAACCCTTTTATACATATAATCTACCCATGCCTAAATACTTGAGGCCTTCATATTACCTAAACCTCTACCCAAACTCATCTGGGATTCCCTCAAATAGAATCGTTGTAGATACACTATCCTACCGCATCATAGAACTCCATCAATGGACTTGGGAATATACTACAAAAATATTTTATCTGAACACATTGATAATAATAAAGGGGAACTTCTCTTATGAAAGGAACTTAATAACCCCTACCCTTTCCTGAATGACTCTCACCACCTTGGTGTATATCCTCAAACCTTATCTTCCCACCATTAGAAGAGGCACCAATAGATCCACTTGAAAAGCCACCACTTGGACCACCAAGGTAAGGAAGGAGACCCATTACACTATACTCTGTCAAAAACTTCTTAATAGTGAGTTCCTTGCAAACTGCATTAGATAAATTCTTAAGGATGAATATATATCATTGGTGCCTCATGTTTGGTGAAAGACCCATCTCAAACATCCTAATATTTTGGGACCCATTTTATACCAATGGTAGGGAAAATGGATTGGCTCCCTAAAATGATTCACATTGTTAGCCACATACATCATCCCCTGTTAGAGCTCCATAAAATTTAGTGCTCAATATAGCCTCAATTTATGAAGGAATAACTTCTATAAAAATAATTCCTTGAAGGAAACCCATGATAGACCCTTATGCCTCTGACCCTAAATTATCATTCCCTATCACCTCATGGCCAGTCCCTATAGCATATACCCTGCTATCTTCACCCACCAATCATCAAGAATATCTACAATATCAATGATTCTCTCAAGGATATTTATCAAATCCTCATAATCCTAAGTACCACCCACACCCTAAAATGTTTTATGGTGTTATACCTAGAAATTATGAGTAAAATACATAATTATAGGACCTCTCTTATGTGCACATTCACCTACCACTATAACTAAGTGTAAAATATCAGCTGGTGGGGATCTTCTACTTGTACCACTGGGGTAAAATCTAGAGCATTCTCAGTCTATCCCTCCTTGATATCTAGATATGCAGTGGAAATATTTCCTACTTTGAGAACATCCTCTCTCTATTCCATAGGTGGAACTATGGGATATCGAAACTCCCCTTATTCAACATAGGGATTTAGTAGCTTCCACTCTTTCTACTAGATTTAAATAAGGTTTTGACCATATATGATCTTTCTCTTATTATCTGGTTTATCTAGATTATCCTATTAGTGGATATTTTTGATAGATTCATAAATGGATCCTAGTATTTGAAGGATCATACTATACTTTATTTTGGACTTTCACCACATACTGGTTCATTTTTCAATTGAAGAATACCTCTTCTATGATTCGTCGAAAGCACATCAACTTATCAAAAGAGTTAATTTTTCTCTATTTATATATGCCTATGGATTTCACATGAAATAGGATCCCCCTTACATGGATCTTTGGGTGATTCTCTAGGTTTACCTCTCCCCTTTAAAAATCCCATTATTATTTAAATGTTTGGATGTTTAGTTGGAAGATTCCCAATATTTTATAGTCAGTAAAAGGTGTTATGTCACTTTATTACACCTCCAATTTTTTTCTAAATGGATTTATCCAATACCTTGAATTAATTCTTTAGTATTGAGGTAATATAGGGTTTTTGATGTATTTAGGAGGTTAACTTTGAGTCTTGGTATGACTATTGCTCATCCTATTATTAATTAGGTCACTAAAATCATGTGTTTTTTCAAAGTTTGGTGAGGAATGTGGTGTCATTTGAATCTAGTTTTGAATATAATCTATAGGTTGGTAGTGTATGTTAGACCATAATTAATCCTACTTGGATTGGGAATTCTCCAGTGGGTGTGGTTGGAATGACTCAAATAGGAAAGGCGTCGGTTCACCACTAGCGGGTTCTTAGTCACTGACCTATAAGGAGGGAACCTTTGAATGTCACCCCCTATTATACTAAAATTGAACATGAAGGATTTGGGAATTTCCTAACTTCCATGGATGGTGAGGATAGATTCTCAAAATTAGGGATAGGATTTGGTGAGTGGATCCTACCATCAAGTCTGACTAGAGGTGCTTCTATGATTCATGTGACATTGAAGATGTGGTGTGTCCTATACCAATCCCCCATGGTTTGGGGGATCATGATGATCCTTCATATTAGGGATTTAATTTAAAATTTGGGCCTAATAAACTCAATTATTAAGACCAAATGTCCTTTATATAGCTGTTGATGGAGACAAAGGAAAGGATTTAGAATTTTGTGCAAGGCTTTTCTTCTTTATTGAATATGGGTACTTGAGTGCAAGATATTGGTATAGAAATCATGTCATAGAATATTTCCAAGATATTATCTAATTATTTTATAGGAAATGATGATTCTATGAGATGTAAAATAGAATATTAAAAGTGGTATAGGAAACATACCTTTGATAAGTATTCAGATCTCAAGATAGAAGAACAATGCCTAGAAGAGGGAGTCGTTATTTTGGATGATGATATATAAGGGGAAGATATTATTTAATATGAATAATCTAATTATGAATCAAAAGGATAGGCCTTAAATATTTTATGTCATAATGGAAAGAAATTTAATAAGGGTCGATTTGATTTGGGAAGTTGTTGAAGTTCCCAGTGGATCATGCAGGTACACTGAGAGGGGGTGAATTAGTGTACACAAACTTTATTGATATTTATTTTCATTTCTATTTTCTCTTTTAATTTGAACCTATTCACTTGTTATAGTGAATGGATATATTCCCTATTTACAAACACAATTATAAAACATGAAATACTGAATGAAGCACAACATGTAGTATTTTTACAAGGTTCTCCCCTGATGTGGGTGACTACATCCTTATTGTGTTTAGGATGATCTAAGACCCAGATTATCCACTAATAATGAATCACCAATTACAAGTGTGTTGTTCATGTATCACACTGAAAAAATTGTAGGTAAGTATGAACCTTTTCCCAAATTATACTTACATCCCACTAGAGTTGTTTATATTGGTATTTCACCAGTGTTTCAAAAAATACAACACTTAACACAATGAGAAAGATCAAAAAACATTTAAGCTACCATTACAACACAAAACTGATATTCCTCTTCAATCCACTAAAATAAATTGATTCTATACTTTCTCACTTTAAATGAAACTCTATGACTACCACTTTATATAATTAACAATACTATATGAAATTCAGCTCAATATATTATCTTAAATTGTAGAAGATAACACTTCCGATTCAAATCACTGTAATAATAGAATAATAAATTGAATATTTATCAATTAACTACAAGTTATATTATACTTTTATTTACTAAAGAATATTACTTCAACTCCACTCAATTATCACATGCATTAAAATCATGTGTTCTTCAATCATATAATTCTCATAATCTCATGCAAATATTTAATTCATGTAATTATTCACACTTTTTATTATATTTTTTATGCAATAAAAAAATCACAATAATGTGTATTCTTTTGATCCTATTTTTGTAAGTACACATTGATACCATGAACACATACTTTATATATAATGTGACCTTCTAAGTGAGTATCTTTGGTCTGCCTTTGTAAAAACCTGAATGGGTGTAACTGAAACCTTCCATTTTGTGAAAATCTCATACTTTAACTTGTTTGTGAATTCATATCAACATGTGTATCATGTATTGTTTACAAATAATGGATGTATCACTATTTATTAATATTTAAACAATTCATGGTCTACTCAAATTTACTACCCACTATAAAAACACCTCCACAAAAGTGTACTCCAAACGTACTGCCTCAATTCCTTCTTACATGTGCATGGGCATACATGTATGAGTATGCACAATAATAAACACATTATTCACATCATTATTCATGTAAGCATACAAACTTATCAATCTATTTCAAAGGTGAGTATTCAACCTTCTCGAATAAGTCATGTAAACCAGGTATACGTTTAATGCTCTTCACACAACAACATAATACACTATCTTCACGCAAGAATGAGGATGCATGAATTATTAGTGATCATCATGCAAGCCAAGGAGACAATTAAATTTTTAACCTGAATGATTCATGGAAAAAAGTTCTTCATGAAGAAAACTAGTGTTCTATGCACTTGTGGTTTTCTCGCGGAATTCTTTTCTTCTTTGTGTAAATAGAGAACGCGTATAACTTTTGTCTTTCATGAACCAAAGAGATTTACAGTGTTTATTTTTATATAGGAATAATAATATATCACACTCATCCACACCACACTCGTCCTCAATGAATCTAATATTTATAGGCAACCAGAACCATCTCATTCCATACTGGATGCCTCTGTTTTGAGAAACAGGAAGAACACAATCAATGGAAATTCATTTTTCATTCCATGTTTCATTTCTTTGATTTATTATTCATTATAAGATGAAAAAAATTTCATATAATTTTGATGAATTTTAGATCATAAGAAGAATTGAATAGTGCTCAAAATCAATGGTTGAATCAATTATCTATGTCGCTTTATGGAGATCCTCGGATGAACAAAACTCTCGTTTAAGACTTGATGAAGAAGACGAAATACAACACTAATCAAACGACTCTGAAAGAAACAAATAAAGCAGGTGATTTCAATCATATCATTTTACTTAGAAAGATAAAAAGTTGATAAGAAAACTCAGTTTGATCCTTGGAATATTCTTTATGGAGAAATCCCAACATTCTATAGCTCTTGAATGGGATCAGTGGAGAAGAAGACGTGTAGAATTGATCAGACGTCCTAGATGATCAGATCAAACAGATCACACGGTTTTTGTTCATTCGGAGCTACAATACATGATCCCACATTGAAATAGTATGAGATATATCACTCCCTTATAAGACAAGATGCGGCTTCTACCCTCCAAAATTGGTTACCGAACACATATTAAAGCATCGACACTACCCCCGTCAGAGCCCTCATCCGCTATCATGTTACCCCACATGGTGGTTTATCCACCCATGAATGTGCTTGTGGGTGCTTCTTATGTCCGTTCACACCCATGATTCCCACCCTGGCTGGCTAGGGTGTCTAATTCCCACTGAAGTAGTGGTTGTAGTCCACCTAAATTTTTTATATAAGGCCCAAATTGGTACACTTTGAAAAAAAAAATTAATAAAATGAAACACAATGTTTTTAAATGTAATTCTAAATCCCTAAAAATATTTAACCATCCAATAAACCCTCATAAAAATAAAAAATATTTTACATGGATCATCGTACTCAGATTCTGATCATTGTTGTAAATAATGTGCATCCACATTTTTACAAGTCTAATAACTAAAGACCAGCTTTGCAAACATCGAACCTAATGTTACTTTATCCAAAGAAAATCTTAAAACAAAATCAAAACAACCTTGCCAACTTAATAATTCTCCATACTGATTTAATGATAGAACCTCCATACTAAAATCACTGTAACATTTAATTTTCTTCAAATAAGTATATCGATAACAATTACAATGAAAATATTACTTTAATCAATTTGGGTTCTTCAATATCTCCCTTTTTATTTGTTTTCAATACACATTTGAATTTCAAATTAAATGTTTTATTCTCCCCCTTATTTGAAAATAAAACCAAAGAGATAAGTATGGAAAAGAATTTAACTCATCTCATTCTTAAACAAATGAACTTTTCTTCTTATCTTCTTCAAAATACTCATTTCATAAGAGTTTCCACTTATTAGAAATTCAAATTGATCTTATAGATATAAAGAAAGAACCTACTTTCTTAATGCAATGAGTCATTAATTAATCATATCTAAGTTAATGTGGGAAAACCCGGTATAGAAAAAAAATAGTGATCAATTTAGGCAACCAAGTTGTCAATAATTTTTTTAAAAATATGATCCCAACACTAAAATTTTATTTTAGGGGTTATTCTACATCTATTCAAATAATCTTCTGTATTCATCTTGAAAAAAATATTAAAAAAATTCAATTATAAGAATATAATTCCCCTTTATCAATTCATTTTACTCTTTTCATCAAATTATTAGTTTCTCCCCTTTTGATTTAAAATTATTATTCATATTGATATTAGAGAGCAAACCTCTTTATTGACAAGCTTCAATTTCCATAATTTGAAATCATCAGACAAATATCCTATAAGAACTTCAAATATTCATTTTATACTAGTTGAGATATTCAACTCTATTAGTTTTTCATCTTTTCTCCCCTAGATGTATGGGATTCATCTATATTATTCATCATGATTGGATTTCTTCAAGAATTAATTCCAATAACAATTTTAATATAAATTTAAATAAATATCTCCCTGATGGATAGCCTCCTGAATACTATATAATATTTTCACAACACTCATATCTTCTAGACTCCCTCGGAATATATGCCTCACTTTTAATTTCCTACATAAAAGAAATAAACACAAAATATACATAAAAATAAAGTGGTTCTTCAATGGTTTTCAATTAGAGAAATAGGGATGAGATTTATTTCTCAACCCAGAAACTACTTTCAATTATTCTCTTCATTTATGAATACTCATCATGTTTGATCCTTCTTTGACTTCACAAATGTTATCATTTAAGGGAAGAATGGACTTCTTAATTTCTTTAGCTTTCATCTTAGATGGAATAGGCTTCTTCACATTGAAAAGTAGTGCACTTTCATTCTTTTTCTCCTTCTACAAATTTTTAGCCAATTCCAGCTGCTCTGTCTATATGACTAAGCATTCTTTTGGAACATGTTAAGACTTATTCTTGTGTGTATACTCCTTCTTCACAGTAGAATTTATAACATAAGAAGCCACTGGTGTTTTTACTTTTTTCTTCACCAGTTCTATTTGTTCAAGAAAACATTTCATGCATTTATCAGCAATATGCCTATAAATTTTTCACCTTCCACAAAAATCTACAGAAATCATAGGGTTACCCTTTTTAAACAACCTCTCATGAAATTAAAAAATTTCATCTTGATTTTCATGCACCAAATCAATCATGCTATTAATTTCTGAGATTGATTTCTTTTTATGCTTCAACTTGCTTCCACTAACATTGGTGGTTATGACCTATTTCCAAAGTTCCATGATATGATCTCTTTTTCCATAGTAGAATCACATTTTCTTTGGTATGACATGTATTTCATCAATATTCTTGGGTGTATCTTTCTTCAAAGTTTTCTTACCTCTCTTATTTTTCTTATTCCCTAAGAAATATTTTTCTTCTTTTGTTCTTACCCTCTACTTTTTTTCCTCATCTTCATATCAACATATGCATAGTGCATAGTTTGTTCATACCAACACTCATTATAACTATGACCAATTCTGTTTCAATATTACTAAAGTCTTCAAGAAACTCAAATCTATTCATTCTAGACATATTTTTATTCATCTTTGAATCATAATTTAATTTTATAGGATATCTCTTCACATCATATATTCTCCCCCTTAATAATGACCTTCTTTAATTATCATGCATAGACATATTATTCCAACAGTCAATTGCCTGATGCCCAAATTTCTAACAACACCAATAAATCTTGATTTATTCTTCTGTGCTACCACTTGGCTTGTTTTTACATCTTATTACTTTTGGATAATAATATTATTCATCTAAGCTCTTTGTAGGGAACAAAAATTCACACTATTCTCAATACCCACATCTGTTTATATAATGGATTTATTACTAGTTCTATACACCCATATTTGACTATAATTATTTTTGTAACATGTACTTATAGATGAAACAATATTAGTACAAATAGAAACTTATGGAACAAGAGTTACCTATTTCAATGATCTTGCCATAGATTTATCTTTATATAATCTCAATCACTTTTTTCCACTTGAATGTGATCCCATCATTTTGTGAAGATTCAGAATGAATGTTCTCAAGATTTATGAACATGACCTCTAACTCAAGATATTTCATATTTAGATAATTCTTATGTTCTTCAAGTGATTTCACCATATTTTTATATTCTTTATAAGAAGCCTTTAATTGTGTTTCCTTCAAATTTTTCAAATTAACTTTCATTTCATGAAACTTCATGTTGGGAAAAATTTTCTCATCCTAAAAAACTTTCAATTTGTCCTCTCATTGGTTCTTTATTATCTAAATTTGATCATCATGAATTTGATTTGATTCTAATAGATAATTATACAAATCTTTAATACTATTTTTCATAACCTCTAGTTGGACTTGTTTAAAATTCGTAGAGGTTATATATAGTTTTTCCAATGTACAGATCACTTTTGTGTAAGCTTTGTCAGTGACATCCTTCTCAAAAACAGTCCTTTGTAATTTATCTTCAATAAATGTGAATTTCTCAATGAAATAAAGTACATAATATTATTTTGATTCTTCAATTATAATGAATGTCTCATCCTTGTATTTGGTTTCTAACTAAGAGTCTATAATACTCATAGTATCAAGTGAATGAATCATCTTAGTAATAACCATATCATTTACTTATTTCTCACACACATTTCTTTACAATTCTTCTTCAAAATAAGAGAAATTTTCATTACAAAGTGATATTGTTTCTTCTTTGTCATCAATAATTTGTGAGAGAAGTTTACATATTTGAAAATTATTTTCGAAGGATTTCCCTATATCCTCAGTTTCCTTTTAAATATGTGACTTTTCATCATATAGTACCTTTATAAAATAAAATATTTAGGTGAAAACTTGGGTACAAACATTCTTCAAATGGTATTTTATTTTTAAATAAAATTCACTATGTGATTCAATAAATTCTTATTTGTCACCACTTGAACCATACTCATCAAAAGGATATTTATCAACTAATTTAACAGATATTGTTGATAGACTACCATTATGACTACATATATTTTGTGATATATCCTCTTTATTCTTCAAATTCTTCCTCGCTTTTCTTTCCACTTTATTATGTATGTTCTTAAAGGTTTTTGTAGAAGACTCCTTGTTGAAAATGACAGAGATAAGAACTAAACTTTTCATTTGAGATAACTCTATTACTTCTTCAAATTCAATTATGAACTTCATATAATTCTGATATAAGTCTTATAAAAATAATTGGGACAATAAGATAGATCCAAACAGAGGTGTAACCTATGCTTTGATACCAATTGAAGTGTCTGGTAGATCATGAAGGGACACTAATAGGGGTGAATCAGTGTACACAAATTTTATCGATATTTATTTTCTTTTCTCTTTTACCTTTTAATTAAAACCTATTCAATTATTATAGTGAATGGATATATTTCCTATTTACAAACACAGTTATACCATATTAAATATAGAAAGTAAATGAAGCATGACACACAGTATTTTTACAAGGTTTACCCATGATGTGGGTGACTACATCCTTGTTGTGTTCGGGATTATCTGAGGAATGGGTTATCCACTAAGAATAAATCGCAAATTATAAGTGGGTTGGTTAGGAATCACCCTGAAACCATTATTGGTGGGTATGAACCTTTTACCAAATTATACTATCATCCCACAAGAGTTATTTATACTGGAATCCCACCAAAGTTTCAAAAAATAAAACACTGAACTCAATGAGAAATATCATAAGAACTCCAAGCTACCACTGCAACACAAAACTGATCTTCCTCTTCAAGACACTAAAATAACATGATTTTATACTTTATCACTTCAACTAAAAATATATGAATACCACCAAATATAATAAAAAATACAATATTCAAGTCATCTCAATATACTCTCCTGGATTTTAAAAGATAACACTTCCAATTCAAATCACTGTAATAATAGAATGAGAAACTAAAGATTTATAAATTAACTACAGGTTGTCTTCTTCTTTGCTTTACTAAAAAATATTACTTCATATCAACTCAATTATTACACATTTTAATATCATGTGTTCTTCAAGAATTTAATTCTCATCGTCACATGAAAATATTTCATGCATGTAATTCTTCACATTGTTTTGTATCTTATTTGTAAAATAACAAATTCACAACACTATGTATTCTTTTGATCCTATTTATAAAAGTACACATTTTTACCATGCACACATATTGTATATATAATGAAACCTTCTAAATGAGTTTCTTTGGTCTGCATTTTTTAAAATTTGAATGGGTGTAAGTGTAACCTTCCTTTTTTTGAAAATCTCACACAACCACTACACACACTATCTCAATTGATATCAAAATTTACCTAGTATGTGAATTAATATAAAAATGTGTATCATATATTTTTTTAAAAACATTTATGTCTCACTCTTCATGTCTATGTAAACATTTCATGTTCTACTCAAATTTAATGCCCACTGTCAAAATACCTTCGCACAAGTGTCCTCTAAAAGTATTGCCTCAATTCCTTATTACATGTGCATGGACATGCATGTATGAGCATAAAAAATCATACAAATTTTATCCATATCATGTTTCACATAATCATACATCCTTCTTAATCTATTTCAAAGTTGAGTATTTAGACTTCTCAAATAAGTCACTCAAGAAAGGTATAATTTTAATTCTCTTCATGCAACAATGTAATACATTATCTTCACACAAGAATGAGGATGCATGAATTCTTGGTGATCATTATGAAATCCAAGGAGGCACCTATTGTGCTATCCAAAATGCTTTGTGAAAACAATTTCTTCATGAATAAAACTAGTGTTTTGTGCACATTTGGTTTTTCTGAGGAATTCTTTTCTTCTTTGTGCAAATAGAGAACGTGCAGAACTTCTATCTCTCACAAACCCAAGATATTTTTGATGTTTATATTTCTATAGGAACCATATTCTCTCACACTCAATATCACTACAATTAGTCTCAATGCATCTAATATTTATAGGCAATAAGCACCATCTCATTCCACACATATTGTCGCTATTTCTCGACATAGGAAGAACACCATCAACAAGAATAAATTTTTCACTACATGCTGTATTTCATAGATTTATTCTTCATTATAAGATGAAAAAAAAGTTCCATATCATTTCAATCAATTTTGGATCATCAAAATAATCGAATAGTTCTTATAATTAATGGTTTGATCAACTATCAAAGTCACTTCATGGAGATCCTCTGATGAATAGAACTCTTAGGCGACAGTTAATGAAGAAGATTAAATACAGTGTTAATCAAATGGATTAGAAATAAATAGATTTATAAGGTTATTTTAATCATATCAGTCTCCTTATAAAGATCAAATGATGATAAAAAAACTCAGTTTGATCCTTTGACAATGCTACATAGAGAAATCCTGACATTCTGCAGCTGTCGGATGAGCTCAGTGGAAAAAAAATTATAAGTAATAAAATGAAATACAAAGTCCTTAAAATGTAATTCCAAACCCCTAAAAACTCTTAAACCATCCTTTAAACCCTCATGAAAAATAAACAATATTTTTCATTTTTTATGGATCATCTTACTCAAATTCCAATCATTGTTGTAAAAAATGTGCATCCATATCTACACAAGTATAAGAACTAAAGACCACCTATGTGGGTGATTCTTGTGTCCATAAGCACTCATGCTTCCAACACTGGATGGATAGGGTATCGACTTCCCACCTAATCAGTAGTTCAAGTCTACCTAGGATGGTTAGTGTGCACTTTCTTAATTTTTTATATAAGGACCAAATTGGTACACTATGAAAACAATTATAAGTAATAAAATGAAACACAAAGTCCTTAAAATGTAATTCCAAACCCCTCAAAACTCTTAAACCATCCTCTAAACCCTCATGGAAAATAAACAATATTTTTCATTTTTCATGGATCATCTTACTCAAATTCCAATCATTGTTGTAAAAAATGTGCATCCACATCTACAAAAGTCTAATAACTGAATACCACCTTTGAAAATGTAATAAAATGAAATACAAAGTCCTTAAAATGTAATTCCAAACCCCTCAAAACTCTTAAACCATCCTCTAAACCCTCATAAAAAATAAACAATATTTTTCACGTATCATTTTACTCAAATTCCAATCATTGTTGTAAAAAATATGCATCCACATCTACACAAGTCTGAGAATGAAAGACCAGCTCTAAAAATGTAACTCTTAATGTTTCTTCATCTAAAGAAACTCTCCAAATCAAATCAAAATAACCTTTACAACTTAATAATTCTCCATACCAATTCAATGATATAACCTTCATACTACAATAATTGTAATATTTAATTTTCATCAAACTATTATATTAACCAAAATTAAAACTCGAATATTACTTTAATCAATTTTTCTTCTTCAGTTACTCAGTTAATAAAAAAAGGAAAACCAGAGCTAGAAAGGAACACTCCAATCTACCTAAACGGATGGAAACCATATTAGTAATAAAAGAATTAGAATCAAATACATGTGTTAAATATAAAATAAAAGGGGAATCAATGTTTGAGGAAGAATCTAGAAATCACTAGCCTAGTCTTGTAGTTGTAACATGAATGGAGGAGAAAGGGATAAAGGGGTATGTCCAGTCTAGTCTCAAACCTATGATACCTAAACCTAAGAAGGACCAACCCACTCAGATTCAAGTTTCAATGGATAGTTGTTCTAGTAAAAATATCCAACTCCATCTTAGAGATAGAGGGATGAATAAAATAAGAAGTAATATGTCAGTGAACCTCCAATAGCCTTGGACCTACTACTACACTCTAAGGAAGATATGATTAAAGAGGTTTTGGACATCAATACGTTTCTAAAGTGTAACAACCCTGACCCTAGTATTCTAGAGTAGGTGGTCATTTTGTTACAATGGTATAGATACAAGAGATCACATCACCAAGGATAGGTAATTTTAGTAGTCTTGAAGAACTTGATACATATATGGTTCCCTTATTATGTAACAACCCATAAAATCTAACCCTTGTTTTATTATGAAAAAAATTTATTAAATGTTTTTTTATAATTTAAATAATTCTAAGACGGTATTATTTAAAATAATAATTGAAAATTTATGTTGTTTCATTATAAGCACCATTTATTATTAGACATAATTTATTTTTATCAAATTATTATAGAATATTTTAAATAATAATTATACTAATATATATAAACTGTTGTTTAGTTTCAAGATGTAATATGTATATATACATGCATATGTAAACTAGATTTTAATTATAATTATGATATAAAACTAATACTATAAATTTATATATGACATTGAGAATTATTGCTTTAAAATATTTTAACTCCGTTATTTTGTAAAAGTGAACTATTTTAATTATGCTAACAATTACTTAATCTATTATATGAGTTTTATATATTTTTAAAAATATGATATGTATATATACATATATATGTATATGTACTCTATATTTGCAGACAATTATTTAATTTATTATATAAATAATTATATAGGATTTATATATATATATATATAAAAAATATGATATATACATAATTATTAGATTATAAATTTTTTATTAAAGTTTCATAACATTATTAACATTTGGAGATTTGTTTAATAAAATTATAACCATTTTAATAGAATGATTAAAAGTGCACATATATGAATGATCTTTTAATAAAAATTATTGTTATCCTGAATCATATATATATATGTGTAATATTAGCATTTTTTTCTAAAGTTTCAAAAATACAAATTATGATAATAATTTTTATTATAATACATTCCCAATTATCAATTTAATTTATAACGTTATAATTATATAATATGAAATGTATAAATATATGTTTTATAAAATAATTTAGTAATAATAACATTTACTTTTTAAAAATTGATGATAAAATAAGTATAATAGATACATAACTTTCAGACTGTTTTTAAATTTATTAATAATATAGGATAATGGAATAAAGATAAAATAGAAATAACAGTAACAATATTATAATAATAAAATAGATTGATTGTTTGGACAAAAAAAGGGGAGAATCTAGTGAAGGGATAGGAGGGTCCGATTTTTTTTGAAAACCCGGATTAGGGTTTAGGTGCTGATCTGGAGGAGGGAAACAGACAAAAAAAAAAGAAAAAAAAGAAATCCCATGTGGGATTTGGGGTCCGGAAAAGGGGGAGTCCGCGCTCCAGCTGCAGGTCACGAGTCCAGGCCGTGTCTAGGGTTTCAGCAGGGTGGGGTCGAGCGACGTTGCAGCATCAGGGTTTTCGAGTAGGCCTGCGGGTCTCCTTCGGGGTGCATCATGCTCAGGGGTGGCTTCAAGCAGGTCCAACGGTATTCACTGAGAGGAGTCGGTGTCATGCTCAGAGGTCTATCGTGGTCGTTGAGCAGGAGGTCGGGACTAAGTCGAGTTCAAACGGCGGGAGGCACAGCCTTGCGGTGGAGTCTGGTCCTAATGTTGAACTGGATCTAGGTTGTGTTTTTTCGTCAACGGTAGGATATTGCTGTCCGATTTTTCTTCAAACTACCAAGTAGGTTTCCTACTTTTATTTTGGTGTTTTTTCCAGTTATTGATTGATTTAATTTGTTATTTGTTTTGGTCCATCGGTTTTAGTTGGGTCACAATATATATATATATATATATATGTTTACTATACTTCTTCCAAAAAGTTATAAATATATAAATACTATATAGGAGTTTCATTAAAGGGACAGTGTTACTACTTTCCATCTTGGTTCCTCACTCTAATAAGGTCCTGCACACGCAATCAGGGTTCTTGCATACCCAACCTGAGCACTACACCTCCTTCTTGGTGAATCTGAGTCTTGCCACAAGGCAATTAGCATATAAAGTAAGGGTTTTCTTTTTATGATTTTCCTTTCTTGTGAAAAATCATATATACGTGATTTATATATACGAGTATGTATATGTTCATACACACACACACACACACACACACACACACACACACACACACACACACACATATATATGGTTTTCAATCCTAAACTTATTCTGGATTTCTAAATGTTGTTTACCAATGTTTAACTGACGTGAGCAGTACTTGTTTGGTTGTGAAATGAAAAACCCATACACTTATTTATATTTATATATGGTTTCTATATATATATATATATCATCTCTAAGGTGAATCTAGGTTTTTCAAAGGTTAAAAGTTTGTATGTATTAATATTTCTAAGGTTGATAATTATATTTGGGTTCGTTTAATATGGTTTTAATTATGGAAAACCAAATATACACTTAGTGTATATTCGGACATAAACACATAATTCAGTCTATTTATATTTTATGTTATTAAATATTTTATTTAAAATCTTTAAATAAATACTTGGATGCGAATAAAGTTTTGGGTTCAAATGGATTTGTATTATTATGCAAAACTTTAGTGTTTATGTATGTATGTCCATGCATTTATGTACTTACCTAACATGAGTTTTGGTTTTCAATACGGTGATATTAACAATTAAATAATGTTATGGAGTATTCATTAAATGTAAGGGTTAAATATCTATCTCGAACATTTATTTATTTTACGATCTAATGTTTTGTAAGGAAAATTTATTTATTTATTTATACTCTTTATTTTTCTAGTTCTTTCAAGGGAGTTCATTTGCTTAAAATATGAATTACTTTTATGATGCTAAGGGTTTGTTATTATTAAAAAAATTGCATTTATTTTAAGATATTAATATATTTATATGTATATATATATTAATTTACTTTTCAGAATATATAAAGTAAGGGTGAAATAAAAATTATTTAAATTAAATACGTTTATTTATTTATACTAATTATATCCTCTATTTTCTGGTTCTGCATATGAGGAGAATCATTTATTTTCAAACGTATATTTTTTTGAGATGTATTTAGGTTATAATTAATCAATTTATGTTTTTCAATTTTAAATCCATGACAAATATATATATAATTACATAATATAGGTGTGCGGTCACAAGATTTTCTTCACCATATAAATAGATTTATGAAAGTATTTGATTGTAAACTCGACGACTATCTGCGCCAAAGCAATGTAAGTGGGTGTGACATGTACATATTATACATATATAAATGGTTATATTTATAAACCTATAAGATTTAAACATAACTCGAATTAAATTGGCCTAAAACAATCTTCGTTGGTTAAATTATGTTTATGATATATTTAATTAAATTCTCATGAATGCATGCATTACATAAAACAATTGTTGCACTGCAAATCAATTGGCCTTATATGCTATGGAGCATAAGGCATGTCCATTTATTAAGACATGACTGTTTAACAGTTCATTCTTGGGTACAAATGAAATCTACATTAGTCATTTTAAACTATAAATATTTATTTTCATAAATCAAGGATTTTAAAAATTAAGGAACTATCATTTTATGTGGTAACCCCATCCATTCATTACTTGTGTGTTTTAAATTAATATCACATGCACAAATAATGTTTACTAGTTTATGCATGTCATTGAGAAAATTTTTATTTAAATAATAAATGACATATTATGATTTAGTCCAATGTCATTTCCATTTATCAGTGCATGAATTGAGCATGAATAATACCTATTCGAAGTTATAAACATGCAATCTAATGCATTGAAAGTTTATGGAAGATTTGTAAAGTTATTAATTTATGTGATAAATTGAAAAATTTATTATTTATCAATTATGATAATGAATTAATAATTTAGGTATTCAAGGTGGTATGGGACACTTTAGATAAATGGTCTTATTAAACATATGAGGAATGTATTGGACTAGTATATTCCGAGTTGGGGACCGGTAAAAGTAAGCCCTCCAGGTTGGGGTCCGGTTACAGCAGACCCTCCAGGTTGGAGTCCAATTATAGAGGCTCTCCTGAATGGAGTCTAGTTACAAAGGATCTCCGGTTTGGGGTCTGGTTACAGTTAGCCCCTAGGTCTTGGTACGAGGCCTTGACACAGAAATTAAAGTACGGTATTATACATTCCCTCATTATGTGTATGATAATTAATTAACCAAATAGATATTAGACTAGTAGAATATACATGGATAAGAGCCAGTACTTATGAGTATTAGAAAAGTAAATGCTTATGGCATGACATATGTTTAGCACTCAGTGATTTAGTACTTAGTGTATGAAATTGAAGTTATTACCTTTACACACAACTCTGATTATTCATTACTCATAGCTATTTAATTTGTGCTTACATATTCATATGTTATAAATGTTAGAATGTATTTTATTCATTACTCCAAATGATCATGTCTATATTTGAATCGTGTATCCTTGTAATTCTGTTAGCATGTTTTTAATCGAGCACTTTTATGATGTGAACTTGTGTTACAGCTTTTCTTTAAGAGAAATGTTTTATGGAAAGTTTTAAAGAATGTTTTCAAAAGTTATATTTTGTTATAATATGTTATTTTAAAACCCCTTATTGGAAATTCGTATGCTAACCCTATATTTTTGAAATAAATATTTCAGGTATCATATTTTAGCAGAAGAAACATTTGAGAAGTAGCTGGTTTCCCATAGCCTAAACCAAATATGATCCTCTGCATGGGACATGATGTGTAATTTATCAGTGCATGTTTTTGTAAAAAAAATTAAACATCATGATTCAAGTCACCGGCTCCGGGTATTCTGGGTCAGGTCCTTACATATTACATTGGTAATTAAACATGGAATATAAAAAAATAAAATAAACTATTTCTTTTCACTTATTTAAATATTTCATATTCATAGCCTAGAAAAAGAAAAAAATAAAAGGGTGAGCTTAAATGATCAGTAAGGGTTATATAAGAAAATAAAAAATTAAGAAAATTCAATATTCCATAGACATTATAGCAAGGTAAAAAATCTGAAAAACACATGCCATCGATACCTTGAGAATAAAAATTCATCCATAGATTTTTTCCTAATGAAAACCTCATAGAAAATAATAATTGAATACTAAATGAAAAAAATAAATATTTATTAAAAGTCATGTATCTGGAACATGAAAAATTATACCATCAAGATGTTTTAAATATGTGGGTAAAACCCCATTTTATTCTGTTTGGAAACAAACACAAAGGTTTTGCGGCTAACTGTTTTTTATCATGAGACCCGCCGATGCATTGGGGGGATATTTATAATCGGGTCCCACCCATCACTGCAAGTCCAAAGAATTCCTCATACATAGATTCAATTAAATAACAAAGTCATATGTAAAAATGGTGTACGGATAAGACAATAATCATATCCATGATACAAGAAATATATATATTTAATGAATTATGATCATACATAAATGTGAAATATATATACACCACACACAAGGAATAAGTGGTCAAAGAGAATATCATAATGGTTTATATAAAATAATGAATATAAATTCACAAGGTAAAATAGGTATAGATCATGATAAATTATTTCCAACTAAAGTGAAAACATGTAAAAATATTTTTAAGAAACTTTAGAAAAGAGTCTCTTTAGTGCGATTAAAGGAAAAATATAAGAGTCTCTAAAGTGGGAAAATGCATAATTGTTAGCATAAAACAAAAAATGAAAAAAGATAGTTTTTCATGATAATAATATTGATTTTATAAATATATTTTTTTATTAAAATATATTATGGAGTGTACTTGAAAATAGGTAAGAAATTGGAAAGTTCCCTTAAATCGAGTTTGCTTATCGGGAGGAATTGAAAAAGGAACCTTATAAAACATGCATTTCCTCATCAAAGGAAGAATAATTGATCTAGGAAAATATGTCTGTAACATACAAACATAATGTATTATTATTATATAATAATAATTAAGAATTAAATTGGGGTAAAGAGAGAGAGAAAGTGTATCCCAAATGAAAACTGGTGGTTCAGGGGAAATCCCTTACCTTATGTCCGAAGGTGTACTGAACTTGCACTTAATGTTATAGATAATAAAATTATATTCATTAATAATTTAATTCAAAACATATTAAACATGTATTTTATTTATTATAATTTTATTAAGTTCATTTTTGGTATTTTTGATGAGTTATAAGATTCATTTTCGTCATTCGGGAGTTTTCATTTCCTTGGTTTTAATGTTTTGTTCACTTGTATACATGTATGAAAGTCCATGTAAAAATGAGATTAATTATATAAAATTGAAATTATATGTTATTAAAGAAAATATATAAGACTAAATGGTTTTATATATCATTTTTTAGATATGATTATTATTCATTAAATAAAATTTCAATGATAAATGTTAGTTTATTTTGATGAATTTTCAATTATCACGAACTAGTTTTGTTTTATTAATTAATATTATATATATATAATGTTTCTAGAACATTATAGACTTATAATATATATAATAATATATTATTTAACTATAATAATGGTTTTATTACCATCCTTGAAGGTGGTAATGTAAAATGAAAACGCATCGTCCATGATGGCGATAAATCGGCACATCACGAACGATATTTTCATTTTTAGAATAAAAGGGAGAGCAGAAGGGGATTAATGATGTATTTTCCATTAAAAAAATTATATTATATTATATATAATATACTGGAGTTATCATTCATGTTTTTATATAGGAGGTGAGGTAAGTATAAGAAAATAAATGAAATTTAAAAGAAAAAAAATGAAAACGAAAGAGGATTTTACCTCTTGAATTTATTCTTCTTGAGAACCTTCTTAAGGGGATTGGGATTGGTATTTTGGTGAGGTAGATGGATCCTATATGTGGGAAATATATATTTGAAGATGATTTTGTAGGAATTGGGAAATATTTAAGTCTTAAGAGGTGTGAGGAGAAGAGGTGGTATTTATAGTGCAGGAGAGAAGTGTTTTCTCGTTATTTTTTTCATTAGTTTATTATTTTGCCTCAAGACTATGAATAGTTTTAGAATTATAACTAAATATATTAAAATAATGAAGTATAGTTTGATATTATGGGATTATATTAGACATAAATCATCTATGACTCAATAATTCATGTATTTAGCCTATACTGTAAATTACTATATTTCACTATTCACTGAAAATTCAACTATTATAGAAAAATCACAAAAAATCACCCTAACAATTTTTATAAGTTTAGAATTAAAAAATGAACTAAATTTCATGAAAGTAATTTTCTAAATTTTAGAAATTTAATTTTTAATTAAAATCATCATTTACTTGGAAATACTAATTTTAAAATTATAACTGATTTTATAACACTTTGAAAAATTAATTAATGTCTCATAAAATTATCTTATAATCATAAGAAAACAAAATATTAATTTATGAATACATTTTATGAAAATAAATTTTCTTTTTAAATCATTATATTAATTATAAAATTGAAAATAAACATTTATGTTTATAAAAAATATCAACACTTAATTAATAATTTCTATAACATTTATTTACTTATACTATAATATAATTATATCATAATACCATTTATAAGATTCATAAATTTTATTTATACTTTCATAGGTGAGGTTACTATTCTATTGGTCAAATTAATATTCCTAAGGGTCACATTACTATTCCAAAGGTCAAGTTACTATTTCATTGATATATGTTCCTTAATTTCTAGAAAAAACTTCTTATTTCATTCATTCTTAATTTATAATGTTTTTTTGTGTTCTCTATGTGATTTTATATGATTTATACTATATGAAATAATTTTTTGCGCAATGTAAACTATTGAATGAATTGAATTTATTTAAGAGGATACATACCATAAAATTTTAGGGTGTTATATAAAGGATGCCAATAGAATATATGAAATAGAGCTATGAGTTACCACCAATAAGGAACAAATATTGTGGATCAACACCCAAAGAGATATTAACTTGGAAGAGTTTATCAAGACCTAGGATAAGTTGACATACTGGTTCGAGGGCCATATAAAATATAAACCAAAGAGAAGTTAAATTTCCATCGAATGGAGTCTACACAAGGTGCACAGTTATAACATTTTAAAAAATTTCTGGAATGGTATGGTGATTTCCTATGTAGATTAATTTCTATGCACTGGTTTTCATTTTTTTAGGTTCCCACTCGACCTTTGAAAGTTACTTATCTTGAAAATTGAAAAATATATATTTGAGTGTGAGATACTCATAAACTTATTTAATATCACAAATATTAAAAAAATTAAGAAGTTAATAGGTGCACACACACACAATAATCCTAGGAAACATTCCCTAGAGGTCTACCCACAACCACTAAGTAAGACCATATAACACTCTTCCAAGGCCTAAACCTAGGTCTTCAGTACCTTCATGTTACCCACATTCATAATTAACATAATAATTAAAACTATTAGGTTAATTTAAGTAAATTTCATCAATAATGTATTTGGGAAAACATTGAATAAATTATTGTTGGTATTTAATTAATCTAAACCTATATCAATCATAGATAATCAAGCATACAATGGGTGAATATATGTGCCTATTCCTGATGAATTAACTCACCCAATCTCTCCAATTGGGCCAATGGAAAATCTCATAAACTATAACAAGACAATAATACTAGAGAAACAACATAAAACCATAACATCCCAACCAATAAAAGCAATCTCACTACCCTATTAATACGATTTTACACTATACAAGTGTTGCCTAGACACAAGAATAACTTCCTATGTGAGTTCTGACTATTATATCCCTATTACACCAAAAAATGAAAAGAAAATTAAAAATAATAAGTGATTTTATATCATTTTTTGATGCCTCATCATAGATCACCATGTTTGAGTCGGTGTAGAACATGACCTCATGTGCACCTCTATACAAGAGGTTGTCAAATAGCGGTGAGAGTCTGAACCATACTATGGGCATACTTTTCCCTCGGTATAATATAACCAACAGTGTAAACACATACGATGGAAGAAATAATATTAATAAGTATAAAAAACAAAATTAATGAAAGTGATATATAATATCATCATATGTAATATCATAATGGCATACAATCACCAGTACATCAAAGTATAAAAACACACCCACATTTAGTGGATTAATATAAAAATGGAAAAAAGAAATAAAAATAATAATTGAGGAATCATAGAAAAAGAACATACTCAATAGTTTATCATAGGGCCCTTTCCTTTGGCTAGATCCATGACTACAAAGTTATCACATGCATTGATATTCTCATACAGGGTATGAGTATAAACCCAATAGGACACCATTAATGGGCCCTTATCATAAGTGTATAAGATGTATAGAGGGGTATGAATTGACATAAATAAATAACTAAATATCATAAAAGTCCCATCAGGGCATCATGCAATAACCAAGCCACCATGAACTCGCAGTCATACTTTGTAACAACACTAATCCCAGTAGCCCAGATTTGGTGGTTACTTTATTACATTATCATAGATACAAGTGGTCAAATATCAAAGGTTTGATCAGTTTAGTAGTTTTGGATAACCAAATACATACATGATACCCATTTTACATTGGTAATAGAATATAAAAAATAATAATGGAAAATATACAGCATCATTAACCTCATTCAAATAATTCTTCTTTGTATCCTGAGGAAAGGAACAAAATAACGGAGAGATCAAATTCTCAATAAGGGTTACGTATAGTAAAATATATCATGAATCAATAAGTAATAATCAATAAGGAAAGGTAAATAATAAAACACACATGACATTTAATCAATAACTTGACTATCATAATTAGATCGGGCATAATCAATATGGTAAGGTAAATAACTGAAAACACATTCCATTTAATTAATAATTTGAGTAAAAAATGCATTCATGGATAATATCAAGGAAATAATATCATAGATAATAGTAACTGAATTCTCAATGAAGGAAAATGCTTAATTTTGGATTTCATGATCTCAGACATCATGATATCTATATTGTGAAGACCTTTTACAAGATAATTTAAAACTATTTGTAAAAACCCATTAAATTTGGACAACTAATTTGTCTCATTAGACCTACTAATGCATCGAGGGGACATATAATTTTGAGCCCCACCCATCACTATATTTCCATATAATTCCTCATATATTGAATAATTGATTTAATTAATGAAAAATATTCCTTATAAATAAATATTTTCATTGAGTAAAGGATACTAATTTATCAATATTTCCCCAATTAATCAAATCACTTTCAAAGTAAACACCATATGTAAAAATGATATACGGTTTAGGAAATAATCATATACATGATAAAAATAATATTTATATTTAAGATAAATGTAATTTACAATGAAAAATGATCATAATAATGTGTTTTCCTCAAGATAAAGTTAACAATCACAAGATTAATCAAGCTATGATAGGTGACCAATGGTTCATTAGAAATATAGATTTTTATAATAAAATCATGTCATTTGTAAAAATAAAATGAATAGAAGTGAAATATTAAAATAATATTTCATAAAATATTTTTCATTTTAAAACCATTGATAACTTGTAGGAGAATCTACATTTCATAAAATGGTTATGACGGTGAGGAAGTCTATTATTGTCGTATATGTTAAAAAACATTCCTTTTGACTTTTTATCAAAATGTACCTTTCAAAAAAGGGTATAAATATTCATTTAAATTATTTTTAAAATTCAATTATAATTTTTTTTTGTAAATAATTTGAGTGAATAACAGGACTTTTTTTAAACAATTTTTAAAAACATGGACATATAAGAAAATATATCTAATTTAAAGAGATATAAAGTCGGTTTTTCTTTTAAACTTTTCATTGCTTGATTCAAGTACCAAATATAGGAAAAAATGGAATAAAATTTGTAAAATTATTCAATATCCATAGGATAAGAAATTTTTTGGATCTTATAAAGGATAGATGATAATATTCCTTTAATGAAAGTTAAATAAATCCCAAAATAAAGTGATATTGTAAAATAGATTCTTACCACTTGGGTAATTTTTAAATTATAACCCCTTGAAAGAATAAACTTGAATTAAAGAATTACCAATAATTAATAAATATTTATTCACGATAAATACAATATAGGTTTATTATATAAACCAAATAAAATTTAATATGATTATATTAACAAATATATATCAATGAAATGGAAGTTGAGACGATATCCCTTACATGATTTGGTAACTTTTGAATCATAGGAACCATAAAAGGATAAATTTTAATGAAACTTTAAATATCATTATAATAAATAAATTCATGATATAACATGTCAAAGGGGATTTATATACACCTCATAAAATAATACATGTGAATAACATAACATATGTCCCAAAGAAGACAATTTGAGACACAAATCTCTTACCTCATGCTTCCATTTAGTTGAAAATGATTTAAATTCATGTATAATGGATTTAAACATGTTATTTATTTATAAAAAAACATATTAATATTTATAATATCATATATTATCCTTTTATAACATCTTATCACCTATTCGTTAATAATATTTTATTTTTACCCTTATTTTAGGTGTTAATTACCTTGATTTCTCATGCATGTTTGTTATGAAAGTTATGGTTCTTGTATATTGGATATAGATCCATCATATTCCAAATTATGATAATGTTATAAATATTATATTTTCTTTCATTCTATTATTTTCATAACTATTATTGAATGTTGGGCATAGAAAATGAATCACATCGCTTCATGAAGATGGTAGGTCGTATGTATGCACGGGCGACGATATCATTCCATTAATTAATGAAAGGGTAAGGAAGTTAATGATATATTAATTTTAAAAAATAAATATTATTTCATAATTATCACATATATTAATTATTTACAGCATTATGACTATCCATATAAGTTGGAGATGGAAATAAAATTACATCAGTTCGCGGGGCAGCAGTCCACGATACACACAAGCAATGAATTTGTTTCCCAGTTGATGGAGAAATAAATGAAAAATTAGGATTCCATAGACATAATAACATATAAGTATATGATATATATTATTTTTATTATATTTTAATTTTTAATATTAATTTAAGGTGGTAAAAGGATAAAGAAAAAGAAAGAGCGTCGTTAAGATGATTACCATATCTTAGAGAAACCTCCTTTGGATCTCTTCTTAAGGACCATAGGGTTGGTATTTTAGGAATACAAGAACATATAGAATGTTTAAAAGGTTTTTATAGATATTTTAGTAGGTTTTTATTCAGATTAATGTCTTGAGATATGTGAATAAGTTAGGGGATGGGTGCCCTTTTATAATTGAGGTGAGTGGTACACTTGTAATTTTTCAAAACAATTCAATAATGTCAAGTCACATTCTTGAAAATGTGTCTATAAAATGGTTAAAATTAAAAGGATACAAGTATATGGTTTAAATACATCCAACCAATGTGTTTTTAGAAAGTTTTTAGGCCATTTTTACAATTATCTTTATAGATTAACCCCCAGTAAACCTGTTTTTACCTTAACCGTGTTAATTAATTTTTACTATTTTTACTGTTCATTATGACAAAAAATCAAGTTCACCTTATTAAATAAAATTAATTATGTTTATTAAAAATATGGAACCCATTTTATCCAATCCAATTCATATAAGTGGAAATTTTTAATTTAAAAATAAACCCATAATTCGTGTTGAAAATCTGTTTTCCAGAAATGTATTTTTCACGCATAAGATGATCTTATATTAACTATATGAATATTCATCATCATTAGATGGATTTAAATTAATTAGTTATATATATAATTTATACATTTAATTTAAATCATTCATTGTTAAATATTATTTTAATTAGTTAAAATGAATAAACATTATTCCTTTTTAAATAAAAACAGTTTTCTAAAGAAGAAAAAAAGTTTTCTGAAAAATATACCTTTTTACCTCTAAATGTTCTATCTTTATTTATATTAAATTTATAGTCAATAAATTTTTAATTAATATTATTATAATAATTTTTTATAAATAAAATTATTAATAGTTAAATAATATATTTTTAATTATTCATAAAATCTTATTTCTAAGGGAAATTTTTAAAAATTCATTATTAAATTATTTTGAACAAGTTAAAAATAAATATTCAACCTATCATATTAAAACTTTTAGGCCATTAAATATAAAAATATGAATTTTATTATAGTTTTATGAAAATATAATTCCCACCTAATATGATTTAGGTTCGGGTGTTATATTCTTCCCCCCTATAAAAGTTTCATCCTTGAAATTTTCGTGGATATTACCATCTAAAAAAGGAGGGTGTTTCTTCTATAAAACATCCTCACATTCCCACATTTCTTCCTCATTTTTATTATTTTTCTAAGGTACCTTTACCATTTGAGTCATTTGATTCCTCAATACTTTATCTTCAGTATCAATAATTGTAATGTCCTGGATTTTTCCATGTATTATTTTAATATTATATGGGAATTATTTCGAGACTAGGATCTGAGACGGCGTGCAGTTCCGAGGCCCAGTGATCCCGGAACAAATGTTTGGATTTAATTTAATAATTAAATTACGCGCGCATGTGGTTTTCCTGAAAAAGTGGAATAACTATTGAACGGGTGCTCGGATCAGAAATCGGAGGGCACCGTTGCGTTCAGAACAGCGATTTTACCTTAGGTGAGGCCTAACTTTGGCCGGCGCAGGTCGGTGGTGAAATCTGGTTTTTGGACGTAACCGTAATAAAATATTTAATTAAAATGTTTTATTAAATCTTGTTACGTCAAATATCTCTTATCTTTTAAATAGATATTTCGCAGGGGAATCAGGGTTACAATCCCCATAACCCTGAAATTCTCTGGAGGCTCTGGGAAAGCTTTGGAGGAAACCCCCAACGCGGCGGCGACGTTCTTGACGGATTTCATCGGCGACGAAGACGCGACGACCAGATCTTCACCAACGAACACCGCAGATCCAGGCAGGATGTTGATTTTGATTTTCCATTCCCCGTTCTTGATTTCCTACGATGAATGTAGACTAATCCATGAACAGATTAGCCTGCGGATCGATCATATTTACAGGATGGGATTTTGCGGGGATCTTGGGGATTTGATTCTTGATTTTATTTTGGTTTCGTTCAACCTTCTAACAGTGACTGACCAAGATCAACACGAACATCGATCGAGGTTCATCCCTCTCGATTTGTTGTTTTCTTCTTCCCCAATTCTCACGTTCTTCGTGAGCGTTCCTCGCGTTCTTCGCGGGGGCGATGAACAACGGATCATTGCGCATATGTTCTGTGACGCAACGATCCCAAATTGAAGAATCGACACCACAGTGATCTTGCGGAGGTGCGGTGACGTTTTCGGCGGATGGATCGAAGCGAATCGAAAGGTAACGTTCTTCGAATGATTTCTTCTCGGGCGACCAGAATCGGATTTCGGAGCCGATCGAAGGCCCGAAACCCACAGATTCATCTTCACGAGGATGAGGAGACCCAGAACCTTGAGTTTCGCGGAAAATTGATGGCTAAATAAAATTCTGGAGGATCAGCCGAGGTGCGTGGAGGAAGACAGAGATTCTAGAATTTTCCCGACTACACGCCGTGTAGTATGGGCTACACGGCGTGTGCTCGTCGGCGAACGACCTGGCGTGTACTCCGGGAGTACACGGACATGGGCATGGTACACAGCCATGGACACGCCGTGTATACCCCTCCCCGGCCAGACCCGGCCAGATACACAGGATACCCCGTGTACTGGTACACGGGCAGGCGACACGGGCACGGGCAGAGACCATGTACGGGCACATGGCCAGTGTACACAGAGCGAGCCCAGGCGCTCGAACACGGCGTGTGATTTCTTCTACATGTCGTGTAGTTGTTTTATATCCGACAAGACGAATGACACGAGCTGGTTACACGAGCAGCACCCGGGGTCAAGGAACACGGCGTGTACTTTTCTACACGCCGTGTATTTTGGTTTTTCACGGCTTGAATAAAGGACACATGCCATTTACACGGGCAGTACCCGGGGTCAAGGAACACGGCGTGTAACCATACTACACGTCGTGTAACTTTTTCTTCATGGCTTGATCCACTTTCCTTCTGTGACTTGGACTAGTTCTTAGGGTTCGTACCCTTGGTAATCCCCTGAAGGTTCTTGTATCAATTCCTTTATATAGGAGTATGATTGTAACGACCTGAAATTTTGAATAAATCTTGTTTCCTAATTTTGTGTGTTATTTTATTTTATTTTTATACTCAACAAAAATGTTTCATTTGATAACATGAGTATAATTAAAATGAGACCTTTGGGTTTTGACTGTTATATGACCATTGGTCAATATGACCGCTGGAAACTAAATGTTTTTATTATTGTCTCTAAATACAAGTAATCTTGGTTAATTATTATAGAAAGAAGATTCGATGGCCTCACCTAGTAGTCTTGGACCGATCGAATCACATCTAACAGAACTTGGGAAGGAGGTAGCACCACTGGGCTTTGCTCTGGACCAAACCCAAGTCGAACTTCATCGTGTGAAGCTAGAACGGAATCGCCTTTGCGAGAAGTTCAAACTGATATAAATTACTACTCGTGCGATGTTGGCCGAGCCTCCCTCGGATTCTCTCACCTTAGCACACCTTACACTTAGGTCCTATGCTGGGGTGATAAGGAGCTATGTAAGGAGACCATAACTGCCTTGTGTAATCCTTTGTTTTAAATAAAAATTGGGATTTCTTCTTATGATGATGTTTATGACTTTTCAAATGTCCGGATAAATATAGTATGCATATTTTTGGTGAATTTTAGAGATTATATTTAAAAAAAATGTTTATCTAAACCTTAAATAATTAAAAATGTGTAATGATTTTCAAAAAATGGTCTTCTACAATTATGTCCAGTACGAAATTTAGAGTCTAATAAGATCAACTTGATTATTGATGAATAGTAAATTATGAATAGAGATTTTACACTTAGGATTAGTAATGTGACCAAATGGATTAGTAATCTCACTTAAAGAAAGTTTTAATATAATTTAGACTCCTTGATTAAGTAATGAGATTCAATAAAATGGGTAAATAACGGTTTCATAAATTATTATTCAAGTATTAGTTTTTTCGGGTGAATAGTGTTTTTTATTTAAAAAATAAATTAAAAATATTTAGAAAAATATTTTTGTAAAATGGAGTTCATTTTTGAAATCAGAGCATTGATATTTGGTTAAGGTGAAATATTGGGATTTTTCTGAGAAAGTTGAATTTTCAGTGAATAGTAAAAATACAGTTTTAGGGTTTCGGTATGTTTAATGACATCATAACTATGTCATGATGAAGTCATGAGATATTTTAAGTGTTGGCCGACCAAAGGTGATGAATTATTGTATTGGGGGCCCCATGTGGCCTAACTCCATGGGAAATATCATGGGAGAGCACATGGTTTTGAGAAAACCACTAGTGAGGTGTCCCTTGGCCATTAATGCCTTGTCCCCTCACTTTCCCTATAAATAACCACCCTTTACTCCTTTAGTTTTCACTCCCAACTCTCCCCCAACGAAGCTATGGTCTCATTAACTCCCTAGGAGTCCTCCCAAGGTGCCCTCAAGCCTCTCAAGGTCCCAACCTTTGAGTTTTAAGAGTTACGTTTAAGGTAAGGGATCCAACCTCTCTCTTCCTTTTCAAGAATCTATTTTATGTCATTTCTTTTATACTCCATGTTATTATGTTGGAGGATGTTATTATATATTCATATTAATTCCCTTTTCATTTTCATATGATGAAAGACCCCCTCTTGCTCTGATCAATTCGTTTTAAGAATGTTTAAGTGGCGCCGTTAGGCTGTCGAATTTTTAATAGATTCTTTCACCCTTCTCATTTTTCAAAGTTCTACTTTCATGTCAAGTCTTTCAAGTTCCTTTTTAATTATGTTGTGGTATGATCTCTATATCTATCACACTTAACTCTTATGTTCATTTTATGAGGTACCCTATTTGATCTTTTCAATTCATTTTTGTTGAAGTTTAAGTTACGCCGTTAGGCTGCCGAATTTTCATAAGAGAAATCTAATTTTTGTCTTCCTTCCATGTTTTTCATTTCAAATGGTATGTCCTTAAAATTTCATTACCATGTTCATATATTCTTCATATTCGTTCCCTCTTCTGTTTTATGGGTCATTTATGATTGTTTGACCCATGTCCCCTCTCTTTTCAATGTTTTCTAAAACCTCGTAACATAGCCGTTATGCTGTAGAATTTCCATCTCAAAATGTCTCTCTCTTTTTCTAAAGTTCTTTTATTTTATTAAGTGAATACTAAAAGCTATATCTTCTTTAGGGGTATTCAAATATATACCAATTTGTTCTATTTTAAATTCTAGGATTTACATACATGATGCACACCTTCCTTTTCCGTGGGTTTTAATGTGACGTAAAGATCATGTCTTTAAAACAGTTGTTAAAACGTTATGATTATGAAATGAACCCCATTTATTTTATGCTATATGGGTTATTTATGAAATTTTTGATGATGATATATGTGGATAACATGATAATAAAGGCAAATTTAAGGGTCTTCTCTGATAGCGCTCTAATGCATTGGGTAATGATGTAACCACTAGAGATTACAATTTTCACAATATCTTGGTGAATAACCTTGGTAATTTTCAAATGACACCTTGGGGATGGACCTTGGTGATATGTTCATGATTGTCTATGTTAAATGATGTAGCCACATCTTAAAGTTATGAAAAATGTTATTTTTATTATGATATGACACATGATTTCTTTCTCATGCCTTAAAGTTCTTTTTCATGACATAGTTGATGTATCTCAAGTTCACATGTTAAATGTTTCTCTTGTTACCTTACTGGGCCTTCTGCTCATCCTTTCTTTTGATGTATGTCCCCAGGTTATGAGATGCAGTAATGAACCTAGGATGAACTTAAGGATAAGACTTAGTGTTTAAGAATAATGTTTTATGTTTTCATGTTTTAAGTTCTTGGTTTCCAAGACACTAAACCTTAAAGATCCTCGATTTTGTAAAATGTAATGAAAGTATATGTGATAAAAAAGGCGGGATGCTATAGTTGGTATCAAAGGATTGTTTAGTTATTTGTGGAAATTAGAATATGAAAACTTTAGGAAGAAGCCTATAGAAAAGTTTATATATAGGAAATTTTCCTGGTATTTTGGTGAGTATTGAGTAATGGGTTTCCAAGAAAATACATCTCTGTCTAGATACGAGCAGGTAGAGGTGGCTCTGGAATAGATGTACATAGGGGTAAAACCCGAAAACACTGCTTTGAGCTAGACTCAAACGGGAACTAGTACACGACAACGGGCCTTGATTCACTCTTGGTTACGACACTCCCAGGGGATATGCTTTGGTAAATTCATAAGCTTAGTATGAACCATTATTAAAGGAACAAAGATAAAATAAAATAAAGATTTGCATAAGAATATATGATCATGGATAACCTAGATGAGAACCTAGGGGATCACAAGTTAGGGTATACTATTCTTCTACAAGTTATCCTTATATGCTTTAAGTTCCTTTTCATGGTTATTGGCTAAGTATTTAAGCCCCTAATTATACTTTCTTCTCTTGGGAAATAGAAGAACATGTCCCAACAACCAATGTGATAGGAAATGCGACGATTGATGTATTAATATGACATAGATGATTAGGGGATTAAAAGATGATTATTATTTTGGAAGACGTTCACTATTTTGGGGACCCTATATGATCGAGGTAAATAGATTACTACAGTATTTTCATTGAGGATTAAGGTTGACTTATATTTTAAAGAATCGATGAATTTAAGGTGGACTTATAGTAATTTAGGTTACTTATGGGAATGATTAACCTATCTTGGGTAAAATATGTTTAGGTTAGCTACTTTTGTTATAAGATGTTAGGAGTGGTTGATGTTGTTTGGAGATGAAAAATGAAGTTTATTTTGGAAGACTATGTTATCAAATCCTTCTTGTATTTGGGTTTCAATCTTAGTTTGGTTTATTTTGAGGAATTTTAAGGACCGTTATTTATGGAATGGTCTATGATGAACTTTGAGTAGTACCATAGAACTTTGAAGATTTAAAAGTAGTTTCCATTCCTATGGGATTCTTTCTTTTTAAAGAGTTGTTTTACCTTAACCTTTCTGTTTTTGGGATAATGTTTAAAGATAGAAGAAATAGATAGTTAATCTTTTGTGGATTATGTGATTCTCTAGAAGATGATTCTTGTGTTTTGATGAGACCAAGTGGTTTTTAATGCTCATTGTTTGGAGAAAAGATTAGTTTTGGTAGAAACATATTAAAGGATGAAACTCTACATGAAGGAAGGTATATTTCCTTATATTTTTGTTCTATGTAGTAAATGAATTCCTCAAAATTATGAAAAGAAACTTAAAACAAAAATGTTATTGGTTTACGTTTCCTACTAGGTAATCAAAGACCGTTTACACTCATCATAAGTTTGGAATTTTATCATGGTCAACTTTCTCTTAATCATGTTTTCTATCACTCTCCCCCAGAACTTGACCCTTTGTTTTTCTTCCATATCCATGTTTTCCTCCATGGAATCCTAGTATGGGTTAACTCGGGTGACCTTTGTACTTCCCTTTCTTTATTTTAAAGTAATAGTGTTACTGACTCTTTTTACGATGTGATACTTTCAATGAAATTTCAAAACCCAATTTTAAAAATTGCGAGGATGCAATTTCTTAAGGGGGGAAGATTGTAACGACCCGAAATTTTGAATAAATCTTGTTTCCTAATTTTGTGTGTTATTTTATTTTATTTTTATACTAAAAAAATGTTTCATTTGATAATATGAGTATAATTAAAATGAGACCGTTGGGTTTTGACTGTTATATGACCATTGGTCAATATGACCGCTGGAAACTAAACGTTTTTATTATTGTCTCTAAATACAAGTAATCTTGGTTAATTATTATAGAAAGAAGATTTGATGGCCTCACCCAGTAGTCTTGGACCGATCGAAGCTCATCTAACAAAACTTGGGAAGGAGGTAGCACCATTGAGCTTTGCTCTGGACCAAACCCAATCTGAACTTCATCGTGTGAAGCTAGAACGGAATCGCCTTTGCGAGAAGTTCAAACTGATAGAAATTACTACTCATGCGATGTTGGTCGAGCCTCCCTCAGATTCTCTCACCTTAGCACACCTTACACTTAGGTCCTATGCTGGTGTGATAAGGGGCTATGTAAGGAGACCGTAACTGCCTTATGTAATCCTTTGTTTTAAATAAAAATTGGGATTTCTTCTTATGATGATGTTTATGACTTTTCAAATGTCCGGATAAATATAGTATGCATATTTTTGGTGAATTTTAGAGAAAGGATATTTTAAAAAAATGTTTATGTAAACCTTAAATAATTAAAAATGTGTAATGATTTTCGAAAAATGGTCTTCTACAATTATGTTTAGTACGAAATTTAGAGTCTAATAAGATCAACTTGATTTTTGATGAATAGTAAATTATGAATAGTGATTTTACACTTAGGATTAGTAATGTGACCAAATGTATTAGTAATCTCACTTAAATAAAGTTTTAATATAATTTAGACACCTTGATTAAGTAATCAGATTCAATAAAATGGGTAAATAACGGTTTCATAAATTATTATTCAAGTATTAGTTTTTTCGGGTGAATAGTGTTTTTTATTTAAAAAATAAATTAAAAATATTTAGAAAATTATTTTTATAAAATGGAGTTCATTTTTGAAATCAGAGCATTGATATTTGGTTAAGGTGAAATATTGGGATTTTTCTGAAAAAGTTGAATTTTTAGTGAATAGTAAAAATACAGTTTTAGGGTTTCAGTATGTTTAATAACATCATAACTGTGTCATGATGATTTCATGAGATATTTTAAGGGTTGACCGACCAAAGTTGATGAATTATTGTATTGGGGGACCCATGTGGCCTAACTCCATGGGAAATATCATGGGAGAGCACATGGTTTTGAGAAAACCACTTGTGAGGTGTCCCTTGGCCATTAATGCCTTGTCCCCTCACTTTCCCTATAAATAACCACCCTTTCCTCCTTTAGTTTTCACTCCCAACTCTCCCCCAACAAATCTCTGGTCTCATTACCTACCTTGGAGTCCTCCCAAGGTGCCCTCAATCCTCTCAAGGTCCCAACCTTTGAGTTTTAAGAGTTATGTTTAAGGTAAGGGATCCAACCTCTCTCTTCCTTTTCAAGAATCTATTTTATGTCATTTCTTTTATACTCCATGTTCTTATGTTGGATGATGTTCTTATATATTCATCTTACTGCCCTTTTTATGTTCATATGATTAAAGACCCCCTCTTGCTCTCATCAATTCGTTTTAAGAATGTTTAAGTGGCACCGTTAGGCTGCCGAATTTTTAAGGGATTCTTTCACCCTTCTCATTTTTCAAAGTTCTACTTTCATGTCAAGTATTTCAAGTCCTTTTTAATTATGTTGGGGTATGATCTCTATATCTATTATACTGAACTCTTATGTTCATTTGATGAGGGACCCTATATGATCTTTTCAATTCATTTTTGTTGAAGTTTAAGTGACGCCGTTAGGCTGCCGAATTTTCATAAGAGAAATCTAATTTTTGTCTTCCTTACATGTTTTTCATTTCAAATGGTATGTCCTTAAAATTTCATTACCATGTTCATATATTCTTCATATTCGGTCCCTCTAATGTTTTATGGGTCATTTATTATTGTTTGACCCATGTCCCCTCTCTTTTCAATGTTTTCTAAAACCTCATAACATAGCCGTTATGCTGCAGAATTTCCGTCTCAAAATGTCTCTCTCTTTTTCTAAAGTTATTTTATTTTATTAAGTGAATACTCAAAGCTCTCTATTCTTTAGGGGTATTCAAATATATACCAAGTTGTTCTATTTCAAATTCTGGGATTTACATACATGATACCCACCTTCCTTTTCTGTGGGTTTTAAAGTGACGTAAAGATCATGTATTTAAAATAGTTTTTAAAACGTTATGATTATGAAATGAAACCCATTTATTTTATGCTATATGGGTTATTTATGAAATGTTTGATGATGATATATGTGGCTCACATGATAATAAAGGCAAATTTAAGGGTGTTCCCTGATATCACTCCAATGCATTGGGTAATGATGTAACCACTATAGATTACAATTTTCACGATATCTTGGTGAATAACCTTGGTAATTTTCAAATGACACCTTAGGGATGGACCTTGGTGATATGTTCATGATTTTCTATGTTAAATTATGTAGCCACATCTTAAAGTTATGAAAAATTTTATTTTTATTATGATATTCCACATGATTTCTTTCTCATGCCTTAAAGTTCTTTTTCATGACATAGTTGATGTATCTCAAGTTCACATGTTAAATGTTTCTCTTGTTCCCTTACTGGGCTTTCTACTCACCCTTTCTTTTGATGTATGTCCCCAGGTAATGAGATGCAGTAATGAACCTAGGATGAACTTAAGGAGAATACTTTCAAGTGTTTAAGAATAATGTTTTATGTTTTCATGTTTTAAGTTCCTGGTTTCCAAGACAATAAACCTTAAAGATCCTCGGTTTTGTAAAATGTAATGAAAGTTTATGTGATAAAAAGGCAGGATGCTATAATGATCCCTTCAGCAGAACTCCCTGAATAGAGTTGTTGGAATCCCCTATGTGAGACTTAGAGTCAGATCCTCTATTCATTACTGGAACCCTAGGTAGAGTTCTTGGTATCGACGTGACCAACTTTACCTGGGCGTCGATCCTCTGCTTAGTGGATTATCTCTGACAGAGTTTTCAGAATCACCCCATGACTTGGCTGTGATCCTCATCTGAGAATCTTGTTCCCAAGGTACTTGTGGAGTGTGTTCTCCCGGAACGAGTACTTAATGTCTCTCTCTTCAGACCTAGGAGTGTGTTCTCCCGATGGTATTCTTAGTGGAATCTTCGAGCTGGATCTTAGTGGTGGTTTCGCGATGGTCGCCTGTGTATGAGTATATCTGGATATTCTTGTTATATGTTCCATAGACATATACTGTGTAGAGATGACTGTACCTTTTTTCGTGGTATTTTTCCTTTGTTTTATTTTCTTTGTGGTTTTCGGGGTGTCCTACTGGGTATTGTTATACTCACCCCTGCACGGGCTTTGCCCACACGTGTCGTGTCTTGTACAGACAAGCGAGCCTTTGACATGATTCTAGGTGGACCAGGACCGGATGGTGCTCAGTGAGATCAGACAGGCCGAGGTGTGTTCCTTCGGTGACAGGTTGCAGTCCCATTACCTTTCTCTACAGGTTGGACTTGTTGCAGACTTTCTTTTGGTGGGCTTGTACTTTTGGCCCAGGGTTTTACTTTACTGTACTTTACTTCCCTGTCGTACTCTATTGGTTGGGATTTTAGCGTATGCATGATTTTTCCATCTTTAGTAGTTTTTAATTTTCAGCTGTGTGGACTTGGAGATGTGTGTGCGTGTGTACAGGTTTATAGGAAATGCCTCCCATGTTAGTAGCATGCCCACTCGGTGCTAGCCACCAGCCCCTGGCCTATTGGAGGCGGGCTTGGGGAGTTGTGGATCAGGCCCCACCGGGACGGGTCGTGACAGAGTGGTATCATAGGTGGTCAGTTCTACCTTAGGACCAAGAGTCTGTGAGTTGGTTTTGGGAAACAATGTTAAGTGTTTCGAGTTCGGATCTTAGGCCAGGGACCCCAGTGTTGGTGCGACGGCCAACGTATCCATACAACAGGGATCTGATAACTTGATTTTTGACTCAGAACATGAAAACACTAGTTGCATGGGAAAAAATAATGGCACATGCATCATATATGAATGGGTTGTGGTTTCCATGTCCTTCTTGAGTTAGCTCTCCAGATATACTCACTGACTGTGATACATCTTGTTTCTTAAACAGGATGCCTCTGTGACGCGCACCCACTAGGATCCAGCAGCTCGATCCCGAGGGTGACCCCATCAGTGATGAAGCTTTGATATAGGGACCAGATCCCCTAGTTCTACCACCAGGTGGTGTTCTAGTTATTCCACCACCTGTGGGGTAGTGTTTAGCGCCCACTGTACCAGTGGAGGAGGAGCACAGGCTGAGCACACTCCACGAGTTTCAGAGACAGAGACCCCTTAGGTTTTGAGGTGAGCCTGAACCTTAGGCAGCAGAGGACTGGCTTGAGGGGGTGGCTAGAGTCTTCCGTTTGGTCAGGACACCAGCAGACCAGATGGTGATCCTGGCAGCGAGCCTTCTGTAGGGCTCGGCAGGGTGATGGTGGAGTTTGGTCATCCAGACTCATGATGAGGCAACTCTTTCATGGTCGGAGTTTGAGCATCTCTTCAGAGAGGAGTTTTCACCGGTTACCCTGAGAGCGGTATGCATACAAGAGCTTCTTCAGCTCCAGCAGGGAACCATGACAGTGGCTGACTATTCATCGAGGTTTATCAACCTCTCACGGTACTCGATGGATATGGTTAGAGATCAGTACTTCAGAGCTCTGACTTTTGAGTGGGTCTTGCGTAGAGATATCTGAGCTAGCATCATCCCTATGAGAATTCCTACTTATGTTGGGGTGCTCGAGTGGGCTTTGGTGGTCGAGAGTTTCCTGGAAGAGCAGGGACAGCCGGCAGTTGTCAGTAGTGGGCGAGCTGGAGTAGAGACCTCATCGGCAGAGAGCCAACATCAGGTACCCAGGCGTGGGAGATGTTTCTAGAGGAGATCCCAGGACAGGGGATCGGCCGTACAGGGTTCACAGGGCGCATCCATCTAGCCTCGAGAGAGGCGATGTTACTCATGTGACGGTAGGGGACATCTCGCTCGAGATTGTCCGACCCGCCGTACTACTGACACAGGAGCAGTGGATGGACCACCGAGGCAGAGGAAACGTGTGGATCAGGCAGATCCGTGAGGTGGAAGACGTGGCAAAGGAGCTGGGAGAGTAGCTGGAGGTGGTCAGTGTTTCAAACCTTTACCACCACCACCCCCAAGAGGTCCACCCCAGGCTCAGGGAGCTAGTGGACAGAGGTAGGGACAGCTGCAGGCGGCAGAGGCTTATGACCCAGGTACTCCCGGAATGATTAGAGGTACGATCTGTGTCTTTTCTACTTTGGATACTGTATTGATAGACACAGGTGCTAGTCATTCCTTTCTGGCTGCTTATCTTTTTCGAGACCTTGAGATTCCAGTTGAGTCGTTGACTCGACCCTTACGCTTAGAAACACCGACTGGAGAAGATTCAGAGATCACACACCTTTGCAGGCAGTGTGACCTGACCCTTGGAGGTGAGAGTTTTGGTTGGAACCTCTTGGTGGTAGCGTTGAGGCCTTACGATGTCATTCTTAGTATGGATTGGCTATCCGTAGTTCATGCCCAGATTGATTGTTTTAGGCGAAGGGTGCGGTGTGTCTGCAGTGATGGGATGTGGTTCTCTTTTTTCGGTGAAAGAGAGACCCAGGCAGTGTGGGATAGACTCGTGCATAGGAGGGCATAGCTGATTTCACATCAGTTGGCTAGCCTAGCCCTTGGCGCGGCAGATGTTATAAGTTTCCAGTTTCCAGCAGTGGTGGCTGAGTACGAGGACGTCTTTCCAGAGGATGTCCCCGGGCTACCTCCCCATCGGGAGATAGATTTCTGTATTGAGTTGCAACCCGGGACGACCCCGATATCAGCATCAGCTTATCGGATGGCTCCTGCAGAGGTTCGTGAGCTGAGGATGCAGCTAGATGACTTGTAGAAGAAGGGATTTGTGAGACCCAATGTTTCACCCTGGGCATCCCCAGTGCTGTTTTCCAAGAAGGAGGATGGGAGCTTGAGGCTGTGTGTGGATTACCGGCACTTAAATCAGGTGACCATGAAGAACCGGTATCCACTACCGAGGATTGATGACCTCTTCGACCAGTTGAGAGGAGCATGATGGTTCTCGAAGGTTGATCTACGATCAGGGTATCACCAGTTGCGAGTACGGGATGAGGATATACCGAAGATGGCTTTTAGATGTCGCTACGGTCACTATGAGTACTTGGTGATGCCCTTCGGCGTGACGAACGCCCCGGTAGTGTTCATGGGACTCATGAACCGGATCTTTCAGCCCTATCTAGACTGGTTTGTAGTGGTCTTCATCGATGATATCCTTGTGTACTCTGCGTCCGAGGAGGAGCACGCGAGACACCTAAGGATGGTTCTGGACACACTCCGAGAGCACCAATTCTATGGGAAACTCTCGAAGTGTCAGTTCTGGTTACAGGAGGTCCACTTTCTGGGGCACATTATCTCAGCGGATGGTGTAGTAGTGGACCCAGCAAAGGTGGAGGTAGTGCTAGCATGGGAGCCACCCCAGAGCGTGACGGAGGTGCGGAGTTTCCTTGGGTTGGCAGGCTACTATCGAAGATTCATCCATGATTTCTTCAGTATTGCAGCACCCATGATAGCTTTGACCTGAAAGGGACAGCCTTTCGTGTGGACCGAGAGATGCCAGCAGGCTTTCCAGCAGTTGAGACAGAGTCTGACGAGTTCCCTAATCTTGATATTACTGGAGGAGGGTGTTGAGTACGTAGTGTTATGCAACACATCAGGAACTGGGCTTGGTTGTGTCCTAATGCAGAGTCAAGCGGTGATTGCCTATGGCTCACGTCAGTTGAGGCCACATGATCAGAACTACGCGACCCATGATCTTGAGTTGGCAGCGGTAGTCTTCACATTGAAGATGTGGCGGCACTACCTGATGGGCGAACAGTTTTCCGTCTACTCTGATCACAAAAGTTCTCAGAAGGATCTGAATTTGAGACAGAGGCGATGGCTTGAGTTCCTCCATGATTACGACTTTGATATCGTTTATACTCCTAGGAAGGGGAACATGGTGGCAGATGCTCTCAGTAGAAAATCCAGTTCGCAGTTGTTGGACGAGGCGACAAGGCAATTGGCCTCTTTGCAGTTGTCCTTCGTGGATGGAGATGAGGGATCTTACCTTCAGTCGATGGTTGTTACCCCTCCACTCTTACAGCGAGTCAGGGAAGCACAATACGATGATGCTAGGTGTGAGACTCTACATGCTCAGATATCCACAGGTGATGCTGCTGATTGATATTCAGAAGGTAGAGAGCATGTTGTCCTTTTCAGAGGGCGCACGGTAGTACCGGTGATGTTGTGGGAGGAGGTTATGAGGGATTTCCATACATCCCCTTTGGCAGTGCATCCAAGCATGGAAAAGATGTACCAGGACCTCCGACGTCAGTTCTGGTGGCCAGGAATGAAGAAGAGTGTGGCAGAGTTTATTTCTCAGTGCCTTACTTGTCAGCAAGTAAAGGATGAGCACCAGGTTTCAGCAGGTTTGGCTCAGCCCCTTGAGGTTCCATAGTGGAAGTGGTATGGAATATCCATGGACTTCGTGATGGGTTTACCACGTACGTCCAGAGGACACGATGCCATCTAGGTGATCATTGATCGACTCACCAAGTTGGCCCACTTCCTAGCCATATGGGAGCAGAGTTCAGTAGAGAGCTTGGGACGCCTCTACGTGCAGGAGATAGTTCGACTTCATGGAGTACCATCCACGATCATCTCAGATCGTGATGCTCGTTTCACATCCCAGTTGTGGAAGGGATTTCAGGAAGCTTTTGGGACTCAATTACACTTGAGCACAACGTTTCATCCCCAGACTGATGGTCAGACAGAGCGGACCATCCAGGTCCTGGAGGATATGCTACGAGCTTGCATAATTGACTTCGGTCGTAGCTGGGAGGATCACCTACCACTGGTGGAATTTTCTTATAACAATAGTTATCATTCCACTATTGGTATGGCACCATTAGAGGCTCTATACAGGAGACCTTGCAGGTCACCACTTTGCTGGACTGACCCGGGAGAGTCAGCACTCATGGGCCCAGAGATGGTGAGAGATACTACAGAGAAGGTGCAGGTCATCCAGGAGCGGATGAAGACTACACAAAGTCGGCAGAAGTCTTATGTCGACCGGAGATGGAGGCCCTTGAAGTTCGAGGAAGGATACCATGTGTTACTTCGGGTCTCACCTCGATGGGGATTGCGGAGATTTGGCTGAGGCGGTAAGCTATCTCCGAGATTCGTTGGCCCTTTTCAGATTCTAAGTAGAATTGGAAAGGTGGTGTATCGCTTGGCTCTACCTCCTAAGATGGGCCGGGTACACAACGTCTTCCATGTGTCGCAGCTACAGAGGTACGTGCATGATCCATCACACGTCATTGACTAGGGAGAGCTGTACATCGACGATGGAGCGACCTTTGCTGAGTACCCAGTGGAGATCAAGGATCGGTAGGAGAAGATCCTTCGTGGACGAGTTATTCCCTTTGTGTGTGTTCGGTGGCAGCACAGGAATCTCCAAGAGAGAACGTGGGAGCAGGAGGCACAGATTTGTGTGCAGTACCCACATCTTTTTGAGTAGCCCTTGTTTTGGCTTTTTGGGGACGTAAAATCCCTAAGGTGGGTGTGATGTAATGTCCCGGATTTTTCAATGTATTATTTTAATATTATATGGGAATTATTTCGAGACCAGGCTCTAAGACGGCATGCAGTTATGAGTCCTAATGAGCCCGGAACAAATGTTTGGATTTAATTTAATAATTAAATTATGCACGTGTGCGGTTTTCCTAAAAAAGTGGAATAACTCCCGAACGGGTGCTCGGATCAGAAATTCGAGGGCACCGTTGCGTTCAGAACAGTGATTTTACCTTAGTCGAGGCCTAACTTTGGCCGGCGCAGGTCGGTGGTGAAATCTGGTTTTTGGACGTAACCGTAATAAAATATTTAATTAAAATGTTTTATTAAATCTTGTTACGTCAAATATCTCTTATCTTTTAAATAGAGATTTCGTAGGGGAATCAGGGTTAGAATCCCCGTAACCCTAAAATTCTCTGGAGGCTCTGGGAAAGCTCTGGAGGAAACCCCCAACGCGGCGGCGACATTCTTGACGGATTTCGTCGGCGATGACGACGCGACGACTAGATCTTCGCCAACAAACGTTGCGGATCTAGGTAGGATGTTGATTTTGATTTTCCATTCCCCGTTCTTGATTTCCTACGATGAACGCGGACTAATCCACGAACATATTAGCCTATGGGTCGATCGTATTTTCGGGATGGGATTTTGCGGGGATCTTGGGGATGTGATTCTTGATTTTATTTTGGTTTCGTTTAACCTTCTAATGGCGATGGACCAAGATCAACACGAACATCAATCGAGGTTTGTCCCTCTCAATTTGTTGTGTTCTTCTTCCCCAATTCTCGTATTCTTCGTGAGCATTCTTCGCGTTCTTCATGGGGGCGATGAACAACGGATCATTACGCATCCGTTCTGCGATGCAACAATCCCAAATTGAAGAATCGGCACCGCAGTGATCTTGCAGAGGCGTGATGACGGTTTCGGCGGACGGATCGAAGCGGATCAGAAGGTAAACTTCTTTAAAATATTTCTGCTCGGGCGACCGGAATCGGATTTCGGAGCCGATCGGAGGCCCGAAACCCACGGATTCGGCTTCACGAGGATGAGGCGACCCAACACCTTGAGTTTCACGGTAAACGGACGACTGAATCAAAGTCCAGAGGATCAGCCGAGGTGCGCGGAGGAAGACAGTGATTTTGGAATTTTTCCGACTACACACCGTGTAGTATAGGCTACACGGCATCTGTTCGTTAGAGAACGACCTGGTGTGTACTCTGGGAGTACACGGACACGGGAAGGGTACACGTCCATGGACACACCGTGTATACCCCTCCCCGGCCAGACCCGGCCAGATACATGGGATACCCCGTGTACTGGTACACGGGCAGACGACACAGACACGGGCAGAGACCATGTACGGGCACATGGCCAGCGTACACGGAGCGAGACCAAGTTCTCGAACATGGTGTGTGATTTCTTCTACACGTTGTGTAGTTGTTTTCTATTCGACAAGCCGAATGATACGGGCCGGTTACATGGGCAGCACCCGGGGTCAAGGAACACGATGTGTACTTTTCTACATGCCGTGTAGTTTGGTTTTGCACGACTTGAACGAAGGACACGGGCCCTTTACACGGGCATTACCCGGGGTCAAGGAACACGGCGTGTAACCATACTACACGCCATGTAACTTTTTCTTCATGGCTTGAGCCACTTGCCTTCTGTGACTTGGACTAGTTCTTAGGGTTCGTACCCTTGGTAATCCCCTAAAGGTTCTGGTATCAATTCCTTTATACAGGAGTATGATCCCTTCAGCAGAACTCCCTAAATAGAGTTGTTGGAATCCCCTCTGTGAGACTTAGAGACGGATCCTCTATTCATTCCTAGAACCCTAGGTAGAGTTCTTGGTATCGATGTGACCAACTTTACCCGGGCGCCGATCCTCTGCTTAGCGGATTAGCTCAGACTGAGTTGTCGGAATCACCCCATGACTTGGTTGTGATCCTCATCTGAGCATCTTGTTCCCAAGGTACTTGTGGAGTGTGTTCTCCCAGAACGAGTACTTTGTGTCTCTCTCTTCAGACCTAGGAGTGTGTTCTCCCGATGGTATGCTTAGTGGAATCATCAAGCTAGATCTTAGTGGTGGTTTTGTGATGGTCACATGTGTATGAGTATATCTGGATATTCTTGTTATATGTTCCATAGACATATATTGTGTAGAGCAGACTGTACCTTTCTTCGTGGTATTTTTCCTTTGTTGTATTTCCTTTTTGGTTTTAGAGGTGTCCTACTGAGTATTGTTATACTCACCTATGCACGGGCTTTGCTCGCACGTGTCGTGTCTTGTGCATACGAGTGAGCCTTTGACAGGATTCTAGGAAGACCAGGACCGGATGGTGCTCAGTGAGATCAGACAGGCCGAGGTGTGTTCCTTCGGCGACAGGTTGCAGTCCTAGTACCTTTCTCTACAGGTTAGACTTGTTGCAAACTTTCTTTTGGTGGGATTGTACTTTTGGCCCGGAGTTTTACTTTACTGTACTTTACTTCCCTGTCATACTCTGTTGGTTGGGTTTTTAGCATATGCATGTTTTTTCCATCTTTAGTAGTTTTTACTTTTCATCTTTGTGGACTTGGAGATGTGTGTGCGTGTGTACAAGTTTATAGGCAATGCCTCCCATGTTAGTAGCATGCCTACTCGGTGCTAGCCACCAGCCCCTGGCCTATTGGAGGTGGGCTTGGGGAGTTGCAGCTCGGGCCCCACTGGGATGGGTCGTGACAATAATCTTGATGGGATATTCAGAGTAAGATAGATCAGGTTCCAATTATATATCTATAAAGGTGAGAACATGTGTTGGTTCTTGAATGTACTTCCTTAACAATGATACCTGAAACACATCACGTACCTTATAGATTCTTGGTAGCATTGGGAATTGATAATACAAAACTATAATTATTTCTATAATTTCAAAGGGTTTTATATACATGGGGATTATTTTTACCTTCTTATTGAACCTCATGACACCCTTCAATGGAGATAATTTCAAGAAAAAATGATATACCACTTGAAATTCCAAATCTTTCCTTTGATTATTAACTTAACTCTTTTACATACTTTAAGCTGATTTAATATGATCCTGAATATCCTTTACCTTTGTTGTTTTCTCTTCAACAAGTTCTGGGCCTACAGGTTTCTATTCACCAACTTCATCCCAACAAGTTAGAGTACGAAATCTCTTGCCATATAATGCTTCATACGGTGCCATTTGAAAAATTGAATGTAAACTATTGTTATAGTAAACTCTACCAAAGGTAAATAATGATCCCACATACCTTGAAAGTCAAGTGATAAGAACCTCAACATGTTTTCCAAAGTTTTAATAGTCCTTTCAGACTGTGCATCAGTTTAAGGATGGTAGGTAGTGCTCAAATGAAGCTCAGTCTCAAGAGCCTTATGACTCTTCGAAAATTTCAATGTAAACTGGGGATCATGATAAAAAAACAATAGAAATAGGTGTAACATGAAGTCTTACAACTTTATTTATATATATCCTTGTGAGGCACTCAAGAGGTAAATCTTCTCTTATAGTAAGGAAATGTACATATTTGGTTAGGCGATGAACAATAACCCATATTGAATCATTCCTTATTATAGTATTTGATAATCTAGTGACAATGTCCATAGTAATTACATCTCATTTCCACATATGAATAGGAATATGTTAGATTAATCCTCTAGGATTCTATCTCTCAGACTTCACTTGTTGACAAACCAAACATCTGGACACATAATCAGTAATTTCCTTCTTCATGTTATCCCATCAAAAATGTTCCCTCAAATCCATATATATATTGGTGCCACCAAATTTTATAGAGAAATTTGAGCTATGAGAATCATCCAAAAATTACCTCTTTAGCTCAAGTATAGATGAAACACATAATCTCTTTCCAAATTTTAGGATTCCATCTTCACAAACAATGTCTATCAAAATCTCATCATTCACAGCTTTAATTTTCTTCTGAAAATTATCATTATAAAATTGAGAACCTTTTATCTTTTACAATAAATATGGTTTTGAAATCATTTAAAAAAGGAGTGAATTATCCCCTTCCTTGATAATTCCCATATACTATATCTATGAACATAGGATCCCTCCCAATCATTATTATAGATTGTAAGAGTTTATAATGGATATAAGAGGTGGGTTGACTTGTATTTAAAAAAAACTTTAACTATTTAAAATCCCAAACCACTTTATTAAGGTTTTATCGAACTCAGTTATCATCTGATGATCAGGTTACTTAAAACAAACTCAAATTGTTTCTGGTAAATTGGAGTATATGAAGTTTTCTAAAATAAACTTTACTTATAAATGCATTGTTGAAAATCATAGCTTATAGAAACAATTAAAATGAAAATTTACAAATTTACATGGTAAAACAAATAGAAACTTTATGAAAGGAATAAGTACACTTTAACCTTCAATATAAAGGAAGTCAATAACATTGATTTATGGTATCCATATTTTTAACCAAATTATAAGGTATGTCTTTCTTCAAGAAGAAATCCCTCGATCACAGAGATCTAAATCAGGTCAATCTTCCTATCCCCATGAGCCATTGATCATCCTGGTCAAAATCATCCATCTTCTTATCCCTAGAAACCCTCAATATTAACCCAGATCGAACACATGATAAAAATTCAAAAACATTATAAGGAATTTACAATCCTCACATAGAATCCCTAGAATGAAAAATCTTTGTAAAAATTTAAAAAGTGAAAGTAATGAGATTTTATGGAACATTAAATTCTAAATGGTTTGATTTTACAAAACAATATTCTCCCAACTCCTTAAATGCACCTCTATTTATAAGAACACCTCCAATGTTCATATTTTTGTGATTCTCAGATCTGATTGCAACAGCCTCTGATGAGATCCATCTTTATAGATCAAAAAATACATCTCCATCTGATGTCATTTCTATGGAACCATTACAATGCTGTAAAAATTATTTTTTTCTGATTGATATAATTCCAACCATCCAATTATAAAATTTATTCTAATGGAATAAATTTTGTTTGGTCCAATGAATCAAAATAGGTTAGTCTGATAGATCCGACTTGGCCATTCAGATAGACTAGACTTAGTCAGTCCGATGGACTAGACTACATTAGTCTGATGGACTAGACTCGGTCAGTCCGATGGACTAGACTCGGTCTGTCTGATGGACTAGACTCGGTATGTTCGATGGACTAGACTAGGTCAGTCCGATGGACTAGACTCGGTCAGTCCGATGGACTAGACTCGGTCAGTCCGATGGACTAGACTCTGTCAGTCCGATGGACTAGACTCTGTCAGTCCGATGGACTAGACTCTGTCAGTCCGATGGACTAGACTCTGTCAGTCCGATGGACTAGACTCTGTCAGTCCGATGGACTAGACTCTGTCAGTCCGATGGACTAGACTCTGCCAGTCCGAGGGACTAGACTCTTTCAGTCTGATGGAATATACTTTTTCAGTCTGATGGACTAGACTTTGGTAATTATGATGGACTAAAGTTTTTGTGTAAAGTTTATAATTATCAGTTTATAAATATTTCTTCATCCTATAGAATAAAATGTTTTCTTAAAAAACATTCTGAAGACTTTGTAAATATAAATTTATTAGATCATAGATTTTAAGAAAGCGTTTTGTGATTTTCAAAACTAATTATAAAAAGTTTATAAAGTAAAATTTTTGACTCAATAATCTCCCCCTTTTTAAAAGCACAAAAAATAACACTTAAATAAATAATAACTTTGAAAAAACTTACAAACCCATTATTCATTTAAGAATGCATATCCCCTTATATTTCATATATCCCCATATCTTTATAACTTCCTTTTTGTTAATATAATTTTTCCAAATGAAAATGATATGATAACTTCTTAATAACATATTCCCCAAAATAATATCTTATCGAAAAACTTCTCCCCAAAATAACTTCTTCAAAAATTTATCCCTTAATAACTTATTTAATAAATTCTCCCCTTTTGTGATTTTCAAAAAGGGAAATAGGAGGTATAAATTATCTAAAATGTTAGTAAAAAAATTCTATAAAACAATTTAATTTAAATAAACATTCATCAACAAAAAATTAAAGGACATTCAACTAAATAAAATTGGAAAAACATTCAAACATAATATCTATAGAACAAATCAATCAAAATTTCATTCAAAAAAATTATTTTTGCATCAATATTTTAGAAGGAAAAGAATCATTCTTTATTTTACAACTTCTTGATAATGAATTTAATCTTCCTAAACTCTTCATGGTTCTTTTCTATTTTTTATATCATTGAATCCAACTTATAAAGTATTTTTTCAATGACATAGAACCTTCAAACTTCTTACTTTAATATATTAAATTTTTCATTAAGATACTGGTTCTCGATATTCTTAGCTTTTAACTTCTGAACTTCTTCTTCAAGAAACAAATTTTTCTACTTCAGTTCTGAAATATCTTGATCCTAAGACTATAATAAACTCTTGAAATTTTAATCTAATTTAAACTTTTCATAAACTTTGGAAGATAAATTTTGAAAAGAATATTAAATCTTCAATGATTCCTTATTAAAAAATTCTATTTGTTCATCGTGAAACTTTATATCCCCTTTAGTGTATTTCAACCATGTTATGATTTGATTCAGTATTATCCTTTCTAACTTCAATTTAAATTTAAAATATTTGAAATTAGTATCATTTGGAACAATGGTTTTTTTTCAAAGGTTTGAATAATATGATTGTTAACCTTCTTTGAATTTTCTTACACTGCGATTCTATACTTGCTAGAAAAGAAATTTCATCAACAAGATTCTTCAAAGATTCGTTGAAATAGGTAATTATGAATACAGCTCTTCGATCAGACTGAGTAGGTTGAGAATCTGTTGAGTTTGATGAAACATAAAAAATGTGTCTTATTGATGTTATAACATAAAATTTTTCTTTAACATTGTTCTCTTTTTATTTAAATCATTTTGAACTTCCATTACATCAATTTTTTTATCATATTTGAATTTATATAATATTTTTAGTTTGTGATTTTTGATTTTTAATTTCTTCTTCAAAAAATTTCTCATTATCATAAATAACCATGTTAGCATATTTCTCAGACTACATACTGAAATATGATGTTTCTAAAGAACTTTATTCTTCTCAGTCTTCTTCCTCTTCCTATTCTAAATTTTATTTATAATCTTCTCCCAATTGTTTTTCTAATTGTATTGATAAATTTTATTTATTAATAAAATATTTTTTTCATGCTTCTTCATAATTTTTTGAGCTTTAACTTGAACTTGTTCTAGAAAAGGTTTTTCAATTTCTAAAACTTTATGTTTTCCTTATTAAAAAGAAATAGAAACTTTATAGATTCTAATAATTTCAGATTCTAATGGAACTAACTGAGCAATAATGATCGAATGAGGAATTAGTTGAATAAATGATCGAGGAGAAATTGAAATTACTCTTTTTCCTTCCTCTCCATTATTTTTTATATCTTAATGTGCCCTTTAAAATCCCTTCATTGAAATTGAAACTAATTTTTCCTCATGAAATCACTTATTCGGTTTCCTCTTCTTTTCTTCTGCTTTCAAAACTTCTTCTGTTTTCTATTTTTGAGCTAAGGTCTCTGCCTTATCCAGCCCAAATTCTAGATCACTTACTTTCTTCTCTACCATTTATTTCATCAATTCTTGATAAGCCTCATTATACATATCTTTAACTTTTTTTCAGCCTAGGGGTAATGAACCCACTTTCTTTTTTTCTTTAAATTTTTCCTTTAACTGTTAAACTTCATCATCGGGCACTACTTTGTCTAATTTATCTACAAACCTCTTCAGCTCCAACATGAATACTAAATTCATTTTTGAAACTATTTCTTTGCTAATTAGAGAAACCTTTTCTCTTATTGCAATATCCTGATTCTTTATCTTCATTATGATCATAAAGTTTAACAACATCTTGTTGATAAAACATGGAAACTACAAAATTCTCAATTTCAGTACACTTTTCTTAATAGCTTTTATTGAAAATAAAAAAAATAACTAAATTGGTTTTCCTTATATTCATTTAGAAGTTCAAAACAAATATATCTAATACCTTCAAGATATACCTCTTTATTTTCCTTAGAATTAGGTGAACTTATATCCACAACACAACAAATTTTGTATCAGGTTTCAAATGATATACTTTACTAACTTTATCATAAGATTAAAATAATGAATCATTAGCCTTATAGTTCTCAAAACTTCTGATATTTTCCAGAAGCTTATGAGTTACAAGATATGCCTCTCCAACCAATGTAACTTCTAAAAGATTATAAACCAGTTAAATATTTATCTTGCAGGATTCATCTAAAATATTAAAAGTTATGACATCCAGATCATCTTCTATACTAAACTCAATTGATGAGTAGAATTCCTTCACTATCTTCAGATAATGAAGATAAAAATCTTCCTTTTCTAGGAATAGATTTTCCAAACCTTGAAATCTAATAATCTATTTCAAGAAAGTATTAGTCTTATCATACCATTATTTATCAAACAACCTCTACTTGAAAACTTCCATATTTTTAATTTCTTTGAGAGGAAACATTTTTCAATAACTGATGAAGCTGAGTAGATATGATCAAATGAAGTAGATTCAAATCAAAAAAATAGAAAAATATCCTATTGAGAGAGAATTTAAGGTCTAAGAGTCATTGTATGTCTGAGAAAATGATGTGGTATTTGGTCACCTGCTCATATATTTATAGGCTCAGTGGTGATGTTTCAAATTCTATAAATCTGATGGCTCAAAATTAATCTCAAAACTAGATTGGATGATAAAAAATTATCCTAAAGATATTTAAATATATAATCTGAACTCTTAATGTTTTTTAAAAGAAATTTTTATCAGACATAGATATTGTCTAGAAAATAAAATTTCAATATTTTAAAAAAAATCATAAGTTTATAAAATGTAAACAATAATGAAAAAAATTCATTAAAATATGGTAAAAACTAAAGATTAGAAATTACCTTCTTGGATTAAAAGTGTAACTTTTTATAAGAAATTCTATCCGATAACTATTATTCTCAGTTTTATAAAAACTAAAAACATTTAGAAAAACCAATGTTTTTAGAAAATCCAAATAATTTTGTAAAACTAAATATTATATTAATACTAAAGTTTTTAGTAAAACAAAATTTTTAGTAAAATTAAAGTTTTTTTGTAAAACAAAATATTGAAAGATTTAGGAAAACTAATGATTTTAGTAAAACTGGTTTTTTTAGAAAAACAAAAGATTTTATAAAAACTAAAGTTTTTAGAAAAATGAATACATATGTACTCCCCCTTTGATAATGGGTTCATTAATGTGATAAGATTGGTAAACAAGAAGTAGATATGAATGATTACTTACTATTAATCATTCCTAGATTCTATTTAATATAATTAAATATATCAGAACTAAGGGGTTTTTAAAAACTATCATCAAGTTTTTCTTATGTTTTGATTAATTATAAAATAATATCTCCTTTTTTAATGAGATCCCTATAGGTTCCTGGCACAGTAAAAGCGTGCCATGGGTGGTGGCCAAATTTTATTTTTTCCATAATCGATGATCAAAATGAGATCTTTATGATAGTTAACATCATGATCAATGGAATTGAATAAAAGAAATAGTAAATGGATAATTACAATAGAACCGATAGATGGGATCATCACATATTATTTATAATTAATTTAATTAAATGAAGAATTAATTTTTTGGGAATTATTTCTTCATTGATTAATCTGGTGACAGATATACAGTCCACCATCATTTCATTGTATAAAAAAAGTGTAGATTTCCTCTAGAATTGATCCACATATGTTCCTTGAATCTCCTGACGTTACCAAAGGAATCTCTAGGTGCTATCATGGTAGATCCTTATGCTTGCTTCGTCTTCCTTTGATCGTTTTGAGAATCGCTTCTAAAGTATTCTCCTTGATCCAATGGAGGAGGATTTTTCTATGTTCCTGGGAGTTTTCTTAGAGAAAGGGTCTCTCTAGTATTGAGAGGATTCTCCAAATCTATTGTGCACAACCAAGACAAATTAATTGGATCTATTGAGAAAATAACATAATTGGGTATTTATACTGTTAGGGTTAAAATAAAATAATTGCACAAGTTCCCTTAATTATTTATTTAATCCTAGAAAAAACCCAATGTTAAATAATAATAATAATAATAATATCATTTCTCAACATATTCTTAACTTGTGAATTAAAATTAAATATTATTTAATTAAATAATATTCAATATTTATTATCTCTCACCAGACCATTAAACTTGGTTTTATACTCCTTCACAATATTTATTAGGACTTAAATAATGTCTATTTATTTATTAAATAAATATCAATGCATTATTTTACAATAAATAAATAAATGTTATATTGACTAAAAAGAAAAAAAATTATTAAATATTCCACTCACATTATATTCTCTCAAATAACTGGTGATGGAATATATGCAATCAATCATACATGAATAATTATTAACCCATGATCAAGAATAATATTTATTCAACTTATTAAATAATAAATAATAATATATTATTTAACTGAGATCATGGATAAACTTTGTGTGTGACCCTCTAGGCCTCTTTCTTAGTGGCATTAGGCGAAGCAGCCTAAAGTCCAAGGTTAGCATCTATCAACACACCAAGGAACCCATAGATAAATAAGTTAATGTCGTAATGACATGTTACCTCATACAAATGCTTACTGTGTAATATAATCCCTTTATCATAATATCTCAAATCAAGAAGGTCGCATGCCTGTTCCAACAACCTATGTGTTCGATGTCTCTTTATTTGACTTTTTGGAAATAGAACTTTCTTATAGAACACCATGTCTGTGGATTTATTTAGGCTATATCATTTACATCAATGGTCCTAAGATATTAACTTCTGTTAAATAATAGAAGGGATAAATCCTTTCTCACATTATTCATTAATGAAATATTTCTCATGATGCACCCAACGTATCCTACCTCACTATGAACATCTATTTTCATGGTTTTCATCAATAAATATAAGTTTGAGAATCATAATAATCATTAATAATAATCTTAAATTCTAAGGACCAATACACACATTCGCAGATAGGAACATCCAATGACACATAAAAATGTAGATTTCCAACTGGCGGGTCTCATTCTCATAATATCTTACTGGATATTACTAAGGGTGAACACCATGATAATGTGCCTCAAAGTCCTATAAGTCTCCACCCTTGATATCATGTATCATTTGTGTCCCTAAAATGATACCATCCAGTTATAGAACATATATTCAAGAATAGTTTCATAGCACTTCTGGGTTCTCATCATAGTGGGGAACTGCTATGACCTTTTAGTGCGACAGCTACTATTAGGAAATTATCACGTACTATTTTACAGAGAAGAAAAATCATGATGTGATAAGGAGTTTATTAATATTAAAAACCATGAATAAAATTTATCATAAAGTATATATAATTTGGTTCTAGGGCACCAACTCCAACAGACTCTCACTTGAACTAGAGCTGACTGGTAATAACCTTCAGTTCAATAGCTCTCACATGATACTCGTGATTTTTCTGAGATAGGACTTTAGTCAAGAAGTCCACCATGTTCTCTTCCATGGTTACTTTTCTTAATACAACTTCACCACTGATATAAATCCATAAATAGGTGATACTTTGAGATTATATGCTTTGTCTGTTGGTGTGACCTTGTCTCTTTTACAAGAGCCACTTTTGAAGTATTGTCACAGTACAATGTGATAGATTCTTTACTTCTAGGTACCAGATTAATCTCTTGGACAAAGTTTTGAATCCAAATGGCTTCCTTACCTACATTAGAATCTATTATATACTCATACTCTATTGTATAATTAGTGACAACTGGCTGCTTTGAACTCTTCTAGCTCACTTCTCCTCTGTTTAGACAAAAAACATATCTTGATTGAAACATCATATTATTATGATTTGTTTGAAAAACATCATCATTATAACCCATGCTGACCAACTCCTCATCTCCTCCATACACAAGGAACGTATCCTTAGTTCTTCTCAGATACTTAAGGATATCCTTAATAGTAGTCCAATGTTGTTCTCCTATATCTACTTGATATCTTCATACCATTCTCAATGAATAGGAAACATCAAGTCTAGTAAATAACATAGAATACATGATTGATCCTATCACTGAAGTGTGTGGAATCTTACTCATTTTCTCTTTCTTTTTTTGTGTTCGGGGACACATTTTCTTAAAAATATGTAAACCATGTGACACTGTAACTAATCCCCTATTGTATTGCTCCATACTAAATATCTTTAGTATTTAGTCAATATATATACTTTGACTTAGTTAAATTTTCCTCTTGGATCTGTCACGAATGATCTTGATCCCTAGAATATAGGCTACTTCACTGAAGTTATTCACGGAGAAACACTTTTTTAACCAATAATTAACTGACTGTAAGATTGGTATGTCATTTCTAATAAATAATATGTCATCAACATATACAACTATGATAAAGACTGCATTTACACTAAACCTCTTGAAAACACATGACTCACATTCATTCTTAATGAAACTAAATTCTTTTATGGATTCATTAAATTAAATGTTACATGACTTGGATGCTTTCATCAATCCATAAATAGATCTATGGAATTTTTAAATATTCTTGGCATCACTTGGAGTCACAAACCCTTCTAGTTGTTACATATAGACATATTCCTGAAGGTTCCCATTAAGGAATGTAGTTTTTGACATCCATCTACCAAATCTCATAGTCATGGTAAGATGTTAAATAAAGTAGAATTCTAATGGGTTTAAACATGGAAACTGGTGAGAATGTTTCATCATAGTCAATTCATTGAAGTTTGTTTAAACCCTTTAGCCACTATCCTTGATTTATAGGTATTAAATTTACCTTCCATGTCCAGTTTCCTCTTGAATACCCATTTTCACCAATAGTCTTTACATCAACAGTCACATCAACCAAACCCCAAACTTAGTTCTAATACATGGAATCTATTTCATAATTCATGGCTTATTTCCATCTCACAGCTTCTTATCTCTCTAATGCCTCCTTATAGGATATAGGTTCATCATTTTCAACCAATAATTAGTCACCATCTTCAGTGACTAGAAAACCATATCTCTCTGGTTCTCTTACCTCTCTTACGCTCCTATATAATACTTGTGTTTCAGGAACTACTTCTTCCAAGAGGACCTATTGAACCTATTCCTGTTCCAACTCTTGTGTGTCTTGAGCATCAACTTCATCAAAGTCAGTATTACTACCACTATCCCTTTTGAGGATGTTCTCCCTCTCAAGAAAGATGGATTGTCTGGCGATAGTCACTTTCTTGTCTAAGGGGTTTTATAGGTAGTATCCCCTTATTTCCTTAGGATACTCTATAATGATACACTTCATGCCCTAGGGTGCTATTTTGTTGCTTGAAAAGGCCTTAACAAATTCCTCACAACCCCATACACATGCCTTCGACAAAATAAGTTTTTTTTCACTCCATTACTCAAAGGTAATTCCATCTTCCAATTTAGTTGGGACTCAGTTTAATGTGTATACTGAAATTTGTAATTCATATCCCCAAAAGGATAATAGAAGATCTATATGAATCATCATCGACCTTACCATGTCTAACAATGTATGATTCCTCCTTTAACTAACACAATTCCATTGTGGTGTATAAGGTGGAGTGAGTTGAGATATAATCCAAAACTCTTGTAAAAGGTTTATGAACTATTGGTTAAGATATTCACCACCTCAATCCAATTGATGCTTCTTTATCTTCTTACCAAGTTGATTCTCTACTTCCTTCTTGAATCCCTTGAATTTATAAAAGGACTTGGACTTATACCTAATTAAGTAGATATAGACATATCTAATCAAGTCATCAGTAAAATTTGTGAAGTAATAATATCCACCTCTAGATTCTACTATAAATGGCCCACACACATCAGTTTTGTACCAATTCGAGAAGATTAGTAGCCCTTTCACCCTGCCCACCAAATAGGGGTTTGGTCATTTTTTCTTATAAAAAAGCATGACACATTTTAAGTGGTTTTAGCTTAGAATAGTCTAAATAACCATCTTGAAATATATCTATCAAACTCTTCTTATTTACATGACCAAGATGGTGATGCCACAGTTGGGTGTTACATGAGTCATGCGAACATGATTCGTTATTGATTTCCAACACTTGGTTTTCATAATTTAATACATAAAGACCATTACTTAAATGTTCCATACTATAACATATGTTTTCCATATAAAAGAAACAACTTTTATTTCCAAATTTTAAAATAAACCTATTTGTATCTAGGCATGATACTAAAATTATGTTCTTGGTAACCGTAGGTACATAATAACAATATTTTAAAACCAAAATAATTCTTATTGGAAATGGGAGGTGGTAGTCACAATGGCCAGGGCAGCCATCCTTGCCCCATTGGATGCTCTCAAATCTACCTCTCCTTTGGTCATCTTTTAGAATCTACATGGTTCTTTCATTTGGATATAGATGTGAGCACCAAAAGTTCTATCTAATAACAAATGTGTAGATATGAAAATATTACACTTGATAAAAAATTCACCTTTAGCTTCCACAATGTTCTAGGCACAGTTCCTCTTCTAGTGGCCTGACTTTCCACATGGAAAACATACTACCTTCTTTTCTTTTCCCTACCTCTGGATCTTCTTTTTCTTTGAAGGATGGTACTCGAGAGCTTTAGATTTCTTATAATCCTTGGGCCCCTTTTCTTCAATCTTACTTTTCTTATTCACCATAAGGATTGTCAGTTTTTCATGCCCCATGTAATTATCCACTTGGATAATTAAAGTAAGGAGTTATGAAACATTATTATAATTATTTCTCATATTATAATTAATAATAAAGTTGGATAAGGTATTGGGAAATGATTAAAGTATGATATATCTATGAAACTCATATGGAAATTTAAACTCTAAGATGTCCAAGAATTTAATGTAGCTGAAAATCTTGACTACATGAGTCCCATCTGGCGTAGACTCTCCAAGATTAGTTATAAATGAAGATTTGGAGATCTTGTACCTCTCTTATCTCACCTTCTCCTAATAGAGATCCCAAAGGTGAGACATCATTCTATAATCATCCATATCCTCATGTTGCTTCAAAATATCATTAAACATGGATGATGACATAAAGAATTGAACATATATAGCATCATTCAGATGTTTCTCATTGATAGATAACTCTTCATCACTTTCCTCATTACCAAGCATAGCTGAAAAGGTTATTCCAGCACATATAATTTCCTTTCATGGTGAAGGATGACATGAAAGCACCTTTTCCACTCTTAGAAATTTGTGTTGGTAAGAAGGTTTTCCTTCCCAAGTATGGATCACAGTGATATTTTTTATTTCATTTTAATGTTTTTTCTAAAAAATAAGATAATAAAAATTTTAGTACTTTATCTGATTAAATTTAGACAAATAAATAAATATTATATTTATTAGTCTTTCATTATTTTATTAAAACCCAATATCCCTCACCATTGGCTTTAGAAAATCCTATTTCTTGGACATTCTAGTGGAAAGGATCCATATTCCCCTTCTCATTGCCCCGACTTGGGTTGGTCAAGAAACTTTAATGGTTTTAGGTAGGCATTCCAAATTTCAACTTCATTAACTCACAGTTTCTTAATTTTTTGAGTGGACTCTCCAATCCATAAATCATTAATTTAGATCTCCTCAACCCTTGCCTCTCAATTTCACCAAGTCCTACTTTTTCTATTAACCCTTGATGTGAATTAAGTTAAGTCAACCAAAAACTTCAAGTTATAATTCCTTGATAATTTAAAGAACCCCAACATGAGATGGTCAAGCACTTTGAACTATGGTTTGATTTTAATTGAAGTAGTTGAAGGCTATACCGAATTAATATATAATTGAGTGATTTTATCCTTTATGTGTAAATTTACAATTATTGTCTTTATTACACACTTGTTAATATTAAATGGATTTACTTAAGTGATTAACCATGTATTAGATTATATTTACACATAATCCAGTTTATTTTAGTTCTATCTTACATGCTTGTTAATTAATTAATTATGTGATTGCAATAAAACATCCATAAAGAAATAACCATGCAACTTGATAGAAATAAAATAATAAAGCAGCATGATCATGATATTATACTAATGGTTAGTTTATCTAGCAGTTGATAAACTAATTGTTGACCTAGGGGAAAAACACCTTGAACCAATTAAGGTTTGTGTTACATCTTTCTACATGTCCACCTATGTATCTCCTTGGATTGGTTTCACCTCCGCTCTGAACTTGAACCACCTCCACTAGCTTTAGAGCTCCATCCTTTACATATTCCATTTACTCACATGCAGGTGATGGGAAAAGGGGGTTTACATAAAAGAAACCATTGGCATGCATGCCCTACAAAATAAGAGGAGAGAAGGAACACAAACCAATAATTTAATTTAATAATAAATTAAATGAAACCAATCACATACAACTGTCTAATATATATCATGATCATCCACATGAATGCAATGAATTATGAATTTAATAAATCTAGAATTCAATTATTAATCATTATTATTTAATACAAATCATGCTCGAATTAATTAAATACGATATTTAATTAATAAATTTTTTATTTTAATTATTATCTGAATTTACTTGAAATTTTCATCCATTATATTTTTAAACAAGTTAAATAAATTCATTTAAAATTAATTGGGTACATAAATGTACCTTGGAATAAACGCAGTGGATACTCATCTGAATCTACCCAACATGTATTATACTCATATATAGTTTTACTCTTATAACATATGGCATACACGACTTATCACATACTTTCACAATGTGTACTCTATGGATGATTACACAAATTAAATGACTTTTCAGTCATGTGTTATGCTTCAATGCTTGTAGATTAATAACTTGTAATATGACTCATACATGATATGTAGATCTAAACATTACCCAAATAATAATTAAAGATTTAAATATTTATGTATATTAAAATCTATTACATGGTGTGTCATGTCTTTATGACCACATGAAAGTATGTGTCTCAAGGTTTACATAGAAAAATAAATGAATTTTAAATCTACCTAATTTGGTATAAGTACATGGCATGTGCATCTGAGCTACACGACATGTACATATCTCACCATCTATCTAAGATACACACCTAGGGACTCAGTGTGTGAATCGTACCTCAGAAAATTTGGAGAACACAACGTGTCCAATGGGACAAACGACGTGTTAACTTTGATTTACATAATCTCCAGTTAGGTAGGTCATGTATGGAATACACGACCTATCTGTGACTCAAAGGGACTAAAAACCATGTACATGGATTACATGGCATTTAATTCAGATGATTGTGTGCCATTATGTTATTTCAACATGCAGTGCATTTAAAGCGTAGAATTAATGCATAGTATTGAATTAATTTCTGAATCAATTATGATGCATTGAACATGACTACACGGCGTATGACTCTGGTTACACGGCGTGTGGTCCTGTGTTATCCATCCAAAAATCTTTTCACCTTCGGATTAGTTCCTCAACTTTATTTTAATCATAAAATTAATCATCTCAATTAGATCTATGATAAATGAAGTAGGAAGAAGCAGATCTCGCAATTTGGATTTAAATAATGATTAAACTTGAATTGAAAAACTAAATTAAAATGTTGAAATCACGAATTATATTTAAATAATTATAAATAATTATGTGACCACTTTGATAAAACTTGTAGGTTTCGGGCATTGCGGAAGCATGTGATGGGCGGTGCTCAATTTTTCATTTTACCATAATCAATGATAAATCCAAGATCTATACGACGGTGAACATCGTGATGAATAAAATTGAATCAAAGAAATATACAATGGATAATTATGCTGTAAACAAGAGATAAGATCATAACATATTGTTTATAATTAATTTAATTAAATGAAGAATTACCTTTGTTGGAATTCATTCTTCGTTGATGAATTTTATGACAGATCTGCAATCCACTATCATTTAATTATAGAAACCATGTGTAGATTTCTTCTAGCGGTGATCCAAATGTGTTCCTTGAATCTCTATATTTCACTGAAGGAATCTTCAGGTGCTAGCATGACAGATCCTTGCACTTGCATCTTCCGCCTTTGATCACTTCAAGAACCACTTCTAAAGAATTCTCCTTGATCTAGTGGAAGAGGATTTCTCGCTATTATTATGATCATTCTTGGAGAAAGGATCTCTCTAGGATTGAGAGGATTATCCAAATCTGTGGTGCATAACCAAGACAAATGAATTAGATTTATTTAGAAAATGAAAAAATTGGTTATTCATATTTCCAGGGTTAAAATAAAATAATTTCACAAGTGCCCTTAATTATTTATTTAATCCTAGAAAACCCCTTCTCAAATAATATAATAATATTATCATTTCCCAACATGCGATTAACTAGAAAATTAAAATTAAATATTATTTAATTAAATATTATTTAATTAAATAATATTCATTATTTATTATTTCTCATCAGACCATTAAAATTGGTCTGCCATTCCTCCACAATATTTATCAGTCCTTAAATAATGTTTATTTATTTATTAAATAAATATCACTACATTATTCACTAATAAATAAATAAATATTATATTCACTAAAAAGTAAATAAACATTTATTAAATATTCCAGTCACATTATATTCTCTCAAATAACTAGTGACAGAATATATGTGATCAAGCATACATGAATAATTATTAAACCATAACCAGAAATAATATTTATTCAACTTGTTAGATAATAAATAATAATATATTATTTAACTGAGATTTTGGATACACTTAGTGTGTGACCCTCTATGCCTCCTTCTCAGTTTCATTAGGAAAAGTAGTCTAAATTCCAAGGTTAGCATCTAACAACACGCCAAGGCATCCATAGAGAAAGAAGTTAATGCCGCAATGACATTTTACCTCATATGAATTCTTACTATGTAATATAATCTCTTTATCACAATATCTCAAATCAAGCATGTCGCATGTCGGTGCCATCAACCTATATGCTCGATATCTATTTCTTTGACTTTCTATAAATATAATTGGACTATATAACACCATGACCAGGGATTTATTTAGGCTATATTATTTCTATCAAAGGGCCCGGGATATTAACTTCTCTTAAAGAATAGAAGGGATAAATCCTTTATCTCATTATTCATTAATTCAATATTACTTATGACGCACTCAACATATCCTACCTCGCCGCAAAAATCTATCATCATAGTTTTTATCAATACATATAAGTGTGTGACTTATAATACTCATTAATAATAATCTTAAATTCCAAGGACCAACACACACATCCATAAATAGGAACATCCAATGACACATATAAATGTGGATTTACTACTGGTGGGTCTCGTTCTTATAATATCCTACTGAATATTACCAAGGGAACACACCAAGAGAAGGTTCCTCAAAGTCCTATGAGTCTCCACCCCTGATATCCTGTATCATTATGTCCCTCAAATGATAACATCCGACTATAGAATATATATTCAATAATAGTGTCATAGCACTTCTGTGTTCTCATCATAGTGGGGAACTGCAATAACCTTTTAGTGAGACAACTACTCTTAAGACATTATCACATACTATGTTATAAAGAAGAAGAATCATGATGTTATAAGGATTTTATTAATATTCAAAACCAGGAATATAAGTTATCATAAAGTACATAGAAGTTGGTTCTAGGGAACCAAATCCAACAATCCCAAAATAAATGGTGTCTTGTATCTATGTTTTTTTCTTGTGAGTGGTGTGATGGGTTTTTACTTAAAACTATGGAACTTGTTTTATCATACAAAATTGGATTTTTAATAAAACTCAATACAAAGTCAATGATTTTTTGTTTCATCCACCACACTTGATCAAAATAACTTCCATCTACTACATATTTGACTTCAGTAGTGAAAAGATATTATGCTCAAGTGTTGTGGATGAAACACACACTCAATGTATCTTCTACCTTATTTTCCTTCCCTAGGTGGTAGTGTATTGAGAAATCATAATACTTGAGTATCTCGAGCCATCATATTTAGGAACTTCCACCTCAGCTGTAGTGATCGTATAAGCTTGGCCTTCTCCCCTTGGCCTCTTTTGTGGTATGTTCCCTTTACTCTTGGTGAATTAGTTTTGAATAATTCCCCATTTTCTTATGGTTGAAGCACTAGATACTAGTAGTATATTTATTTACCTTACATTCATGATCCATGTGACCCTTTTAACCACACTTTAAACACATTCCCATGGAATTTATGAATTTTCCAGGATGTTTCTTTCTGCAATTTTCACATTATAGAAATTGCTTCGTTTTCTTCTTATTATTATACATGTTCCATTTCTTGGTGTTTAGATGAACTCTTCTTACCTTTATTCCTATTGAATATATAAAATCTTGAAAATTCATTATTTTTTTGATGGAACATAATACTCTTTCATCATATGATGAAACAGTTTGAGAAATCAGTTCCCTTTAGATACTTGGATTAAGCCCATCAAAGAAACAGTGAATCATGCATTCTGTATTGCATATGTAATCTGTATCATACTTGATAACCTTGTAAGGGTATCCTCATGATATAAAACACTTTATTACACTTTTTTCATTAATATGATTAACTTTTTCTTCATTTCAGTTCATTGCTCATGAGGGAAATATTTTTCAAAGAGTTTTTCTTTAAAATCTCTTCATTCTAAGTGTTCTATTTCTTCTTACTCCCTATTATTCTGGATCAATGAACACCATTTATTTGTATCACCCTTTAGATAGAATATTTCCAGTATATATTTTTTCTTTTAATCACATACCAAGGCCACAAATATCATTTCACATGACTTAATCCATTGCTCAGTTACCAATGGATTAGTAGTCCCACTAAATGATGGGGGCTTATGTCAAATGAAGTGAGCCAACATAGGAGAATCATGTTGTGTAACAAAAGGTTTCTCCATTCAAGAAAGGTTAATTTTTATAACCTAGTTAAGCTTCCCAAATATATCCATGATCTTATCAGTTCCAATACCAGCTATAATGTCTTGCTCGTCAGGTAAATTTCTACACTGACCAAGAGTGTTAGTGTCATTCTTTCTTCCATGCACCATTTCAAAAAAAATGGAATATAATTAATTTATTCATAAAATTATGACTTTTATATCACAATATATAATTCTAAATCTAGTGTAATACATAACATAAATTTATAATTTATGCATTTTTAATCTCAGAATTTTAAACTTGGTTTATTTGGTGAAATAATTATTTTAAAATCCTTTATAATGGTTTTTAAAGAAAATTTTATTATCCTAAGCATATCATCTAGGAGTGTTAAGACAAGTGTGCAGAAGGGCCCATTATCATGCACTAGGAGTTGATTGAGTCAAATCCCAATGCATCTATTTCAGATTTATTACTCTTAGGTACAACTATGCTAGAACTATATCCACTCATAATATCCAGAAAAGGATGTATTTATAGGAAAAACCGCATAATCTCACCTTACCAAAAATTTAGGATATTATTCCACAATTTTATATATCCTCAAAGTCTACCATAGGGTTATGTTACTTAATCATTATTTTCCCTAATCTAGTTTACAAGGTTTGTACTAAACTTTCTCTAATACCAACTGTAACGACCCTGGCCCCAACATCTTAGAGTCAGTGGTTACTTTATTACATTGGTATAGATACAAGGGGTAAAATACCTAAGGAACGATCAGTTTAGTAGTTTAGGAGAACCAGATACATACATGATAACAATTTTACATTGGTAATATAATATAAAACATATTAATGGAAAACATTCAGTATCCTTGAACTCATTCAAATAATTCTTCTTCATTTCCTAGGTAAAGGGAAAAAATAAGGGTGAGCTCAAATAATCAGTAAGGGTTTCATACAGTGGAAGATATCATGAATCAATAAGAAATAATCAAAATGGGATGGTAAATAACTAAAAACATATGACATTTAATCAATAATTTGACTATCATAATTAGTTAAGGCATAATCAATTTGGAAAGGTAAATAACTAAACACACATTCCATTTAATCAATAACTTGAGCACAAAATGAATCCATAGATAATATGAATAAAATAATATCATAGATAATAATAACTAAATTCTTAATGAAGTAAAATGATTAATTTTGGATTTCATGATCTCAAACATCATGATATATATATTGTGAAGACGTTTCACAAGACAGTTTGAAAATATTGATAAAACCCCATTTAATTTTTCTAAAAGATTTATCTCATGAGACCTATCGATGAATTGAGGGGCTATATAATTTTAGGCCCCACATATAAATACAAGTACAAATCATTACTCATTTATCAAATAATTTATTTAATTCATGAACAATATGCTTTATCAAGAAATATTTGTACTAAGTAAAGGATACAGATTTATCAATATTTCCCTAATAAATCAAAATACTTTCAAAGTAAACACTATATGTAAAAATGGTATACAGTTTAGAAAATAATCATATCTATGATACAAAGAATATGGATATTTAAGTCAAATTTAATTTCTAATGAAAATTTATCACAACAATGTGATTATCTCAAGATAAATTTAACAATCACAAGATTAATCAAGAGATGAGAGGTGACCAACGGTTTATAGAAAATATAGGTTTTTAAAATAAAAGTATGTACTTTGGAAGAATAAAATGAATGTAAGTGAAGTATTAAAATAAAATTTCATTAAATATTTTTTATTTTTAAACCAATGAAAAATATTTAAAATAAGCTACATTTTGTAAAATGGTTACAGCACTGGTGAAGTCTGTTATCATCGTATATGTTAAAAAAAATTCCTTTTGAGTTGTTTTTTCAAAAATTAACCTTTGAAAAAATAGTATAAATATTAATTTAAAAACCTTTTTAAAATTAAGTTATAACTTAAAATTTCCTTTATAGATCATTTTATTAAAAAAATTACTTTTGTAAAATGATTTTCAAAAACTCGGACATGGAAGAAAATATATCCGAATTAAAGAGAAATAAAGTCAGTTTTTCTTTTAAACATTTCTTGGATCCATTCAAGTTCCAAAGAAAGAAAAAGTTAGAATAAAATATGTAAAATCCTTTAATATCTATAATATAAGAAAATTATTGGATCTTATGATGTATATATGATAATATTCCTTCAATGAAAGTAAAAGAAATCCCCAAATAAAGTGACATCATAAAATAGATTCTTACCTCTTTGGTAACATTTAAATTATAACCCCTTGAAAGAATATACTTGAATTGAAACATTAATAATCATAAATAAATAGGTATTAATATTAAATACAAAAAATGGTAATTATATATACCACATAAAAGTTAATAGGTGCATGTCAACAAATATGTCTCAATTAAATAGAAATTGTGATGAAATCCCTTACATGCTTTGGTAACTTTTGAATCATAAGAAACATGAAATAATAACATTAAATGAAACTTTAAATATCTTTATAATAAATAAATTCATGATATAACCTTTAAAATGGGTTTTATATACACCTCATAAAATAATATAGGTGAATAACATAACATATGTCCCAAATAATACAATTTGAGACAAAAATACCTTACCTCACGCTTCTCTTGAGTTGAACATGATTTAAATTACTATATAATGGTTTTAAACATGTTATTAATTTATACTAGAATCATATTAGTATTTATAATATCATATATGATCCGTTTATAATATCTTATTACCCGTTAGTTAATAATATTTCATTTGTACCCTTGTTTTGGGTGTTAATTGCCTTATTTTCTCATGCATATTTGTCGCAAAAGGTCTGGTTCATGTATTTGGGATATAGATCCATCATATTAAAAATTATATTAATGTTATAAATATAATATTTTATTTATTATATACCTTTTTAGAACCATTATTTAATTTTGGACATGGAAAATGAATCACATCGCTTCATGAAGGTGATATGTCATACCTATGTACAAGTGACGATATCATTCCCTTAATGGGTGAAATGGTAAGAAAGTGGATAATATATTAATTTAAAAAAAATTATCATGTCATAATTATCACATATATTCATTATTTCTATCATTATGAGTATCTAAGTGATTCGGAGATGGAAAACAAATTACATCGGTTCATGGGGTGGTAGTCTTCCGTACAAACGAGCGATGACTTTGTTTCCCATTTGATGGTGAAGGAGGTGGATAAATATTATGAAATAAAAATAATAACATCTTATTATATAAGATATAATTTTTTTATTATATTATAATTTTTAAGACAAAATTTAAGGTGATAAAAGAATAAAGAAAAAGAAATAGCTCCGTTAATATGATTACCTTCGCTTAGAGAAACATCCTTTGGATCTATTCTTAAAGACCCTAGGGTTATCCTTTTAGGAATACCAGAACCTCTAGAATGTGGATAAGGATGTTAGGGAGATATTTTGTTATGTTTCCTTGATATAAATGGCTTTATATGTTTGAATAAGTGAGGGTATAGGGTGCCCTTTTATAATTGAGGTGAGTGGCACACTAGTAATTTTTCAATGTTTTTCAATAATGTAATATCACTTTCTTGTACATATAACTCAAAAATGGCTCAAATTCGAATTGTAAAAGTATAAGTTATAAATTAATCCAACTAATTGGGTTTTAAAATGTTTTTTATTTCATTTTTACCCTTTTATTTATTGATTAACCTCTGGTAAACTTGTTTTTATTTTAACCGTGTTAATTAATTTTTAATGTTTTTACTATTCATTATGACCAAAAAATTAAGTTTACCTTATTACCTAATATTAATTATTATGATTATAAATATTTAATAAATTTTATAAAATTAAATTCATATAATTGGTAGGATTTAATTTAAAAATAAACCAGCAATTCATGTTGAAAAATAGTTTTTCAAGAAATGCATTGTTCACGCATAAGATGATCTTATATTAACTATATGAACATTAATCATAATTAGGTAGATTTAAATTAATATATTTAGATATGTAATATATAAATTAAATTTAAATCATTCATCATTAAATTTTATTTTAATTAATTAAAATGGGTATACATTATTCCTTTTTAAACAAAAACAGTTTTCTGAAAACAAAACAATTTTCTGAAAAATATTACTTTTTACCTCAAAATATTCTTATATTTATTTATATAAAATTAATAGTCAATAAATTGGTAATTATAAATATTATAATACAGTATTATAAATAAAATTATTAATATTTAGATATTATATTTTCGGTTATTCATAAAATCTTATTTCGAAGGAAAAATTTCAAAAATTCATTCTTGGCTTATTTTGACCAAGTTCAAAATAAAAATTCATCCTATAAATTAGAATTTTTTTCATAAAATATTTAAATTTTCATTGTATTTTAGTTTTATTAAAATATAATTTTCACTTACAATAATTGATGCTCAGTTGTTACATACTTTCTTCTGCTTCATGCCAAAAGGAAGTGTCGGAAGGAGCCTCAAATGCGACTAAAGCATGGCCAATGTCTTCTCACTTGAGGCATGTATTTACACTAAGTACCCCAATCATAATAATCACATATAATGGATTTATGTAGGCTATATTATTTCTATCAAGGGGCTTGGGATATTAACATATGTTAAAGAATAGAAGGGATAAATCCTTTATCTCATTATTCATTAATGCAATATTACTTGTGACGCACTCAACATATCCTACCTCGCCGCAAAAATCTATCATCATATTTTTTATCAATACATATAAGTGTGTGACTTATAATACTCATTAATAATAATCTTAAATTCCAAGGACCAATACACACATCTGTAAATAGGAACATCCAATGACACATATAAATGTGGATTTACTACTGGCGGGTCTCGTTCTTATAATATCCTACTGAATATTACCAAGGGCACACACCATGAGAAGGTTCCTCAAAGTCCTATGAGTATCCACCCCTGATAGCCTGTATCATTATGTCCCTAAAATGATAACATCCGACTATAGAAAATATATTCAATAATAGTGTCATAGCACTTTTGTGTTCTCATCATAGCGGGGAACTGTAATAACCTTTTAGTGCAACCACTACTCTTAAGACATTATCACATACTATGTTATAAAGAAGAATAATCATGATGTTATAAGGAGTTTATTAATATTCAAAACCAGGAATATAAGTTATCATAAAGTACATAGAAGTTCATTTTAGGGAACCAAATCCAACAATCCCAAAAGAAATGGTGTCTTATATCTATGTGTTTTTCTTGTGAGTAGTGTGCTAGGTTATTACTTAAAACTATGGAACTTGTGTTATCCTAGAAAATTGGATTTTTAATAAAACTCAAGACAAAGTCAGTGAGTTTTTGTTTCTTCCACAATACTTGATCACAATAACTTCCATCTACCACATATTCGACTTCAGTAGTGAAAATATATTATGCTCAAGTGTTGTGGATGAAACACACACTAAATGTATCTTCCACCTTATTTTCCTTCCCTAGGTATTAGTGTATTGAGAAATCATAATACTTGAGTATATCGAGCCATCATATTTAGGAACTTCCACCTCAGCTGTAGTGATCGTATAAGCTTGGCCTTCTCCCCTGGGCCTCTTTTGTGGTATGTTCCCTTTACTCTTGGTGAATTAGTTTTGAATAATTCCCCATTTTCTTATGGTTGAAGCATTAGATACTAGTATTATATTTATTTACCTTAAATTCATGATCCATATGACCCTTTTCACCATACTTGAAACACATTCCCATGGCATTTATGAATTTTCCAGGATGTTTCTTTCTACAATTTTCACATTATGGAAATTGCTTCGTTTTCTTCTTATTTTTCTACGTGTTCGATTTCTTGGTGTTTAGATGAACTATTCTTCCCTTGGATCCTATTGAATATATAGGATCTTGAAAATTCCTTATTTTTTTGATGGTACATAATACTATTTCATCATATGATGAAAAATTTTGAGAAATCAGTTCCCTTTAGAGACTTGGATTTATCCCATCAAAGAAATAGTCAATCATGCATTCGGTATTGCATATGTGATCTGTATCATACTTGGATAACCTTGTAAGGGCATCTTCATGCTATAAAACACTTTATTCCAGTTTTTTCTTTAATATGATTAACTTTATCTTTATTTCAGTTCATTGCTCATGGGGGAAATATTTTTCAAAGAGTGTTTCTTTAAAAGCTCTTCATTCCAAGTGTTCTATTTCTTCTTACTCCCTATTATTATGGATCAATGAACACTATTGATCTGTATCACCCTTTAGATAGAATTTTTCCAGTATATAATTTTAATTTTCATCACATACCAAGGCCACAAATATCTTTTCACGTGACTTAATCCATTGCTCAGCTACCACTAGATTAGTAGTCCCACTAAATGATGGGGGCTTATGTCAAATAAAGTAAGCCAACATAGGAGAATCATGTTGTGTAACAAAAGGTTTCTCCATTCAAGAAAGGTTATTTTTTATAACCTAGTTAAGCTTCCCAAATATATCCATGATCTTCTCAGTTCCAATACAAGCTATAATGTCTTGCTCGATAGGTAAATTTCTACACTAACCAAGAGTGTTATTGTCATTCTTTCTTCCATGCACCATTTATAAAAAATGGAATATAATTAATTTATTCATAACATTATGACTTTTAAATCACAATATATAATTCTAAATCTAGTGTAATACATAACATAAATTGATAATTTATGCATTTTTAATCTCAGAATTTTAAACTTGGTTTATTTGGGGAAATAATTATTTTAAAATCCTTTATAATTGTTTTTAAAGAAAATGTTATTATCCTAAGCATATCATCTAGGAGTGTTAATCCAAGTGTGAAGTAGGGCCCATTCTCATGCACTAGGAGTTGATTGAGTCAAATCCCAATGCATCTATTTCATATTTATTACTCTTAGGTACAACTATGCTAGAACTATATCCACTTATAATATCCAGAAAAGGATGTATTTCTAGGAAAAACCACATATCTCACCTTACCAAAAATTTAGGATATTATTCCACAATTTGATATATCCTCAAAGTCTACCATAGGGTTATGTTCCTTAATCATTATTTTCCCTAATCTAGTTTCCAAGGTTTGTTCTAAACTTTATCTAATACCAACTGTAACGACCCTGGCCCCAACATCTTAGATTCAGTGGTTACTTTATTACATTGGTATAGATACAAGGGGTAAAATACCTAAGTAATGATTAGTTTATTAGTTTTGGAGAACCAGATACATACATGACACCAATTTTACATTGGTAATATAATATAAAACATATTAATGGAAAACATTCAGTATCCTTGAACTCATTCAAATAATTCTTCTTCATTTCCTAGGGAAAGGGAAAAAATAAGGGTGAGATCAAATAATCAGTAAGGGTTTCATACAGTGGAAGCTATAATGAATCAATATGAAATAATCAATATGGGATGTTAAATAAATGAACACATATGACATTTAATCAATAATTTGACTATCATAATTAGTTAAGGCATAATCAATTTGGAAAGGTAAATAACTAAACACACATTCCCTTTAATCAACAACTTGAGCACAAAATGAATCCACAGATAATATGAATAAAATAATATCATAGATAATAATAACTAAATTCTTAATGAAGTAAAATTATTAATTTTGGATTTCATGATCTCAAACATCATGATATATATATATATATTGTGAATACCTTTCAGAATACTGTTTAAAATATTGATAAAACCCCATTTAATTTTTCCAAAAGATTTCTCTCATGAGACCTATCGATGAAGTGAGGGGCTATATAATTTTAGGCCCCACATATAAATACATGTCCAAATAATTCATCATTTATCAAATAATTGATTTAATTCATGAACAATATGCTTTATCAAGGAATATTTGTACTAAGTAAAGGATACAGATTTATCAATATTTCCCTAGTAAATCAAAATACTTTCAAACTAAACACCATATGTAAAAATGGTTTATAGTTTAGAAAATAATCATATCTATGATACAAAGAATATGGATATTTAGGATAAATTTAATTTCGAAGGAAAATTTATCACAATAATGTGATTATCTCAAGATAAATTTAATAATCACAAGATTAATCAAGAGATGATAGGTGACCAACGGTTTATAGAAAATATAAGTTTTTAAAATAAAAGTATGTAATTTGGAAGAATAAAATGAATGTAAGTGAAATATTAAAATAATATTTCATTAAATATTTTTTATTTTTAAACCAATTAAAAATATTTAAAATAAGCTACATTTTGTAAAATGGTTACAGCGGTGGTGAAGTCTGTTATCGTCGTATATGTTAAAAAACATTCCTTTTGAGTTTTTTTCAAAAATATACCTTTAAAAAATGGTATAAATATTAATTTAAAACCCTTTTTAAAATTAATTTATAACTTAAAATTTCCTTTATAGATTATTTTATTAAAAAAATTACTTTTGTAAAATAATTTTCAAAAACATAGACATGGAAGAAAATATATCCGAATTAAAGAGAAATAAAGTCAGTTTTTCTTTTAAACATTTCTTGGATCCATTCAAGTTCCAAATAAAGAAAAAGTTATAATAAAATATGTAAAATCCTTTAATATCTATAATATAATAAAATTATTGGATCTTATGATGTATATATGATAATATTCCTTCAATGAAAGTAAAATAAATCCCTAAATAAAGTGACATCATAAAATAGATTCTTACCTCTTTGGTAACATTTAAATTATAAACCCTTGAAAGAATATACTTGAATTGAAACATTAATAATCATAAATAAATAGGTATTAATATTAAATAAAAAAATGGTAATTATATACACCACATAAAATTGAATAGGTGCATATTAATGAATATGTCTCAATTAAATAGAAATTATGATGAAATCACTTACATGCTTTGGTAACGTTTGAATCATAAGAACCATGAAATAATAACTTTAAATGAAACTTTAAATATCTTTATATTAAATAAATTCATGATATAAAATTTAAAATGGGTTTTATATACACCTCATAAAATAATATAGGTGAATAACATAACATATGTCCCAAATAATACAATTTGAGACAAAAATACCTTACCTCACGCTTCCCTTGAGTTGAACATGAATTAAATTACTATATAATGGTTTTAAAAATGTTATTAATTTATAATAGAATCATATTAGTATTTATAATATCATATATGATCCTTTTATAATATCTTATTTCTTGTTCGTTAATAATATTTCATTTGTACCCTTGTTTTGGGTGTTAATTGCCTTATTTTCTCATGCATATTTGTCACAAAAGGTCTGATTCTTGTATTTGGGATATAGATCCATCATATTCAAAATTATATTAATGTTATAAATATAATAGTTTTTTATTATATACCTTTTTATAACCATTCTTTAATTTTGGACATGGAAAATGAATCGCGTCGTTTCATGGAGGCGGTAAGTCATACGTATGCACGACCGACGATATCATTCCCTTAATGGGTGAAATGGTAAGAAAGTAGATAATATATTAATTTTAAAAAAATTATCATGTCATAATTATCACATATATTCATTATTTACATCATTATGAGTATCCAAGTGATTCAGATATGGAAAACAAATTACATCGGTTCATGGGGTGGTAGTCTTCCGTACAAACGAGCGATGACTTTGTTTTCCTTTTGATGGTGAAGGAGGAGGATAAATATTATGAAATAAACATAATAACATCTCAGTATATAAGATATAATTTTTTTATTATATTATAATTTTTAAGACAAAATTGAATGTGATAAAAGAATAAAGAAAAAGAAATAGCTTCGTTAATATGATTACCTTCTCTTAGAGAAACATCCTTTGGTTCTATTCTTAAGGACCCTAGGTTTATCCTTTTAGGAATACCAGAACCTATAAAATGTGGATAAGGATGTTAGGGATATATTTTGGTATGTTTTCCTTGATATAAATGGATTTAGAGGTTTGAATAAGAGAGGGTATAAGGTGCCCTTTTATAATTGAGGTGAGTGGCACACTTGTAATTTTTCAAAGTTTTTCAATAATGTAATGTCACATTCTTGTATATATAACTAAAAAATGGCTCAAATTAGAATTTTAAAAGTATAAGTTATAAATTAATCCAAATAATTGGTTTTTAAAATGTTTTTTATTTCATTTTTACCATTTTATTTATTGATTAACCTCTGGTAAACTTGTTTTTATTTTAACCATGTTAATTAATTTTTAATGTTTTTACTATTCATTATGACCAAAAAATTAATTTTACCATATTACATAATATTAATTATTCTGATTATAAATATTTAATAAATTTTAGAAAATTAAATTCATATAATTGGAAGGATTTAATTTAAAAATAAACATGTAATTCATGTTGAAAAATTGTTTTTCAAGAAATGCATTGTTCACGCATAAGATGATCTTATATTAACTATATGAACAGTAATCATAGTTAGGTATATTTAAATTAATATATTTAGATATTTAATATATAAATTTAATTTAAATCATTCATCATCAAATTTTATTTTAATTAATTAAAATGGGTATACATTATGCCTTTTTAAACAAAAATAGTTTTCTGAAAACAAAACAATTTTCTGAAAAATATTACTTTTTACCTCCAAATATTCTTATATTTATTTATATAAAATTAATAGTCAATAAATTGGTAATTATAAATATTATAATACATTATTATAAATAAAATTATTAATAGTTAGATATTATATTTTTGATTATTCATAAAATCTTAAATCTAAGGAAAAATTTCAAAAATTCATTCTTGGCTTATTTTGACCAAGTTCAAAATAAAAATTCATCCTATAAATTAGAATTTTTTTCATAAAATATTTAAATTTTCATTGTATTTTAGTTTTATTAAAATATAATTTTAACTTACTATAATTGATGCTCAGTTGTTACATACTTTCTTCTACTTCATGCCAAAAGGAAATGTCGAAAGGAGCCTCAAATGCGACTAAAGCATGGCTAGTGTCTTCTCACTTGAGGAATGTATTTACACTAAGTACCCCAATCATAATAATCACATGTAATGTATTTATTTAGGATATATTATTTCTATCACAGGGCCTGGGATATTAACTTCTGTTAAAGAATAGAATGGATAAATCATTTATCTCATTATTCATTAATGCAATATTACTTGTGACCCACTCAACATATCCTACCTCGCCGCAAAAATCTATCATCATAGTTTTTATCAATATATATAAGTGTGTGAATTATAATACTCATTAATAATAATCTTAAATTCCAAGGACCAATACACACATCCGTAAATAGGAACATCCAATTACACATATAAATGTGGATTTACTACTGGCGGGTCTCATTCTTATATTATCCTACTGAATATTACCAAGGGAACACACCATGAGAAGGTTACTCAAAGTCCTATGAGTCTCCACCCCTGATATCCTGTATCATTATGTCCCTTAAATGACAACATCCAACTATAGAACATATATTCAATAATAGTTTCATAGCACATCTGTGTTCTCATCATAGTGGGGAACTACAATAACCTTTTAGAGCGACAGCTACTCTTAAGACATTATCACATACTATGTTATAAAGAAGAATAATCACGATGTTATAAGGAGTTTATTAATATTCAAAACCAGGAATATAAGTTATCATAAATTACATAGAAATTGGTTCTATGGAACCAAATCCAACAATCCCAAAAAAAATGGCGTCTTGTATCTATGTGTTTTTCTTGTGAGTGGTGTGCTGGGTTTTTACTTAAAACTATGGAACTTGTGTTATCGTAAAAAATTGGATTTTTAGTAAAACTCAAGACAAAGTCAGTAAGTTTTTGTTTCATCCATAACACTTGATCACAATAACTTCCATCTACCACATATTCGACTTCAGTAGTGAAAAGATATTATGCTCAAGTGTTGTGGATGAAACACACACTCAATGTATCTTTTACCATATTTTCCTTCTATAGGTGGCAGTGTATTGAGAAATCATAATACTTGAGTATCTAGATCTATCATATTTATGAACTTCCACCTCAGCTGTAGTGATTGTATAAGCTTGGCCTTCTCCCCTAAGCCTCTTTTATGGTATATTCCCTTTACTCTTGGTGAATTGGTTTTGAATAATTCCCCATTTTCTTATGGTTGAAGCACTAGATACTAGTAGTATATTTATTTAACTTACATTCATGATCCATATAACCCTTTTCACCACACTTGAAACACATTCCCATGGAATTTATGAATTTTCCAGGATGTTTCTTTCTACAATTTTCACATTATGGAAATTGCTTTGTTTTCTTCTTATTATTATACGTGTTCCATTTCTTGGTTTTTAGATGAACTCTTCTTCCCTTGATTCCTATTGAATATATAGGATCTTGGAAATTCCTTATTTTTTGATGGAACATAATACTATTTCATCATATGATACAAAAGTTTGAGAAATCAGTTCCCTTTAGAGACTTGGATTAAGCCCATCAAAGAAATAGTCAATCATGCATTCTGTATTGCATATGTAATCTGTATCATAATTGGATAACCTTGTAAGGGTATCCTCATTCTATAAAACACTTTTTTCCACTTTTTTCTTTAATATTATTAACTTTCTCTTCATTTCAGTTCATTGATCATGAGGAAAATATTTTTCAAAGAGTGTTTCTTTAAAAGCTCTTCATTCCAAGTGTTCTATTTCTTCTTACTCCCTATTATTCTGGATCAATGAACACCATTGATCTGTATCACCCTTTAGATAGAATTTTTCCAGTATATGATTTTTCTTTTCATCACATACCAAGGCCACAAATATCTTTTCAGGTGACTTAATCCATTACTCAGCTACCACTGGATTAGTAGTCCCACTAAATTATTGGGTCTTATGTCAAATGAAGTGAGCCAACATAGGAGAATCATGTTGTGTAACAAAAGGTTTCTCCATTCAAGAAAGGTTATTTTTTATAACCTAGTTAAGCTTCCCAAATATATCCATGATCTTCTCAGTTCCAATACCAGTTATAATGTCTTGCTCGGCAGGGAAATTTCTACACTGACCAAGAGTGTTAGTGTCATTCTTTCTTCCATGCACCATTTCTAAAAAATGGAATATAATTAATTTATTCATAACATTATGACTTTTAAATCACAATATATAATTATAAATCTAGTTTAATACATAACATAAATTTATAATTTATGCATTTTTAATATCAGAATTTTAAACTTGGTTTATTTGGGGAAATCATTATTTTAAAATCCTTTATAATGGTTTTTAAAGAAAATGTTATTATCCTAAGAATATCATCTAGGAGTGTTAAGCCAAGTGTGCAGTAGGGCCCATTATCATGCACTAGGAGTTGATTGAGTCAAATCCCAATGCATCTATTTCAGATTTATTACTCTTAGGTACAACTATGCTAGAACTATATCCACTTATAATATCCAGAAAAGGATGTATTTCTAGGAAAAACCACATAATTTCACCTTACCAAAAATTTAGGATATTATTCCACAATTTGATATATCCTCAAAGTATACCATAGGGTTATGTTCCTTAATAATTGTTTTCCCTAATCTATTTTACAAGGTTTGTACTAAACTTTCTCTAATACCAACTGTAACGACCCTGGCCCCAACATCTTAGAGTCAGTGGTTACTTTATTACATTGGTATAGATACAAGGGGTAAAATACCTAAGGAACGATCAGTTTTGTAGTTTTGGAGAACCAGATTCATACATGATACCAATTTTACATTGTTAATATAATATAAAACATACTAAAGGAAAACATTTAGTATCCTTGAACCCATTCAAATAATTCTTCTTCATTTCCTAGGGAAAGAGAAAAAATAAGGGTGAGCTCAAATAATCATTAAGGGTTTCATACAGTGGAAGATATCATAAATCAATAAGAAATAATCAATATGGTATGGTAAATAACTGAACACATATGACATTTAATCAATAATATGACTATCATAATTAGTTAAGGCATAATCAATTTGGAAAGGTAAATAACTAAACACACATTCCATTTAATCAATAACTTGAGCACAAAATGAATCCATGGATAATATGAATATAATAATATCATAGATAATAATAACTAAATTATTAATTAAGTAAAATGATTAATTTTGGATTTCGTGATCTCAAACATCATGATATATATATTGTGAAGACCTTTCACAAGACAGTTTAAAAACATTGATAAAACCCCATTTAATTTTTCCAAAATATTTCTCTCATGAGACCTATCGATGCATTGAGGGGATATATAATTTTAGGCCCCACATATAAATACAAGTCAAAATCATATTTCATTTATCAAATAATTTATTTAATTCATGAAAAATATGCTTTATCAAGAAATATTTGTACTAAGTAAAGGATACAGATTTATCAATATTTCCCAAGTAAATCAAAATACTTTCAAAGTAAACACCATATGTAAAAATGGTATACAGTTTAGAAAATAATCATATCTATGATACAAAGAATATGTATATTTAAGATAAATTTAATATCTAATGAAAATTTATCACAAGAATGTGATTATCTCAAGATAAATTTAATAATCACAAGATTAATCAAGAGATGAGAGGTGACCAATGATTTATAGAAAATATAGGTTTTTAAAATAAAAGTATGTACTTTGGAAGAATAAAATGAATGTAAGTGAAATATTAAAATAATATTTCATTAAATATTTTTTATTTTTAAACCAATTAAAAATATTTAAAATAAGCTACATTTTGTAAAATGGTTACAGCGGTGGTGAAGTCTGTTATCGTCGTATATGTTAAAAAACATTCCTTTTGAGTTTTTTTCAAAAATGAACCTTTAAAAAAATAGTATAAATATTAATTTAAAACCTTTTTTAAAATTAATTTATAACTTAAAATTTCTTTTATAGATCATTTTATTAAAAAAAATTACTTTTGTAAAATAATTTTCAAAAACATGGACATGGAAGAAAATATATCTGAATTAAAGAGAAAAAAAGTCAGTTTTTATTTTAAACATTTCTTGGATCCATTCAAGTTCCAAAGAAAGAAAAATTTAGAATAAAATATGTAAAATCCTTTAATATCTATAATATAATAAAATTATTGGATCTTATGATGTTTATATGATAATATTCCTTCAATGAAAGTAAAAGAAATCCCTAAATAAAGTGACATCATAAAATAGATTCTTACCTCTTTGGTAACATTTAAATTATAACCCCTTGAAAGAATATACTTGAATTGAAACATTAATAATCATAAATAAATAGGTATTAATATTAAATACAAAAAATGGTAATTATATACACCACATAAAAGTGAATAAGTGCATGTTTATAAATATGTCTCAATTAAATAGAAATTGTGATGAAATCCCTTACATGATTTGGTAACTTTTGAATCATAAGAACCATGAAATAATAACTTTAAATGAAACTTTAAATATATTTATAATAAATAAATTCATTATATAAAATTTAAAATGGGTTTTATATACACCTCATAAAATAATATAGGTGAATAACATAACATATGTCCCAAATAATACAATTTGAGACAAAAATACCTTACCTCACGCTTCCCTTAAGTTGAACATGATTTAAATTCCTATATAATGGTTTTAAACATGTTATTAATTTATAATAGAATCATATTAGTATTTATAATATCATATATGATCCTTTTATAATATCTTATTACCTGTTCGTTAATAATATTTCATTTGTACCCTTGTTTTGGGTGTTAATTGCCTTATTTTCTCATGCATATTTGTCACAAAAGGTATGGTTCTTGTATTTGGGATATATATCCATCATATTCAAAATTATATTAATGTTATAAATATAATAATTTTTTATTATATACCTTTTTAGAACCATTCTTTAATTTTGGACATGGAAAATGAATCGCATCGCTTCATGGAGAAGGTAGGTCATACGTATGCACGAGTGACGATATCATTCTCTTAATGGGTGAAATGGTAAGAAAGTGGATAATATATTAATTTTAAAAAAATTATCATGTCATAATTATCACATATATTCATTATTTCCATCATTATGAGTATCCAAGTGATTTGGAGATGGAAAACAAATTACATCAGTTCATGGGGTGGTAGTCTTCCCTACAAACGAGTGATGACTCTGTTTCCCATTTGATGGTGAAGAAGGTGGATAAATATTATGAAATAAACATAATAACATCTTAGTATATAATATATAATTTTTTTATTATATTATAATTTTTAAGACAAAATTGAAGGTGCTAAAAGAATGAAGAAAAAGAAATAGCTTCGTTAATACGATTACCTTCTCTTAGAGAAACATCCTTTGGATCTATTATTAAAGACCCTAGGGTTATCCTTTTAGGAATAAAAGAACCTATAGAATGTGGATAAGGATGTTAGGGAGATATTTTGGTTTTTTTTCCTTGATATAAATGGCTTTAGAGGTTTGAATAAGTGAGGGTATAGGGTGCCCTTTTATAATTGAGGTGAGTGGTACACTTGTAATTTTTCAAAGTTTTTCAATAATGTAATGTCACTTTCTTGTACATATAACTCAAAAATGGATCAAATCACAATGACATACCCTTTTCTAGACTCATCATGGCGCAACCCCTAATGTTTATGGTGTGACCTCCCCTAGACCGAGGGCCAACCCATTGTCAAAACGTTGTTATGGCGTAACCCTTAAGGGTCACAGAGTGACCGCTCCCAAGAAAATAGTCCATACCTATATTAATACATTCATGGTGAAACTCTACATCCCCCACTCCATGAGCCTCACCCCACTATAGAAATAATTCTATGATTCCCAAGCATTATTACATGACACCCAAGATACGCACCATGACTACCTACCTACATCAAAATTTTAGTTGCACACTCGTTCTAGTACTTCAAAACTAGCTCCCAAGACACCAATAACACAAAAAACAACCAAATATCATCAATATGTTTTAGAATAAATTTAATTTAAATCATAAAAATCCATAAAATTCAAGGTAAATTACAAATTATAACACTTATCCAATAATATCTCCCATTGTTTCATCATATAATACGATTATAATAATGATAAATTATTTGTGGAATATATCTAAACATTAATACTTCAATTTTACACTGACTTGAAAAGATAATGCCACTTTATCATATAATAGAAAATACGATATCCATATGCCATATAAAATGTTATACCCTAAATGCATGCACAAAACGATGTTCATTGCATATAGGTCATATTCAATGACTTTCTATATCTTGCTATAAGATATCACATACATATATTACATATATATATATATATAAAGGATTTAGATCATATCTTCTTCATAAACTTGACTAAATTAAAAATCCTAATATGTGGGAATAGGCATAAGGGGTGGGTGGATGATAAGAGAAAGAAAATTATAAAGATTAATATCTAGCACTACAGGAAATATAGGCATTTGCGACGGGTCATTTGCGACGGGATCCCGTCGCAAATGCATTTTTGCGACGGGGATCCGTCGCAAATCGCCCGTTGCGGAAAACGCCGTCGCAACAAAATTGTTTTGCGACGGGCCCGTCGCAAAAACACTTATTTGCGACGGGAAAAGGACCCGTCGCAAATAGATTTGTGGTTTTTTTAAAAAACTTATTTGCGACGGGCCCGTCGCAAATAAGTTTTTGCGACGGGCCTTTTCCCGTCGCAAATAGTTCATTCGAAGCAACTATTTGCGACGGGCCCGTCGCAAATACTTATTTGCGACGGGAATATATTCCCGTCGCAAATAATAATAAAAAATTTAAAAAAAAATTAAAAATTATTTATTAATATATAAATTAATAAACCTATTTATATTGATATAAATATAATATTTATTTTTAAAATATGTTTTAGAAAGGATGAATAAAAATCAAATATGAATGTATAAGATGTTCAGTAAATGTGGGTTATAAAATATTTTACAAAATATTTTTAATTAATAATTACATAATTTTTATCAATTAATAGTCATTTAATAACTCTTTGAATATAAAAAAAATAAAAAAATTAATGAAAGATGTAAACTAAGAAGAAAATGAAACCCAAACTTCAAACGGCCATAACTTTTGATCCGGGACTCCGTTTGAGCTCTACAGCATATCAAATCGAAGCTTGCGACGAGCTCTACAGCCCTATGGACGGGTGGAACCCGTCCAAGGTTTTTTCAAGGCCCAAAAAGGCCCCGAAGGCCTCCAAAACTGAGTTTTTAGTCGGGGCATTCCGGTTTTTCACCGTTCAAATAGCTATAACTTCTGATCCCGACGTCCGATAAACCTCTACCATATATCATGTCGAAGATCTTTTAATATTCTTCGATTTGACTAATTGTGGAGCTGAAACGGACTCCTGGATTAGAAGTTATGGTCCTTTTAACATTCAAATGGCTATAACTTCCGATCCGGATGTCCGTTTGGCCTGTACCGCATATCATATCGAAGATCGTTTCATGTTCTTCGATTTGACTGGTTGTGGAGTTGAAATGGACTTGCGGATTAAAAGTTATCGTCATTTTAACATTCTCAGAGGATTTTCACCCCCTCATTTCTATGTATTCATTCATAACTATACATATATATATGTGTGTGTGTGTGTGTGTATGTGTGTGTGTGTATTGTATATATGTATTTATATATTTATTTATAAATACACATAAAAACACATATTTTATAAATTTATTTAAAACTAAGCTTATAAATATATATTAATTAATATACAAATAAATATACGAATAAAAACTTATAACTATATATATATATATATATATATATCTATATGTATATATATATACAAATAGAATAAATATATATTTATATACGAATAAATATATATTAATATACGAATAAATATATATTAATATACGAATAAATATATTTTAATATACGAATAAATATATATATTAATATATGAATAAATAAATAAATATATATTTATTTATTCATTCATATAACCAAATATATTTATATTAATATAAATCTATATTAATATATGGCTAAATATAACTATATATATATAACTATAATTATTCCTAATTATGACTAATTATTATTAATTATTCCTATTTATTATTAATTATTTCTAATTATTATTAATTACTCCTAATTACCATTAACTATGAACCATGAATACTAATAATTTAAATTTATTAAATGACAAAACAATCTAAACATAATTAAATTACAACTAATTAAAAAAAATTAAAACTAATAAAAAATTAAAAATAAATATTAAATTAAAAATAACATAAATACCTCAAAATTGATCTGAGGTTGATCTCCGATAATTGTTGAAGACTACAATATCAAATCTGCAAAAAAAAATTAAACTTAAGAAACTGTGAACTCTAAAATTAGAGAAGTTGAGAGTGAATGGAAAAAAAACGGCTGGGTGTATTTATAAGTTAGATTATTTGCGACGGGACTATTTGCGACGGGTTTCCCGTCGCAACTAATACTATTTGCGACGGGACCCGTCGCAAATACTTTAGCCCGCATTTATTACGGTCAACGGTTAAATAGTTATTTGCGACGGGACCCGTCGCAAATAATAACCTGCCGACATACTATTTGCGACGGGGGTATATTCCCGTCGCAAATAGTTTCTACCACCACCGGTTATTTGCGACGGGGGTATATTCCCGTCGCAAATACTTTTTACCACCGCCGGTTATTTGCGACGGGTGGTAACCACCCGTCGCAAATAATTTTCCCGCGTTTTGGCGCGCAATGCGCGCCAACCTTTTTGCGGCGGGTGGGATTTCCCCGTCGCAAATAAGTAGTTATTTGCGACGGGAAAATACTCCCGTCGCAAATAAGTTTTTAACAGGACTATTTGCGACGGGATTTTTTCCCGTCGCAAAAAGCCCTTTTTCCCGTAGTGTAGGAAGGAATAGTTAAGAGTGGAGGATAATGGAAAGGTATCAATGAAAAGGGAGTTATTAGAGATGAATTAATATTCCAAGTTTGGGGAGAAACATTGATATCCCTTCTAAATACAACAGTATCCTAAAAATATATAGTGAAAATATTTTTTAGAAAAATTATATAGATTAGGTTGTGTGTCACATCTATAAAAATAAAACTGAAAACACAAGGGGAAAGGGGGTGAGGAAGGAGATATAGAAACAAATGGTGGATATATATGGTAAAGATCATGCATATTTGATATGCATTGGTCCATATCATATTATATGATATAATAATGGAATATGGTATTATATGCATGAAAACATAAGCATATCATATACCTTGTATCAAGAGATTTTGTATAGCTTATTATGCAATAATATACCACTGCCTTCTCATGAAATTATAATGTTAAAGGTTAACATTTAAATCTTATTACATTGGTTATAATTAATGAATGTTTCATAAGATGAAATTATTAGGTGGTTCGGTGCATTCAAGAGATGAATGCATGAATAGCCAAATTCACTTAATCATGCAAGAAACCATATGAATAAATGCATAGGGCTCAGTATTTTCCATGATTCCTATATATGTAGGTTAAACCCATAGTGATTTATTTCTCAATGCATTCTATGGATTCTCTCTTGAAGCTCTCTTCATTGTCCTCCCTTAACTTCCATAAGATACTAACATATTGTACATTGAGGAGGGTCCTACTAATGTAATGGGTGATTCAATTTCAACTTGTGGATACACTATAGTGGTGGGAGTTCTTTGAATACCTATTATTGTTCTTCATCAACCATATTATTGAAGGCAGATGTGGAATCATTAATCGGTGTAAGGAACACATAGTTTCTTCATTTTATATATTTACATGGTTTCGGTTTCATGTAGGGTAGATATTGATATTTGGGTTTATAATTATTTCCACTATAATGATTAAATGATAATAAACTCTTTAGTGGTATCAGATCAATACTATGATCATTGATTCTCGAAATCGTGTTTGAAAATAAAGAAAATAATATATCATTTTTAAGTCATATGGAACTTCATTAAAAATGATAGAGAAATTGAACTAAAAATTGTTTTACGATATATGATATTGTCAGTAGTGATATTGGTTTTGTTATGAGGTTGAAATTATGTTATACGATAAGGTTACCTATGGTTTGGGTTATTCCATGTGAATATAAGATATTTTAGGTGATGATATAGTGTAATCCAATAGTTTCTGATATGTCACAGTGTATGATAGAGTTAGTCGTATCAAAAAAATGGCATCAATCCATGATTGGAAAATATATTATCACATTGTTAATATGATATATGTTATATTTTATTAAAAAAGTCCATCATAAAGTTAAAATTACGCCATGAAATATAGTAGGGAGTGACTGTCAAGGCACATAATTATCCATACATAGATACCATCCATGTGGGATTACCCATATGTAGAAACTTATTATAAGTCTCGATCTTCATAGAGTTAATATTATGAAAGTCTTTAATGGTCGATTGATTATTATGCAAGGTCTGTGTATTTATTTTAGTCCTACGTGTGCCCTATCATAAGTCATGATAGTCGAATGTTGCATGGGTTATCTTACGTATGCCCTATGAACTGGTTTTTTCCTGGCATGATCCATATTCTATCAATCGTGAGGTATAATAGGTAGATATGTCATTACCCTTTCTACATGGCATATCACACATTATGTTTTTCTATAATAAAAGGTATTTTGTGATATTTATTAATTTATAAATGTGTTTATAAATTAATTATTTATAAATTATTTATAATTAATTCATAAAATTTTTATGAAACATTTAATAAAAAATATCCATAATATTAAATTTTAATATTAAAATACCATTTTCAAATTATATGTCATGAATTATAATTTAGAAGTAAAATTTTTATATGGAAATTATAAAAGGTAACTTATAAAGTTTTTATATATTACAAAATAAGGTATAAATTTAAAAAAAATTATATTTAAATTTATGAATTGTTCATAATTACTTAATTTTAATTATTCAAATTAGAGGCCTTATTTGATAAATTATGAAAACCATATAAAAATAGATTTTGATAATTGATTTGATCAAGTTTTAAATAATATTAAACATGTGATATTTAGATTATATAAATTTTTTCATAATAGAAGTTAAATATAAAAAATTTATATTTCATGTAATATAATATATTAAAAGTAAATGTAATATAATGAATAATATTAAATAGTTCACATTATAAAAATAAATATAAAATGTTTATGTTTATTTAATTATTTAATTACTATAATATATGGATAAATTATAATGTGTTTATAATTTCATGATTTATGAATTGGTCGTAAATAGTTTATCTCATGTTTAAATATATGAATTGTTCATTTAGTTTTTATTCTATGCTTTATTCCTAGATATAAACTACTTATATTATAAATATATGTATGTTTTAGTTTAAAGAGTTACGTTTCATCTATAAATACCCATACATGTATCTAAGGAGTTGCATGCTAGGTATGATGGTATATTTAGTTTTCTTATACCTTGATTTTGGATTATACTAGGTTATAAGATTGGATTAAAAGGTTAATTATAATTTATATATAATAGGTGTTAAAATTATGATGGAATAGATATCACTCTTGAGTAATGTTGTAACACCCCAGGTAAATAAAGAATATGACATCTTTATATTTATCCATATTTGTGAATAAAATATTAATATTACTTTAAAGGGGATGCTATTCTCGATGGCGTACCCAATACGCAACAACGAGTTTCTTGGGAATCTTACGTTGCACTCTACTAATAAAATAATTTTATTTTAAATGGTAGTCAACGCCTAACCGTTGTAATGGCGGGAATGAACAGAACTAACTACAAAATGATTATATATGTTTGTCAAATATTTTTACTCTTTACAATAAATTTTAGAGGATTAAAAATGCAAATGAATCCAGTTTTTAAGCGTAAACATTCTAATATTCTTTAAAAGGTCGATTAACCGCCTTTTGATGGCGAACCCCTTTTAATCCACTTTTTGAAAATTTTATAAGTTCTATTTTTCAAAATAAACATATTATTTATGATTGGGACATTGAAATTTACCTTGGGTTAATTTTTGGTATTTTTCTGACAATGTTCATTTTTCAATGAATAATGAAAAATACTGCATTTTACATCAAAACTGCTTTTTCATATAATTTAATTATATGGTTATATTATCTTTTTAATTTGTTTTAAAGTTTAATTAGAATATATTTTTACCATGTAATTCAATTATGGTCATTGGGATTAATTTCACTTTGGAATTAGGCATAAACAAGTGCCAAACTTTTCATAAATATTGTTTCTAAAAAACCCGCTATTTGTTTTGACAACGGGAAGTTTTTTTAAATTAATTATTGCAATTTATGTGTTTGGAATTTAGTAAAATGAATTAAATATTTGGAATCAGAAGGTCCAAATTATGTAATTAATACTCTTTTGTTTTTGGACATTATGAATAGTAACGACGGTAATTATCTTTAATTATCTTGATTAATGAGTAATCGGGTAGTTAAAGATAATAAGATAATATCATAATAATAAAAAAATTACCACAAAATGTGTCCTAAGGCTACTATTTGTCTCATGGCCGACCATGGGATGCCTTGTGCCAAACTTGGGGGCCCCATGGAATCACTTTTGTGATAAAGTGACTTTTTATCTTTTTTTATTTTTAAAGAATGTTAAATGTAACAAAGAATGTATCACCTAAGTAAAATATTTTTAATTTTGTCTACATAAATGATATTTTGGACTATAAATATTCATTAGAAATATAAAAAGATTTCCTACATCATAGTATTTTTTTTATAATTTTTATACATTAAATAAATTAAATTATTTATGACATCATGATGATGCAGCGATGACCTCATTATTTAACGATTTAAATAAAATGGAAAGATAATGTAAAATATAAGACCTACACATGTCCAAAACCTATTGGATTGGTGGATTTAGAACCCTTATCACATTATCCTAGAAACACATCAATGTGGGACCATTAAAATCCGAAACTCATTTGAAAATAAAGTTACATTTTATACCTTTCCAATAGTGCCCCTCCTCTCCTCTTATAAAAGGCCCCCACCTCTACCTCTTTACCCACACTTCCAAAGCCTTTGGCTCGGCCAACCCCTGCCCATTTCATCTATCCACATCCCTATCTAACTCCTTGAAGCCTCACTTTGGGCATAATCTTTTCCAAGGAAGCCTTTGAGCTCAAATCAAAGGAAGTTACCCGATTTAAAGGTAATGTCTTCACTTGTGTCCTTTTGTTTTATTTTGCTTCTCCAACCCCCTGAACTCTTTTTATTAATTTATTTTGTAATAAATACAGTATCTTAAATATACTAGTATGTTGTTATAAGAAGGATTAGAGCTACACTTACACACACCTACATCTAATGGTTAAAGAACATACTGTTTCCGTGGATGGCGAATTTCTGCCTCCCGAAACGATGATTGTTCAACATTCTTTTAACACCTTAAAAGGTGGCCATTAAGATGTCACTATATTTATATATGATATTTTAATCATTAATACTACTCTGGAAATTATTTACTTATAACTACATGGGAAATCATTTTTCAAACAAGTTCATTTTTGACTCATGTACCAAACATCGGCAAAAACGTCTGATATGAACTAACATTATTAAACAATTATTATAACATTATAATATGTGATATGAACTAAATAATAATCTCTAAAGGTGTTCCTTAGGCAATTATAAGTTAACCAAAGTTTATTATTCAGGAATATAAAGAAACGAACAAGACAAGTCAGACTTGAGGTAAGGAATCCTACACCTCTCTTTCTTTTTAAGTACACTCTTTTATGTCATTCCTTTTAAAACCCTTATATGATGGGGATTTTCATAAGATAAAGAATTTCATAAGACACATAACTTAGAAAAATAATCAGAATTAAATTATTTTAATGTATGATTGTTTCCTCAACTCATACTAAAATATATCTTTATCTGAAATCAGTTCATAAAATACATAACAAACATGAAGATTTTATAAATAAAATTTATTCAATAAATAAAAAAAACATCAATTTCAGAATTGTTTTTTTCTTCTACAAGCAGTGCAATCATGAAAAATTGTGTTAGAAAGGATAAAATGAAAAAAATATCAAAATAAAATCAAATAAATTAAGGTGTTTATAATTATCAGAATATGAATAAATAAAGTGGTGTCAATAATTATCAAAATATGATTTGGTAATTATCAAAACAAGATAAATTGGAAAGGATCCACTAAAAAATATCCCCTTTTTTATAATTAAAAAACTAAATATAATTTAAAAAATTCTTCCCCTTTTTGAAATTGTAAAAAGTATTAAAATATTAGAACATATCTCCCCATTTTTGAAAGAAATTTTTCAACCAGAATTTATTTATCCCTCTTAAGTTAATCAAACTAAGTTTTAGTATACTCAAACTCAAATAAATAAAATTAGTTTACTCTTAATAAAAATTTAAAAAATGAAAACATTTTAAAATCCTAATTTGTTTCAGAATTTATCAAAGAAAATTTTAAATATATAATAATAGATTTCAAAGAGAGAGTAGATTCAAATGAGATTTCAAAAGGTTTTGAATTCAAAAACATATTCAACGTGTAGTAAAATATATTTCATGTTAAAATAAATTTAAAAAATTAATTTATCTCACCCCATATATATGAATTTTAAAAAATAGATAACAAAAAAAATAAAATTATATAATAAATATTAAAAATTTAAACACTCACCCTTAATATAATAAATTATCCCTTATTCAATTAGAATCATCTTCAAAAATGGGTATGTGGAATTTAATACTATAGTGTGAAGAAATTAAAAACTTCTCACATAAAGTGTTGAAAACTTATTTAGAAAAAAACACTAAAAACCACAAAGAGCCGTGATAATGTGTTAATATATTCTAGGAATCATAAAATTACTTATAATAAATTAAACAGTACCCAACAGTCAAATCATTATAAATTCAATTTTCTAAGTTCACTATCCAAAATTAGAAACATATTTATGGGTATCATATCATGGAAATGATAAGTTTCAAACTATAGAGTTGATATGATGTAGGATTCTAAAAGGGAAATGATTTTATCCTTCAAGAAGGACCCTAAACTCAATATAGAGACATGATAGACTTAAATATATTCCTTAAAAATATTCATTTAAAACTTCTATTTCAAACTTCCATCATGAAAAGTTCATATTTAATTCTATAAAACTTAGATGAATCCAAAGGTTTTGTAAATATATTCATTAATTGATCTTCTATTTAAATGTATTCCAAATAAATTTCTCATTTTTGAAAATGGTCGCTGATAAAATGATATATTACTTAATATGATTTATTCTTTAGTAATGTAAAGGATTCTTATAAATATAAATGGATGATGAATTATCACATAAAATGGGTAAATTTTCAAAGTAAATATCAAAAGTAGTTAGATTTTTATTATCCATGATGATTGAGACAACAAATATCTACAACTATGTATTATTATTTTTTTAGTAGATAAAGAAACTAAAATTTGTTTCCTATGAGACTAAGGAACTAATATTCTTCATATAAAGTGACACATTCCACTTATTATTTTTCTAACAATTTTAAAACCACCAAAATTAAAATCTAGATAGATTTTTAATTTGAAAGAATATTTTTTTAGGATAAAAAAACCAAGGTTTAGATAACCTTTAACAAGTTTTATGATTATTTTAACATCCTTTAAGTGGATTTCCCTGGGATCACTTTAAAATATAGTACAAATACAACCACTAAATATTAAACTAGAATGATAAGTAGTTAGATAGAATACACTACCAATAATACCTCTATTAAGTTTATTATCCACTGATTTTCTAGTTTTATAAATACCTAGTTTACATGAAGTGATCCTAGGAATGTTTAAACTCTTATAATTACCAAGATAAATATTTTAACAAATTATTTATCATACTTAGATTAATTTAGAAATATTCCATCATTAATTTGAAAATTTTAAAGTCCATGAATGAATTTGAATTCTCCCATAAGATTGATATCAAATTTACTTGTCAATAATTCTAAAGATTCACTACAAAAATTATCCTTTGAAGATAAAAAAATAAAATCATCCACATAAATTTAAAAAATAAAAATATATTTAGAACTTTTCTTAATAATCAAATTAGTATCATCCTTTATTTTTATAAAACCATTTTTCAAAATAAAATTAGATAGTCTTTCATACAAATCTATTGGAGATTTCTTAAGTCGATAAATGAAATTAGAAAGTTTTAAAACATTATTAGAATGATTTTCATATTCAAAATGGGAAGATGATCAACCATGCTAAGAGAAATGTAATTATATCTAACAAATGCTTGATTCGGCACAACAACATGAGCTAGAACAATCTTAATATGAAACGAAACTACCTCCCCATGGAGTATTTGGGGGATCCCATTTCAAATGGGAGGATAAAGAAAGACTTTTTTGAAAACACTATCAGTCATATCATAGGACGTGTATCTAACTGGAAAAATTATTTCCTCTCATTTAAATTTCATATTAAGTTGGTGAACCATATTCTTACTTCAATCCCAATGCATATCTTGTCTGTCATAAAGACTCTAAAAGGTACTATTAATCAGATTGAAAAAAACATGATCGGATTTATATGAGATGAGAACCAAAATGATAGGTTCCATTGGGTGAGTAAGTATATGATGGATAAGCCTATTTTTGAAGTTGGAATCAACTTGAATAATGTCTCGAAAGCTATGAATGCCATGTAGGTAAAACATTCCTAGGATATCATTGAAGGTAAGACCTTATGGGAAATATTTATAAGAAAAAAGATCTTAGAAGACTGAAGAGAGTGATCCTTTAGAGCTAGTAGACCAGAAAGTATAGAAATGATAATTCTTGAGCACCTAGAGAAGCTAGAGGGCATGGATCAACTATTGGTGGGATATTGAGAGTTCATCTTTTGGTAGGAGAACTAGGGTGGCACCCCACTATTTTTTCTAGGTTTTCCAGTATCAGACATTAATTTCAGATAATCTAGTCTTTTTCCAACCTTCATCAACAATATACATTACCATCATCAAAAATATGTTTTTGAGAATATCATGATAATTGATGAGCCAAAAATATATGTTTTCCTAGGTGCTACATCTGGGAAGTTATCTAGTAAAGTTTTTTGTGAGATAATGCATGTAAGTAATGGATCTGATATTTGGGCAGTAGAACTATGTTACAAATCCATTACTAAAAAATGAATTTCCTTGTTTGGAGATTGAGAAATCATGATTTACCTATAAATGAAAATTCCCAGAAGAAGTGAATTTAGATGTCCTCCCATTGATGGTTTTTCTCTTCATTGATCACTAAAACATCTGATTATCTTTTCCTAAAAGTCAATTGGGAATGAAATCTGTGGAATCTTCTTAGAAAAACCATGGGTGCTTCTATCAGAGGAAATGGCATGTCGGGATTTCTAGAATCTTAGTTTCATGGTGATGATCAAAATGATACTATAATGAAATCATGATCTATGTTATTTTCTATGGTCTATTGGATAATCTGGGAGGCGTGCAATAAAGTTAGGGAAGGTATTTATCACTCCTCACACTTTATGATGGTACATGTGAAATACTTAATAACTAAACTTGGGACCCTCATTCCCAATGCAGATAAATATATATCCTTGAGTATGATTATTCCAATGTAGTTTCTCCGAGAAGATGGAAATGGAAGGAACAAAATAGGATCTTGGATCAAATAGATCCCCCCAATGACGAGTCTGAAACTCAATATTGATGGGCCTTTCTTGGATAGGCATATGAGAGGAGGTATCTTGGTGTGGGATTCCTTAGGCTCTATGATGCTTGGTTTTAGAATGTATTATGGTGTGGGAAACTCTCTGGAATCCAAATCAAGATCCATGATTAGTGTTCTATCCTTGTGTCACCAGTTTAACATTAATCTTACTGAGGTTGAATATCATTCCTAAGTACTGGTGGAGTTTCTTCGAAGAAAATTCAGGCTGGCATGGTATTTAGAGTAACATATCAAGAAGTTAAATAACTTAATTGGTCAGGGTATGAAGTTCATTCATATTTGGAGGGAGGGAAATTTTTATGCGGATTCATTAGTTAGAAAGGGGATCCAAGTGAGTGCACTATTATTTATTTTTATAATAGGTCTCTTCTTAATGATTTTAACTCATTTCCAAGGGAGATTACATTAACTTGCACCACTTCTAACCCCCATAATTTTTTTCCTTATAAGGTGTGATTTTACTACTTCAATAAAAAGATAATTTTCAATCATATTCAAAACTAGGGGTTGTCTTGTATATACTTCCTTATAAATAAGACCATTTTGAAAAGAAATTTTTAAATTCATTTGAAATAAATTAAATCCATGAAAAATCAACATAAGCTAACAAAATTATTATAGATTCTAACCTAGAAACTGCTAAAATTGTTTCATTGTAATTTATTCTTTTTTCTTGGAAATATCTTTATGCAACTAATTAGGCCTTATTCCTAATAATGTTTCCAGATTCATCAACTTTATTTCTAAACATTCATTTAGTGCCAATTATTTTTTGTTCTTTAGGTACTCCAACTAAATTAAATACATTATTTATTGAAAACTAATTTAATTATTATTCCATATAAATAACATAATTAGAATCATTTAAGGCTTCCATAATATTTTTAGGAACAAAATCTAAAATGAAAGATGAATGAGAATAAAATTTCTTTAATGAATTTTTTGTTTGAATTCTTCAATCATTATTTCCAATAATTTTATATAGAGGGTGGTATCTATGTGTTTTCTATTATTTTTCATGGGGGTGACCCTCCCCCTAAATATGTTCATTTTAATTTTGATATTAAATCTCTCCAAAATTAAAACCTCTAAATCCATCTATAAGTTTTTTAAAATCAAAATTAGTTTCTTTTAATGTATTTTACATTAAATTTAACATTTATAGAATCTTGAAAAACTATATTTATTTTATTATAAAACCTATACACTTTAATATATCTTTAATAACCCAAAAATATACCTTCATATTATTTTGAATTAAACTTATCTGATGAATCTTTAGTATTAAGAATAAAAAATTTGCAACTGGATGTTCTAAAATATCTAACTTTTGGTTTTCTTCCTTTTCAAAGTCCATACGGTGTATTATTTAAAATGGGTCTTAAAATAACTCTATTTTACACATATAAAGTTGTATTCAAAACTTATTTATAAAAAAATATTTTTTTTAAAACTCTTTTATCATGGTTTAATCCATTTCTTATAATGTTCTGTTTTTCCTCTCTACAAAACCATTTTGTTGTTGTGTATTAAGTCTAAAAAAACTATGAGAATACTCATTTTCTTCACATAATTTTTCAAATTCCATATTTAAAAATTATCCAACCCTGTCACTTTTAATATATAAGATTAAGTATCCCTTTTAATTATGAATAATCTTACAATAATTTGAAATAGATTCATATTATGAGTTAGAAAATACACCCTTGTATATCTACTAAAATCACCAACAATGAAAAATATATATCTTTTACCCTAAATACTAGTAGTATATATAGGTAAAACTAAATCATGATGAATAAGTGGTATAGTCCCTATAGTTTTCATTTCCTTAATAGGTCTAAAAGACTCTATATTTGATGCTTACCTTTCATACAAGAGTCACAAATGTAGGTGTTTTTTATCTTTAATTCTAGAATACACATAATTTTTTTCTCTTTAGATAGATTATATAGTAGCCTAATATTAGTATTCCTAATACCCTTATTCCATAAAATGTTATATGGATTTTTAACACTAAAAAAAATAATATTTTAGTTATTCAATTTTGTAAAATTAATAGAATAAATATTATCTTTTCATTTTTTATAAAATAAGATAGATTCATCTCTATAAACTATACACTTATCATTTATAAATTATGAATTAATTTCATCATCACATGATTAAGAAACATAGATCAAATTAGTTTTTTAAAACTTCAATATATAAAACTTTTGAAATGATGAAATTTTTTAAAATACTAACCACTCTAAAACCTTTGATAATGTATTTTGAGTTGTCACCAAAAGTATCGCTACCTCCTTTACATTTATTGAATGATAGAAATTTTATTACATCACCAGTCATGTGTCTAGAACATAAAACATCCATGTACCAAGTTTCCTTTCTCAAACTTCTAATAAAAATATCCTATAAAATCTAATTTGAGATAATTTTGGTACCAATGAAAATTTGGGTCCAATCGAGTTAGAAAAATAATTTTTTGGACCACATAATGATTTCAAGAATTTATTTACAGGTAATCTTGAGAAAATTGATTTAGAAATAAATGATTTTATGTTTCCAAGATATTTTGAAAATCTCAAAGCACACTCACTTTCATAATTTTATTTCATCCCACATCTAAAATTAGTGGTTGTGAATACACTTCATTTTGAAATTTTAACAAATAATGTCTTGTAAATTTTTTATAATTGATTATTGTGACCAAAACCAATCTTAGATTTATTTATTTTGTTCGTTCTTACCATTTTATTATAACTTTCCCTTACTTGAATAAATCTATATAGATCAATATTTAAACTCTCAACTTTAATTTTTAGTGTGTCATTTTCTTCCAAAACATATTTAAATTTTATTTCTTAAATATCATTATTTTTAGAAAGGTAATCCTTGAGTTTATAATTTTCCTTATGAATAATTTCCAAATCTACATATATTTTATTATTATATCTAGAAGAATAATTCCTTAACTTCTCATTTTCTTAAAGAGTGATCTTATTTTCCTCAATAAGTTTCTTAATATTATTTTTCATTTACTTATATATTTATAAATTTTAAAGTATACAATTTTGTAAAAATCCAATTTCATCATATAAATCATCAACTAAAGGTTTTTCATGATCAAATTTAGAAGATTTGTGATCAAATTCACTTACATTATTTTAATATTCCATCAAGATAAATTTTTTCAAAAAACAATTCATAACTAGATTCTTTACTTGAATCTGAGTCCTTGGTAAAACTACATCCATCTACAAGTGATTTTTTTCCTTTTTTTAGATTTTATATTATTTTATTTCTTTGACTTTGGGCATTCAAGTTTAATGTTCATGTTTCTCCTACAATCATAGTAGGTTGCTTCAAAAACTTAATTAGAAATTATATTACTTTTTTAAATCCCTTTGTGATCATCCCTAGGATAATACATTTTATTTATTCTTGAATATCCTTTATCATTTTTTTACATTCCCTTATATAATTGATAAACCTCATCACTTTCACTTCCCTATAACTCAAAATCATATGAGTAGGTAGATTCATTCATAGATTTAAATATAATGTCTTTATAAATAGTTGATTATTCCTTAGAAATATTCTTTAAGTTATAATAAATATTACAATAATGAACCAATTGATTCATAAATAGTATATTATTTAAAGTTTTTTCTTTCATCTATAGCAACATTATGTGTATGTCATTTCTTAGGTAAAGCTCTAAGAACTTTTTCAACAAGAAAAGTTTTGTCCAATGTTTCACCCAAATCATTCATTCCATTTACAACACTAATAAATATATGTAAAATTTGATTAACAATATCATATTAACCCATTTTAAAATCTTAATACTCAGATATCAGCATACCAAGTTTATTCCTTTTAATCTCATTAGATCTAAAATGTGTGGCTTGTAATACTCTTTAAATTTGTTGTACAGATTTACAAGAAGATATATGACTAAATACATTTCTTCTAATTCTATAATATAAAATATTCATCACCTTATAATTTAATAAATAATTTATCACTTTATTAGCCATTAAGTCTAGGAGTTCAATTGCATGTAAATTTTAGGATTTTAGTGTAATGGTCTTGTGATCAATACTAAGTTGCTTGAGGAAGGCTTCCATTTGTTCTTTATATTATGCATAATCAGTTACAAAAAGGAGAATAGGTCTTTGAAGTACCCAAATATCATTTTAACTCATTCCTTCTATATCAAAAATATCTCACAAGACTTTTTATAGTCTAGACCAGTGATTATATTCCCAAAAATATAAAAAAAATTAAGAAAATAATTTAAATGATCAAATACTCTAAAGGGTCAAGATCTAATACCCATTGTGGTATCAGAATAAATATAATAAAGCTCATATCTTCAAGGTATAGGCTTTGATAGCAATATTTTAGTCCTAGTTAAGATTTTTGAATGGTCACGAGGGGTGTGAAATGACCACTTTATAAAATTTTAAAAATATATCAGAGTTTAAAATAATTTTTCAATGGAAATATTAAATAAATAGGATCATAAAAATGTTTATAATAGTTCGGATCAATGTGATCCCATATCTATTCCCTACACTCTCCATGTGAAAGTATGGAACCCACTATACAAGTGGCCTGACTTTTTAAGGGTATCCACAACCCTTTACAACTGACTTTTTCACACCTGGAGTCACAACCCAATACATATCCTTTTTCACACCTGGAGGTAAAACCTCTATCCTACCTTTTTCTCACATAGAGGAACCACTCAAACCTTCCTTTTAAAATGGAGGAAGAACCATCCTTTCCCTTGTTCAGACCAAGGTACAACAAAAAACCCCTACTTTTACTAGACTAAGGAATAATCAGATGTACCTTTTGAATGGGGAGTACAACCCGATACTATGGTCTTATTTTTTAATAAAAAATCATAAACCAAAAATTATGCACATGGAAAATAGATAAGAAGAATACAGTATACCAGAAAATAGTTATACAATGAGAACCTGAGTGTCAAGGTAGTATGGATCACTTTTGTTGCACTAGATCAGTACGATTAAGTTCATCACGCCAAAGTCCAGCAATATGTGATCATAAAAATATATCATATAGTATAGTTCAAATATCCTTAACTTCTACTTTGAAACTTTGATAATTTTAAATGGTTATATTAGATTCTATTTATAGAGTTTCTTTATGCATTTCATCTTTAAAAACATTTTATGCATGCACAGAAAATTCTAATATTCCATCCATTCCATTTTATCTTTCCTGAAATAGTGCTTATAAATCTCTCTCTCTAATAATAATGAACTACTTCAGAGTTGAAAGAAACTTTGATAATATGTATATCCACAAATAGTTGTACAATTAAACTTATTATAACATTTAATATAGTAGTAAATATTCTCATAATAATAAATATTTAATCCCTTGATATACTCTTAATAAATATATGAGATAGACACTCCATATTTCAAACAATTCAAATTTGAATTACATAATTTACAAGAATGCAGTGTGAATATTTAAATATGATTCTTCCCACTTGATTTTAATTTAATTCTATATAAAAAACTTCCAAATAATTTTTCACAATATATAATTAATTAATAAGTAATTATGGAAAAATTAAAATAAATAAAACAATTTAAAAAAATATGCAGTGAATCAAAATATAAAAAGATAAGAAAAACATAGCATATTTTGATATTTTTAAAAACAAACCAATGTTCATAAGAATCTATAAATATAATAAGATATAACTTTTTGAAATATTGGATCTTTATATGGTAGGAATTTCATATCATAGAAAATATAATGAGATACAATCAACGCGTAAGAAAAAAATTTCATATGATATGAATTCTCATATAATACAAGATCTCATAAGATATAGTTAACATATAATATATAAATACGCATATGATATGAATTCTCATAAGTGACAAAAACCTATAAGATAGAAAATATCATATGATAGTATTTTACTTTGATATATTTAATATATAATATATAAAAACCAAATAGTATATGAAATCCATGTATAATAGGGATTTTAATAAGATAAATAAATTCATAACATGCATAACATGGAAGAAAATTCAGAATTAAATTCCTTTAATGTATGATTCATTCCTCAACCCATACTAATGTAAATTTTTCTCTGAAATTAGTTCATAAAATACATAAGAACATGAAGAATAATTAAAGAACATTTATTTGATAAATAATAAAATCAACATCAATTTCAACATTATTATTTTCTTCTATAAGCAGTGAAAGTTTCAAAACTCATGTTAGAGGGAATAAAATGAAAATTTTGTAATTTTTCAAAATAAAAACAAATAAAGTTGTTTGTAATGTTCATAACATGAATAAATAAAGTAGTTTATTTATAATTATAAAAACATGATTTTTTTAATTATCAAAACATGATAATTTGAAAATGATCCACTCAACACATACATGTTAAGGTAATACATAAGATAATATGGTGTGATTAAAACCCCCAGTTAAAAATATTAAGTTTCATATTTCTTCTAAAGAGAACACTTATCAAGACCTGGATCATCCAACTAGGTAAGTTAATTCCAAATCAGGGTGTACTTAAATTATCATGTGTGATCCAAGAAATTAATAATGTGACCATAATATCTGGGCGCCTTATTCTTGGTTTTTTTGGGTTACACTTAGTTGGGAAAACCTTGGGAAGGATACCATAGGAATGGTGTTAAATTTTTTCATATGATGGATTGGATAAATTATTGCATGATAAATCATCCAAGAATCATGTATGATATGAATGACATAATGAACTTACTAAATAGCTAAGAGTTGAGGTTCACACCAAAATAGAGTCATTTTCTTTGTGAAATATAGATCTTGGATCACTAATGGATATGATGGGTTTTAAAAGTATTAATGATTTTAGTGGTAGAAAATTTAATAAAATTCAATATTAAGTGAATGTAAAACATGATACTCATTTGATAAAATAGTTTTTGTATGTAAATGGAATTATCATCATCAAACATTGATTTGAGATCAATCATTATAAAAGATAAGTTTAATGTAAGAAACTTTTTAAATTGGTAAAAAGATTAAAAATATTTCTTAATAAAGAAAAAAAATATGTGTTAATAAAATACCTTCCGGAATAAACAAATAGAGTTAAATATGGTTATGGTTATAATCTTCTAATTCCTAATATATACAAAACATTTTTTGTTAAAAGTTCTACAGGGAATATTTCAACAGCCACGTGTTTCAAATGTCATCAGTAAGGAAGTTATTTCAATAAATGTTCTCTAAGGTTCCCTCGATCACTAGTTATTACTAGAGTTTATATATCTAACAATTTTTATTCTCATGGACCATTTAATAAATGTTTTAATTATTCCTTAGTACCAAAAAAAATTACTAACCCAATTATACTTAAAATAGCATGGGTACCAAAAAAAGTTTGTGTTTGATTTTTTACAAGACTCCGACACATTTGATTCATATTTTAATCAAATAGTGTATACACTCTAAAAAAGTTTCATTTCATTGAGATATAGGGAGTTTTTTAAAAAAAATATGCACTAACAATTTTATTTAGGGGGAGCTCTCTTGTGTAATTTGTTATTCCTTTTAGGGGGATCTTTAAACTTTATTATTTCTAGAATTTGATTCATAGTTTTTTTTGGAATGTGTTTAGGGAGAGTTTATTTTTTTAATCTCCATATTCATATATTAAATATGTTCATTAATATTTTCATATGATTAAAGTGAAAATGTGGAATAATTGATTAGTTTCTGATAATATTTGTTTAAATAGCATTAATAGTTATGTTTTTGTTTATTTACAAAAAAGAGGAGAATTTTCATCTTCAACTATTAAGTTTTTGTAATCAAACAAAAAGGGGGAGATTTTTTTCATGTGATTTCATGTATTTTATATTTTTTTATTAAAAATAAATTAATATTTTTTATTTTTAAATATTTTAAAACCCTCTTATCATTTTATTTGAAAATCACTTTTTACTAGCTCACAGTGTTTTTACTATAACATGAGATGTAGTCATATGAATTTTATAATTTCTATTTAATTTAAAATATAATAAGTATGTATTAATTTTATTAAACTCTTATGAAGTCTAATTATATCTATAACATGTTTTCATTTTGGATTGATCTTTCTGCATGCTTTTGGTTTCAATATTTTTTTTTGGGTTTAAACCTCTTTATATTTTTATTTCATTATTTTGTTATAACATGAGTTATGATGATTAGATTCTTATCCAAAATGTTCTGTTAGAAATAAAAAAAACATTTTTTACTTTTAATTAGTATAAATGTAAGTCTAAATTTATTTTTTGAGTGGTGAAAATATTCTACGAAGTTTATGCAATAATTCTGGAATTATGGAATTTCCAAAATTCATTATATTTTTTTCAATGATATATATTTTGATTCACATTAGAATTACTCAGAATTTATTAAGTTGGAAAACTAAGAAGTTTTTATACATTTCATTAAAATACATGAAAACATAAAAATTTTATTTAGGTGCCTTAAAAATGGCCTAAATTATAAAAAAATAAATTACTTTTTTACAAGTTTTGTTTTTTATTTTTCACTGTTTTTCAATCATATATATTAATATACTTATCGGATTGAAGCGCTTCTTGATTTCTTAAAAATCTATCTAAATTTTATTTATTTAAGTATTATAGACCAACTTATGATTATTTAATTTATAAAGGGATAAAAATTCATTGATTTTTGAGTGTCAAGTTGGTATATAAGATAATACACTATTCATATTCTTGCACTACCACAGATCATCTCTTTAATAGTGTGAAAAATAGGCTTTAACAGTGCTAAAAAAGCCATGTTATCCTTAGTACTATTAAAAATGGAACCCATTTATTATCACTAAAAATAATTGAAAGGGGGGGACTTTATTAGTGCTACAAATCATGCTAATAAATTTTGTATGTTATCAGTGCTAGTTTAGCACTAATAAATGTCCCCCTTTATCAGTTCCATTTCTAGCATTGATAAAGGCCCTACTACTATAATGTTTTGTTTGAATTATAGAACACTGCGGTAGCTACTTGTATGTGTAAAATCTATAATTTAATTGAAATAAAAATTAAATCATAAATATATAAAAAAGACTATATTATTGACATTTAAAACAATGTTTTGTACAACTAGATTCGCAAGTACTATCACAAAGATTCAAAAACATCAATGTTTCATTACCTTTATCACCTTACACCTTCTTAAAAAAGAATGATCATGGTATCAATTTCCTAACAAACCACCTGAACTCAAGTAAAAAAATCCACCAATATAGATACAATAGAGAAATAAATTATATAATATGAAATAATACATGAATAAAATGTTAATTTTAAATAAAATGAAACACTTAGAGTCATACTTGTCATATCATGAATTGTATTGAGTTGGGTATAATTCTCACACATCATAAATGACTTATGGATAATTTTTCTAAAGTATTGAAACAATCCGAATATTTTTTCTTAGTTTTGAGTATCTTAGTAGTCTTTTTTACTAAAATGTCATTTTAAACTGAAAACATGCACTTTGAGTTATATCGGTCACATCCTGTGTCAATTTTACATGAGTCTTATTCTTACAATTCAAAAATGACATATGAATCATTTTCTTAATGTATCGATAAAATTCAAGCATGGTTTCTTAGTTTTCAGTGAGTGACGCGCATTTTGAACTAAAATGTCAATTTTAGACTGATAACAGACACTTTGAGTCATACCAAGAGCACCATGTATCAGATTGAAGTTCAAATGATTTCTACACATCACAAATGTCTTATGGATCATTTTCCTAAAATATCAAAAAAATATGAATGGTTTTTCTTGGTTTTGAGTATGTCACTTATCTTTTTTACTAAAATGTCAATTTTAAATAAAAAGACACACTTGGAGTCATACTGGTCACATCATATGTCATATTGAGGTTCAGTTGATTCATACATGTCAAAAAATAACTTATGGATCATTTTTCTAAAGTATCAAAACAATACAAATGAATTTTATTGGTTTTGATTATGTTACTTTTGTTTTTACTAAAATGAAATTTTAAAATGAAAACATGCACTTTGAGTCATGTCAGTCACATCATGTGTTGGTTTGATGTGAGACTGATTCCTACACATAAAATATGACTTATTAATTATTTTCCTAAATTATCAAGAAAATTAGAGTATGTTTTCTTAGTTATTAATTAGTGACACATGTTTTGAACTAAAATGTCAATTTTAAACTGATAACGGACACTCTGAGTCATATCGTGCACACCATGTATTGGATAGAGGTGAGACTAATTCATACACATCAAAAATGGTGTATGGATAGTTTTCTTAAATTATAAAAATAATACGAATGTGTTTTCTCAGTTTTGAGTATGTCACTTGTGTTTTTTACTAAAATTTAAATTTTAAATAAAAAGACAAACTTTAAGTCATACCAGTCACACCACACATCAGATTGAGTTGATGTTGACCCTACCCATAAAAAATAAATTATGTATTATTTTCAAAAGTATCAAAATAATATGAATTTGTTTTCGCAATTTTGAGTATATCACCTGCGTTTTTTGCTAAAATGTCATTTTAAACTGAAAATATGCACTTTGAGTCATACTGATCACATCATGTGTCAGTTTTATGTGAGGCATATTCTTATACATCAAAAAATTACTTATTAATCATTTTTATAAATTATGAAGAAAATCAGAGTGCGTTTTCTTAGTTTTTAGTGAGTGGTACGCATTTTGAACTAAAATGTCAATTTTAAACTGATGATGGATATTTTGAGTCATACCGGGAACATCATGTATTGGATTGAGGTGTGGATGATTCCTAAACATCATAAATGACTTATGGATAGTTTTTTTAAAGTATCAAAATAGTATAAATTTTTTTATTGGTTTTGAGAGTGTCACTTTTTTTTACTAAAATTTCATTTTAAACTGAAAACACGTACTTTGAGATATAATGGTCACATCGTATGTTGGTTTGACATAATAATAATTTCTACATCTGAAAAATTACTTATAAATAATTTTATTAAATTATCAACACAATTGAATCATTTTTTCTCAGTTTTTAGTGAGTGTCACACGTTTTGAACTAAAATGTCAATTTTAAACTGATAACGGACACTTTGAGTCATACCAGTCACATCATGTGTCTATTTAACATGAGATTGATTTATATATGTCAAAAATAACTTATGAATTATTATACTAAATTATTGACACAATCAGAGTGTTTTTTATCAGTTTTCAATGAGTGACACAAGTTTTGAACCAAAATGTCAATTGTAAACTCATAACAGACACTTTGAGTCATTCCAGGCACACTGTGTATCAGATCGAGGTTCGGTAAATTCCTACATGTCACAAACTAATTATGGATAATTTTATTAAAGTATAAAAACAATACAAATGTGTTTTATTGTTTTTGAGTATGCCACTTGTCTTTTTTACTAAAATGTCAATTTTAAATAAAAAGACACACTTTGAGTCATAACAGTCACACTGTGTGTTGGATTGAGGTGAGGATGATTAAAACATGTCACAAAGTACTTATGGATCATTTACCTAAATAATAAAAACAATATAAATGAATTTTATTAGTTTTTAGTCTGTCACTTTTTCTTTTTAATAAATATCATTTTAAATTGAAAACTTGCACTTTGAGTCATATCGGTCACATCGTGTGTCAGTTTTACATGAGACTGATTCCTACACATAAAAAAAATACTTATGATTTTTTTTAATAAATTATCAAGACAATATGAGTTCATTTTCTTAGATTTGAGTGAGTGACACATGTTTTGAACTAAAATGTCAATTTTAAACTGATAACGGACACATTGATCCATATCAGTCACATCATGCATCGAATTGAGGTGTGGATAATTATTACACATCACAAATGACTTATGGAACATTTTATTAAAGTATCAAAACAATATGAATTTATTTTCTTAATTTTGAGTATGTCACTTGTCTTTTATACTAAAATGTCAATTTTAAATAAAAAAACACACTTTGAGTCATAATGGTCACACCGTGCATTGGATTAAGTTGAAGATGATTACTATACATCAAAAATTATTTATGGATAATTTCCATAAATTATAAATACAATATGAATATGTTTTCTCAGTTTTGAGTATGTCAATTGTATTTTTTACTAAAATGTCATTTTAAACTAAAAACACGTACTTTGAGTCATACTAGTTACATCATGTGTCGTTTTGATGTGAGAAAAGTTCCTACACATCACATATGAATTATGAATAGTTATTAAAATTATAAAAATAGTATGAGTGTTTTTTATCAGTTTTTAGTGAGTGACATGTGTTTTGAATAAAAATGTCAATTTTAAACTGATAACAGTCACTTTGAGCCATATCAGGAACACTGTATATCATATTAAGGTGTGTCGGATTCATAAATATCAAAAATAACTTATGGATATTTATTATAAAGTATCAAAACAATACTAATGTGTTTGATTAGTTTTAAGTACGTCAATTTTCCTTTTCACTAAAATTAATGTCAGTTTTAAATAAAAAGACACACTTGGAGTCATACTAGTCATACTGTGTGCTAGATTGAGTTTGAATGATTCCTACACATCACAATTGACTTATGGATCTTTTTTCTGAAGTATCGGAATAATATGAATGTGTTTTATAAATTTTTAGTATGTGATGTGTGTTTTTAACTAAAATTTAAATTATAAACTAAAAATATATAGTTTAAGTCATACCAAGCACACTGTGTATCATATTGAGGTGTGGTTGGTTGAGTATGTGATGTTTTTTTGTCTTTAAAATGTCTTCAATAAGCCAAAAAGAGAGAGAACATGTTCCATTTGGATGCAATAAGAAACCCCATGATGCCTAAAACTCTTCACGTTTTAGGAAGCATGGGGTTTCCTCTTCTATCCAAAAGGAACATGTTCTCTTTTTTCTAGCTTATTACACATAGTTGAAATCAAAATATTACATCTAAAAAGATATATTAGAAAAACTAAATAAGTATTAGATAAAAAATATAATAAAATTAACTTAAAAATATTAGATAAAATGAAGATAAAATTAACTAAATAAGTAGTAGGAATTCACCTTTTCATGATGTTTATACACATTCATGACCCATTTTCTTATTGAAATTATCTCAATTACAGCCTCAAAGTCCAATATCTCATGAGTATAAGAAGCTTCGAACAAACCACCCCAACTCGAGCCAAATAATCCCCCTATATAAGAAAAAAATTCTTATGTTAGTAATAGTATAAAGAAATAAATCAAACATAATTATGAAATAATGCATTAATAAAATTTCAATTTTAAATTAAATTCACACAATTTGAATCATACCAAGTACACTATGTATCAGATTTAGGGATGGTTTATTCATACATATCACAAATGACTTATAGATCATAGTGATAAAGTATCAAAATAATACAAATTAATTTTCTTAGTTTTGAGTATGTCACTTGACTTTTTTTATTAAAATTCCATTTTAAACTAAAACACACACTTTGAGTCATAATAGTCACATCGTGTGTTGGTTTGATGTTATATTAATTCTTACATGTCAAAAATGAATTATGAATAATTTTCCTAAATTATTGAGATAATCTGAGTGTGTTTTCTCATTTTCTAGTGAGTGACATAAGTTTTGAACTATAATTTCAATTTTAGACTGATAATTGACACTTTGAGTCATACCAGACACATCATGTATTATATTGGGGTATTGATGATTCATAAACATCAAAAATGAATTATGGATTTTTTTTATAAATTATCAAAACAATCTGAATGTGTTTTCTATGTTTTGAGTATGTTACTTTTCCTTTTACTAAAATGTTAATTTTAAACTCATACCACACAATTTGACTAATACCGGTCACACCATGCTTCGTATTGATGTTTAGTCAATTCCTATATGTGAAAAATTAATTATGTATCATTTTCTTAAAGTTTTGAAAATAATTCAAGATTTGTTTCTCAGTTTTGGCTATTTGACATGAATTTTAAACTAAAATGGAACATTTATTTGAAAACATATACTTTGGTTCATATTAACCACATCGTGTCTTGAATTGATGTGTGGTAAATTCCTACATATGAAAAATGAATTATGGATTTTTTTTCCTAAAGTTTGAAAAAAAAACTGAGCTAGTTTTCTTGGTTTTGAATATTTTTTTTATGTTTTAAACTAAAATGACACTTTAGTATTGAAAACACACACTTCTATTCATACCAACCACATAGGGTTTCAGATAGACATGTGGTCAATTTATACATGTGAAAAATGAATTATGAATCATTTTCCAAAAGTTTGAAAACAATCCAAGCTCATTTGCTTGGTTTTAATGATTTGATTTATGTTTAAACTAAAATGACACTTTTGTATTGAAAACATGTACTTTGAGTCATACCAACCACATCGGGTGTCAGATTGACATATGGGAAATTCCTACACATGGAAAATGAATTATAGATCATTTTCCTAAAGTTTGAAGACAATCTGAGCTTGTTTTCTTAGTTTTGATCATGTGATGTGTGTTTTGAACTAATATATAAATTTAAAAAATAATTATTAGAAAAAAATGATAAGTAAATTAACTAAAAAAGTAGATAAAATGATGAGAAAATTAACTAAATAAGTAGTATGAAGTCACCTCTTTATGATGTATGTATACATTTGGACACCATATTCTTCCCATTAGTTTTTAAACAAATTTATTTCCTCTATTATACTTCTCCTTGAGAAACAGATCAAAAATAATATATAATAATTCTAATCTAATATGGTCTATAACATTAGAAATCAATTTGTTTATAAATTAATGGGCAGAATATGGTGTGAGAATGTATACAAATGTCATGAAGAGGTGAATTCCTACTACTTATCTAGTTAATTTTCTCATCATTTTATCTACTTTTTTAGATAATTTCTATATCATTTTTATCAGATACTTATTTTGTTAAATTACACAATAGTTCAAAACACACATCACATGCTCAAAACTAATCAAACGAGCTCAAATTGTTTTAAAATTTTAGGAAAATGATCCATAATTCATTTTTCATGTATAAAAATTGACCGCATGTAAATTTGACACACGATGTGGACAGTATGAATCGAAGTACATGTTTTCAATACAAAAGTGTCATTTTGGTTTAAAACATACATCAAATATCCAAAACTGAGAAAACGAGCTTGGATTGTTTTCAAACTTTAGTAAAATGATCCATAATTCATTTTTCAAATGTATGAATTGACTACATGTTAATTTGACACCTGATGTGGTTGGTATGACTCAAAGTATGTGTTTTCAATACCAAAGTTTCATTTTAGTTTAAAACATACATCAAATAGTCAAAACTGAGCAAACTAGCTAAGATTATTTTCAAAATTTAGTACAATGATCCATAATTCATTTTTCATGTATATTAATTGACCTCACATCAATTTGAGTCATGATGTGGTCAATATGACCCGAAGTACATGTTTTCAATAGAAATGTTCCATTTTATTTTAAAACGCATTTCAAATATCCAAAACCTAAAAAATGAGCTCAAATTGTTTTTAAACTTTAGTAAAGTGATTGATAATTCATTTTTCACTTGTAGGAATTGACCTCACATCAATATGATATACGGTGTGACCGATATTACGCAAATTTTGTGGTTTGAATTTAAAATTGACATTTTAGTAAAAAGACCAGTGACATACTCAAAACTAAGAAAATGAATTCATATTTTTTTAATAATTTAGTAAAATGATACCCTAATCATTTTTTGACATTTAGGAATGATACTGACCTCAATCCAATACATGGTGTGCCCAGTATGACTCATAGTATACGTTATCAGTTTCAAATTGACATTTTAATTCAAAATGTGTGTCACTCATTGAAAACTAAGAAAACACACTCGGATTGTCTTGATAATTTAGAAAAAAATTCATAAGCCATTTCTAATGTATAAGAATCAGTCTCATATTAAACTAACACACGATGTGATCGGTATGACTCAAATTGAGTATTTTCAGTTTAAAATGATATTTTAGCAGAAAATAAAAAGTGACATACTCAAAACTGATAAGTTGTAATTTTCTTTCAATTTTCTATAACAATACAGAAAATATAGAACATGTTCCTTTTAGATGTAAGAGGAAACTCCATGTTTCCTGAAATGTGAAGTGTTTCTGGTAGCATGGGGTTTCCTCTTCCATCCAAATGGAGCATGTTCTCTCTTTTCTAGATTTTTTTAGATAGTTTAAAGTAAAACACACATCACATACTCAATCATCCGCACCTCAATATGACACACAGTTATGACTCGAACTGTATGTTTTTAGTTTATAATTTACATTTCAGTTCAAAACAGACATCATATACTCAACACTGATTAAACAAATTCATATTGTTTTGATAATTTAGGAAAATGATTTATAAGTCATTTGTGATGTGTAAAAATCATTTGTACCTCAATCTAACAAACAGTTTGACCAGTATGACTCCAAGTGTATCTTTTTTATTTCATATTGACATTAAATTGGTAAAAAACACATGTGAAATATTTAAAACTGATAAAAATCATTAATATTGTTTTGATACTTTATTATAATGATATATAAGTCATTTTTGATGTGTAGGAATCATCATCACCTCAATCTGATACACAATATTCCAGTGTGACTCAAAGTTCCCATTATCATTTTAAAATTGACATTTTAGTTCAAAACGTGTGTCACTCACTAAAAACTGATCAAATTCACTTGGATTGTCATGATAATTTATTTTAAAGTTTCATAATTCATTTTTTATGTGTATCAATTAATATCGCATCATGTCGACACACAATGTGACCGATATGACTCAAAGTATGTGTTTCCAGTTTAAAATGACATTTTAGTAAAGAAAACAGATGACATACTCAAAACCAGGAAAACACATTCAAATTGTTTTGATACTTTATTAAAATTATCCATAAGTCATTTTTGACTTGTAGAAATCATTCGCACCTCAATCTGACACACAGTGTGACCAGTATGACTCCAAGTGTGTATTTTTATTTAAAATTGACATTAATTTTAGAATAAAAGAGAAGTGACATACTCACAACCAATAACACACATTCATATTATTTTTAAAATAGTTCATAAGTCATTTATGATATGTAGGAATCAGCTGCACCTCATTATTATACACGGTGTTCCCGGTATGACTCAAAGTGTATGTTATTAGTTTAAGATTTCCATTTTAGTTTAAAACATGTGTCACCCACTAAAAACAGAGAAAATATTCTATTATTATGTTGATAATTTGGAAAAATAATTCATGGGTCATCTGGTATGATTAGGAATCAATCTCACATCAAATTGACACATGATGTGACTGGTACGACTCAAAGGTCATGTTTTCAGTTTAAAATGACATTTTAGTAAAAAAACACATGTGGCATACTCAAAAATAATAAAACACATTTGTTTTGTTTTGATACTTTATTAAAATGATACATAAGTTATTTTTTATGTGTAATAATCATATGCACCTCAATCTGATACATGGTGTGTACAGTATGACTCAAAGTGTCTGTTATCAGTTTAAAATTGGAATTTTAGTTCAAAACATGTGTCACTCACTGAAAACCAAGTAAACATGATCAGATTATTTTTATAATTTATAAAAATGATTTATAAATCATTTTTGACATTTAATAATTAGTCTCGCATCAAACTGACACATGATGTGATCGGTATGACTCAAAGTGCGTGTTTCTAGTTTAAAATGACATTTTAGTAAAAAACACAAGTGGAATACTCAAAACCAATAAAACGTAATTGTATTGTTTTGATACTTTAGGAAAATTATACATAAGTCATTTTTTACATGTATAAATTAGTTTTACCTGAATCCGACATACGATGTGACCAATATGACTCCAAGTGTGTCTTTTTATATAAAATTAACATTAATTTTAGCAAAAAAGACAAGTGACATACTCAAAATTAATAATTCAAATTATTTTGATACGTAAGAAAAATAATCCATAAGCCTTTTTTTATTTTTAGGAATCATTCTCACCTTAATCTGATACACGGTGTGCTCGTTATGACTCAAAGTGTCTGTTATTAGTTTAAAATTGACATTTTAGTTCAAAACATGTGTCAATCCCTGAAAACTAAGAAAAAATGCTCAGATTTTCTTGATAATTTTGTAAAATGATTCATAAGTAATTTTTTTAATATAGGAATCAATCTCAAATCAAACTGATACACAATGTGACTGGTATGACTCAAAGTGTATTTTTTTGTTTCAGGTGACATTTTAGTAAAAAACACATGTGACATAATCAAAACTAAGAAAATGAATTCAGATTATTTTCATACTTTAGGTGAACAACCTATAATTTATTTTTGATGTGTATGAATCATCCTCACCTCAATTCGATGCACGGTATGACCAGTATGACTCCAAGTGTATCTTTTTATTTAAAATTGACATTTTAGTAAAGAGACAAGTTATAAGGCCCCTGCCTTAAACCTTACTTAATCTTGAGTTATTACAAGATTACACATTGAGGATCTTTTCGGGTTTAGGGTTTTAGAGAATTAGATCATAAAACTCGCATTACATTCCATATATAAACAAAGTGGTTACATAAAGATAGTATTCTTCTTTCCCATCAATGGAAACATATTTAAAAATAAAACATGGATTCTTTCTTGACACTTCCTTGACACTATCATCATATCATGTACCTTTCCCTTGACCTGTGAAAAACATTTCAAAAAAACTTGGGATGAGCATAAAAAGCTCAGTAAGGGATATAAAAATATGGAAAGGAAACATGGGTACGTATATACATAAGAATGAAATCATACTTTACCCACATAAGCACTTTAACATACCTCATCAAATCATGAATAAATCATAGAAATCATAAGACATAAAGGTAACTTGAGGCATTCATAACATTCTTACGTAGGGAGTAACCCTCTTGGTTACGTTTGGAATACCCATCACAGTATATTCCCTAAATCTCTTCGGAGAAACCTTAACGTTTCACTCCTTCGCGTTACCCAATGCATTGGAGATCTATATCGGGCTCACCCGCCCTTAGTTTATCACGGAACCACCCGTCTTCATAACAATGCCCAAGAACCATAACATAATCATATCACATAAAACATACATAAAGGAAACATAACATTTCTGCATTTCAATCACAAGATATCAATAACACAGTGATACAAAAACATTATGAAACCCATTTTCAATACCAAAATAAAAGAAAAGTAAAACATGGTATTTATTTTTCTTTTAAAAAAAATGTATGGCTTGTAGAGGAAGCCGAAACTCAAATAATGGTCACGGCGGCGGAGAAGTCGTTGTCGCCGCATACGTACGACAAAAACATTCCCTTTTTTCATTTAGTAAACGCTTCATATAAAAAAGGATTCCTTTTGAATAAATGTAAAAGTCAAAGGGGTTTATACACCATATAAAAGAAGGTTGTGTATAAAACAAAATATGCCTCAATGAAAGGAGCTTGAGACGAAGTCCCATACCTCGGGTCCGACTTGACTCGGGCGTTCTTTAATCTCCTGAATAATAAACTTGAGTTAATTTCTACTTGTTTAAGAACCTTTTTCAAGTTCATTATTCCTTTTATATCACTTATTTCCATGTCATGAACACTATGTAATTATTTAAGTTAATAACGGTCGTTTTGACGATCATTGGTACTTGAGTAAAAAAATAAGCCCTTTATAATTACAAGTTGTTCATGTATCCATTATATCCAGAATGGTATTCATGATTTATATATCATATATGTCATATATATCCAGTACATGCATTCATTTATAATATTACATAATCATTTAGAGGTAAGAAATGAAATGCACCGTTCATGGAGACGGTAAGTCGTACGTACGCATGAACGCTACTTTCATTTCTATTTCGTATTTTATAGAATGGAATCATAATGATATAAAGTTGTATTATAATTCCAGTATAATATCATATATAATATCATAGTTACATCCTTTATACGTCCCACATATGGTATTTAACGAATCAAATCACTTTGAGGGGGCGGTAGACCGCACTTCCTTAAATGAAGATATCGCGTTTACCCATAATGGAAACCATAAAGGTATGCCCAAAATGAAAAATACAGAAGCTTAAGGAAAACATAAACATATTATATATCATATATAAATATAGTGACATCTTAATGGCCACCTTTGAAGGTGTTAAAAGAATGTTGAACAATCATCGTTTCGGGAGGCATAAATTCACCATCCACGGAAACAGTATGTCATTTAACCATTAGATGTAGGTGTGTGTAATTGTAGCTATAATAATTCTTATAAAAACATCCTATTATATTGAATATACTGGAGTTGTTACAAAATAAATGAATAAAAAGAGTTTAGGGGGTTGGAGAAGCAAAATAAAACAAAAGGACTCAAGTAAGACATTACCTTAAAATCGGGTAACTCTCTTAGATTTGAGCTCAAAGGCTTCCTTGGGAAGACTTCTGCCCAAAGTGAGGCTTCAAGGAGTAATAGAGGGATTTGGAGAGACAAAATTGGCAGGGTTTGGCCAAGCCAAAGGCTTTGGGAGTGTGGGTAAGGAGGTAGAGGTGGGGGCCTTTTATAAGAGGAGAGGAGGGGCACTCTTGGAAAGTAAAGAAAAGTCACTTTATTTTAAAATGGTATTCGGATTTAAGAGGTCCCACATTGATATAATTCGAGGATAAGGTGATAAGGGTTCTAAATACACTCATCCAATAGGTTTTGGACATGTGTAGGTCTTAGATATTACATTATCTTTCCATTTTATTTAAATTGTTAAATAATGAGGTAATCGTTACATCATCATGATGTCATAAATAATTTAATTTATTTAAAGTCTAAAAATTATAAAAAAAAATACTATGATGTAGAAAATCTTTTTATCTTTCCAATTACTATTTATAATCAAAAATATGACTTTTATAACCCCATTTAAAAATTGTTTTAGTAAAACATATCGTGTTTGTGTCATTTTTACTTTATCATTAAATAAAAAGATATTTATGTCATTTCCCAACCAAAGTGGCTCCATGGGGTCCCCAAGTTGACCCATGGATTGTCTTGGTCGGTCATGACACATCCAATAAGGGTAGGACATGTTTCAAGCTCATCTCATATTATTAAAACACTATTTTTACCTTAAACTACACTAATTACCTCTAATCGCGATTAAGAACTTAAAAGTTACTATTCACCAAAAAAATATTTTAATCTCATTGAACCACATTTTACTTCTTAATGACAACCATGTATGTCGGATTTTTGAAAATAAAATCACAGAAGTGACAAAGTTTCATTTAAACGAAAAATCAGTTTCTTTAACTACCACTCAGTGGTTTCACTATTCATCAAAAATTGAGGTTTTTCATAAAAAAGCCAAAACTTCACCCTAAGATATATTTGATATTCTGAATTCAAAAATGATTTCTATTTTACAAAATTCAAATCATATAAGTCACATTAATTAATTTAATAATTAATTCCCACTGTCATGACAAAAAGCATGTTTTTATGAAACAATAAGTATCAAAAGATTGACACCAGTTTAAGTCCAATTTCAAAGTGAAATTGATTCAAATGACCACCATTGGATTAAATGGTAAAAATATATTCAGATTACACTTTAAGACCAATTAAAAATATAATCTAACCATATAATTAAATTAAATTAAAAAGCAGTTTTGATGTAAAATGCAGTATTTTTCACTATTCATTAAAAAAAAGAACATTGTCAGAAAAATACCAAAAATTTATCCAATGTAAATTTCAATGTCCCAATCATAATGAATATGTTTATTTTGACAAATATAGATTATAAAATTGTCAAAAGTTTGATTTAAAAAGGGTTTTCCATCAAAAGGCAGTAAGACAATCTTTTAAGAATATTAGTGTATTCCATGCATAAGATTGTATTTATTTTCATTTTAAGCCTCTAAAACACTATCTTAATCATTAATAGACATAGATAAAAATATCTATTATTCATTACTTACTTGGGATGTTACATCCTTCCCCCCTTTAGAAAATTGCGTCCCCGCAATTTATTTACTTATCAAATAAATGGGGGTACTTATCCCTCATTGCATTTTCAGATTCCCATGTTGCCTCTTCCATCATGTGGTTTTTCCACAAAACCTTTACCTGATTAATCACCTTATTTCGTAACACTTGCTCCCTGTGGTCAAGAATCTGGACCGGTTGTTCCTCATAAGATAGTTTCTCTTCCAGCTGAACTACCTCTGGACTCAAAACATGAGATGGATCTGGCATATACTTTCTCAACATCGAAACATGAAAAACATTGTGTACCTGAGATAAACTCAGAGGTAAAGCCACCCGGTATGCAACTGATCCAACTCTCTCCAGAATTTCATATGTTCCAATGAACCTTGGACTCAGATTTCCTTTCTTACCAAATCGCATCACACTTTTCGATGGTGATACTTTGAGATAAACATGATCACCTACCTCAAAAGTTAGATCCTTCCTCCTGTTGTCTACATAACTCTTCTGCCTACTCTGAGCTGTTCTCATGTGTTTCTGAATCAGATGAACTTTTTCTGCCATCTCTTCTACCAATTCTGGTCCCATCAACTTCCTTTCACCCACTTCATCCCAGAAAGCTGGAGTTCGACACCGCTTCCCATATAACGCCTCAAATGGTGTCATCTGTATACTGGAATGAAAACTGTTATTATATGAAAATTCAACCAAAGAAAGATGTTGGTCCCAACTTCCCTGATAATCCATCGAACAAGCTCGTAGCATATCCTCCAAGGTCTGAATTTTTTGTTCTGACTGCCCATCTGATTGCGGATGAAAAGATGTACTAAAATTTAATGCAGTACCCAACGACTTCTAAAGGCATTTCCAAAAGTTAGAAGTAAACCTGGGATCACAATCGGACACAATGGAGAGAGGAACTCCATGTAACCTAACTATCTCTTTAAGATACAAACAGGAAAGTTGATCTAGGGAAAAAGTATCTTGTATAGAAAGGAAATGAGCAGATTTAGTCAAGCGATCAACAATAACCTAGATTGCATTATTACCTCGAGATGTCCTCAGTAATCCCACAACAAAGTCCATGGATATATTCTCCCATTTCCACTCTGGCACTGGTAAAGGCTGAAGCATCCCTTTCGGTAACTGCCGCTCTGCTTTAACCTGCTGACAAGTCAAACACTTCACAGTAAAATCAGCAATATCTCTTTTCATTCCATCCCACCAGTAATACTCCCGCAGATCTCTGTACATCTTAGTACTGCCAGGATGAACTGAAAACGGAGAACTATGATCTTCACATAACAACTCTCTCTTCAACAGTGAATCACAAGGCACACACAATCTCTTCCCAAATCTCAAAACACAATCACTATCAATGTTGAATTCATGCAACTTACCTTTCTGAACCAGCTCTACCTTTTTCTGCAACTCACTGTCTTGCTTCTGTGCTTGCTTGATTCTATCTGATAGAGATGATCTCACTGATACCTGAAACAAAACAGAAGAACTTCCTGAACCAAAAACTTCTATGCCAAAGTTCATCAAATCCTTAACCAAAGGATCACGTTCCAAACGCAACATTGCTAATAAAGCATTACTTTTTTGACTCAAAGCATCAGCCACTTTATTTTCTTTTCCCGGATGGTAATGAATTGTACAATCATAATCCTTGATTAATTCCATCCATCTCCTCTGTCTCATGTTTAACTCTTTCTGAGTGAATATATACTTTAAACTTTTGTGATCAGTATATATTTCACACTTTACTCCATACAAATGATGCCTCTAAATTTTTAAAGCAAAAAAAATAGCAGCTAATTCCAAATCATGTGTAGGGTAATTTACCTCATGAGTTTTCAACTGTCGTGAAGCATAAGCAATTACCTGATCATTCTGCATTAGGACGCAACCAAGTTCTTTCAATGAATCATCACTATAGATAACAAACTCACCATTCTTGGAAGGAAGTGCCAAAACTGGAGCATTCACCAATCATCTTTTCAACTCCTGAAAACAATCATCACATTCTTTTGTCCAGATGAACTTAACACCCTTACGAGTTAGCTTAGTCATTGGACTAGATAACCGTGAAAAATTTTCAACAAACCTTAGGTAGTAACCTGCCAAACCAAGAAAACTACGGATCTCGGTTACATTTGTGGGTCTTGGCCATTCTTCAATAACTTTTGTTTTAGCAGGATCAACAGTTATGCCATCTTTTGAAACAATGTGACCCAGGAAAGAAATTTGTTGTAACCAAAACTCACACTTGCTGAATTTCCCATATAGTTTATTTTCTTTTAAGGTTTTCAAGATAACCCTTAAATGACTTTCATGCTCCTCTTTACTTTTAGAAAACACCAAATGTCATCAATAAAAACAACCAACATTTTTCACCTAAGTCAACTGAGCCATCACTGCAACAAACTGTTTAGTTCTGATTCTGACCATCTCAGGATACTGATTTGAAAGGTCATTTCCCTCTGTAAGCCTTCCCAGAAAAGTTGTTCTGTTTCCTCTATGAAAAACCATTCTGAACAAACATGTCTTAGATGAAGCAACATGGTAATCTTCAAATGCTATATCATTTCAATTTGACCATAAAAAAAATATTTTTGGATAATCATTTAATAAAATTATAACTCCTAAAGTTATCTAAACCGACCTCTGATACCAACTATAAGTCCTCAGCCTTAAACCTTACTTAATCTTGAGTTATTACAAGATTACACATTGAGGATCTTTTCGGGTTTAGAGTTTTAGATAATTAGATCATAAAACTCGCATTACATTCCACATATAAACAAAGTGGTTACATAAAGATAGTATTATTCTTTTCCATCAATGGAAACATATTTAAAAATAAAACATGGATTCTTTCTTGACACTTCCTTGACACTATCATCATATCATGTACCTTTCCCTTGACCAGTGAAAAACAATTCAAAAAAACTTGGGATGAGCATAAAAAGCACAGTAAGGGATATAAAAATATGGAAAGGAAACATGGGTACATATATACATAAGAATGAAATCATACTTTACCCATAAAACATAAGCACTTTAACATAACTCATCAAATCATGAATAAATCATAGAAATCATAAGACATAAAGGTAACTTGAGGCATTCATAACATTTTTACGTAGGGAGTAACCCTCTTGGTTACGTTTGGAATACCCATCACAGTATATTCCCTAAATCTCTTTGGAGAAACCTTAACGTTTTACTCCTTCGCGTTACCCAATGCATTGGAGAGATATATCGGGCTCACCCGCCCTTAGTTTATCACGGAACCACCCGTCTTCATAACAATTCCCAAGAACCATAACATAATCGTATCACATAAAACATACATAAAGGAAAAATAACATTTCCGCATTTCAATCACAAGATATCAATAACACAATGATACAAAAACATTATGAAACCCATTTTCAATACCAAAATAAAAGCAAAGTAAAACATGGTATTTATTTTTCTTTTAAAAAAATGTATGGCTTGTAGAGGAAGCCGAAACTCAAATAATGGTCACGGCGGCGGATAAGTCGTTGTCGCCGCATACGTACGACAAAAACATTCCCTTTTGTCGTTTAGTAAACACTTCATATAAAAAAATATTCCTTTTGAATAAATGTAAAATTCAAAGGGGTTTATACACCGTATAAAATAAGGTTGGGTATAAAACAAAATATGCCTCAATGAAAGGAGATTGAGATGAAGTCTCATACCTCAGGTCCGACTTGACTCGGTCGTTCTTTAATCTTCTGAATAATAAACTTGAGTTAATTTATACTTGTTTAAGAACATTTTTCAAGTTCATTATTCCTTTTATATCACTTATTGCCATGTCATGAACACTATGTAATTATTTAAGTTAATAACGGTCGTTTTGATGATCATTGGTACTTGAGTAAAAAAAAAGACCTTTATAATTACAAGTAGTTCATGTATCCATTATATCCAGAATGGTATTCATGATGTAGATATCATATATGTCATATATATCCAGTACATGCATGAATTTATAATATTACATAATCATTTAGAGTTGAGAAATGAAATGCACCGTTCATGGAGACGGTAAGCCGTACGTACGCATGAACGCTACTTTCATTTCTATTTCATATTTTATAGAATGGAATCATAATGATATAAAGTTATATTATAATTCTAGTATAATATCATATATAATATCATAGTTCCATTCTTTATACGTCCAACATATGGTATTTAACGAATCAAATCACTTTGAGGGGACGGTAGTCCGCACTTCCTTAAATGAAGATATCGCGTTTACCCATAATGGAAACCATAAAGGTATGCCCAAAATGAAAAATACAGAAACTTAAGGAAAACATAAACATATTATATATAATATATAAATATAGTGACATCTTAATGGCCACCTTTGAAGGTGTTAAAAGAATGTTGAACAATCATCATTTCGGGAGGCATAAATTCACCATCCACGGAAACAGTATGTCCTTTAACCATTAGATGTAGGTGTGTGTAAGTGTAGCTCGAATCCTTCTTATAACAACATCCTAGTATATTGAAGATACTGGAGTTGTTACAAAATAAATGAATAAAAGAGTTTAGGGGGTTGGAGAAGCAAAATAAAACAAAAGGACTCAAGTAAGACATTACCTTAAAATCGGGTAACTCTCTTAGATTTGAGCTCAAAGGCTTCCTTGGGAAGACTTCTACCCAAAGTGAGGCTTCAAGGAGTAATAGAGGGATGTGGAGAGACAAAATGGGCAGGGTTTGGCCGAGCCAAAGGCTTTGGGAGTGTGGGTAAGGAGGTAGAGGTGGGGGCCTTTTATAAGAGGAGAGGAGGGGTACTCTTGGAAAGTAAAGAAAAGTCACTTTATTTTAAAATGGTATTCGGATTTAAGAGGTCCCACATTGATATAATTCGAGGATAAGGTGATAAGGGTTTGAAATCCACTCATCCAATAGGTTTTGGACATGTGTAGGTCTTAGATATTACATTATCTTTCCATTTTATTTAAATCGTTAAATAATGAGGTAATCGCTACATCATCATGATGTCATAAATAATTTAATTTATTTAAAGTCTAAAAATTATAAAAAAATACTATGATGTATAAAATCTTTTTATCTTTGCAATGACTATTTGTAATCAAAAATCTAACTTGTATAACCCCATTTAAAAATTGTTTTATTAAAACATATCATGTTTGTGTTATTTTTACTTTATCATTAAATAAAAAGATATTTATGTCATTTCCCAACCAAAGTGGCTCCATGGGGTCCCCAAGTTGACCCATAGATTTTCTTGGTAGGAAATGACACATCCAATAAGGGTAGGACATGTTTCAAGCTCATCTCATATTATTAAAACATTATTTTTACCTTAAACTACACTAATTACCTCTAATCGCGATTAAGAACTTAAAAGTTACTATTCACCGAAAAATTATTTTAATCTCATTGAACCACATTTTACTTCTTAATGACAACCATGTATGTCGGATTTTTGAAAATCAAATCACAGAAGTGACAAAGTTTCATTTAAATGAAAAATCAGTTTCTTTAACTACCACTTAGTGGTTTCACTATTCGTCAAAAATTGAAGTTTTTCAGAAAAAAACCAAAACTTCACCCTAAGATATATTTGATATTCTGAATTCAAAAATGATGTCTGTTTTACAAAATTCAAATCATATAAGTCACATTAATTAATTTAATAATTAATTCCCACTGTCATGACAAAAAGCGTGTTTTTATGAAACAATAAGTATCAAAAGATTGACACCGGTTTAAGTCCAATTTCAAAGTGAAATTGATTCCAATGACCACCATTGGATTAAATGGTAAAAATATATTCAGATTACACTTTAAGACCAATTAAAAATATAATCTAACCATATAATTAAATTAAATTAAAAATCAGTTTTGATGTAAAATGCAGTATTTTTCACTATTCATTAAAAAAAGAACATTGTCAGAAAAATACCAAAAATTTATCCAATGTAAATTTCAATGTCCCAATCATAATGAATATGTTTATTTTGACAAATATAGATTATAAAATTGTCAAAAGTTTGATTTAAAAAGGGTTTTCCATCAAAAGGCAGTAAGACAATCTTTTAAGAATATTAGTGTATTCCATGCATAAGATTGTATTTATTTTCATTTTAAGCCTCTAAAACACTATCTTAATCATTAATAGGCATAGATAAAAATATCTATTATTCATTACTTACTTGGGATGTTACACAAGTGACATACTGAAAATTGAGAAAATGCATTCAAATTATTTTGATACTTTAATACAATGATCCATAAGTCATTGGTGGTGTGTAGGAATCAAAATCACATCAATCTAATTCATGGTGTCCCTGATATGACTCAAATTATATATTTTTAGTTTAAAATTGACACTTTGTGTTTCATTAATTTCTTTATAGTATTACTGACATAAGAATTGTTTTTTTATATAGGTCCATTTTTTCTCGAGATGGGGTTATGTGTTCAACAACTAATAGAATGAATGGGGTTTAGGGGATAAAGACAAAGGAAAATTTATGTTTTTTAATTTCTATGATAATATTTACTTACTCATGTAATTGTACAAATCCATGTTTGAAATGTCTATAATGTAGTGTTTTTTCTTGTATTTCTGTTGTAAATTTTATTTCAAATAATTTTTTTATTTTCACATTTATTTTTTTGTATATTTATATTCCTTTTTATTTATTCTAATTGGGTTTTATTTTATAGTTCTGCTGCATGGTTTTTTTAGGATTGTAGTTGTGTAGTAGCTAGAATGTCCTTTATCAATGCTACATGAAGCACTAATAAAGATAACCTTTATCAGCACTTCCAAAAAGTGATGATAAAAGATTAATTTATCATCAATTTTTTGAAGTGATGATAAAGGTTACCTTTATCGGTTATTTTTATAGCACTGATAAAGGTCGAGGACTTTTAATATCACTTAGGTAGTCAGTGATTTTAAGTGTTAACAAATATCATTTTTAGCAATATTAAAAGCATGTTCTGTAGTATTGATTGACATGGGAGTGTAATGTTAAATTTTATCATTTAGTATTCCTAAATTATATGTCATTAATGAATGTTTCATAAAATAAAACACTTGGTATGATCATTTCATTCATAAGATGAATTCATGAATAGCCAAATCCATTTACTCATGCATTACAATGCATAAGTAAATGCATAGGTCTCAAGATTTTCCTTGAAGCCTATATATGATAGTTGAACCCAAAGAGATGTATTTATTGATGTATTATGTGGATTATCCCTTGAAGCCCTATTCTTTCTTCTATCTTGACTTCCATGAGATAATATCATATCTTAGGTGGAGGATGTCCCTACCCATATATGCCATAGAGAAGGGAGTCCTTCAACCGCCTCTTAGTGCTCTTCATAAACCATATAATTGAAAAATGATGTGTAAACATTCATCAGTTTAAGGTATATATAGTTTCATCATTTTATATATATACATGGTGTTTGTTTCACGCATGGTAGATCTTGGGATTTGGGTTTCTAGATGCTTCTAGTGAATTGATTAAGTATTAATCAATCCTTATAAACCCTTCAAAAAATCCGCAAAGGGACTCTCCCATTATAGGATAGAAGATATAGGATAATTAATATGATATGTCATAATAATAATATCATCACTCCAAAATTTAAGTAGAGCCTAATTTTAAAATATAATTAATTGAGTAGTCTTTAGGATATGATTATATTTATTCTTAGTCACACCATTCAACTGATATATGTCAAGGTAGGATTTCTGATGAAAGAAATCATATTTGATAAGGATTATAATAAAGAAAATAGATATACAATGTCCTTATCTAACTATAAGAATTTAATATCAATAGATAATTGAGTATGAATTTCAAGATAAAATGATGTAAAAATATGAAATACTCCAGAACAATCATTAAGAAGATAAAATAAGGTCATATGAAAAAATAATCAATAAATTAAATATAATAACAATGGGTGTGATGGAGGTTAATGAACTAATGGGTATCGCAATGGAAATAATGACATGAAATGAGGTGTGGTAAAAAGAATTTTCAAATCCCACTCGGGTGCGTGACCATGGTGAAAATGAAGCTTCAAATCTTAGGTGGAAGTGTGGGGAGGCTAGTACTCATTGAACATGTAAACCCCTTCACATAGTTAGGCTTTAGTAATCTCTCAATCCATTAAACACTCTTGAAAAACAACATTAGAGGATAAAAAAGTCACAATACAATTCAAATCCTATATAGGCTTACTAATAGATAAAAGATTATAGGGAGAATAAGGGACAGGAGCTAGCAATGATAACTCAATTCTATAATTCAAGGAGAAAGTGTCAAACCCCAAAATAAAAATGGAGGATCCATAACGATCATGATAGCAACAATATCGGTGTAAGGACAGTGAGTAGTAAGTATACCAATATCATCAGTGATATGATCTAAATCACAAGAATCCACAAATCAAGAAATCGTATAGTGTAAAATGCAATTCATAGGACCACCTGTCTAGGCTAGGGAAGCTGACGAGCAAGTAGATATCAAGGTGGTTTGATGAGACCTTATAATATCCCAATCATCTATTAAAATATCTATAATATGAAGGAGATATGATTTTAGAGTAATTGATTCAAGCATTGTAGCTCATAATTTCTAAGTTGATTGAGAATGGCATCTATGGAATACCCAACAGTGATCAACAAGATGTCTTGGATTGCTGAAATACTAGAAAAAAGGGAGGTTGTGATAAACACACTAGTGTAAAAAATGATTTTTCACTCTGGTTTTTTTTCTTTTTAATGTCGGTTAGTATGCGAAGTTATTGAAGGTGACATTGTAAATAATTTTTTAGTTTTGGTTAATAAAAATAGACATTGTAAATATATTTTTGTGGAATTTTTCATGTCATTTATTTGATAATCGATGTGAAAAAGGATGACATTATTGATTTTTCATGTCAGTTATCAGAAAACTGATGTGAAAAATCAATAATGACATCCTTTTTCACGTCGATTATTTGATAATCGATGTTAAAAAGCCTGTCATTGTTGATTTTTCAAATCGTTTATCAGATAACTAATGTGAAAAATCCATAATTTTATCCTTTTTCATGTTGGTTTTTTAAAAAGAAACTAACATGGTAAAAGTTTATGAATCATTTTTTCACATCACTTAATAAATAACTGATGAGAAAAATAATTTTTTAAAAGATAAATTTCTATTATTTCTTCCCCTCCCCAAAAAAAAGTAACAAATCAATGGTATAAAAATAGCAGCACAAACACTTACAATTTTAAATTTTAAGTTTACAATATATATTACAAATAAACTAAAATTCAATCAAACCTATGAAATGATTCACCCATTCAATTTGTAATTATTTCAGATCTTTTCCAAGATAAGTCCAAGCATCATAAAAAATATACAAATTAAAAATAAATCATTTAACATTTATTCTGAATAAAACAAATGAAATATTATGGAAAAGTTTATAAAGAAATCTAACCTTGTAACTATCCCAGTTGAAATTATTTCATATATAAATATTAAAACATAGTATCTATATTCCTTTACTCATTGTTTATGAAATTTTTGTTTAAAATAATTTTTGAATTTAAAATAATATTTTTAAGTAATATAACCAAAAGTAGTAATTGTAAATGAAAATTCACCTTTGATTTTACATATCTAATTTTGGCGCTCTTCTTTATTGTGGTATCTATATAGAAATTTCATGTCCTATTTGAAAATAATATGAATAAAATAAAATTAAATGTCATTATAATATAAATAAGTATTAAAATATTCAAACTTATGTGTTCGATATATTCATACAATTTTCTCACACTTCACCATGGATAGAGCATAGCCAGTAAAGTGTCTTCTCCCTTGGACAAAAAAACACCCAAAATCCAACAGCTACTGATATATAAGAAAATTTAATGTGAGTGGTTATTATTTTAAGAGATATATAACACTTTATGAGATATATGTTTCATACTCTTGAAGATAAGGAAACATACAGCACTGAATAATTGTATTCTTTTGAAATCTTTCGGCAATATAAACCGTTCTTTTTACATAAATCATTGTCCTTGCTATAGGTGAAATAAATTGTATATCCATAAATCCATATACTTTTGTCTTTTAATGATTCTTACAAATTATATAAATATTCCTAATACAAAACAAACATAAGTATAAATTTTTAATAAAATAAATGTATGTAAATAGTTTTTTTGATCAGCATACATAGAAAAAACTTGCAATGTGTCAATTCCCAACTAATCTTCAATCACAAGCTCCATGATATCATTTTTCAAAAGCGCCATAGTTATTTCACACCCACAAATGCCATCTTCTATTGGAATCTCATAAACATCCTATAAAAAATTGAATATGTTTAAAATCCATCAATACTAATAGAAGTTGTATCTGAAGTCATAACACTTTGTATTTGTTGTCATCTAAATAGTATTTATATACCTTTGAAGTATTCCTATAAAAAATTGATAAATATATAAACTTTAAAATGTTAAAGAAAATTTAATAACAAAATAAAATAAAATATATAATATGCACATACCTATATGGTAATTTTTTAAACAATTCAAGATGGATAAACTAAAAAATAGATGATACTTTGTCCAATTATACTCACCTTATTTGTAGGAAATGTTATTCTGGCCAATATATCTATAATAACATGTACAGTGACCCTATGATGCTCTATCTCTAGTTTTTGAAGATGAATGGTATCACCAATATAATATATCAACCCATATGAAGCAATATGATGTTGGAGATCATAAATATATAATGCACAATAACTGGGAAGCTATGGAGAAGGGGTTGTAGGATTAGGATAAGGAGTGGGGTTTATAGGAAGTGGTGTATGGTGGAGGTAGAGGAGTTAGATCAGTAGTTTGAAACTGTATTTACATATCTACAAACATTGATTATACTAAAGCTCTAATCCTATCCTCCTTTATCACATGAATATCCTAAACTTCAGATTTCTAAGATTCTATTTTTTTATAAACATCCTCCATTGAAGAAGCTTCAAAACATGGAAACTCTTTTTTACCAATACACTTGCCAGGTATCCTTATACATGACCCGAGTGTTCAGGCTTTCCTAATGTTGTGGCTAAAATATCCTTCCTTCCCTCATCTATGAAAACCCCATGTGTTCTCTTCTCCTTAAGATAATCCTGTACAGAATATTTGAAAAAATCCATAATGAATTACAATATTTAAATAATTGAATTAACTTAAATAAATTAATTAATTAAACATCTTACAATCATATCATCTACAACCCTCAACTCTTCCATATGATATTGTCCCTTTTTTCTCATCTATGCCCTCTTCCACTTTTCATGACTAGTGGGGTTAAGGAGGGTCAACCTCTATAGAGCCTGAAGATGCAGCTTTTAGTTTTTGAAATTTTTCTGCTATCATTTGTTCTTGTAATAACGTATACCCTTATTGAGATAAAGTTTCAGGGTATATATTTCTATATTGGAACTTCTGATGAGATATCATCGATTAGTACAAATTAATAATAAAGAAACTATTAATATTATCATTAATATAAAAAAATTATAAAAGGTAATATTAAACTTACCAAAAATGATTATCTTCATCTACTTTCAAAAAATTACTTCCATGTATCTTCATCTATAAATGGATATATATCACATGGATTATGATGTTGTCTACGCTTAAAAATGATATCTGATGTGAGGTTTGATTTAAAATCTCTCTATCTCCTAGAATCCAGTGATAAACGTTTTTTCCTAGCTCCTCCATATGTCATCTGATAAGAAGGGGGAAACATATATTATTATAAACATTTAAAGATAAGTAAAATAATAACAAACTAGCTTACCAAAAATGTCTCCTACAAGTGATATATTGTCATTTTGTTAACACTTCTCTAAACATCAATCAAAATATTGAATTTTCTTTTAGCATGAACTGTTATAAAAGTCTTGAATTTTTTTGAATTTGGACCTCTTAGAATATAATTATCACCACAGTCTATTGGTATCCTTTAGTCCTAGCTATGAAAAACTAATAATTTTGGTAAACATGTGTTGCCACATTTACCGACCCTCAAACTCTTTTTCCCCCTTGGAAGTAGATTTCTCTTGTAAATAGGGATGAGGAGATTCATCAATAGGGGCATGTGTACATTCCTCCGCAGAGGTATGTGTATGATTATCTCCAGAAGTATGTGGTCAATCAGATGATTGATTTTGAATTATCCTACTAATCAAATTAACAAACAATTAGTGTAAAAATATATAAATCCAACTATTACATACAAATGTAAATGAAAAATAAAAAATTATTAAACAAAATTTAAACTATACTAAATACATTCTTATTCACGCTTGTTATAGTCAACTAAACTACTAACAACATTAATGAGAGATGAAATGACCTAAACGAATGAAAACAAATCCAAAAATGGTGTGTGAATAGTAAAAATATTCCAATTTAAAACACCATTTTTCCATTGAAAATAATATTCTTTAAATATGTAAAAAATGATCCCAAAAAAATTAAACTAAACTAACCATATTTTTATTCATATTTGTTAGAGTAATTAACTAAAATGCTAAAAAATTAATGGGGGTGAAAAGACATAAAATAATGAAAAAAAATCCATAAATGGTGCATGAATAGGAAAAATGCTCCAACCTAATAAATCATTTTTTACACCAAAAAATATTTTCAAAATATTCTCTTTTATATGATATTTTTGTTTTTATTTAACATATTATATTTAAAATAATTGTTTTTCAACAAAATCAATTAATAGATAAGTTACGTGAGGGTGAACATGTTAAACTAAACAAAACTAAACTAATATAAATAAAAAAATAAATTATTGGTTATAATATGTGTTTTAATAAATAAAATAAAATTAAAATATTTTTATCATTTTATAAATTTTTAAAAAGTAAACCAAAAATTAAAATATGTTACCTATAATATTAGGAATATACTAAAGGATTGTTTTCCTAAATTCCTTCTTCATAATCATTCTATATGGAACAAACCATATCCATGATATTCTCGTCAATATTATCTATTAATACTTTCATGGAAATAGGGATCTCACATAAATCAGCATCTTCATCAAGTTTATCATCACCAACATATTGTTTTTTTTTTATAAAACAATAGAACAATGCATATCAAATTGATCAATAACATATAAAATTTGTTTTTCATGTGTTGTCGTGATAAAAGGATCAGTTGTGTATTCCAATCTACTCAAGTCATTCCAAATCCATGGTGTCCGACACTGTTTTTACTGATAAACCATTTGTAGTTAAACACTGAAACTTGAAATTTATTGTAATCAACCCCATGTATTTCTTCAATGACTCCATAATATGCACTTGATGCGGATATTGGGTTTTTGTCTTTAGAAATCAAAAAATGCATTACTTTTATGAACACCAATACACTATTATTCTAAACATAACTTCTATTATCCATATATTTCATATGAAATATATATCCATTAATGTCGTACTCAGAACATGTTATGAAATTTAAACTTAGATCGCCCAATAACCATCTAAATGTTTTTGATACATCTGATCTACCAAGCACGGTCTCATTAAACCATGGAAAAAAATTATGCTCATTCAAAATCCACATATCTTTCTTCTTTGGATAACATTGTTTCAACACATTAATATGAAATTTTATATATGGCTAAGCATCATGTATTTTATTCAATATGTATAAATGTACCTTCTTTGTTCTTTTCACCTGTCAACGATTTTACTTTCAAGTCATGGATCCCCTTTCCCCCATAATTGACTCATTCATGGAGAGATTTAGGAAACCTAATGAGCTCCACTCCAGAAAAGTAGCTTTTACAAAAATCTAAAACCTCCTTAGAAATATACTTCTCAAAAATGGAGGCTTCATATTGATATAGATTCTTAACATACCCCTTCAATATCTTCATATAACTTTCAAAAGGATACATCCAATGTAGATATACAGGCCTATAAATCTTTATTTATCACACCAAATAAACCATTAAATACACCATTATATCAAAAAAAATTGAGGAAAATATATTTCCAATTGAAAAATTATAGAAACCACTTCATTCTCCAAATTGTTCAAAGCATTCAGATCAATCGCCTTATTGAAAATTGAATTTAAAAAATAACACACCTTCATGATAGTCATTATAAATAGATGGGAAATATTCCATGCAATGCAACTGGAAGGATATGTTTCATCACAATATGAAAATCATGATATTTTATACCTGTCATCTTCAAATCCTTTAAAGACACAAATTTTTTTATATTTTAAGAATTACTCTGTGGCACTTTTCTATCATGAAGATGCTGACAAAAGATATTTTTATCCCTCTTGGATAATGTATTAAAATATATGGTAAATAATGTTTTCCTTCCATTGGGAGTGGGGGCTAACTCTAAACGTATTCCCATTGAGAGTAAGTATATTCTTACATTCAACCCACCTTTAGTCTTCCTTTTAATATCTAACCGTGTTCTAATCAATCTGTTACAAATTCTCTTCTCCACATACATGACATTATTGTTATATTTGATCTCATGATATCTCCAATATGGTAGCTCAAAAATATTGACCATTTCTTCCAAATATTTCTATCATTACCAGATTATTATGCCTTTCTGAATGTCACATCAATGTTTTTCACCCTCTCAAAATATTGATTGTTGTATAAAAGTTTTAGAGAAATATTAAATTATTGTGATCCATTGAATTGATTTTTTAATCTTTGATAAAATTAATCCATAGACAAAAAATTTATATGACCCATGTATACTTTTTTTCTCCCATGTTACAGTTGATAATATGAATTCTATTATTCACAAATTGGATAAACTTTATTCCCCTTAACGTTGTATCTAGAAAAAATTCCATATACTAGGAAGTCATTTATAGTGAACATAATCATTGCATGAAGTTAAAAATATTCCATTTCATAAGAATCACACACCTTAATACCTTTCTCCCATAAAAGTTTCAAATCATCAATTAATGGGGATAGGAAAACATCAATTTCATTTTTGGGCTATTTTGGTCCAGTGATCATTAAACTGAACATGGCGTATTTTTCATGTCATACAAAATTCAGGAGATAAATTTTTAATTACCAATAAAAAAGAACATGAAATATGTGTACTAATAAGGCTCGATATGGATTCATTATATCCATGCACAGTCTAAGTCTGATATTTCTAACTTCATTTACAAATATAGGAAACTGTTGATCAATTTTCTTCCATTGTGGACAATCTGCTGGATACTGTAATTTTCCATCACATATCCACTCATCGATATGTCACCTTAAAATTTTTTCCTCATTTGAATTTGAAAATAAATGTTTCAAATGATGAATTATTTGAAGATACCAAAATGCCTTGGTAGGGGTCTTTGTAACTACTAAATAATTGTGTGATTTTTCTTTCAACTTATACTATGATGTCTCGTATTTAGGAAACCCTGATATAAATTCATATTCCTTCCTATATAGAACACAAACATTCATAAAGGAATGAATTTTATTGTACCCTAATCCTATCAAGCATAATATTTTATTCTCTTTATAATGTGAATATGGAAGATCATTATCTTTAGGAAGAATGTATTTTAGTAATTATAGCAACTCTACAAAACTCTTGTCACTCCATCTATTTTTCACCTTCAAGTTAATCAATATTAACATTTTTTATAAAACTATAAATTCCATACAACCCAGATACAATGTTTTTTTTCATCACTATATAGACACTCAATTTTTTATTCTTTCTCAATTTCCTCTACTTCAATATCACGAATCAATTCTTTAATTTGATCAGGCTTATCATCTTGAAAAGCATCACCATCAATAGATCTGAAATTATGCTTAGTTTCACCATTCCAAATCCATGGGTTGTAACTCAGATTAAAACCATGAAAAATTAAATGTTATTTGATCTCTCTTCTTTCAAACTTCTTCATATTTAAAAATTTCAGGCATGGATAGAAAAATATGTCATTTTTTGGAACATTTCGTTTAGAAAATTCCAAAAAATCATCAACACCCTCCTTATATTCATCGCTTATTCGAAGTGCAGTAATCCAACTTCAACTCATTATTGTCTATAGAAAATAACAAAAACAAATATATTTTCAAAAGAATATAGTGGTGATTAAAGTGAGTTAGAAGGTGGAATAGTATATTATTTCAATGATAATCAAGAAGAAACACTTGTGGTACTATTCATCAGTAAAATGTTTCTATGATTTTAAATGGTAGTGAATATAATGTTAAATAAGTTAATAACATTGGAGATGAAATTGAATGTTAATTGAAATGATTATACAATAAAATAAAAAATAAAGAAAATAAATTTATATCACTAGAGTGTAGAAGAGTGTCTTATTGGAAAATAAAAAATAAATTCAATCCTTTGAAAAGGAACTAAATATCTAGAAATCTCATGTGAAGATTTAATTGAATTGAAATTTAAAAAAAATGACCAATAATATGGGATCATTAGTGGCTAGAATAAACTTGTTGAAGATAAGATATTAAGTAAATAAATATTGTTAGAAGTATTAGTTTCCAGCAAAAAAATATGGAGGTTGAAATTAAGACACTCACTGAGAAAAAAATTCTTATATTAATGGTAAATCTAATGAAATTTCAAACACAAATCTTAGTGAATAATCACAAATTTTGGATGAAAATATTAACATTGAATGATATAATTTCCTAGAAATATCACTCTTAGATTTGATTATTATATTTTTCATCCAATGAAAAGAAATATTTCATTGAATAAAGAGATTGATTTTGTAAAGTGATAGTAGGTAAAATTTTCTATATAACCATATTAGAGAAAATAGAGTGTTAAATACCCAAATATATGTTTTATTGTGAAATTATTGGTTACCCCAACTGAATATTGCACATGAAGTTTCACCATAACTAGTTCTTAGAGGTGGTTCAAAAAAAAGGAAACACCCCTGAATGATAACAAAATCCTTCCTTGGAATGACATGCTTCAGAAAACACATTGGGTACAACATGATTAAGGTAAATTGTAATATATTGGTTTTATATTAAGCAATAACAATATGAATTTAATTAATTTAGAAATTTCAATATAATATAATGGTACATTAGAAGGAATAAATGGAATGTGCACCCTATTAACAGAAAGTATCTAAGAGAATGTTAACAGATTTATACAAATCAATATACACAAAGAGCCACATAATATTAGAAATCAGTTTGATAAATATTTAATGAAATTAGGTAAAAAGGATAATATAATGTTAATAGATTAATGTATAATAATATACAAGGTGATAAAAGATTTTTGAAAAATAATATGCACCGAGATAACAGATTCGAGACCTAAAAATAATGCAGATAGAAACAAAATCAATATATTATAGAATATAATACACATAGAAATTGAAATAATGTTAATGTAGATTATGAAATTATGAATCAAATATTATAATATATAGAATAAAAAGGTTCCAGATTATAAAATATAAAAAAATAATGTTGGGATTTTATTCTATAATGCAATGTGTATTGGATATAATACATATTATGTAATAATTAAATAAAAATTATAGATATTATAATACATATATTATACTCATATTAATACATATATTAATATACACATAGATAAAAAATTAAATAAATTGAAATTAACAATGCCAAGATTATAGAATATAATACCCATAGAAATTATAGAGGATAATTGACTTATTCTAATACATAGATTATAATTCCCAATTAATCTCATTGTTATTCCAGATTTTGAGCATACATATAGTCAAAGATAATCTATACTAATATAAACCAACAAAATAGATTATAAAAATAAAAAAAATAATGATGATGATAGAAAAACAATGCAGATTAATATTAAAAATAGTAAACAAATTTGAAAAAAAAATATTTGGAATCTGGATAGAATCATGGAATAAAGAATCGTAGTGAGAAGAAAAATAAATTGGACTTGTTGTGTAGAAGGAATCTTGGGTTTGTAATAATCAGGGTTTCAAAATTATAGTGGTGTCATGTGATGTGTAAGCAGAACATCAACTGATAAAAAAATATTTGCACTTGAGGGTATGATTCAAGCAACAAGATGAAATCAATGTGCATTAATTAAAACATACCCGGTTTCATAGAAAATAAAAAAAAATACCAAACTCAAATATATACATGACAGAGGATGACTGAGGAGATGACGGTGATAGTTGAGGGTTGATGAAGTTGGTAATGCAAGATTAGAGTCCATCAAAATTAAAGAAACAAAGTGTTGGGGCTTTGATATGAAAGAAACGAGATTGCGTTCATGTGAAAGAAAGATCCCTAAATGAGTCCATTTGAATTTTCATAAAATTTTAAACGGTATTTCAAATAGGTTATTTAGAAACCGACGTGATAAACCTAATTTTCCACATCGGTTTCAAGATAATCGACATTGAAATTCACCTTGGTATGATTTTAACATCAGTTTCTAAATAACCAACATTGAAATTTATCTCAGTATGAATTTCAAGTTGGTTATTTTATAACTGACACAAAAGGTTTTTTTAACGTTTGTTATAAATAATCGGCGTGAAAAACGTGTCACAGAAAATATAATTTGTACTAGTGACACCACATCTATGCAAACAAATATTAGAGGAGTGGTTGTCACCATGTCCCATGAGTCTACTATAATTTGTAGTATAAACCCACAAAATAATTTGATGATGTACTTTTACAAGATGGTTATATACTCATGGGTGGAAAAATTGGCTAGTATCTTGATCGTAGTGGTCACATACTTAGGATCTAGCATGTGAAGAGAGATAAAGAGACGCAGTCAATCCCACAAAGTTAAAGTTGCATCCAATGTAAAATTAAATGGACAAAAATTCAAGAAGTTCATCACATAGGGTATTTCATTTGATAAAGCATGCTGAAAATGATGTTCTTATTGGAGGATAATAGAGATTCACTGTAAAGCATCCTAGAAACAGGTCGGATTGTTGGCCACCAAGTACATGAGAGTCAAAGAGTCCCAAAGTTATTTAATTATGTTTTTAGTAAAAGTAACATCCTTGACCAACTATTCCATGAAATTAATAAGAAAGTTAAAAAGTTTTTAATCATCAAGCTTCCATACCCAATATTTTGGATTAGCCAATAATGAAGGTGGATTGACCAGGTGGGAATCAAGGTTCATATAAGTGAGCAAAATGAGGAATTTCTTAAACCAAATAGAGTAATTGATCTTACCAATACACTCATTCATGAGGCACGTGGAGAAAAAATGATCCAATATATGACTTTGGGCCAAGGTCCAAAGCCACACTAGGAGTGGGAGATGAGAGAGATATATGAGAGATGAGAAATGGATATGATTCCATATAGGACGAAATTTAGTACTATTATGAGAGGTGAGACACTATTTATAGATAGATATACAAGGTATATCATAGTAGAAAATCGAGTAGAACTCTAATATATGACTTTGGTCCAAGGTCCCACCTAATTGGATCCAAAAAAATAGAAGGACTCTAAACAAAGAAAATGATCATGGGTTTGTCTTCACGAGCACATGAGCCTCAGCCCAGTTGGTGAGGACTCCATAAGTGCATCCAGGAGACCCGGGATCAAATCTAGGTGGGGGATAATTTATAGGGGGTACTGTAGCAGTACTGTAGCAGGGACTGTAGGAGTACTGTAGCAGGTACTGTAGCAGGAATTGTAGCAGGCACTGTTTGGAACTGTAGCAGCCGGGAATATTTCCCTGTTTGAGCCTTCAGGCCACCGATTTGGTCCCCGAGTCCTTTAAGGCCTTCGGGCCACCCAGGCCTTTAGGTCAGTAAGGAATTCAGGCTACCTCAAGGCCTTCGAGCCACCTTAAGTGAAGATGCAAACCAGACAACCTACATGGAACAAGCTTCAGAATGAGGATGAGTAAGGAGATTTCACCATAGTAGAAGCTAAACAGATTGCAATAATGATAGGGTATGGAACCTTCCATTAGGACAAGCATGTTCATGCACGGGAAGGCCTAGACGAACAGCCATGTGAAGGTGGAGAGCTGATTTCACGATGAAGATGCTGGGGAGGAGCAGTTCCAAGTAGTTAGTCTGGGTTGTATGTAATGTTTGAAACCTACGGGAAATGAATTCTTCTAAGGCCTATGGACCATGTAATACTTACGCCTACGAACCTTTTAAGGGTTATGCCTCACCCCTTGAAAGGTGGATTATCAAAAATCAATAAAAAATGAAGGCCTTCAGGCCATTAGAGGGTTTGTCTTCACGAAAGTAGGGGATTTAAACTCATAAAATTACCAGAAATCTACCTGGAGCATAATATCATTATTTTTCAACTTCATTGACTTATTCCATTCATTTTTAGTTAATATGTAATAAACTTCGACACATGAAAGATAGATTTTAATCAAATTTTAAAATCTAATATAATTTTCATTAAAAGAAAACATCAAACTTAACTCTACAATTATAGAGCTTCAAGTCAGAATGATATTTCATACCCAATTGACATGCAATAAACAATAATCATTTGATCACCTTCTAAGTGGAGTAAAGAAAATACAATCAACTTTAGCTTCAAACATGAATTGAAAATGTACTTGGAGAGATCCGTCATTATTTTCTACAGATTGGGGTTCTTTAATTATTTCATTCTTTTCATTAGATTTATTTGAAGAATTTCCTAGATGGATATATAAAGCTAGTCTCGTTTTATCAACATAAATAATTGAAAACTATTTTTTGTTTTGGCCAATGAGTGTTGCATCTCAACCTACATAAATAAAAAAACAAAATAGAAAGTTTTATCCAGTGCCCATGAAACAAGAAGGTAATGTGACAAAAGCAACAGACCTTTGATGGTGCTTCCTAGCGAACTAGAAATCAAAGCACCACTTCATAAGTAGCCCCATTGAATTCATAGAAAACTAGAAATAGGTTCTTTTTACTATAAATCATATGCATTGGATGTAATACAACATTTTTTGGGATCTGAAAACATAAAACTATATCAAATCTAAAAATGTACATTATCAGTTTCCACAATAATAATCATAAAGGGAAATCACTTCGAACATTACCCAGGCATAAGCCTTCTTGTAAATACTATATAATTCTAAACAGAGAATGTATACCATTAGGTTAACACCATCTACATAAAAAGTTATGATAGGATAATAGAGCACCCAGTTTTCTCTGTTGAAGAAATTCATATCCAAATTAAATGGTTATCATAAAATAAGACAACTTCTTAAATTACAGACCCCAACAAAGCATGAAGAACATCTATAAATTATTAAAAATATTATTAGATATGAGAACAATGTTGGAAATGTGAATTCATAAAATCAAATCATCAACCTTGTAACAAAAATAGTGATAAAAAAGTCTTAAACCAAATTAAATGGGGTCGGCTACATGGATCAAACATCACCAATTGGCTCTATTGAAGACTATATTTTCATTGAGATCATTTGGAATAAGATTATATAGTATGATTTATTCAAGGGTCCTTTTAGATTTACCTCTACCACTTTTAATAAGTGAATTTTTCATTAAAATCATCCTATTAACAGGTGAATTCCTAGGTTTTCTATTAACATGTCCAAACCATCTTAATCTAGTCTCATTCATCTTCACATCAATCAGAGTCACTCCAATTTTTATTCAAACACATTCATTTCTAATTTTATCCATCTTGGTATATTCACATGTCCATCTTAACATTTTCATTTCTAATACCCTTATTTTATATTCAAAATGTCTAATCAAATCCCAACAGTCTCGACCATATAGAATATTTGGTCTAATAACAGTCCTATAAATTTTACCCTTCAATTTCAAAGTAGTATTATGATCACAAAACACCCCAAAAGCCTCTCTATTTTATTAGTCCAGTTTGAATCCTATAAGAGGTACATTATTATCTTCATCACATAGTAGAAATGAGCCTAAATATTGAAAATAATCAAATTTTAAAATAACATCATCTCTCAATCTCACACCCATAACATTCCTAAACAGTCCTTTGCTAAAACAACACTCTATATATTTGTCTTATACCTACTATGACTAAAACCTTTTTGATTCTAAATTCTCTCTCCAAAGTCTTAAATTTAAATTGATCGTCACTTTGGATTATGTAACAAGAATTGTATGATCCACAAAAAACATACAATTAGTATCTCATCTTGAATATTCTTTATAAGTTCAACTAAGGCCAAAGAAAAAAAGGCGTGGGCTTAAAGCCGAACCTTGATGTGATCTTATCAAGATAGGGAAGTATGTGGTGTCACCTACTGGAGTTCAAACTCGAGTCAAACTCCATTCATACATGTCTTGGATGAGTTTGATATACACCACCTGTACCTCTTTTCCTTCAAGAGATTTCCATAAAACCTCTTTAGGAACTTTGTCATATGTCTTTTCCAAATCAATGAAAACAATATGCAAATCTTGGGATTTTGTCGATAATACTACATCATACATCTAATCAAATAAATAACCCAATGAGCCAATTAATACCCAACTCCCCTGAATATTTCTACACTTCAATACAGATGTTATCTAGCCCAACTAATTTACCATTTTTCATCCTACTTAAAGAGTCTTTAACCTCAAAAGGATGAACTTTTTGATAATAGTTGTAATTGAATTCCTCTCTACTAATACTTTTTTTAAAAAAAATCCTCAATATAGGATGTGATCCCTCAATCTTTTGAATGAAGATCAGTAGGTGAGAACCATTCATCCAACACCTGGTCTAATCCACACATCTGCTCTTCATTGAAGAGATTATTAAAGGAGCAACCACATCTTTTCTTAATTTCCTCATTCTTAAAAAGGGCATTTCCACTACAAAAAAATGACTTATTGCGACGGATCAATTGCGACGGGCCTAGGGCCAGTCACAAATAGTCCTTTGAAAAAGACTATTTACGATGGGAATTTTGACATGTCGCAAATAGTTCATAAAAAAAAGGTATTTGCGACGGACCGTCACAAATACCTTTGGCGACCCATGCACGCGTTAGCGCGGGAAGAGTATTTGCAATGGGGACTAAACTCTTGTCGCAAATACTCTTCCTGGGTTTCTGGTATTTGGGACGGGGGAGGATCCCCATTGCAAATAGTATGTCGGCGGGATATTATTTGCGATGGGACCCGTCACAAATTCTATCTTTTACTGCCACCATAATTAATAACCGGTTAACTATTTGGGATGGGTCACGTCGCAAAAAAATAATATTTGCGACGGCCCGTCGCAAATAATGTGTCGGCGGGATAGTATTTGCGATGGGACCCGTCCCAAATACTATTTTTTACCGTCGTCTCAATTAATAAACGCTAAACTATTTGCGACGGGATTCCCGTCGCAAATACCCTCGTCGCAAATAATCTAACCTATATATACTCCCATCTGATTTGTTTCCATTTCACAATTCTCTCAAATCCTCTCTCCTTCTCTGCTCTCATATTCCTCTTCGGTTTTTTCAAACTTTTAAATTTTACAGCAGACCAATTTTTAGGATTTTGTATCCAACGAAAGATTCGGTTTTAAGGTATTTATTTGTTGCTTTTATTTTTTAGTTAATTCATTTTAATTTATATTAGTAATAATTATTATTATTTAGCGGTAATTTAATTAAATTAGAATTAGATAGTTTTATTTTGCATAATTTATGTGTACAAATATGTTGTTTCATTAAGATTTAATGTTTTCATTTAAAAGTAAATAGTATTAATTTTTTATAATTTGGTTCCATTATCATTAATTAATAATAATTACATGTAATTAGTATTAATTAGTATTAATTAGTAGTAATTAGTATTAATTAGTATAAATTAGTATTATTTAGTATTAATTAGTAATAATTAGTAAAAAATAGTAATAAATAGTATAAATAGTAATGAATTGTAATAATTAGCGGTAATTAGCGGTAATTACCACTAATTAATAATAATTAGTAATAAGTAGTAATAAATAGTTTATATAGTCATAATTAGGAATAAATAGTGGTAATTGGTAATAATTAGTACTGATTAGTACTAAATAGTAATAATTAATAATAATTAGTAATAATTAGTAATAATTAGTACTAATTAGTCACAATTAGTAATAATTAGTAATAAATTACGGTAATTAATAATAATTACTAATAATTAGTAATAATTAGTAATAAATAGAGGTAATTAGTAATAATTTGTAATAATTAGTAATAATTAGTAATAATTAGAAATAATTAGTCATAATTAGTAATAATTAGTAATAAATAGTGGTAGTTAGTAATAAATAGTGGTAATTAGTAATAATTAGTAATAATTAGTAATAATTAGTAATAATTAGTAATAATTAGCAGTGATTAGTAATAATTAGTAATAATTAGCTATAATCAGGAATAATTAGCGATAATTAGGAATAATTAGAAATAATTAGTAATAATTAATAATAATTAGTAATAATTAGTAATAAATAACTGTAATTAGTAATAATTGGTAATAATTAGTAATAAATAGCATAAATTAGTAATAATTAGTAATAATTACTATTAATTAGTAATAATTACTAATAATTACTAATAATTAGTAATAATTAGTAATAATTAGCGGTAATTATTAATAATTAGTAATAGATATGAATAAATAGCGGTAATTAGTAATAAATAGCGGTAATTAATAATAATTAGTAATAATTTGTAATAATTAGGAATAATTCGGAATAATTATTAATAAATAGGAATAATTAGTAATAAATTGTAATAAATTGTAATAAATAGTAATAAATAGTAATAATTAGTAATAATTCGTAATAATTAGTAATAATTAGGAGTAATTTGTAGTAATTTGTAATAATTAGCGATAATTAGTAATAATTAGTAATAATTAGTGGTAATTAGTAATAATTTGTAATAAATAGTAATAAATAGTGGTAATTGGTATTAAATAGTAGTAATCACTAATAAATAATAATAATTTGTAATAATTAGTAATAATTAAGAATACTTATGAATAATTTACAAAAAATATTCTTCTTTTTGGATCATGTTTTTCTTAAATCGAATTAATCATAAAAAATTAATTATTTTATATTTTTTAAAGAAATATGGAATAGGGAAGTCGACAATAGTCATTATTGGATGATCGTGTTTGGATAAATCACTGTATGAATCCAAATAGTTCTGGTATAAATCTTGTATATATTGATGGTGTTGAAACTTTCTTATCATTTTCACCATCAAAATCGGAATTTGTTTCAGAATGGATAATTAAGTGTCCATGTAAGAAATGTGATCTGAGGATGTTTGACACATTTGAAAATGTTAGAGGTCATCTATTGCGTTTTGGTTTCCTAACAGATTATGTTTTTTGGTATCAACATGGTGAATTCATTTCCATAGAAGATACTAATAATTTGGTTCTAGATCCATTATGGTTTCAAAATTTAGTACATAATGTGGTAGGTCCATCTTTTCAACAAACTGAAACTCGAGATAATATTGATTTAACTCCTAAGTTGGAACCATCTTAATTTTATAAGTTTTTGAGGTCTACTGAGGATGCCTTATATCCTGGTTACAAGATAAGAAAATTTGAAGCAGTTGAAAAATTTATGACTATTAAATCAGATAATGGGATGTCAAATAGTTTTTTTGATCAGATATTCTCTTTGGTTAAAACACTATTACCTGAAGGAAATTTGTTGCCTAGAACAATCTATAAGAGCAAGATGCTAGTTCATAATATGGGTCTTGGTTATCATAAGATTTGTGCATGTTCAAATGATTGAATCTTATATCATAGTAAAAATAAGTTATTGGATAGCTGTCCTACATGTGGACAATCGAGGTATAAAAAGGCTCAACTAGGGAAGTCTGGATTGATTCCTATAAAACAGTTGAGGTATTTCTCTCTTACACCAAGATTGTATCATTTCTTTATGTCTTAGAACACAAAGTCATTGATGACATGGTGCAAAACCAATATTTCAACCGGTAAAATCTTAAATCATCCCTCTGATGGTGATTCATGGAAACATTTTGACAAAGTAAATTCATCTTTTTCTTCAATAGCCTAAAACATATTATTGGATATTTCTACTGACGGTTTCTGTCCATTTGGTTCATATGGTAGTCAATATTCTCGTTGGCCTGTCTTTATAACTCTGTACAATTTACCTCTTTAGATGTTGATGAAGGAGTCGTATATTTTTTTGACCTTATTAATTCTAAAACATTCAAAAAAGAATATTGATATTTATTTGAATTCATTGATTGATGAGTTAAATTTATTATGGAGTGATGGTGTCACTACATATGATGTTGCTGCAAAAAAAATCTTACTAAAAGCTGCATTGATGTGGACAATTAGTGACTTCCCAGCATATGAAATGTTATTTGGCCGGAATACACATGGTCCAAAATCATGTCCATGCTATATGAGAGACAAAAAAGCATTTATGCTCATCAATGGAATAAAATCTTATTTTTTACTGTCATCGTAGATTTCTTCCAACCGATTATCCCATTTGGAGGAACAGATACCATTTCAAAAAAGGCAAAATTGAAAGAGATGAACCTCCAACAATGATCTCCGGTATGGAGTTAAAATTATTTGTCTCTTCATTACCTCCCATTACATTTGGATCAACTATAAACCAATAGAAAATTGATGTCTTTGAGAAAGAACACAATTGGATAAAATGGATCATTTGTGGGATCTACCATATTGGTCTGATTTTTTGATCATTCACATGTTGGATGTCATGCAAATTGAGAATAACTATTTTGATAAGATATTTTATATAGTTTTGGATACACTAGGTAATACCAAAGATAATGTAAAATCATGATTAGATCTTGCCCAAATTTGCAGGTGACCATAACTTGAACTGTTTGGAAATGTTAGATCATAGAAGTTAATGAAGCCAAAAGCATATTATACAATTTCCAAAGAAAATTGATTATTATTTTGTTAGTGCATTATAGATTTGAGACTTCCAGATGGTTATGTTTTCAATTTGGCCAGATGTGTCAGAAATGGTCATATTATCGGATTAAAAAGTCATGACTGTCATGTTATAATGGAAAAAATTATACTGATTGGATTAAGAGGATTGTTGAATTCTATGATTTGGGATGCGCTAAAAGACATATCATAATTATTTTGAGACATTTGTGTAGTGACAACAGACTATGATGCACTAAGTAGACTACAAAAAGATATTTTAATTTTTTTTAAACTGGAAAAAAATATTCCCACCAGCTTTCTTTGACTCAATGGAACATTTGATATTACATTTTTTTCATGAATAAAAATATGAAGATTCGGTACAATTTTGATGGATGTACCTATTCGAGAGATGCATGCAGAAATTGAAGAAAAAAGTACATAACAAAGCATCGGTTGAAGGATCAATTGGAAAAGCTTATTTGCAGGAAGAAATTTCTTTTTTCTGCACTCATTATTTCCAATCAAAATATACCTCAAAACATAACTGCATTTGCTATAATGAGGGAAATGTTGATGATGAAATGAACAATCAATTATCAGTTTTTAATCAGCCCAAACTTGGCTTTGGTGGAGTTCATGAACGATGACTTTCAGATGATGAACATCACAGAGCTCATACATATGTTCCGTTCAACCGTGAAGAAATGACATCATTTGTAATGTGAGTGATCCTATCACTTATTCTATAATCTTTTTCACAGTAAATTAATATTATTTTATTTGTAGATTATATGATAATCATATCAAGAAACAGCTTCCACAAATTACAGCAACTGCTCTTGAAGAACGTCATCAAAATAATTTTTCCTACTGGTTTCAAAAACATGCAACATAAATTATTTATGGTTTAACATATAAAATCAATTTATTACTTTTTATATTGATAATTGTTTTACAAATTTTCAGGTATCTCAACATGCTAATAAAATTGATAATCATTTATGTGTATTGAGTAACTCATCATCCAAAATGGTTAAATCTTGTAATGTATATGTGATGAATGGTTTTTGATTTCATACATGTGAATATGGGGAATCAAAAAAACAATTAATAATGGTGTTTTCTTGAGAGGATCTCATCATAGAGAAATTGAAATTGACTTTTATGGCATGCTCAAAGAAATAATTGAACTATGTTATCTAGGATAGAATAACATAACGATATTTAAATGTTAGTTGTTAGATACTGAGAGAGGTTTATGTGTTCATCTGAGTCATGGAATAGTTGATATTAAATATAAAAACCTTCTTTTAATAAATGAACCATTTTTATTGGCTCATCAGACACATCAAATTTATTATACAAATTATTGTGCTACTTCAAGAGAGTTAAGTGATTGGTGGAGCATGATAAAAATGAAATCTCGGGAAAATGATTTTATTCAAAGTGAATATGGTTCTGTTAAAGTGTAAGGATTTGAAATTTTTCAAGAGATTACTCCAAATCCATCTTTTCCACAAAGAGACACAAATATTGATAATGACACCCCATAGTTAAGGGTCGATGGTGATGATGATGTTATCGATGTAACAAATGAATTTGAAATGATAAGAGATGATGAAACTAAAACTCCAATGGAAATTTATGATACTGGGGAGGAATATGAAGATATTGACACTGTCATATACAAAGACGAGGATGGAGATGAAGATTGGCACAGTTAAATGCTGGTTATAATCATATATAATATATCTATATATAATAGTTGTTTCCATCTATTAGCTAACAACAGTCATTAACTATTTGCTAACAACAATCATTTCATGTTTCAGATGGACTCAAATCTATTTCATGAGTTGGAGGGGGCTGATCTACTTGGTGATGAGGATGATGTTGGATCATTTGACCCTCAGACTGCTGGAGGTTCAGCGACGACTTGGAAGGGTCGTGGTCTTGCAAGATTGATGATTCCTAACCCTATCTCCAAGTGACATCCACGTCTTGGCTTCGATCCACGCATGCAGAGGTATGTTTACTTATATATTTTAGTTAGTTTTCATTAATTATCATTAATTTATTTATATACTAATTTTTTGATTATTTGTTCTCTTTTTTCACAGATTTTTGCATATAACTATTGTACGGGGGAGTGCTATATTGCAGAATTATTTTTTCTAAAGTATGGGTTACATGGGATCATATTCCCATTAATGTTCAGCACCGTGTGTTCGATCATTGGCTAGTACGTAAATAAATAATATTTATTTTGAAATTTATTTAATTAATAACTTGATATTATTAATTATTTGTAGGGTTTATGGTATCTCATCGATGATAGCGTGTGTGACGCTATTTGGGAGGCATGAGAGGATTATATGTGTGAGCATTGTCATCAGTTTTTTCACAATTTGAGGACGGCAATGAGGAAAGCGGGAGTCACAGAGTTTGATCAGTCTTTTTATGTCCACCGACCTGATTACATTTCATCTCAGGTTTGGGATAGATTATGTTCACACTGGATGGGTGGTCGTTTTTAGAGAAGATCATCAGTAAGTCGACAGAACCAAGGGCGACAGGAGGTGACACATTGAGCCGGTAGTTGTGCATTCAGTACACATAAGGAACATATGGTAAGTGCATTTTTTAAAACAATTTATATAACTTTGAATATAAACTGTTTATTTTATATTCATATAGGCAGTCGAACAACCTGATATTATGAAGATTGATGTTTATTGGAGGATGTACAATGATCCTGTCACTAGAGAGATTAGAAGTGATTGTTGATATCAGATTGTGGTCTGTATAATTTCTTTTTGAGTTTTAAAATTAACTGCAAATAATATTTTAACTATTTTAATTTTAAATTGCAATTGAATGAGTCATATGAGGTCGTGACGTCTCAGACATAGACCGAGAGTCAGGTTGAGACCGAGGATCAGACCAGTGCAGCAAGATTTGATGAGGCAGTATGGATGCAGGCGACTTAGTATGCCTTCAAGAAATACCGAGTTGTTGGTATCGACTCTCGATTGACGTCTAGGAGTTATTATGATACTGATGTGATGTCGTCATGCAGCTCAAGAAGAGCTCGTGGAGAGTCATCATTATCTAGTGCATAGTATCAGGAGCAGCTGCGAGCTCAGATGACTCTCCCCTTCATTGACTTATTTACTTTTTCATTTAAATATCAAACTTTTTTGTAATATTTTTATTATTCCATATATTTATATTTCTATATAGTGCGTTTTTTATATTGGTGCGAATATTGTTTTTTTTTTGTAATTTTATTATTTTTATTATTATATTATTTATTTATTATTTTTATTATTATATTTGTTGTTATTATTATTATTATTATTATTATTATTATTATTTATATTGTTGTGAATGTTGTGTTTACTAAAAGTTTATTATTTTAATTATATTTTTACTAATTTTATAAGTTTTTATTATTTTATAATAATAATTATTATTATTATTTTTCCTTATATTATTTTTTATTTTATTATTATTATTATTTCATTAAATATTATTAATATTAATATTTTTTATTTTTTTATTTTTTTTTGCCACAGCCCCGTCGCAAATACTTATCTACGATGGTCCCGTCACAAAACGTTATTTGCGTTGGACCCATCACAAAAGGGTTTTTTTTTAATCCAGATAAACTATTTGCAACGGACCGTCAAAAGAAAATTTATTTGCAACGCCACTTTCAGTGACGGGGCAATTGCGACCGAACCCTGTCACAAATGACTTTTTGCGACGGGCTCCCGTCGTAATTGTCCCGTCGCAAATGGTTTAATTTCCAGTTGTGGTCCTTAATATTTTATGCACTGAACTTGAACTAAATCTCTAAATTTTTGCTCTCCACCTCTAGCTGAAGTGTAGATTTTTCTTTCACCATTTTTAGTATGTAATGAATGGTATAACTAAAAAAACTTGAGATTTAACATCACTAACTGTTTTCTTAGACTGTTTATGAACACCATGATATCGAGTCCGAGTATCTCCATTGCTACAAAGGTTTAAAGCCTTAAAGCACTCTCATTTTGCTTTGAACATTCTCATTTAACCACCACAATTATTTTTCTTTTGGACAAAACCCTTTTGATACTCTTTGAATAGAAGTAGCAATATTGCGAACACTTTTAATTACCTCATCCCACATCTAATCCACGGTTCCTTGAAATTGATGATCCATTTTTTTCAAAAGTTTGTTTATAAAATTTATTATAAGGTTATCTTTTATGGACCGCCATCTGATTCTTAAATTCCTTAATTATTTCATATTTCTCTTATAATTCTTAACTTGCAGGTTTAAAACTTATAAATGATGTTGGGTGGTCAGACTTTCAATATAACCTTACAATCCTTAATAAATCTTATATCCAACCTTTTTATCAAGAAATAATCAATTTGAGATCTTATGACCCCGCTTTTATAAGTAATAAGATGTTCCTCTTATTTCTTAATGAGCATATTTGCTACCACAAAATCACAACTATAGGTAAAATCTAAGATAACTTATCCTTCATCAATTACTAAACTCAATCCAAACCCTTCCTGACAATGTGATCTTTAGAATTCTTTTCTACGTGCCCATTTAGGCCACCGCCTATAAAAAACTTTTCATCTTGTGGTAAACTTGGGGCGCGTAAACACTAACGAGGTTGAAAGTCTTATTTCCCGCATCTTAACAACTATGATTCTATCCCCTAATCAGAAGCTTAAGATAGCAAGTTGGAATATCCATTAGATGATATTTGGCATCAACTAGTATTAGAGGCAAACGAGATATTGGAGACAACTTCGCATGACCTTACATGAAATGTTGCACCGAAGAGAGAGGACTAAGTGCAGAACACATCATTGAAATGGATAAATGAAGGCTCTAGTTTATATAAACAAGGATTTCAAATATGTTAGAACAAAGATATTTATAATCAATCATGAATATCCATAGGAGAAATATCAAGAATATAATATAAAATATTAGTTCATACTAAGAAACTGCTACACTTGAATGTCGCCATGCAAGTTACGCCAGGCTTTTTAGTCAATGTGTTCAAAAGTTAATGATAGATACTCATATAGCTAGCATTTAAAACCATATTTATAATGACAATGATCCGTAGCTAAGTATACCCTACTTTTTCATATAGCATAAGCCATAGGCTTGAATGCATTTCCCAAAAATATTCTATTTCAATATTAAGGCGGAAATTTTCCAGAGCACACCAACGATCACATACAGTGATTTACTTATTTCAAGCCAAAACAGGACAGACCCACAACCAAGCAACCCTTGATGTAATATCAAGTTTCCTTTCATACCAAATCAGCAGCAGGTAGATCGGTACAAAGATATAAATCAGTGCAATGGAACAAAATAACTCCCAAACTAATTAGAGATTCAGAACAAATTCCATCTCAAAAAAAATCAGTACTGTGTATCAGAGAAAAATATAAAGGATAATAACATTTATGTGTTCACGGGCTTGATTTAATAAATCCTATGAAGAATACGGGGGATTGTTCCTGTTAAACCCTATTTTTATTATTATTATGGGTATTTCCGAGTCCCACATCGGAATACTCCTTTGTACATTTCGCCTTCTCATTCTACAAAAGAAGGGTCCCACCTCACCTTGAAGGTAAGGGGGTTTTCCCATTCTACATGGTATCAGAGGAAGTCTAATCCTGACCTCTCCTCCTTCCAATTTTTTTCCCCTGCTCTTCTTTGCGGTTTTCCCAACTACGTCCGGCCCGCCTCCCTGGTGCAATTTTTTGCACCCTCTTTCCCTGGCGCCTCCTACCCGGCCCGACTCCCCGGTGTGCCCTCCCTCACGGCGGGCGCTTCTCCTGTGTCGCAATCCCTCCCCGCCGCGGCACCTCCCGACGGCGAACCTCCCGTCACCTTGTCGCGCTTCCACCACGGTGCGACCCTCCGACGCGGCTCTGTTCGGCTCCCACGCACCCTCCCGGCCCTTCCCGGTGCTTGCGGCCCCGCCCACCCCACAACTCCTGTCGCTCGCCTCCTCAATGGCTTCCGACTTCCCCGGCGGATGGTTCGGCTCCCGCAACTGCTCGCACCGGCTCCCGCATCTCCCGGTGATCGAACCGGTCCGTTGCACACCTCCCGCTACGCACGACACTTCTCTCCGGCGGTCCTCCTGTGCACGCCGTCTCCAACCGCGGATCCCTACTCCCGGCTTCCGCAGCGCCTCCTGTGACCCACCCTCGGCAATCCTCCTGTATGTGTGCGGCGCCTCCCGCGGCTTCCCCGATGTGCATCACATTTTTTTTTCTTCCCTCCTGTCACGGATCCCTCCAAGCGACCCGGTCCAGGCAGCACCAGTCCCTCCGGCTCCCTTCCACGCCGACGTCGCAATCCAGCATAAGTTTTTTTTTCTTCTCTCGTTTCCAGACGCGGCTCCCTCCAAAGCGACCGGTCCCAACGGCTCACTCTAGGCGACCCGGAATCCTCAACACAACCCGACTACTCCCGGTTCTTCGTGCGCACGGCGTGCTCCACCTCCCGGCGACCTTCCGCTGTCCGCTGCTACTCCCCCGGCTTCCCGACACGCCACTAATTCTGACGTTGCCCCCAACTGCATCTTTGACCGCTACCCGACGCTTCCATGGAAGACCCCTCCCCTCTGCCTCAGATGATCACCGCTTCCACCCGCCTCTTCGATGACCGGTTAGACTCCACCAATTTTTCCATCTGGCAGAAGACGGTGGTGATGTCCCTGACCGGGATGGAACTTGATCATCACCTTGAGGATCCTCCCCCGGCTTCGACTGAGCCCAACTATCGGAAATGGAAGCTTGCTGATAGCAAGATCTTCGCTCTGCTGGTCAATTCCATGAATCAATCGGTCAAGGATGTCACCCGCACGGAAAATACAGTCAAGGAGCTCTGGGACTCCTTGAACATTATGTATTCTGAGACCAACAACCTGGCTCGGGTGTCCGATATCCTCCAACGCATGTCCCATCTTCGCCAGCAGGACCAGTCCTTCACCGCATATTTCCTGGAATGGAAAGGGCTTCGTGATGAGTTGCAGGATCTCTGGCCCGTTCCCCAGACACCGGCAGAGGCTCAGACCCAGCAGGACCAACTCTGCATCTTCACTCTTCTCAGCAGCCTCGCTTCGGAATTTTCCACCACGGCAACCGAGCTGCTCGCTAGCCCTTCGACGCTGGAGATCCCGCAGGTTTATCATCGGCTGAGCAAGGCCCAACGGGCTCTTCCTCCTCTCGCCCCCATTATCGACCACTCAGCTCTTGTCGGTCATGGAGGTGGCCGCTCTTTGGGACCTCGTGGACGTGGTCATGTGGAAGGTCATCCACGTCCCCCCTGTCAACATTGTGGCAAGGTTGGCCACTCGATTGACCGTTGTTGGGTCCGGCATGGACATCCATCTCAGCGCCTACGGCAGGGCCAGACAGCGATCCAGGAAGCACCGTCAGCAGTCGCCACTCTTCCTCATTCTCTGGACCTGTCTATGGCCGACATCTGGCTGACTCATGATCCTCGGGACTCTGCCGACCCCGGCCCATCCTCGGCTTCTCTGGCCCATTCTGCTCGTTCCGCATCCTTTTTCAGCCGTCGCTCCCTTGCATGGATGCTGGACTCAGGTGCCTCCGACCACCTCACCGGTGATGCTGGTATGTTGACCTCTTACTGCCCTTATGTCGGTTCCTCCGCCATCACTGTCGTTGATGGCTCCACTATCCCAATTACGGGCTTCGGCGCATGCTCCCTGACTCCGTCGATTCACCTACCCTCTATGGCACATGTGCCCCGCAGTCCATTTAATCTTCTTTCCATCAGTAAGATGACAAAATATTATAACTATGTTGCCATATTTACCTCCTCTGGTGTTGTTTTTCAGGAGCAGACAACGAACCAGGAACTTGGTAGAGGCCGACTTCGGGACAGGGTCTACATGTTCGATGGACCGGCACCCATCACTTGCTCGTCTACCTCTTCTCAAGCATTGGATCTTCATTCCCGTTTGGGACACCCGCCGACATCCACCATTCATCAGCTTTTTCCAGAATTTAGTCGGAGTCTTTCTTTTCATTGTGAGTCATGTACTTGTGCAAAACATCATCGTACTACATACATTCCTCGGGTGGATACACGGGCCTCAAACCCTTTTGATCTGGTTCATTCAGATGTTTGGGGTCCTTGTACCATTTCGAGTCATTTGGGATATAAATACTATATATCTTTCATCGATGATTATTCGCGAATGATTTGGCTTTACCTCCTTCGAGAACGCTCCGAAGTGTTTTCCACCTTCCAAACCTTTTACAATGAAATTCAGACCCAATTTTCCACATCTGTCAAATGTCTCCGCTCGAACAATGGGCTTGAGTATCTCTCCACTTCCTTTCGGCGGTTTCTCCAGACAAAAGGCATCATTCATCAGACCTCCTGTCCTGATACACCCCAGCAGAATGGTGTGGCCGAGCGGGAACACAGACATATTCTGGAGACTGCTCGTGCCCTCCTCTTTCACCGACAGGTGCCTCTGTATTTTTGGGGCGATGTCATTCTCACTGCCACCTACCTGATAAACCGTCTTCCTTCCTCTATCCTTCAAGGGGAGAATCCTTTTCGAACTCTGTTCTACTCCCTCCCTCTTCACTCCCTTCCCATTCGCGTGTTTGGCTGCCTCTGTTACGTTCACGACACACGTCCAGGTCTCTCCAAACTCGCACCCAAATCTCTCTGTTGCATCTTTCTAGGCTACTCCCGCACTCAGCACGGATATCGCTGTTTCTCCCCCGACCTACAACGGTATGTCATCTCGGTCGACGTTGCTTTTGTTGAGAGTTCTCCGTTCTCCCTTCCTTCTCCTCATCCTGACCCTACCATCGATGATTGTCTTCCTCTCCTCATCCACCCTCCACCGGTGTCAACTCCTGTTGACACCCATTTTGGTCAGGTCTATTCCCGACGTCCATCGATTGTATCCCCCGACCCGGCCAATGACACTGATGCTCCTGCTTCGTCTGATGCTCCTGCTCTGCCACCCGAGGTCTTGCCCATTGCCCTACAGAAAGGTACTCACTCCTGCCAGAATACTCCTCTATTTGTATCTTCATACAGGGGTCTGTCTGCTCTGGAGACAATTTCTATACCTCGCACAGTTAGTGATGCCAAATCTCACCCGGATGGCTAGCTGCAATGCGGGGTGAATTGCAGGCTCTTGAGGAAAACCATACTTGGGATCTTGTACCCCTTCCAGCAGGCAAACAGGTAGTGGACAGCAAATTGATTTACACCATCAGGCTGAATCCCGATGGCACTCTTCATCGCCTCAAAGCCCGCCTTGTGGCCAAAGGCTTCGCACAGACTTACGGTATTGACTACTTTGATACCTTCTCACCGGTTGCCAAGATGACCTCTGTCCGATTATTCATCTCTCTCGCCGCCCATCATCATTGGCATCTTTATCAATTGGATGTCAAGAATGCCTTCCTCCATGGCTTCCTTGAGGAAGAAGTTTATCTGCAGCAGCCCCCCGGATTTTGTGCCTCCGGCAATGAATCTCAAGTCTGTCGTCTACGCCGCTCTCTCTACGGCCTCAAGCAGTCTCCCTGTGCTTGGTTCGGCCGCTTTAGCACGGTCGTCACCGACTTTGGGCTTTCTCGCAGTATGAAGGACCACACTGTCTTCTATATGACGACCACCCATGGTTGCCTCTTATTGGTCGTATATGTGGATGATATCATCATCACCGGCAGCGACTCTGTGGGTATCACCCATCTCAAGGCTCATCTTCACCAGCACTTCCACACTAAGGATCTCAATCCTCTCACATACTTCCTCGTCATCGAGGTTTCCTATTCTTCGGACACCATCTCACTCTGCCAACGGAAGTATGCATTAGATATATTGCAGGATGCTGGGCTGACTCAGGCCACTGCGGTCGACACTCCTCTCGAGCCTGGGGAACGGTCTCTTCATGCCTCCTCGGCACTGTATCTCCATCCCGAGCGGTACCGTCAACTGGTGGGAAAACTCAATTATCTCACCATGACTCGACCCGACAATTCCTGTGCGGTTGCCAAGGTGAGTCAATTTATAGAGCATCCGACCACCTCTCATTGGGATGCTGTCATCCGCATCGCCAAGTACATCAAGCGAGATCCTGCCCGTGGTCTTCGCTACTCCCAGCATATTGAGGTCTTTTGCGATGCTGATTATGTTGGTTGTCTTGCCACTCGGAAATCTACCTCTGGGTTTGCCATATTCTTGGCAAGCAACCTCATTTCTTGGCGCAGCAAGAAACAGACGGTCATCTCTCGCTCCAGTGCCGAGTCTGAGTACTGTGTCATGGCCACCGTCACTACAGAGATCATTTGGTTTCGGCAACTCCTCCAGGAGCTTGGCTTTCCTCAACAGACTTCTGTTCAAATATGGTGTGATAATCAGGCAGCCACTAAAATTTCTTCGAATCTCGTCTTCTATGAACGCACGAAACATATTGAGGTGGACTGTCACTTTCTTCGCCACCACCTGGAGCATAATCATGTCAGCTTTAGCCATATTCTAACGGCAGACCAGCTTGCTGACATCTTCACCAAAGGTCTCCCCGGTGCTCGCCTCACCTCGCTTAGTTCCAAGTTGGGGATCCACAGCATCTGACGCCCAACTTGAGGGGGAGTGTGTCTTGGTCTTGTATGATGTCATCTTTTTTTTTTGGGACTCGTTGTCCAAGATGGGCATGTCCAGCTTGAGGGGGAGTGTTAAACCCTCTTTTTATTATTATTATTATGGGTATTTCCGAGTCCCACATCGCAATACTCCTTTGTACATTCCGCCTTCTCATTCTATAAAAGAAGGGGCCCACCTCACCTTGAAGGTAAGGGGGTTTTCCCATTCTACAGTTCCCAAGAACTTTAATAACAAAAAGCTTCCAATAGCAATACAAGTACAATAAATCTACCTGGGCTTTTCCAGGCAGGCCCGCGGGCCAGGCCGGGCCGGCCCGAAAAAAGCCCGGCCCGCGGGCCCGCGCAAAGCCCGACCCGCCTGCTGTAAAAAATATAACGGGGAACTGCAGGTAGGGGGATTTGATCCCCCTACCTCAAGCTCCCAAGGCTGTGCCTGTAAATTAATCACAGGTCTATGTATATATAGATATATTTATATATATATGTAGATATATATATATATATATATATATATATCTGGATATATCTATCTCTATATATATATATCTATATATAAATATAGATATATAAGTTATTATATATATATAATATTAAATCATTGATATATATATATATATTTATTTATTTATAGCTTTGTTAATATATATAAATATATATATCAATGATTTAATATAATAGTGTATATGTATAAACAAAGCCATTAATAATATATATCAATTAAGTGTGGTTTTTAAAAATCCATTAATAATATATATATATATATATGTATGTATGTATGTATATGTATATGTTTATGTATATGTATATGATTTAATATAATATATATATATATAAACAAAGCTATTAATATATATCTATATATATCAATGATTTAATATTATATATATATAATAACTTGTTGTATATTAATAAAAAAATAAGTATGGTTTTTAAAAATCCATTGATAATATATATATGTGTGTGTGTATATGTATATGTATACGATATAATATAATATATATGTATATAAACAAAGCTATTAATATATATATATATCGATGATTTAATATAATAGTGTGTATATATAAACAAAGTCATTAATAATATACATCAATTAAGTGTGGTTTTTAAAAATCCATTAATAGTATATATATGTATGTATGTATATGTATATGTATATGATTTAATATAATATATATATATATATATAAACAAAGCAATATATATATATATCAATGATTTAATATTATATATATATAATAACTTGTTGTATATTAATAAAAAAATAACACACTCGCCTAATGATGTTCGTGCAAGTCCCTCAACTTCATTAATTTTTTTAAGTACGTTGCAACATGCATAAATTATATATACTGTACATATATAAATCTATTTAGAAAAAAAATTAACTTACCCAATGATGTTCGCGCACACCCCCAATATATATATATAAACAGAGCCATTAACTCACCCAATGATGTTCGCGCACATCCCCTAATTATTTTTTTACAATTTTCTCATATTATATATATATATATATGTATATATATATATATATATATATATATATATATATATAATAACTTATTATATATTAACAAAAAATAACTACTCACTAAATGATATTCTTACACCCCCAACCTCATTATTTTTTTTAAAATATGATAAAACTTTCATATATTATATATACTATATATACATATATAAATTTATTTAGAAAAAAATTAAATCACCAACTGCTACGCACCCGCTAAGGGTGTAATTTCAGTCCAGACAGGGCCGGGTCGGGCCTGCCCTGCAAAAAAATTAAAAAACGTTCAAAAAAATGTTTTAAATTAAACAAACGTTAAAAAATACTTTTAATAAATAAGTCAAAAAAATAAATGTAAAAAAAAAAACGTTTTAAATAAATGATAAAAAACATTTAAATAACAACACTTTAAACTCACCACTCACTGATGCGCACCCCCCAATAACTCATTATTATTTTTTAATTTGTACATAATATATATAAATTCACACATGTATAAATCTATTTTAAAAAAAAATAACATATTCACCCACTGTAAAATGTTTTTACAAAAAACGTGTAAAATGTTTAAAAAAAATACATGTAAAAAATATGCGTTCAAAAAAACTTTTTAAATTAAACGTCTAAAAATAAATGTAAAAAAACGTTTTAAACAAGTGTTAAAAAATGGTTTAAATAAAAATGTTTTAAAAGTTTTTAAAACAAACATTTAAATTAATTTTTTTAAAACAAACACTTAAAAATACTTTTTACATTAAAATGTGAAAAAAAGTTAAATGTTTTAAAAAAATAATTGTAAAAAGCATGCGTTTAAAAAAATTCAAAAATGTTTTAAATTAATCATTTAAAAATAAATGTAAAAAAACGTTTTAAACAGTTGTTAAAAAAACAGTTTAAATAAAAATGTTTAAATAAAAAATACTTACAATATATATATATATTTAGACAAAAAACATATCCACCCACTGTAAAATGTTAATAAAAAATAAAATAAACGTTTTTACAAAAAACATGCATTTAAAAATAAATGTAAAGAAACGTTTTAAATAAATGTTATAAAAATGTTTAAGAGACAATTATTTTGAAAATAATAAAAGTCCACCACAGCCCGATTTAAAAAAGCCCAGCCCGGCCCGGCCCAATGGTTTGGGTCGGCCCGAGGCCGGGCTCGGGCCGCCTCATGGGGTTGTTCGGGCCGGGCCGGGCCGTCCGAAATTACACCCCTAAATAAATCCAAATATTGGATGACACTTGAAATTTCAACCAGTTGGGTTTAGCTACCCAAGCGTGTATAACAGTCAAGAGTAAAAAAATTATTTAGCACAATTCAAATATTCAAACTACAAAAAATAATTTCAAAACAAAATCAGAATGGACATGTTTCTTTAGTATTGTAAATACCAAAACCAATGTTCAAACTACAAAAAAACAATTTCAAAACAAAATCAGAATGGGCATGTTTCTTTAGTACTGTAAATACCAAAACCAACTATGACCATGTATGCAAACAAACAGAACTCAAATAAATTTGCACAAGGTCACAATTCAAACAGCGATGGTCTGGTAGAATCCCACCACTCACATGCACGGACGTGGACAGAAACAATGAGGGAGATGAGAGAGGTCGAGCAAGTTTCAATCTCAGCCAAACAGTGACGGCACAGGCCCAGCAAGTGAGTCGGATCTTTTGATGCTTCCCATGCCACAAATGATGCATCCCGGTGCTGCAAGAGCTGAGAATTTGGCGCCACAAAGATCACATACATCATATCCAATGGTGGAGAGGCGGCTGAGGGTCGCAGCACAGAACTGGGAAGGATCTTCCTGGGGATCAATGGATTTGTTAGACAGGCCCCAACGGTTGCACATATCGATCAGGCTCCTCAGCTCATCTTGCTTGCCCGGGGGCGCTTTGGAGTGGAGGAGGTCCAGCATCTGCTTCGCATACCCGTAGTTTTGCACCTCCATGTTCCTCTTAATTGCTGTTCTAACACAGTTAATTCTATGCTTAGCCAGCAGTGGCAATGAACCCAGATGGCGCGATAGCCTCGCCATCTCGTCCTTCGCACTCAGTGCACTTGGACCTTGAACTTTCTGAAGACGCCCAATTTCCTGTAGTGGCAATGAACCACTTACTGATTAGTAACACAAAATAAATTGTAAAAAAAAAACATTTTTCTTCTTTCCTTTCCTTATTTTTTTCTATATGGATTAATATCAGGGGAAATTTACAGCAACCAAGTAATTTACAATTGGGGCACAACATGATAATCATATAATGAGAGATGACAATTGTTCAATGAGGAATTCGGCATGGGTCAGGGTAGGCTTAAATTTCTCATGTGTGCATTAAAGTAGAAGTGGCAATTTGGGTTCACATGTAGGTTTGGTCATCCTGTGAACCCATTTAAGCTCAACCCTAACCTAACCCATTTGATTCAACAGATTGACCCAACCCGGCCTATTTATGAAGGGGTCAACCATAACCTAACCCACCAACCTGTTTAACTTTAAATATACAACATAGACTACATCATGACATGTCCAACAAGTTAATATCACATAAACTCAATATGAAACATATGTTATCAATGTTGCAACTAGACCCTCTTAAACAATTTATAATATATTTTGTTCTTATAATCAACTTAATTTTATCCTCGGGTTCGAGCCCCCCTGGGTGTGTGCGTGTGTGCATGCGTGGGTTTTCTTTGTATTTGTACCCCTTGCCCTAATTATATTTTTAATCGGGTTAGACAGGTCAAGATTGGTCAACCTGAACCCGACCCGAATATTTTTTGTGTCGGATTACCCAACCTGATTGCAATTCGAACTCATTTATGCCTGACCAAAACCTGTTTAACTCGTGTCGCGTCAGGTTATCGTGACAGGTTCAAAACTGTCGCATCAACTTGCTGGTCAATTTTTTAATGAGCTGAGGCAGGTGCTTATCTTTGTGTTTGTTAGTGTCTCCACCTTTTTGAGTCCTGTTTTCTACTTGAGTCAAATTAAATAATCCAACTCTGAAAACGACTACAGCTTCTGCCGGATCTGAGGCCAGAGCCATAAACAGTGTAAGATTTTTTGAAGAGCGCTTGGTAAGATTAATACCTGAAGAAGAGTGACAGCGATCTTATACTGGGCACAAATGGTGGCTTGAGCTTTAATATCAGCTCCACGAGACTGATCCTTTGCAAGTGCCAGGAAGGCTTCATCAAAACAGGAGAGAGCATCAGGAAGTTGATTTTGCTCAAGGTGAACAAGTCCAGTCTTAAAACAAACTGGGGCAGCAGCTCCACGGGGCACCTATCAAAACAAAATAAAAGAGAAAGAAACAACGGGAAAACAAATAAAAAAACAAATA